>CM052707.1:45412018-45508254 GCA_028551405.1 Uromys caudimaculatus | reverse complement strand
TCCAGCTCCAGAGGCTCCAAAAGGCGCGCGCACACACACACACACACACACACACACACACACACACACACACACACGGAGGGAGGGAGGGGGGGAGGGAGGGAGGGAGGGGGGGAGGGAGGGAGGGAGGGCTTTAGAAACTCCATCAAACAGTCATATACCAGCTCCCCTGAAGGAAAAGCTGGAGTCCAGGCTCCCTTTACTAAGAAACAGAAGCCTATGTCGTGAGCCAGGGCTTCCTGCAGTCTCAGAGCCTGTCTCCGAAGATGAAGCTGGACCCCGGCCTACAGAAGACAGGGCAGATACGAGTATCAGCGACTCTTCTCAGGATTCTCACTGTTGTTTGAAACCCCGCTGTTAAACTTCCGGCCTCACCTGTCATTCTCCATGGGTCAGAAAAGAAGCACACCCAACCTCATGTCCTCAAGGTTGGGGTCCAGTACAGAGTCTAGCCGACAAACAATTCAAGCAACAGAAGTTTGGGAATCCTTAAGCCCCACAGGACAGACTGTGTTCAAGTTTTTAGAGGCACCAGTAGGTGCTTATGATGAATGCTGATATGACTAGAAAACCACGTTTCAAGGTGTATCAGTTTGTTAACACTGAATCCTAAAAAGTTGTTCCTAAAAAGACAGGGCAACTCTTCTGGGTAGAGAAGGACCAGAATAAAAAAACGGCACAGTGGAGAGTTGGCCTCCATCAGCATGTAGCTCCAAACAGGGAAATAAAACATGGCTTCCCTTGGTGCTTCTTAGTTCAGCAGAGATTTTAAAACCAGCCTATCTTTCACTTAGGTCGCACACTGCCCAGCAAGGCTCTGAGGAACTGAGTGTGTTCCCGTAGGAACTGTGTGTATTCACGTTGTGCACACCTCTGTGTCGTGCGCACCTCTGTGGTACATAGGGGTCTGTGAAGGAGTCCCACTTCAAGTGTCTCCCTCTGCCTTTACATGTCTTCTGTTAGTCTTCACCTTGGATTTTTGAGAGAACATCTTACACTGAACCTGAAGTTCACCATTTCAGCTGGAGTGGCTTCCAGCCAGCTCTGGGCATCCACCTGCTTCCGCTAACTCCAGCATTGGGGTTACAGACATGCGCTGCCACACCCACATTTTATGTGGACGCTGGGGAATCTGAAGCCAGGTTCTTGGGCTTGCATAGCAAACACTTGTACCCACTGTACCACCTCCCCAGTCCTTGGAGCTGTGTGCTCACTTGCTGTCTGTCTGTCTGTCAAGAGTAAGAAATGAGGAGAGAGTCTGCATTTTCTTCACTCAGACCAGAAGTTAATCTTCCAGATTTACAACATTTTCAAACACATGAGATATCTTGGGGATGGAACTCCAACTAAAGTTCGTGTGTGTGTGTGTGTGTGTGTGTGTGTGTGTGTGTGTGCGCGCGCGTGCATGTGTATTGTTTACAATTGTGTCTACATTTAACCCTAACCCATATGACATAAGGCCAGGGGTCAGGTTTTGGAGATTTCAGAGTTTTAGCCAGTATGCTTCCTACAGTCACTCTTTGACAACGCTGGACTTTTGTCACTGACTTCCATGGGTGACGGGAGGCAAACACCAGCCCATCATCATGTGGCTCGGCCACTCTGGAGTAAGGGCTTTGGAATCAGCCCAGCTCTGTTCTGCAAGCGTGAGGGTCCCAGGCTCTGCTGGACGCCATGCAGCCTCTCTCATCTGCACGGCCTGCTCTGTTCACCTGAGCTCCCATCCTTTCCTTTTCAGGCTTCCCATGGCTTAGAAGGCACAGAAGCCACAGGAATCACTCAAGTTCATGGCTGTAACTGGAGCCTGCCATTTGTCACACCCCACACCCCCGCATCTCCGCCCTTACCCTAGAATCCTAACTTGCAAATTATTCACTTATATTATAGCTTCAGTACACAAAATGATAGCCTTTCTCCTTGGGAAGGATGAGGCAGCTCCCTGAGACTTGCTGCCTGCTACTCAAACCAAATGCCTCCTTATTTGTCTTAATTATGTTTTCTTTATGGATTATAAAGAGCTTGCAGGTCCTTCTTTGACAGCATGAGAAGAACTGATTAGCACTCCACACAATAGGCAATGTGGTTCACTCCCAAGGCTTCTCAGTTCCTATGTGAAAAAGCATTTTATTTGAATCCTAACTATAAAATGAGAATTAATGTAAAAATGATGAAGGAGACTGTTGGGAAATTCAAAATATAAGTCAAAGTTGAAGGAGTCGGGAGGGAAAGGAGATGGACCAATCAGACAAGCAGCACCAATTACAGCTGGGCTTCATCACAAGCCTCTAAATGATTCGGGAACTCTGGACAACACTTCCCCCTCTGTCCCAGCAACAGTCTAACAAGAAGTGTATTGATTTGTTTCTGCATTTGAAACCTTCCTCTCTAATCAGGGCATTCATGGCTACTATGACATCCACTGTTGTACACAAACAAGGATGTTTAAGCTGAAGGAATGAAACTCAGAAGAGGGCACCAGTTTAGGAATGCTTAGTTTCCACAGAAGGCCAGACCAGAGCACTCTGGTGATCTGAAATGGATCTGAAGAGAATCACAACTTTTTTCTTTTGAATTTTCCTTTGGAAATATGAATTTTCCTTGTGAAAAACTCACATATGTATGGAGTTTAACCAAAAGACAAAGAAAAAGCATTGAATTTTTAAAAATTAAATGTGTTCATTTTTCTATTCATGTGTGCGCACACTCTTGTCCACATAGCAGACTATGTGTGTCAAGACCAGATTCCAATTTTTAGGAGTCGGGTCTCTCGTCCTACCATGTATAGGTTCCAGAGATCAAACTCAGATCACAAGGTTTGGCAACAAATGCCTTTACCTGCTGGGTGTTTTAAAAGACTTAACTCTAAGATCTTCAGGACGGATGTACTCTTTCAAGCAGCTGCTAGGAAAAGTCTAATAGTAGGCAGATGCAAACAAACAAGACCCAGAGCCATTAGAATATTTCCCATCACTGCAAGATCCTGACAAGAGATGGGTACCATGAGCTTCAAAGTGTGCTGCAGATTTAGACAGAGCCTTAGAACCCAGGATACTGGGAGAATCCTAAGAAATGCAGTAGGCAACCCTGGTTCCTCAGAACCTTTCCAAGGATCCTTCAGGAGCTGCTACAAACTCAAAGCACAAGGAAAAGATGAAAATATGAAAGAAAGCAAAAGACGTTCGGAGAACATCACTTGGCAATGCCTTTGGTTTATAGCAAGGACCTGTGTGGGCGTGGCTGCCTGAGGGAGGGGCTCAGCTTCAGTACCAAGGAAGCAAAGATGAGTTCAAGTCTACTTAGTTACTTGTGTAAATGAATCAAGAAAAAGGGCTTTGGGAGTTAACAACATTAGAGGATAATACTTAAATCCCAGTGACATTAAACTTTCAGATATCCCTAAAATGGATGTAAATTTCTACGCTAATATGAAACTTGGCTTTCCAATAGAGCTCATGTTAGCCTCCTTCAGTATTTTTCTCCACACTACCCATGAGTCAAATCTTAGATTTAAATGGCAAAACAGGATTGTCAATAATTGGGCCTGGAATGTCCCCAAGTTAACAGTGTGAAACAATTGCTCCTTACTACACAATGTTACTGGCTGCATTTACAGAGAACACCCAACAAAGTCCTGCAGGGCAAGGCAAGGGGAACATCTCAGCCTCAGTGCCTATCTGATGACAGACATAGAACTAGAAAGAGATAACCCCTCCAGTACACACATGAAAAGCAAAGGAAAGACCCTCACGGTTACATATTACATGGACTTTGACCTCATATGGCACAGTCAACTTCAACCAATAAGGAAACCAGGTCCTATAAAAGTTCAAGATGACCAGACTGCAAAGATGAACATCTCACGGCACCTTCACCAGACCAACCAGAAAACACACAAAACCATCTCCACTGCCAGCTGACTCGTCAAAGGACTTAAAAAATAAAATCTTGGGGAACTCTTTACTGTCCAAGACCAAATGCTAAACAGTATCATCACAGGTCCCAGAAATGTGTCAATTCTGCAAAGTGCACACAGGACCAGGAACCTGAACAGGACCACTTTAATGTCACTGCACAAGCACAGAAAGAGTCTCAAATCTCTGTCACCTGCATCATTCTCAAGAACAGCTTGAGAGGGAAGGGCAGAGCTTTCCATCAGATCAACGGGACTAGGCTCAGACAAAGCAAGGCAAACCGTGCAGTATTCCAAAGCAATTTCTTAACAGTTCTAGCAGCTGTTCCCTGGGGGAGTCAGAGTTGCTGAGAAAGGAAAGATGGGGAGCATCCTATCCACGAGCATAGTCTTGCCATTTCTAAGGCTCACAGCTGCACTGAGGTCTAGTTTCCCCAACAAGCTATAACTAAATGCCAGGCAGGATGGATCTGGCAAAGCAGCCTGTGGGGAAGGCAGCTTTCATTTGCAGAGGTAAGCGATGCACAGATCATGGGAGGATCTGCCCATCTCCCCTGAGCACCATGACATCAAACTTCAGAACACACAGGCTCAACCTCAAACCTCCTTCAGCTGGTTATGAGGGATTTGTTGCTGAAACTGAATTTTCTGGTTTTTCCCCTTTTTACTGAAAATCTTTTTTAACATGGCATACTTGAAATTGGCTATTTATTGAGAGGACAAACACTAGAAAGCACACAAAAAGAAAAAGAAAAAAAAAAAAGAAAGACTAAACCAGTAAGTTATACTGCAAGACCTTTGAATAGTAAGTAGAAAATGTCAATCATGTTGCCATATTTCCTAGAGTGACAGAGTTGGGCTGGCTTCCTAGACTACACACCGTTAGACCTCCTGTGACATTTATTCTATCTAGGCTAAGGACATGGAACAAGCCCATACTTTTAGATTTATAGATTAAAAACGTCACAGACCTAATTTGTCTTCTTTCAATGCCCTTTCAACAAAGCTACATTTTAAAAGTCCAATAGCATTGGTGTCAAAAGTTATTAAACTGGGGACTGGAGAGATGGCTCGGTAGTTATGAGCACTGCCTGCTCTCCCAGGGACCACAGGTTCAGTTCCCAGTACCCACACGGCAGCTTATGATCATCTGTAACTCCAGGGGATTCAACGTCCTTCCAGGCTTCTGTAGGCACTTCACATACGTGATTCATTGACACACATGCAGGCAAAACACCCAAATAAAATAAAAAGAAATAAAAAAAATTATCAAGATACATTGCATGTATGAAATTATCCTATTTTTATTTAGAATAAAAATATTCTAAAAATAAATAAAAACAAAAAAATTAAGCTTTGTTTTAAGTAGTAATTCAGATTACTTTGGAATACTCTTGACATTGATAATCTAAAAATATCACAAGAATGTTCTAGCATTTCAGTAGTCAAACTTAACACAATCTGTTAATAAAAAATTCAATCTATTGATAAAATATTGACATTACTTTCCCTACCAATTGCAAAAACTGGTTAAAAATGAAAATCAAAATGGCTCAGTGTATGTTAACAAGCATTTAAGTCAGTGGTTCGCAAGCTCCCTAATGCTGCAGTTCTTTTATACAGTTCCTCATGTGTGGATAAACCCAAACATAAAATTGTTTTCATTGCTACTTCACAACTCTAATTTTGCTACCATTATGAATCTCAATGTAAATTTCTTATGGTCATAGGCAACCCCCGTGAAAGAGTCATTTGACCCCCAAGGGGTCACAACTCAAATTGAGACCACTGATTTAAATTATAAAATACTATAAGCCATCAAGTGTTGGTTTTATCCCAAGTACATCCAAATACAACCAATGTTGTCATCTGGAACAGTCGGAGCAAGATACTACGCATAATAAACTTGGGAGTCGACTCCTAGTTCAACCACTAAGCACCAGGAACCTCAACACCTAAGTTGGTAATATTCTCTAAGACACCATTTGTCTACCTGGAAACTGACAGGGATGGCCCAAAGGAGATCTATCCTAACTAGTGGACAGACTTGTATGGAGAACTGGAGAGGGTCTGAAACGCATTACACAATTCTTTGTAGGTGCCTCAGAGATTATATGATACAAAACCACACTGGGCCCCTCATTTGTCATATTAATGAGCTAGAGCCAAGACTAAGTCATCCCCAACTACCCACAGCTAGGCAGGTAAGAGCCGAAATATAAGCAGATCTCCAAATGCCCAACCTGGGGCTCTTCTCAACCAGTTAACATGGAGATACAATAGAACCAAACCTCTGATATCCACTGGAAAGGAAGGGGATCATTCATTCAACACATTTACTCTGGCATCAGGCATCATTTCCTCTGTGAAGGTTCCAGCAAGAAACAAAAGAAAAACCTTGGCCTACTGACTTTGCATTGTGGCTCACAGAGATAAGCAAAATACAGTGTTTACTGCAGTGGTAAGTATCACAGCAAAAGATGGAGACAGCAAGTGTTTCAGGATGTGCAACTTTAGAGCCAGGTGCCATTTAAGGGTTTGTAACAATACTGCATCCATTGTAGTTTTCCTAAGCATTTCCCAAACAGGGATTACTCTGGATACGGGAAAGGTCTGGCCTGGAAATTCAATTCGATTCATTGTCCTAACCTCTGAACTGCCAGCTATGAGCTGTCATCTTGGTGATCTAAATTTCCTATTAACAAAGACACCTGACCCCCATGTTATAAGGCCAGGCTAGGATAGAAGCCAGAAGTTTCAAGGGCACTTGGTTTGCTTCTAAGTTCAAACGTCTCCAGAAGCAAAGATTAAGTACAGCGTATGTGTCGAGTTCTGCTGGGACAGAGCCCTAAGAACGGCATACACATAATTTTCCATTTTCTGACCTGCCAATTCTAGTGACATTGTCTACCATTAGTCTATATTTAACCAGCTTACTGGGCACTTTCTCCAGCTTTTAGTGCCCCCCTCCTGATATTAAAAGAGCAACCCAGTTTGCCTGAAGGAAAGTTGCTAAAGAAAAGACAGGAGCCCTTCTCCCAAATTCTAGTCCGATGCTATAATCTCGGTCTCGACCTTTTCATTAACCTAGTAAACTGGGCTAAGGTTTGTGTCACTGAAGTTTTACAGTGCCCTCTTGGTGGTTACAATTTCTGGGTACTCAACCGTAACAGTGTTCAAAGAATGACAGTGGGTCTTTTCAAATTCGCAACAGTTTAACCTGTTTGTAACAAGGGAGTGGCAAAGTGACAGTTGGGCTTTGGGGGTGGGGGCTTCCCACCGGACATCTTACAGGGACATCTTCTCCTGCCTATGCCGCGGGTGTTTGTTTTGGCTTCCCCGCGCAAACCCTGGCCGGCCCACTGTGCGGTGACTCGGAGGTAAACTTCTGCGGGGCTCCGTGAGCCGGGCGGGGCCTGTCGGGGCGAAGGGGCGGCTCTTCCCGGAGCAGCCCCGCCCTGCTCGCGGGTGCGGGTCCAGGACCGCCTGGACACCGTGTTTGGGGCTTTTACGGACCTCCAGGGCTTCGGGGTCGGGGCGATCTCGATGGGGAAAGGGGCCTCCGGGAGAGGCCCATGGGCGACCGAGGGGCGCGGCGGCAGAGCCAAGGGAGCCGCAGGCGGCCAGGCCAGAGAGAGGGAGGGATGCGGAGGCGATGGGCGGCGGCGCCCGCTCACCTGATGTAGGGGCTGGCCGCCGCCAGGATGTTCTTCTGCACCGGGATCTCCTCGCCGTCGAGGACTAAGTGAGCGTCGCAGAAACGCGCCTCTTCCCGGAATGAGCTGAGCGCTCGCAGCAGGCGCGCGGCGTGCTGAGGGTCGGACACAGCGCTGCCCTCGGCCATCGCGCCTCCCGCTTCTCCGCCGCCACCCCGCCCGCCCGCCCGAATCCCGCGCGCGTCCCCGCCGGGCACTCCGCGCGTCCGCCCGCCCGGACTAAGTGAAGCTCTAGAGTCAGAGCTGGAAGTTCAACAACGCGCCTGCGCCATCGGCAGCGCGTGCGGCCGGCGCCTTTAAGGAGCTGTGGCGTTGCGTCATCTTTCCGCGACGCCCCCGCGCCCCGCCCTACCTTTTAGCAGCCAATCAGAAGGGTTGGGTTGTGAGCGCCGGGCGCACCCAGCGATCTAGACTTGGTGCGGGAGGAGGATTTTGCGGTTCGGCGGAACCGAATTCCGAGTCTCAGTGAGCCGAGTACTATCAGTGTGGACGGGGGTGAGATGCAGAGTGAAACCAAGGACTTATTCCTTTCGCGGGAGTTACGCCTCGCTACGTTCACGTCCATTATTCCTGGGCAGAGCGTGGAGTCCGCCAGAAGCATTCCCTGAAGATGTCGCGGATGAAGTGAGGGAGTAAGCAGTTCAGGTTTGCAAGGCTGTGACAAGGAAGTTGTTTTCTTCGTGCAGGGTCTGCGATTGGGGACCAGGAGCAATGGAAGGGTTTTAAATACTGCTGTAGGGGTAAGGTGTTACGAACTTTACTAAGATCGAGGTGTTTAAAGCAGATCGATGCCAAGATTAGATAGCCTGGATGAAAGAGCTCTGTGGTATATAACCCCCCCGCCCCCGCACAAGACAATTGGGAAGGAGAGGGGGTTCAGTTAATTGCACGGCTGTCATCCCTACCTTTTAGGAAAGATAAAGTCTGAAAGGCTGGGGGGTATAAAGGCCAGATGTTCAATTGGTGGGGGTTAGACTTCCCATAGAGGCAGATCAAGGCTGTGATAGTAAGCAACTCTGGGTTTGCTCACTCTGCAGGGCAAGCCTTGTAGTGTTTGAAGTGTCCCTGGAGGTTGTTGAGCGTGCTTGGGAGTGGAGGAAGTAGCTATCATTTTGTGCAAACATTAGGTGTGTCAAACCTACAGAAAATTAGGTTTTATGAGGACCAAAGATCAGAACATTTGGGCAGCATTCAGGGTAAGGTACGATAGAGTTTTCAGTGCATCACCACAACCTTCCTTAGTCCAAAGGCCCCAAGGAAAGTCTTGGTTTTCACCCTGGAAGCAGCAAGGCCTTGGAGTCACTGGTAGGAATCAGAGTATAAACTGTACTCAGGACAGGAGACCAGGTGAGGCAAGGAAGTTACTAGTAGAAGATCAACATATTTCCAGTTCCCATTTCAAGCATAGCTCAGTATCTATGGGTGTGGGGATAAAAATATCTAGAATCTAAGCCAGGAGGTAGTGGTATTGAGGGCGGGGGGAGAGGGGGCAGAGTTAGGCAGATCTCTGTGAGTTCTTGGCCAGAACGGTCTACCGAGAGAGTTCCAGAACAGCCAGGGCTACATAGAAAAACCCTGTTTGAAAAACCAAAGAGAACCCCCCCCATCCAAAAAAATGTATAAAAAAAATGTGTCAAAACTAAAGTCTGGGGCTGGAGAGATGGCTCAGCAGTTAAGAGCACTGACTGCTCTTCTGGAGGTCCTGAGTTCAAATCCCAGCAACCACATGGTGGCTCACAACCATCTGTAATGAGATCTGATGCCCCCTTCTGGGGTGTCTGAAGATAGCTACAGTGAGCAGGGCCAGAGGGAGAAGAGAAAAGTGTCTGAAGACAGCTACAGTGTATTTACATATAATAAATAAATCTTTAAAGAAAAAAACAAAAACCTAAAGTCTGGGAAAACAGAGTGGAGTAGAGCTAATGGGCCTGTGAGTTACTAACTAGTAAGGCCTGCAGTGGGCTGTGTTGTGTACTAGCCTCTGTATTTGTGCCTGTTGAAAAAATATAATAATAAAGTAATGCACGCCTGTCTTCTCCATAAACCTGGCATAGTGCTTCTGGGTTCAGTCAACACTCTTTTGTTTAGGCAGTTGCTGTGTTTTGACCATTGCTCTGTAGGACACTTTGATCCACATGACTGGCTAACTTCCGTGTATATTGTAGCAGGGCAAGATTTCCAGGTGCCAAGTACTTGGTATCAGAGTACTTGGTACATAGTGCTACTCACTTAGGGTTGGGTGGATGGTGGGTGGTGTTTTATTCTATCTTTAAGTGTGAATATTAAAGAAATGTTTCCTGGGTTGTATTTTTTTGTTCCTGTGTGTTTTCTCTCTATTGTGCTGTTGTCGAAAGTGAATTCTGTGAGTGGAGGGAGTGGTTTGGCCTACAGAGTGCTTGCTGTGCAACCATGAGGACCCAAGTTCTCCGTCTAGCACCCATATAAAAGCCAGGTGCAGCAGTATGCACTGTGATCCTAGCTGGGCTCGGAGAAGGCACTGGGCAGTGGGTAGGAACATCCCTGGGACTTGGTGGCCAGCCAATTTAGCCAGAATCGGAACCTAAGGACCCTGTTTCAAAAGCAATGTAGAAAAGTGACGGAGGAAAGACACCTGATGTCAGCCTCTGGCGTCTTCAGATGCTTGCACACTTACCCCTCCTCCCACCCCCCCTTCCATGATGTATATGACTAGGAGAGCTTTACACAATGCAGGTATTTGATACGAATGTATTAGTTGATTGTAATAGTGGTCTACTCTTCAAATGCCAGAGGTTCCGAAATAAACAGCTCTGATAACAGAATGCTGGTCAGTTATCTGAGGATGGGAAGGCTGTCTCCACAGTAGCAACTGGGAGTGAGTGTAGGTCAGGCCGACTTCCTGGTAGAGATGAATTTGCAATGTTTCCCTTGGAAAGGGATGGCATGAGTGGGGCAGAGGCTCCTAACAGTCGTTATGAGTCGGGAGGAAGGTGGCTACTGGCTGGTGCACCTGCACAGTAGGATGAAACAGCACCTCCACTGTTTCCAGTCATTCCCCATCTCTCAATGTGCTTGCTGAACTCTGAGTCACCCTTGAAACTCAGCTCGAACATGACTGTCTATAAGCCTCCTCCTCGTCCTGCCTCCCAGGACAAGGTAGGCAAGTGCTGTATCCATCACAGTGTGTCTTATTAATTTATTATGGTGCTGGGATCCAGCTCAAGGCTTCGTGTATATTGGGCAGCTGCGACCCTGAGCCAACTCTCCATCCCCGCCGTTCTGAGGTCCTGGATTGCGTGCTTTAGTGGTACACTTTCTCCCTCCGCTGGGTGGTGAGCACTTCTTAGGAAGGGTGAGTGCTGGGTGAGATGCACCTGTGTTACTGGGCTGCCTGGTGCCTAGCAGGTGCTCCCACCTCAAGCATTAGTTAGCAAATCAGGTAAGAGTAGAGTGATGTAGGGTGCTGAGCTGAGGAACACGTCCCCTCAATGCCAGCTGATTGCCGTATGTGTGTGGTTAAGTGGTAGCAACTCATTCCACTTAAGGGGAAGAAAATCTCATGGGTCTGCAGGCAAGATCTGGCTTCATCCCATCTCAGAGATATCAGAAAACCATCACAGCTCCCTTTGAAGGGAGTTGATCCCATTGATGCTGCTAGGCTCACGGTAAAATGTATCCAGTTGAGGTCAGGTGTCCGGAAGTAGTCAGCCTGGTGCTAAGGAGGAGTCCTGGGGTTGGAGGAACAACTCCCTGTCCCCACAGAAGAGCAGTCCTGGCCGTGTCTTGGAATGCTTTGCAGCCATTCTTGATGTTGTCAAACTGATCTGTCCTTGATACTAGTTATGAGCATTGAAGCTGTGTATACAATGTTATTGTTTCTCAGCATTCCATAGGTATCAGATAGCAGTTATTGTGAAACATGCGATCTGAGAGAGATCCCATATTGCCTGGCCAGTTTCAGTCTCTGTTGACAACTCTGAATTCAGAGCCTCCCTCTTCTCTCTCTCTCTCTCCCTCCCTCCCTCTCCCTCTCCCTCTCCCTCTCCCTCTCCCTCTCCCTCTCCCTCTCCCTCTCCCTCTCCCTCTCCTTCTCCTTCTCCCTCTCCTACTCCCTCTCCCTATTTTCTTCCCTCCCTCCTCTCCCCCTCTCCCAAAGACCAAAAGGGGTGTTTGCAAAATACTAGTAATAGTGACTAGATACACTTTTTACAGCTTTGGCTACTTGGTCCCCCTCACAGCTGGTGTAGGGATGCTGAGAACAGACATGCGTTTCTCAGTGGGTCTTAGAACACACATGTGTTTCTCAGTAGGTCTTTAGTCTCTGCACTTCCCCTTTATTTCTTCCCTGACCATGTATCATGTTTACAGTTGAGAATAATTTCCATTTACAAAAAAACAGTATTAAAAGCCTTTTTTTCTGTTGAAAACTGAGCTCTTAAGAGAAGTATCCCCTTGGGAGTTTTGGCTTTTATTTTAAAGTAACTGCTAGCATAATAAATACTGTAACACAAATAATCAGGAGTTTGAAAATCTGGGATTGGATGGGCTTACTCTATTGAAGAGAAGATTGAAATTCAGATGAGTCAAAGGCTGCACAAGGTCAGTCATGAGACTGAGGGTAGAGAGGACCAAGGTCAGTTTCCTGCCTTCCAGCTCTGTAAGCTTTTCCAGTCTCAAAAGATGGCTCTTTATAAATACTCGTTTGGTCAAGACGGTCTCTTCTGATTCATTTTAAGGCTGTCTTCAGACATTTTATTGGGTAAATCTGTCATTTGTCCAAATCCATAGATAGCTCTTTCTGAAAAGCCTAAGTGCTTCCCAAATTGCTGAGTCAGGGAACAGGTCGGTGTTTATGATGCTGGGTAGTTGATTCTATATATTTCACAGGGCTCAGAGAGGTGGCTCAGAAACCAGGGAGCTAATTAAATTGTATCGAAACTTCATGAAGGTAGAGGCTGTCCTTGTCTCCCACCCAGGATCCATCACAGTGCCTGACACACACACACTAGATGCTCTGTACAGATTTGCTGAATGAATAAATATTAATAGGGATGATAGCTATTTTCCCATCCCTACTAGATAACTTCAGGGGCTGTTTCCCACAATTTTCCACTGACCTCCAAACTGGCTTATTCAGTTACCTGCCTGACATCTCCACTGGTATAGCTGATGGCTGTCTACAATTTTTGCAGGTAACAAAATAAACTCATGAGGGTTGAATAGATGGCTCAGCAGGTAAAAAAGAGTACTGACTGCTCTTCCAGAGGACCAGGGTTCCATTCTTAGCACCCATATGGTTGCTCACAACTGTCTGTATGACTTGAGCTCTAATGAGCTCTTTTCAGGCCTCTGGCACTGCATGCACATGGTGCACAGACAGACAGACAAAAACCACTCAAAAATAAAAATAAATAAACCTTTTTTTTTTGTTTTTTGTTTTTGTTTGTTTTATTTTTTCTGAAACAGGGTTTCTCTGTGTAGCCCTGACTGTCCTGGAACTCACTCTGTAGACCAGGCTGGCCTCGAACTCAAATCCGCCTATAAATAAACCTTTTTAAAGTTACAAAAACCTGCTTTGACCCCTCAAACCTAATTATAATTCCTCCCAAGTATGTGGTAGTTCACTGATAGTATTGTTTACACAGTGGCAGGAAATGGGGGTCTTTTTAAGGGGTGGTGGTGCTGGGGATGGAAGCCAGGGTCTTGTGCACACAGGCCATTGATATATTTGGCCTACATCTCCAGCCACTGACCCATACTCCTAGCTGTGTCTAGGGTCCTTCATCCGACTCTCCGGCAAACTTCACAAACTCCCAGGCGGACTGTTCTGCCCCCTGCCATTTTAGCCATTGGATCTATCACCACCTAGCCATTCTGCCTTCTCTCTGCCCTTCTGGGGAATCCTTCCTCCCTGACAAGGTAATCAAATAAAGCCACTTCTGATTTCTATAGCCTCCAATGGCTCCCCCCCCCATCAGAAAAGAAAAAAACCCAAAAGCCTGTCTCATGCTACACAGAGCCCAGAGTGATCTATAGCCTCTATCCTATTGGACCGCATCCTTGAACATTCTCAGTGTGCACCAGCCACACTGGCTGTCTGGCTCTTTCCTGGAACAGCCCTAAGTCATCCTCCACCCCAGGGCCTTTGTATCATCTTCTCTCTCAGACAGGAAGTCCACTGACAGTTCCATTTGGCTCCTTCATTCTTCTTACAGTTCAGAGATAATGGCTCCCTCACCCTGCCTCATCTTCCTTCTGTATACTTAACCCCTGCCCAAGTCATGTGCATGCTCTTGTGCACCGTGTCCTTGCTGCTTGCTTGTTACAGAGGCTCTCGTGAGGCTTCAAGGGTTAATTTATCTTTGTGTCACTAGACCCTAAAACAAATCCAGCACGAAAGCCTATGACCTAAAAAGATTAGTTATTGGCAGACATCCCTTTCCCTCTCCTGCTCCCTAACCTACCTCTGCACTCTGAGGATGCTGGGTTATTGAGAGCAATGTAAAGAACTGGAAATGAGCCTTGTGAATCTTAGATTGCAACAGCTCCAGGCATAGGTTACCTTAGTGTTGTCTTTCAAACTAGGTCCCATGCTAGAACCTTGGTTTTGTCCTGTCCAGGCATGTACCACCTTGCAATTTTGTTTGTTTGTTTTTGAGACAGTTTCTCTGTGTAGCCCTGGCTGTCCTGGACTCACTCTGTAGACCAGTCTGGCCTGGAACTCAGAGATCCACCTGCCTCTGCCTTCCAAGTGCTGGGATTAGAGGCGTGGGCCACCTCCCATCTCACTTGGCAGTTTTTACCCAATACATTTGCTTTGGTTTATAAGTATGTGAACGACATATAAAAGGTACTCAAGCTGGGCAGTGGTGGCGCACGCCTTTAAACCCAGCACTTGGGAGGCAGAGGCAGGTAGATTTCTGAGTTCGAGGTCAGCCTGGTCTACAGAGTGAGTTCTAGGACAGCCAGGGCTACACAAAGAAACCCGGTCTCGAAAAACAAAAAAAGAAAAAAAAAAAGGTACTCAAACCTTATTCTTTAGCAAGAGTTCTATCTACCTTGTTGTTGGGTGTATGGTGAGTTGGTTCATTCATCAGTGTTTCCATGATATAAAGAATTCACCTGCACCTTGGATATGTCAAACAGTCTGTGAACTCATTTGAATCCTCCCAATGGCTAGCCATTGGTCTGCCTTCTTCCTTCCTTCTGGGTACTCACGGCTGCTCTGACTAAATGGTAACTCAGAGCATCTCCTCACCTGGCAATAGTGAAGGTACAGTGAGTTGGTGCCAGTGAAGGCTGACAGCAGGGTCTGGTGCACAGTAGGTCCTCAGTATATGCCATATTGTTCCTCTTATTATTATTTCCCCTACCATCCCTGCCTTTTTGGCAGAATCTTGCCCGGCTTGGGAATTATTAACCTCTAGCTGACTTTAAGCGAATTCTAGTTACTCCATCCCTGAAGCTGACACTGGCTCCATGGCTGAGCTGACATCCATCCCCTTTCATCTTTCTTTGACTCTAATTCTGGGAGTTAGGTGAACTCCATCTGTTCCCCAACCCCATCACATACTTTCACCTCCCATACCAGACCTTTAAATGTCTCACTCCGTCTCTTCTATAGCATGCCCCATGTCTTTATTTATGGATTGACAGAGTCTCATGTATCCCAGGCTGGACTTGAAATCATAAAGATCTACCTGCCTCTGCCTCCTGAGTACTGGGATTAAAAGCATGTGCCACCACACCCACTTTTTAAATTTACAATTCTGTGTATTTCTGTGTGGCTATGTGCACACGAACACAGATACCCATGGAGGCCAGAGGCATTGGATATCATGGACCTGGGGTTATAGGTAGTTGTGAGCCATCCAGTATGGATGCTGGGAACCAAACTTGGGTCTTCTGCAAGAGTAGCCAGAGTTCTTAACCACTGAGCCATCTTTCTACCCTCTCACCTTCTGATTTACTTTCCTTCCTTTCTAACTTCCTTCCTTCTTTCTTTCTTTATTTTTTCTTTATTTGTTTCTTTGTTTCTTTCTTTCTTTGTTTCTTTCTTTCTTTGTTTCTTTCTTTCTTTTTTCTTTCTTTTTTGAGACAAGGTTTCTCTTTCTCTATGTGTAGCCTTGGCTGTCCTGGAACTCACTCTGTAGACCAGGCTGGCCTCAAACTCACAGAGGCCTCCTGCCTCTGCCTCCCAAGTGCTGAAATTAAAGGCATGTGCCACCACTGTCTGGCTCTGATTTACTTTTAAACATTTAAATAATTTCGGCTATTTTCAGAAATGCACCATATCTCCAGTGCTTCCTCCACGTTCTGCTAGAGGAAGCCTTGCACCCATGATGTCTTCCTGTGCTTTCTTTAAGAGGGTTTTTGTTTCCCATCTTAGGTATATGATCGACCTCAGACGTGTGCATTTCTATTCTCTACCTCAATCCAGCTGAGACAAATACACCTAAATATGAAATCCATTCACACCTTGAACAGCTCGCTCATTCAACCGAAGTTCTAAGTACTTACCCTTGTGGGAGACCATAGGCAATTAGGGTCAGCACTAAATCTAAGGGACTAATTGGCTACTAGAAAAAGGAATGTCGAGAGAGCAGTAATTTAGTTGGCAAAGATGATGTGGCCTGCTTATTCAGACTTGTGTGCACCTCTGGGAACACAGCAGACAGGGGCCACACCACCATCAGTCACCCTATCTCTAACACATGTCTGTCAGCTCCCATGTACAAGTCCAGGACAATTTGCAGGAGTCGGTTCTCTTCTCCTCCTGGAGACTGAACTAGGTCATCGGGCGGCAAGCATCTTCAGCTACCGAGCCATCTTGCCAGCCTTTTCTCCTTTCACATCTCTACCGTCGTTGATGGTCAACCCTCTGAGCCATGCCTCCTGAACCTTTTGAGTGGAACTAACGAAGTCTCCTTGCTGGCCTCATGTACCTGATCCGTCCCCCTTCCTGGTAACTGTCCCCAGGGCTGGATAGTCTCCAGCATCGCCTCACAGAGCCCTTCCACTCAGCTCCTTTTAGTCTTGCTGTACCATGACCTCTTCCCCTGGAGTCTAGCTGCCA
Source organism: Uromys caudimaculatus (assembly GCA_028551405.1). Taxonomy (NCBI): domain Eukaryota; kingdom Metazoa; phylum Chordata; class Mammalia; order Rodentia; family Muridae; genus Uromys; species Uromys caudimaculatus. The sequence continues at coordinate 45,491,573 of CM052707.1, read as the reverse complement.
GGCTCAAGTCTTGCCTCTGTCACATTAGAGCTTTCCACCATGGGCATGCTCCTGCATCAGCGTGAGCTTTAGGGTCCTAGCTGGGAACAGCTGTGTCCGTTGAACCCCACCTGACCCACCACTGGTCATGTAGTTCACATCTAGAATACATCTATGTTCCGCTGTGGACTTGCCCAACACAGCCATGTCCTGCCACTCTGACAAACACACTTGGCCCTGGTCACATGTACTGTACCTAGTTTCCTTGGGATGTGACAAAATGCCGGATACAACGAGGAAAGATTTACCTGGCTCACAGTCTCAGACTCTATTGTACAGTTGTGACAGCACCTTGCAGGACAGCTGCAGTTATCTGGATGTCACTGTTTCCAGCACCTGGTGAGTGACCAGTAAACGGTGACTTTAAATAGCACAGTCACAGGGCTGGAAAGAGGGGCTCAGTGATTAGGAGCACATACTACTCTCACAGAGGACCCCAGTTCAGTTCCCAGCTTCTGTCAGACTGCTCATAACCACCTGTAACTCCGGCTCCAGAGGATCAGACAGCCCCTACTGGCCCTCTCGGGTACTACACATACCCATGCAGACATGCATGCACAGACATGCACACGGACACACACATGCACACATGCACTCACACACAGACATGCACACTCACACACATGTGCACACATACACACTCATGCAATTTAAAATAACTTAAACTAAACAAAACTGCAAACAAAGAGTCACAGATGGAGAGAGGTCTCGCTGGTTAAAAGTGCTTGCTAAGCAAGCGTGAGGAACAGAGTTTGGATCCCAAGAACACACTTGAGTGCTAGGTGGGCAGGGTGATGTGACTGAAATTCTAGCCCGGAAAGGGAGAGGCAAGGGAGCCCAGAGCAAGACTAGCCAGGTGAGCAAACTCTGGGTTTGATGTTAAGACCCTACCTCCATGGACAAGGTAAAGAGGGACATTGGATAACTCCATCATCAACCTCTGGTCTCCACATGTACTCAAACACCGGCAGCCACACATGTGCAAGCATGCACACCGTGTGCACATGAGGACGGAAAAAGAATCAAAAAGCAAAACAAAACATAAAAACCCACGGTCACACCTATGGTATTAGCAGCAGCAGTTTGAATACATCTCTCTCCTCCCTTCCCTGGGGGTTTCTTAAATAAGGGGGCATCAACTCAGTTTCTCTGTAATGACCACTTCCTCTGGCACCCATTTGCAGAACATCGGTGCCTCCCAATTCAGGGAGATCAGTATCCGTCACACTAACCAGTCCTTCCTTTCTGCCGCCTAAAGTTACATACATATCAGGCACTCCATGTCACAGCCTAAAAGACTGTGTCCCAGAGAACCACTGGCCCTCAGATAACTCATAGAGTAGCCAGGGTTTTGAATCCTATTGTTTCGGAAAAGCTGGTAAACTCCCACACTCCCTGTGTCTCTGCCCATCCGTGCAGTCCCAGGATCTACGTAAAGAGCCTGGTAAACAGTCAAGCAACACAATCAAACCGAAGAGACTCAGAACCTATACAAGCATGCAGAAAGGGGCATGGGTTTAACTGGGCCACCGTGGTTCTGAACACATCTCTCCAGGTCCAGTCAATCAACTCTGCAGATAGCATCTGGGCAGGTGACTGTTTTCAATGTCTCCCTCTTGGGAAAGGTGGTTTCAACATCGATAATTTGCACGTTGTGGCTCCCAGGTGTGCTCTCTGATCAGGAGGGTGCTGTCCTTCCAGAGGAACGGGTTGTCACTTTTCACGAAATCTGTCCTATTTGTGAACTTTATTTTTTTGTTGGATGCCTAATGAATTGCTTTCTTTGTTACAATCTTAAGCTTTTAAAACGGTGTGCCAAGAGTCTTGGGGAGTTCTTCTATGGGGACACACTGAAAGCTTGGCCTCTCCAGCTCCATCCTAAGTGTCTGAAGAGCAGGGACCATAGTCTGAATCTCCTGTGGCACCTGGCTTATGTAGGCAGGATTTCAAGAAGCCAGTACCAAGTCATTATCTGCTGGGGTGGTGTCTTCTGCTGAGTGCTGGCCTAGGCTTTGGAAGGGGTAAAGCATGGATCAGGCTCAAATCGGTCTCTGGGAACTTCAGAGCCCCCCCACCCCCCGTCCTGGGATTAAGACACAGACAAAAGCGACGAGCAACTGATTTGGCTTAAATGGGGTGCACGGGAGGGAGGGTGGCAGGGAGCTTCACAGAGATGTATCCCCTACTCAGAGCATCATGTGTACTTAAAGATGGAGGGGTCCTTTGATACTAATGCAGTGTTGAACGCCATGGCAGACACTGGTGTTTTCATGCCTGTCCCTATACTGTATCTTTCTTCTCCCCTCTTTTTGCTAATGGATATTTTCTGATGGACACAGGCAAAGATTGCCGCCTGCGTGTGATAGCACTGAGTTCCCAATTCAAGCACTCTCCATCATGACCCATATGTGTTGGATCAAGCAGCTGAGTATCCTGGACCCCAGCTCACTCATGATTTTCATATGTATATCCATGTGTGTATGTGGAGGAACTCTTGTCACATATATGGTAGTTTTTATACTCACAGTGGGAAAGTGAATGATTCTGGCAAGTGGATGGATGGACGATGGCTGGATGGTGAATGGATGGATAGATGATGGACAGATGGATGGATGATGTATGGGTGGGTGGATAGATGATGGATGGATGGACAGATGGGTAGATGATAGATGGGTGGACAGACAGATGGATATATGGATGGATGATGGATGGATGGATAGATGATGGACAGATGGATAGATGGATGGACAGATGGATGGATGGATGGACAGATGGATGGATGGATGGATGATGGACAGATGGACGGATGGATGATGGATGGATAGATGATGGATGGATGATGGACAGATGGATATATGGATGGATGGATAGATGACAGATGGATGATGGATGGATAGATGATGGACAGATGGATAGATGGTGGATGGGTAGGTGGTGAATGTGATGAATGATGGACAGTTGGATAAGAGATGGACAAGAGAACAAGACTGTGCCACTGCATATCATTAACACTGTGCGGTTCTATATTATTTGTATACCAAATGTCCTTTCACGTCACACCAGAATCAAGTACACTAGAATGATCTATTTCACCCGTGAAGAAAACTGCAGCCTCAAGCAATTGTATCTTAAACACATGGGGACTGGTCAGCTTTGGTGGTGAACTGGCACTGGCTCAGCATCTTCAACACAGGAGCTCGGGGAGGCTACAGGGAGGCCACTGTTGAAGACTCTGCCTTTCCTTCCTGAGCTAATTCCACCCATAAGTCACAAGTCGGTGCTGGGCAAGGGCAGAAGTGCTTTTGTGGAGACTCTGCCATTGATCCTGCTCTTCCTGGGGACACTTGTGCATCCAGCAAGTCGCACACTATTTCAGGAAGTCCAGGAGAATCCTACAGCCCTTCTGTGGTCTTTTCAAGTGCCCAAGATTTCCTCTACAGGGGACATCCTGAGTCTAATGAGCACAGAAACACAAACACAGAACTTCCAGGAAGATCAGTGGGGTGGGGGATGGGGGCCAGGGGCCTGGGGGTTGGCGGTGGGGGTATACTCAGGGAATGTAGCACATTCAGGAATCTCCAGCTGTGGCCACTGCAACTCCTCATTCCCCTTCTGAAAACTCACATGTCCATTTCAAGCCGAAATATCCCTTTGTCTCTTAAGATGCTTCTCAAGTCTTGGTGGAAATAACTGAGGTCGTCTGCTTTAGAGATCCGGGGTGCTAGTGTGTTAACTGGGCAAGGTGGAGACCAGTGAACGGAAAAATTCACAGATTACTTAGAACTGCCTGGCTCCACACAGGCAATATCTTGAATGCCAAGAATGGCCACAGCAGGTAGAAGATTAATGCCATTGACTTTATATGTTCACTCAACACACCTGTATTGAGAACTTTTTATATGCCAGACCCTGGTTTAGACTCTAGCTTCTTAAACTGCAGGTTGTGATCCCATAAAACTGAATGCTGGGGCCCTGAAAAATTTGGCAACAATAAATGATTTTTGAAAATTCAGTAACCGAAAACTAGTTCGAAATCCAGAGTGTAATAAACCCAAGGAATTTCTCGCTTCTCACTGGTGTTGCATGGTGGAATTTCCTCTGCAGCCTCCGTTCTGAACACACACCAGGGCACACTTTGCTCAGCACATGTCCCCTACATGCCACCTGTGAATCCTGCCTCAAACACCTCAGCTCAGATTCAAAATCATTGTACTTTAGTGATGTGTGTGTGTGTGTGTGTGTGTGTGTGTGTGTGTGTGTGTGTGTGTGTATTTCCTACTCTTACAGAAACAACGATTTAGTTGCAGAAAACAAAGACTTAAGACTTTCCCCCCAATAGCCATCAGCTTGTATCAAATTAGTCTGTCTCTTGGATTGGATTGTATGAGAATGTTTGGTTTTAAAATTTGCTGGGGCTGGGGAGCTGGCTCAGTGAGTAAGAGTGTTTACTACTCGGGCCTGAGGACCCAGGTTTGATTCTTTAACAGCCACATAGGAGTGGGCACATATGCCTGTAATCCCCAACGCTGGGGTGGGAGTAAGGGATAGGAGGATCTCTGGGGCTTGTTGGCTGGCAGCTTAGTTGAAAAATGGAGAGCTGTAGGTTCAGAGACCCTGCCTGAAGAGAATAAGGTGGATCAAGACAGAGAAGGCCAGAGGTAGGTACTTGTGGCCACGTGATACATTCCCCCAAAGACACCCAGGTCCTAACTGCTGGAGCCTGTGAATATAGGACCTGCTACAGAAAGAGACTTTGCAGATGTGTCCCAAGTAAACATCTAGAGTCGGAGATGCGTCCTGCATAATCCCAGCTGGCCAGTGGAATCATAAGGGGGAGGCAGAGGAGGACTTGACCCAGAAGAGGAAAGCAATGTGTCCCTGGGAGCAGGGACAGAAACTATGATGTTGGGCCACAGGTCAGGATATGAGGCAAGATATGGAGAGTTTCTCCCAGAGCCCCCAGAAGGAAGGTGTCCCACAGCCTCCTTGATTTTTACTACAAGACCATTTTTTGTACATCTGACCTCCAGAACAGCAAGATAGTCAGTGTTCATTGCTTTAGGCCATACCCAGGCTCGGAGTTTGTTTCATCCACCACAGGAGACTCTCACTCCTTCCTGTAAAGCACCTGGATATGCACAAGCTGGTTTGTCAGTTTACATGCACTCTCCTTGTCGTAAGAAACTGTAATCCCCACCCCTAGCTGAGAGGATGTGCCAGCAATGTGGACAATGCTGGCCCTCCCACATCAATTCCTAGGGTAAGGTTAAGAGCCCTGAGCCAGGCTGGGGGCCTCACATCTGCCCCAACCAAATGATAGGTGACAACAAAATCAGAATGTCAAGTGACTCTCACCATTCCCAAAGCCACCCGAGGCTCTCCTGCCTCCTGGAAAGGGCAGGAGCTATGGGCTGTCAGTTGCAAGCACTCGTCCTACAATGCGGTGGATGTAGGGGAAATACTGGAAACATGTACTCAGAGGTATGAACTGAGCAGAGGTACCATAGATACCGCCGTCTGCAGGGCCTTGTGAGGAAGAGAAGTTGTTTAATCTCCACCCGCGACTGGGGCTTTCATCTTGTTTTCTGGCTTGAACTGAGGCCTCGCTTGGGCCAGAAAAAAAATACTTTTTTAGGAAATAATGGAGAAAGAGAGAGAGAGAGAGAGACAGAGAGACAGAGACAGGGAGAGAGACAGAGATAGGGAGAGAGACACACAGAGAGGGAGAGAGAGAGAAAGAGAGAGAGACAGGAAAGGGAGAGAGAGGAGGAGAGAGTTATTTTTTCCCTGAGTGGTGGTTTGAATAAGAATGTCCCCAACTGGCTTGTGTGTTGAGACACTTGGTCCCCTGTTGGTGGCACTGTATGGCATCATTCCTTTGACGAGAGCCTTAAACCATAATATGTAAAGACCTCCTTTTAAAAAAAGATTCCTTTTTACTGTGTGTGTGTGTGTGTGTGTGTGTGTGTGTGTGTGTGTGTGTGTGTGTGTGTGTGTTCACAATGAGTGCAGGAGTCTGCAGAGTCTAGTAGATGGCATCAGATCTCCTGGAACTGGAGCTAAATGAAATTGCAACCCACCCCACGTGGATGATGCGAACTACAAGGGCAGCAAGACCTCAACCACTGGACCACCTCTCCACCACCCCGCTCAAGAATTTCTTAGACTCAACAACCAAAGATAAATACCACAGAAAATGGGGACAAAAGGTTTGAGTAGGCATTTCTCCAAAGGAGACTTCATGCTCACCACCACACCAAGGTGCTGCTTCATACCTATGAAGTTGGCTGAAATTAAAACGGCAGCCAAGGAGGATGTGGGCACATTGGAACTCTCATACCACAACTGTGGGAGCGCCACAGGCTCAGTGACTTTGGAAATAGTCTAGTAGCTTCGCTGGCGGTTAGGGAAGGATCCCACAATGGCTGGGCATAAACTTGCTCTATAAACTATTGACTGATCATACCCTAAATCAAAAGACAATTGTAAATTGAGATGAGACTCTTCACGTCAGGTTGGCTACTCTGTCTGGGAAATCACCAGCGATTGACTGGGCTTACTACAAGGCCAATATGGTCAAGGCTGGCTTGTTGGATGATTTTGAAAAGAAGTATAAAGTATAAAGAAGATTCCTGTGCCCAAGGATAAATACATGGCCCTGATGAACAATGAGGGAAAGTCCAAAGCCAAGAACTGTGCTGAGTTTGAGTCTTAAACCCCAGTTCAGGATCCAGGGATATGAGACGCATCTTGAGAAAGTACATGATTCCTTCTGATCAGATTCCTTCTGGGATGAGTCTTCCCAGAAACCAAGGTAGACAAGAAATATCTGTATTGGCCTCCCCTCTAAAACAGTTCAGGGGGGAGCTCCAGTCCTTGTTTACAAACCCTAGACATTAAAATAAAGCAATTAAATAGTGCGGTGGCTTGAATAGGAATGGCCCCCATAAGCTCATAGATTTGAGTGCTTGGTCATTGAGAGTGACATTACTCGACAGGGATTGGAAGGTGTGACCTTGTTGGAGGAAGTCTGTCACTAGGGGGTGGGATTTGAGGTTTCAAATGATCAAGCCAGGCCCGGTGTCTCTCTTTTCTTGCTGCCTGCTGATCCAGGTGTAGAACTCTCAGCTGCCTTCCTAGCACCATGTCTGCCCTTCAGCACCATGTCCACTCGTGCACCACTTCCCGCCATGACAATAGTGGACTGAAGCTCTGAAACTGTAAGCCATCCCCAGTTAAGAGTGGTCGTGATCCTGTTGTCTCTTCACAGCAATAGAACAACTAAGACACATAGTAAAGAAAAAAGACAGAAAGAAAAGAGAGAAGAGAGAAAAAAAGCAGTCTAGCGGCACTTCACAATGTTAAAATGTGGAGTTTTCATGTGACCCAGTAGCTCCATAGTTGGTAGACACTCAAGAGAAATGAAGACACATGTCCACATAAAACGGGTGCATGGGGCTGGGGGTACAACTTGGTGGCAGAATACTTACCAAGAACGTATGAGGTCATGGTACCCTATCCTTCACTACCATCAGCAACATTCCTACATGAATGCCCACAACGTAGACTTGTTCATGCTAGCTTAATGAGGAAAACACCCAAATGTTTACCAACTGATACATGGAGCAGCGAAGTGTGATACAGTTATACTGTAAGTAATATTCTGTCACAGTAGCACTGAAATAGTAACTCATGCAAAAACATAGACAAGCATTGGAAACATTATGCTGAGAAGTCAGTCACAAACATAAAAATAGGTCTGGAGAGATGGCTCAGCAGGCAAAGACGCTCGACGGCAAGCCCAACAACCCGAGATCCATCCCCAAGGCCCACACATGGTGGAAGGAGAGAACTGACTCTCACAAGTTGTCCCCTGATCAACACACACATACACACGCACGCATGCATGCATGCATGCAAGTGCATGCTAAATAAATGAATATAATACAATGTAAAAAAATCAACATATCAGGCTGGGAGAGGTAGCTCAGTTGGGAAAGTGATTGTTAGCATTCATGGATTCTATTGGCAGGACCACATACAGTGTGATGTCATGTGCCTGTAACTTCAGCACTTGGAAGGTGGAAGTAGGAGGATCAGGAGTTCAAAGGAGTTGGCTATGAGTTCAAGACCAGCCTGAGCTAAATAAAACTCTGTGTAAAACAAACAAACAATATGCCATTCTATGAAACTTCTCCTTTAACTCCTTCCAGATCCACTCTCTCTCTCCCATCCACACCCAACTCCCCGCCTTTCATAAGCCATAGAATCCAGATTGTGCTGTTCACACATTTCTGGGTGTAGGGCTAGCCACAGGAGGAGGAGCATAGTCAAGTACCAAGGGCCACACCCTGAAAGAAAACCAGTCTCCTTCCCATAGCAGCCATCACCTGTCAATAGCTCCTCAGCCAGTCATGGAGACTCCCGATCCCCTTCATGCTCCAAGCTGTAAAGCTGACCAGATTAATCTTGTGCAGACAATTTTTTTAAAAAAGGGAAACAATATCAATCATCTGCATATCAGGCAAGGGAAGGACTCTAGAATTTCATGCAAACTGACCCATCAGTTACAACAGGGAAAAATTTTAAATGCCTTAAAGCATACGATGGTACATTGCTACCCAAGCTGCCACGTCCCAAACAGGGCAACGTGCACCTGTGAAAAGAAGATAGTAACCTGTTATGTGCAAAAGATGGAAGATTTTCAAGCTGGCGTGTTGATTATAAATAGATCACTAGCCTGTAGACGCTGCACCGAAACAAAAGCTATAGAAAACAACCAGAATGCTTTCACTGGTTTTCTTTGGGTCTTGGGGTTCTGGTTGTCCTCTCTCATCTTATTTGAATCTAGCTAGGATTTCTACAATGAACACACAGGGATTTATAATCAGAGAATGCACACACTCCTTCATCTACCTCCTCTCCTTCCTATGGCTCTTTCTTGGGAACTTTGCTCTGTAACCAATTTGTTCAGGCATCTACATCAACTCCTATCCTAGTCCCAAGCTGCAGCCTCCACCTGCCAGAGGGGCCCCTTTGCAGGTCCCGAAAAGGGCCTCAAAGTGTCTCCAGAAGTCCCACCCATCCTGGGTGCTTCTTCCAATCACCAGGAAAAGGGAATCTTGCTCATGTCTAGCCTCCTGGATTCAGTGCTGCGCACCTCGTTTAGATTCTGTGGCCAAGAGAACGCTCTGCTTCTTGGCTGGGACTCAACCTTGGAGGATGCGTCTCAAGATGGCCGTGTGACAGTAGATATGAGTTTAAACTTCCAGAGGGGAGATGAGGCACTGAGGTCCCGAGGTGTCAGATGCTATCAGATGGTATTGATGGAGAAAGCTTTTATATGTGTCCTAGTCTGCCACAGGAAAGATTCTGGACATTTGAAAACCACCCAAGAGATCTTTAGACAGTGTAAGAAGCAGTCAAAGGGGTTTTGACTTAACCTGGACCAGCAGTCTGTTCAAAGCTGGGAGCCCAGCACCAGTAACTTTGGTATCCAAGAACCAAGTATGAATCAATACTGCACACATGGCTCAAGGGCATGAAGGTTTCTCCCAAGTTGATTCACACAGGTGACACATCCAGCTTGTCCCAGCACTGGACTCACACTAGGGAGACGTGCTGTAGACACAACAACACCTGTGAGCCTTTCCTGCACCTGACACTTGGGACTTAGAACGCTCCAGGAAGTAGCTCTTGATGAAAGCAGTAAACAAACCCAGAGATACTTCTCTCCCCAAACTTCCTGGTTGTTCATCTTGCCCACCCACACACTTCATAACCAGGAAGTCCCAGAGGAGAAGGGGGATTGTTTTGTGGTCTTGGTGAAAGAAGCATGCATGAAGGAAGCTCTCAGCTAAGTGGTCTGGCCCAAGAATGTGTGAATGTACAAAATTTAACAGGATTCCAGAACCCTGGACCCAGACAAATCAGACATCCTGTTGTCAGTCTTTGGAGTTTGTTGAAACCGAGAGAACAGATCTGGTGTGCCGGCCTCTCTCACCTGTATGGTATTCCAGCTGTCATCTTAAATAAGGTCAACAAACCAACATCGTTTCCTCCCTGCAGAACTGGGCCCTTTCCTGAGATTAGGTCTGGCCACTGTTTGGCAACTGAGAGCATGGGGGTGGGGATGCAACCGCCTTGCATTCCTCTACCCTCAAACATTTAAAGCTGGAGCTGGAGTGGGTGAGCGATGTCACATCTGTCACCTCCCTTCTGCTCCCTCCTGCCACCCAAACCCAGGCTCTGATGATGTCTCCTTCAGGCCACTGTAGCTGCCCCCAGGCCTGAAGGGTTGAGCGTCCCAAGGGACATAGATGGTGGGGAAGGGCTCCAGGGGTCTTCATGCCACCGCCTGCCCCATCCATGCTGACTGTAAACTCGGGGGGATGGACAGAGTGAGGAAAACAGAAGGGGCTGGTGAGACCAGGACACGGTGGGCGTGAGTGGCAGGAGAGATCAGGGACTTCCAGAGAGGAAAGTCAGCGGATAATTGTGTGTGTTGACCAGGGGTTCTGTGTGTGTGGTCTGTCTTCCCCAGCTCCCAGGCGCTCTTTAGGGATATGTCTGTCTCTGGGATGCTGTGGAAGTTGAATGTTTGCTAGGGGAACTACTAACTCATGTACTCATGCATTCATTTAATAAAGACTTATGGAGTATCTACATCACACCAGGCGGTATTGAGGTGTTGGGAACAGAGCAGTGAACGTATATAGCAGCCTGAGGGGTCTCCACAGGGCCAATCTCAAGAGAGTTAACACAGCGTGATTCATTTACAGGACCCTCCCTCCTCTTCCTCCTCCTCTTCCTCTTCCTCCTTCTCTTCCTCCTCTTCTTCCTCCTCCTCCCCTTCTTCCTCTTCCTCCCCTCTTCCTCTTCCTCCTCCTCCTCCTCTTCTTCCTTCTCTTCTTCCTTTTCTTCCACCTGTCACTGTCTCAAATAAGGTCTTACTCTTTAGCCTAGGATGGCCTCACACTCATGGCAATTCTCCTGCCTCAGCTTCCCAAATGCTAGGATTACAGGTGTGGGCCATGATACTGGTTTTTAGATAGCATTTCTGAAATGACAAAATTCTATAGGTGATAGTTGCCAGGGTGTAGGGACAAGAGGTTGGAGGGACAGTCTCATAAGGATCCTTGTGGACCACGAAGTACTTGACTATGATGGTGAACAAAGGAAGATACCGGTTTTCTATGGGTGATACCACTAGAACTACTCACACATGCACACACATACACACGGTTGGATTAAACCTGTGGGAACGTAACCTGTGCTTTGGGTACCCACCAGACTCTAACAGTGAGGCTCCGATGACTGTGGGACTCCCAGCAATCAAGTGGGGAACCACCTGGCTTCGCTTGGGGCTCTCCTTCCACTCTGCTCCACCTTGAAGTGCAAATAGCCCAGGACACCCCCTTTCCCTTCAGATGCTGATGTAGCTCACTCTGGTTTTCAGACCAGCCTGGCCTTGGTCTTCCACCCTGAACTTGGCCCTTCTGCCATGGCTCATTAGGTCAATGCCAGTTCAGTGACCCCCTCCTGCAGAGAGGGGTTCCATTATAAACCTGCAGTCACTGATCATACAATTGGACTTCTCACAGGCCAGGAAGGGTGAAGCTCTGCAGCCCTACTTTATAGGCTCTGAAGAACTGGAAGAGACAGTCACATAAAAATCAAACAAGCTCTCAATGGACTTTCAAGTTTTTTTTTTTTTTTCTTTTATATTCTGCTACCTCTTGTGTGGAATGACCACAGAGCACCATGCCCTTCTGGTCACACGACTTATGAACGGGGCATGCCTGGGAAAGCCAGTAGGCCACACCCACAATTTGGTCCATTAGAAAGGAGGGAGTGGATGGAGGAAGGAGCTGTGACGATCGCCCACCTTTTCTCATGTTCATGGCTGCTTGTTCCAAGAACAATGGTAACATGGTTAATATAATTCTTGATTCACATTCAAGGTCTTTTTCAAGTGTCTTTACCTGTATGTGTGTGCACTTGAGTACGTGCGCATATGGACGTGCAGATAGAAGTGGACATTGGGTATCCCCTTCATCATACTCCACCGCATTTTCTGAGACAGGATCCCTCACTGTTTGCTGAGGATGCAGATTTAGTTAGACTCTCTGGCCATCAAGCCCCAGAGACCCTCCTGCCTCTGCCTCCTGAGAGCCTGGGATCTAGGCACATAATGCCATGTGTAGCTTTTGTATGGATAGCTATGGGAGTGGGGGAAATTGCCTGAACTCAGGTTATCTCACCAACTGATGCATCTTCCCGGTTCCTTAAGGCCTTTCTAAGAAAAGAAAGGGCTTTCTTAAATATACTAGAATTGACTGGTAAATACTTGCTTTTTTTCAACACGGATTCTAATAAAATGGAATTAGAGCTGTCTATGTGGTTTACTGAGGTATTTGCACAAAGAATAACAGCAGGATGACCAACCATCTCCAACAACAGAAAGGTGCACGCTAGCTTACTCTTCCCACTGCTGGGACATGATAACTGACAAAAGCTACTTAAGGGAGGGTGGGTTTATTTTGAGTCACAGGACCAGGGTACAGTCTATCATGGTAGGGAGGGCACGATGTCAGGAGCGTGAGACAGCTGGTTGCATCCACAGTCAGGAAGCTGAGAGGAATGAATGCTGGTGCTCAAGTAGCTTTTGCGGTGAGAATTTTAGTTTCTTTAAAAGACACAGAAATATTATGGGAATATGTTTTATTTTTAATCCAAGGTCTGGAACTATGGCCTTCCTTAAAGCAGGTGACTCTGATTTGCCTCATGCTCTAGCAGGGGTGTGGTTTTGACAGCTGCAGATCATTTCTGTGAGTGTGTAATGTTTGGAATTCTGGGGACTTTTCAGAAGATGTAGGGCCCCAGAGGTTTGTTGTTTGTTGTTCTTATTTGTTGTTTGTTGTTGTTGGTTGTTGGTGGATGTTGTTTGTTGTTTGTTGTTTATGGTTGTTGGTTGTTGTTGGTTGTTGGTTATTGGTGGTTGTTGGTTGTTAGTCGTTGTTGATTATTGTTGGTGGTTGGTTGTTGTTGTTGGTTGCTGTTGTTGTTGTTGTTGGTTGTTGACTGCTGTTGGTTGCTATTTGTCATGTAGTCATGTGAGAAGAGACGAAAAGAGGAAATTAAAGATCCTGACAGCAAAGATCAAACTTGTCCCAAGGAACTCCACATCTCTAATCAGCAGGAAGTAGTCTAAAGATATCATTGCCCCCTTTCCCCTCTATCCTTTCTTCTCTTCTCCCTAGTGTTAGGGGGTTGAAAGGGTGGAAGAAGAGGGGTGAAGAAAGGTGGAAGAAAAAGAACCCACAAAGTAGCAAAAGTCCAGCCACAGGCTTTTCCCCTTTTATTCAGGCCTGACCTCTGACCATGGGATGGTACTGCCCACATTCATGTTGGATCTCCCTTGCCCGGTTAACACAATAAAGAAATTCTCTCACAGACAGGCCCAGAAGTTTGTTTCTTAAGGGATCAATCCTAGATGCTGTCCATATTGACGGTGTCAACAACCACAGTTATTGTCCCCAGGTCCTACCAGTGAAGTCTTTCTTCTTTCCTTTGTTTTTGTTTTGTTTTGTTTTCAAGATAGGATTTCTCTGTGTAACCCTGGCTATTCTGGAACTTGTATTGTAGACCAGGCTGACCTTGAACTCAGAGATCTGCTTGCCTCTGCCTTGAGTGCTAGGATTAAAGGCTTGTACCATCATGACCTGCTGTGAAGTCATTTTCATTGTGGCCCAGTCCTGGTGCTGCCAGGCCGGTGGGATGATCTGAATTTTCATCCTCTTGTGTTTCGGCTGGAGTCTGCTTCACTGCATTCCAGTCCGCATCTGGGATAAATAACCCATGCAGGTCCAGGTGCATGTCCGCATCAACAGAGGCTCGAGCCAATTCTGTAAAACTTTTGGCATCCAGAATAAGTAAAAAAGGCAGCTTTTGGGGATCCGTAGAGATGATGGCTGATAAGATGACTCCTATAAGAAGAAAAAAACAAAAACAAAAACACCAGTATATTTCCATTTGTAATGCTGAGAGTATAATCCAGGGCCTTCATGAGGCTAGACAGTTGCTTTCCCCATGGGCTCCATTCTTAGTCTTAAGAGATACCTAATTGTTCAAAGCATAGCCTCGTGTACCCTCAACCTGGAGAGGACATTTCTTAAAGGTGTCTTCCTGTCATCTTTTAACTCATCCTTGATCCAAACATGGGGAAAGAGGATTTATGCTATTCTGTTGCCAGAAGAGAAACCAGAACTGGAATCAGAAAACCTACTTCCAGAAGAGTCTCTTTGCCTCATCGAACCTTCGTCTCTTCATCTCTGCAGTGAAGATAATTCCCACCAACCCCCAGCCTCGTGGGTGCTGGGATGATCTGCAGGGTGGATTCTGGGAGCACTTGGTTCACTTTCATGTGAACCAAGAATGGCTCCTTTCCTACCGCTTGAAACCTCCGAGTATGGAGAGACTCAGCCAGTTCAGGGAGGACATATGGGCTAAGTTGTGCTACTCGGTGGAACAGGGACTTCTTAAATTGCAAAAGCATTGGCATATTTGTTTTGTTTTGAGACAGGTCTTGCAATGTAGCCCAGGCTGGCCTTAAACTCATATCTGCCTACCTCCACCCCTTAGATTCTAGAACACCAAGCCATGTGTTGCCATGTCTGGCTTGTGGTGGTGCTAGGTTGAATTCAGCCCATTTCCTGGTTAAAAGTTGGTAATCCCCAACTTTTGCCTGTAAATTGAGATGTCCTCCATCCTCTGTGCCCACTTTCAAGGTACAGCAGGTTAAGGAAACTTTTAGTAAGTGCCCAAGATGCTGCCCCAAGGACCTGGCCTGTAGTAGCTGAGCACAGGTGATGTCAGACTGGCCTGGATTCAAATCCAACCTCTGCATATGGAGCTCGTGACTTTGGTCGATTTGCCTCACTCTGAGCCTCCCCTGGATGAAATGAGGACAATGTCACTCCACACCCATGGAGAGAAGGCGTGAGAAGCAGCCACCCGGCCAAGCAAGGGGCTGGCCTCAGTAGGAGTGGATGCGAATAGTCCCTTGCCTTAGAGATGACAGTGACATGGGATCCCCCCTGTCTGGGTGCCAGGCCACAGTCAGAAGGAAGCCAAGGCCAGGTGGAAAACCACTCCCTCCCACCTGAGGGAAGAAGCTGGCAGTCTCAGTGGGACAGCCTGCCCTCCCCTGCGGGTGTGGGCAGCCCCATCCCTGGCTTGGCTGGGCGGTGTCCTTACCCATAGCTTATTACCTTCCCTGGTATCCTGGGGGCTGTGGGCAGGGCATTTTTTGAAGCAAAGGGGGCTAAGACAATTTGGCTAAGTGGAAACCTACATTTCTCAGGTGCTGTGGAAACTTTACATGATTGTAAGAGAGGTCATTTGAGACCTGGGGCCAGCCCTTGCAAAGAATTCCAAAACTAAAGCTGCACATTGTGAGTGTGTGTGTGTGTGTGTGTGTGTGTGTGTGTGTGTGTGTGTGTCACTCAGTGGAAAGGATGTGGACTTTGTATAGTAGAGAATTTATACTGTGCCCAGAGAAGGTCTGGCCTTTGTTCAGTCTTACCTATGAGAATGTTTTCAGAGGCTATGGGGTATGTCAGGTAGTGTATTCTAGCAACTTAATCCATCACCCACTCATCCATCCAATCATCCATCTATCTGTCTGTCTGTCTATCTATCCATCCATCCACCTACCTACCTATCTACCTTGTTGCTGTTTTTTTTTTTTGTTTGTTTGTTTTGGTTTTTTTTGAGACCAGGTCTTAGCAGTTCAAATTCTCTTTGTGTCTGAGAATGACTGTAGACCCCTGATTGTCTTCTATCTGTCTCTCAGATGCTGAGGTCTCAGGCATACACGTCATGCTCAGCTGACAGTGTGATTGATGATGGGACCCTGGACCACAGGGTTTCTGCTTGGCCTGCAAGGGGATGAACAGTAAAGGTAATCCACTCAGGGTACCTGTAATGTCATGTGAGTGAGCGAGCCACAGTAAAATCTCTGGATACAGAGGCTCAGGTGAACTTCCATGTCTGGAAACACTTGGTTGTCGGAAGATAACACGACTATGGGCAAATCCACTAGGAAAGGTTGGCAGGGAGCTCTAGGTTATAGGACCTGGTGGTAGGAGCCCTTGACCTTACACTCAACATCGGAAGCAAGTGTCATCTCGGGAAGTTTTCAATGTGGTGGTTTTGCCACGGACACACCTAGACTTCTCAGCAGGCAACCCACCATGGATGTCCCTGGGTGGTGCCTCTGTTCGATGGGTAATCGTAAGTGTGGTCAAGGGGGGTCCCTTCTTCCACTCTTACCATCATCTTCATCCTTTGCACCTGGCGTGGGAACAAACAGAGGTTCTGCCGGCCAGCAGTTCTCCTCACACCACTTTAAGGAGGACTTGGTGAGAACGTCGTATTTTAGTATCTGTATATGCAGAGAAGAGAAAGATGGGAGCCTGGGTCTGCCAGCACACTGACTCCCTGGAAGCCGGAGGTCATGAAGGGGAGATTCAGCCCTCAAATCTACACTTGTGACATCACCCCCAAGTGACATCTGTCCCAGGCAGCACAGCCCCAAGAAGAGAAGAGCTAAACTTCCTCTCCCCATATTAATACAGGTCTCTTGACTTACAGAAGGCCAGGACCTCAGAGTTCTGAAATTTTCTGGTATTTGGTACTATCTCACAATGTTTTGTTATATAATTAAGGTGTTTAATGCCACTAATTAAAATATGATACAATTCTTTTGTTGCTTTAAAAAGTAGAAGCCCTGGACTAAGGCTAGAGCTGAGTGGTGGAGCCCCTGCCCAGAACACCTGAGGTTGTGGTTCGAGTCCCAGAATCCCAAACACAAAACAAACCAAAACAACCAATAGGAGAGAGAAATTCCCATGAGCTCTCGTGGGCCTGTTTCTGTAGGGTACAGAATTCATGGGAGAGGCTTGGGGCATGTTTGCTTTTCTCTCTCTCTCTCTCTCTCTCTCTCTCTCTCTCTCTCTCTCTCTCTGTGCATACCTTAACTTTTGCTTTAAATATTTTGCATTTAGAAATTTAAATTATTTTAAATTTATCATTTTATTTTTGTTCTCTGCAACTTTACAGTGTGTGGGGGTGGGGCATGCATTACTGCATCATGCCACAGCATGCATGTGGCAGCCAGAGGGTAGGGATTGGTTCTCTCCCTCTCGCACGTGGGTTCCTGGTATCAAACTCAGGTGGCCAAGATGACAGCACATCCCCTTACATCTAAGCTATCTCGTCAGCTCTGCATTTTTAAATGTAAATAAAATGTTGATCTGAAAGAAAAATAGCGTCTGACCAGTGCTTTGGACAGCATTGGACTATAGTAAATATGGACAAATAGTTACTTAAAAAACAAAACTAAGTCTCCAAGTTCCCGGGACACCTGCCTGCTGGAGAAGCTGAGGTGGCTGCTTGAGACAGCACTCCCTGCTGAGTGCTTCGTCCTCAGAGCCTACCACAGTGTCACATAGCCAGGGCTCCCTACATGCAAATGGGAACAGAAACTCTTACTCCAGGATTATCCCAACGGACTTCTCCCCTGTATCTTCTTTCCCAGTCTTAAGCCCTGAGGCGTCTGCTTTGCAGTTGGGTCCAGAGAAAGCCAGTCTGCACGCATAGGGACTCCCAGGATGCAGGGATCCGTACCTTGGTTGGGACTGGGCTCCACTGTACTTCAGCAGCAAAGATGTAGCGGTATGGTTTGCCGTTGTGAGTATAATTTATCCGGGGGAGCTCTAGGCCTTGAGAGAACGAACACTAATGAAATCCCATCATTGGTTCGGGGAACTCCCCTCTTCATGCCAAACCGGACCTCATTCCATAGAAACAGTTCCCAAGTACCACCCTAACTTTGATTCAGACCCAGATTACATCAAAGGTGGCCACAGGTAGGGAGAGACCTTCGATAATGATGCCGTCCCTGCCAGAAGGTTCGGGAGTGAGGTGCCATAGACCAGAGGGCTTTAAATGCTTAAGTACCTGTAATTATCCATGATAGAAATCAGAGAATTATAGATTTAAGTCAGAGGCCACGGCAGTTTTTCAAAGGCTGTCTAAAAAATGCTGTGTTCGAGTGTACGTGTAAGCACACATGGGTATGAAAACAGGCTTCATAAGCCACTGTGCAAGCACTAGGGGATACTGAGGCAACAGGAGTGCCAGAAGTTCAAAGCCAGCCTGGGCTACAGAATGAGACCCTTATGTAAGTAAATAAAATAAATTCAGTAAATCCTATTATAATCTTTACAAAAAGAGTGTTTACAAAGGATTTTCATACCACGGGGCATGTCCATATGGTAAGGTAAGTGTAAACAGGCTGATTATAGAGTGTGTCCATTGTGTCACAAAAAGAAAGTTTAGAAGCAATGCTGGGGTCAGCACTGCCCGCCTGCTGAAGCTCCATCTTGCAGCTTTCCTTATTTCTATTACCTTTAGCCTAGTCAGTGTTTTTGTTTTTTATTTGTTTTAAGACAAGATCTCTTAGAGCCCATGCTGGCTATTTTGTAGCTGAAGATGATCTTAGGTTTCCCTCCCCACCCCCAGCTCCTAAGAGTTGAGATTACAGGCATACGATTTGGTTTGTTTGTTTGAGACAGAGTATGTGGCTCAGGCTAGCCTGGTACTCACAGCAATCCTCCTGCCTCAGCCTCCTGATGCTGGCATTACTGGCATGTACCACTACACCCAGCTTCATTGTACACACAGAAGTATGAAATACAGATCTGTCTACATAGGGCTTTGTGTCACGCCCTATGATACACCGAGCACAGAAACTCAGCCCCGTGGGACAGTGGCACCTCCCAGAGAGCTTTTGGCTGGCTCTGGTGTAGGGTGAGGGCTATTTGGAATCCAGGGATGTTTCTGAGCACCCTCCAGTGCCAACACTGTCCTACCACAAAGAAGACCTGCCCCACATGTCATCATGGCCGAGGAACATGGGCCCATGGGTGCGGCTCCTGTCTTGTGGCTTGACACTCTGTACATAGCTCAGCATCACCAAGAATGCCCACTCTGAAGGAATTGTGACAGTGCAGAGGAAGACACAGAAGACTCCCACGCCTGTTTAATCCATCACAACCATTTGCATACACCCACTGTGCGTGTCATCTACCCAAGGACCAGAAATGTTGGAAGCTATTTTAAAAAGATCCCCAAATTCTTTTCCTGGGGTTCCAAGAACCTTCCTTGCTTGTCCGTGCATGGAAGGGAGATATCCCTGAGAGGGGCTTTGGGACACTCTGTGAGAAAGGACGCATCCTACCTTCATAGAGAACCTCGGGCTGGCAGTAGACATGGTCGTCTTTTCCCTTCAGGGCTGTTGCTGTTGTAGATGACACCTTGACTAAATTTGAGCCCACTTCTGCATCCTGAAAAGAATAAATTAAAAACAACAACAAAAAGAAAAGGTTATTCCCACAAACCCTTGCTTTACCATATCCACAGAGTTGCAGAGCATTACCACCTTGTGTGGTCTCTCGGTAACCACAGGAAGCAGCTATTTTATTGCTGTCATTTTCAGTTAGAAAGAATGAGGCTGGAGGCTGGAGAGATGGCCCAGCTTTCCAGAGGTTCTGGGTTTGAATCCTAGCACCACAAGGTAGCTCACAAACTGTTAATTCCAGTCTCAGGGAATCTGATGCCTCTCCTGGCCTCCAAGAAGCACTGCACATAGAAGTGAACAAAAATGCAAAGCACCTTTACACATTAAATAAATACATTTAAAAACACAACCATCGCTTAAACAGTAATGAGGATTAGCAACAGAAACAGACTCTCCCAAGGCCACCCATCTGGTAGGAGGTACAGCCAGGGCCTACCTAGGCCCTTTACCTCTCTAAGAGAGCAATACTATGCTCCAAAGAGTAAATTCCCTCTTTTTAATGCTGGGAGATCGATTCACTTGTAAACAGCTGCTTCCGTCATTCAGTGGATGCTTGCGGAGTCTATAGTAACACACGTGCTTAGGATGTAACCGTGAGAGAAAGGCCCTGAACAGATTGTACACATCCGAGCTCAACCACATATGCTCCTAAAGTACACTGGGATGAAAGTGTGAGAAATCTCACAGATATGAACAGAGCAGGTAGTAGAGACTTCCTGTTTTCCACATAGTCCTACTTAAGCATGGGACTTTGGGCAAGAAGTTAGCTTCTCTGTGCTTCTGTTTCCTTCTTTGTATAATAGTATGCATGTCTTTGGCAGATCGCAAGGATTAAATGACATCACCTGCCAAATGGTTTGCAGTAGGACCTAGACAAACACTTTGGTCGATGATGACATCTTTGGAGCTACACAGCAGGTCTGTGCTATAGCACTGACTCTCAGAGGATTCATTCCAAGCCCTCGGTGATGCCCTGAAACTCAGATAACACTGAATACTTTGTGTAAGTGTTGCAACCAACAGCATCTCATTGATCTGATACCTGAGCCAACTGCAGAATGACTTAGAGGTGAGCAGCATATAGAGAATAGATACATTGTACAAAAGGAAGGTTCAGTTCTGAGTAAGTCTTGACTTAGATCTTAATATCTTGGACTGTTAATCAGAATGGCACACAATTTTACACCTAAGACTAATTTCTTTAGCTAGGCAGTGGGGGTGTGTTTAATTCCAACACTCTGGAGGCAGAGGCAGGTGGATCTCTGTGAGTTTGAGACCAACCTGGTCTACAGAGTGAGTTCCAGGACAGCCAAGGCTAATAGAGCAACCCTGTCTCAAAACAACAACAACAACAACAACAACAACAACAACAACAACAACACAAAAACAACAACAACAAAAAAAACCCCACACTTCTTTAGAGGGGAAGGAAGCTTTCACTGAACACTTTTGGAGCTCTCTGGATTTTAAGTCACTGCGTGGGTGCGACGTGAAGCTGAATGAGGGAATAATTGTATATTATTATTACTATGACTGACGTCTCCTTCTCTGTCCAATTTTTCAACATCATTTTTAGCATTAAAAACAGTCTGTTTCTTCTCTTGGAGCATGTGTATGTGTCTGGTATGTGTATGTGTGCTTGTGTTTGGAGGCCTTTGGTGGGTTCCTCTCTGCCTTATTTTTTTTGCATGTGACTTTTAGTTTGTCTTCTTAGAAATCTGCACCATCCCAGCAGAAGAAATCCCTGCAGAACTTCTACTCATTTTGCTTTCCCAGCACCAGCATTGGCCTTTGCCATCCGTCAGATCTTCCACATCCGGTTCCTGCATTCCTTTCAATGTTTCCTGGAAGGCTTCCTCTAGTCAAGGCCAAGTCTTTCAAGTCTGTGTTTAGGCTCATTTTTCCTTGCATAAGCCAAAGACTCACGGATCACGTGAAGTCAGCTGTCCTGCCACCATCAAAGTGGGTTCTGAATTCAAATATAGAGATGACATCTGGCGTCGTCCATCTTGTACTTTGTGGCTAGCTTTTCCTGTATGTCTGTCTTTGGTACTGTTGCTTTCCCTGGACGAAGATCTTCAATGACTGTGTGCTTTCTCTGAAGCAAACTGTTAGTCATGACCTTCCTGGTGAGGACAGTTAGCCCAGTACTGTGTCATTCATGACGGTGGTCCTTGAACAGTGAAGGAGAAAGAAAGGACTCCATTTTTCTTTTTTCTTTTCTTCCTTCCTTCCTTCCTTCCTTCCTTCCTTCCTTCCTTCCTTCCTTCCTTCCTTCCTTCCTTCCTTCCTTTCTTTCTTTTTGAGACAGGGTCTCTTACTTTACTTGGGATTCAACGATCAGCGATATTGGCCGGCCAGACACTTGGAGATCACTTGTCTCTGCCTCTCTGGCGCTGAGATTACAGATACTCAGTGCCATGCTCGTATGTCATATGGATGCCGGGGATGCAACCCAGGTCCTCATGCCTGAATAGCAAGCACTTTATAGACTGAGTTCCCCTCGCCAACCTGCTGCCCCCAGAACAACCTATCTTCATTACAGCAGCTCATCTGCTGGGAAAAAGAGCAAGCTAACCACTTCGTGGTGGCTGAATTGAAGGGGTCCTTAGAGATTATTCATCTAGCTTGATCCCTTGATTGTTAGAAGAGGAAACTGATGCCCAGAGATGGAAAGTGACATGTCAAAAGTCACACAGAGAGAAGCAGAGCCTGGGCCCATGGCTTCACATTGAGATTCTCCCAGAAGCAAGAATTTTGGACAGAGGGCAGAGCGAGGGGCCCTTTCCCATCCTGTAGGTTTTAGCTTAAACATCTCCTTCCTTAATCACTCTGGTCTGAATCTGCTGAGCCCATGAGGCAGCAGTCCTAGGCTGTAATTATTTCATTCAGGAAGTTTCTTTGTCCTTCTTTGTGGTCAGTCTCTCCAGGATGTCAGAGACTTTTTCAATCCGTGCATGACACGTGGCACCCAGGAAGTGAATTCATGACTTAATAAGCTTTTCCCCCCTAAGAACGTGCCTGCTTTGCAGTTTGACTGGAGAGCCCAAAGGAACCAAGTCTGTGAACTAAGTAGCCCCATGTTGGGTGCACTTTAGATCTCACCTTGTGCTCGAGCCTCACTAGGTACCGCCCCCTCCCCGCCCAAGGCATGTCCAGCCTTGATCTACAGGGAGTTGGTCTACAGACACTCTTTTAGCTCCAGCCTGAAACTGGTCAGACTGGTTAAGGGATAAACTTTTAATTTTCCACACACAGCAGTAACCTAACATGACTCGGCTGCTTTTAGCAGCCAAACCCTGCTCAGCATTGAAAAGAAATCATCCAGAATTCAGGAAAAAAAAAAAAAACCCACAGGCTTGCTTTGCAGTCCTGTGCCAGAGGGAACTTGCAGGGGTAAGGGGAGAGCTAGGCTATCTGCCCATCTGCTGCCAAGGAAATACCAGCTTCTGCATGGAGCCAGAGTTCAGAATTCAGAATACCCTATGTGAGTTTGAAAAGACCCTTGACCCCACTGGGTTGGCCTCCCTGTCTGTAAATGAGGTACTGGGTGAAGCACAGAGGTTTCTGCCTGATCTTGGAAAGTTACAGTTACGTAAGCATCTGGTCCCGGGCCAAAGGCATCATTGTTAACAGACACGAATTCAAATCCTGACCTAATCCCAATGGTGAGTCTTTGATGTTGGGCAAGCTACTTTCCTTCTTAAATGGAGACTCTGGGATAAAGAATAACTCAGAGGGTTGCAATGTGAACTGGCAAAACAGTTAACAGTTCTTAAAAGATGCAGGGCCTGGAGCAATAGCCCGAGTTGAGGCCCACCAGTTCTATGCCCAAATGCAGCAGGCTAATTAAGTAGACCAAATCGCCCTCCTACCCAGATACATGGGCTTCTATCATCTGGAACTGCTCTGTCCAAACACTAGGGCTAAAACCAACTTATTTTAATGATAGCAGCTCCTCTTTTTTTTTTTTTTCCTGGAAAAAAGAGAAAGTTTATTGCTTTTCCATAGTTGGATTGCCGGGGTCTTTAAAGATTGGCCCCGTTCCATCCCTCATTAAAGGAGGCTGAGACACAGAGAAGACTTTAAAAGAGGATGACATGAGATTGAAATTTCCATGGCCCTAAAGAAGCCACATCTCCCATGCTTTACCACCACACTCTTGTTGGCAGCGACTGCAACAGACAGGGAGAACATTCTAGCAGCATAGCAGGTTCTGTCTTAAAGGGTACCCTGGAAGGGGTACAGATTGAAAAGTCTAGGTCTCCTTAGTTCTCAGCCAGATGAAATGGCCATTAAGGACTTCTCACCCCAAGCTCTATCTGGAGCTACACAGATGCCCCACCCAGCACCCTAAGTCCCAGCCAGTCCCAGGTACCTCACAGACATACTAGCAATACCCCGTTCTTAGTGAGATGGAGGCAGTCTGTCAAACAGGTTGGTATCCCAGTTATCCAAAGCATGGGTAGGTGTGATGGAGAGATGCCTTAATTGGTAAGCATCACCCCTTGGCCCTTCAAACTTCTCATCTCGTGGAGAAGGAGCCATGCTGGAGACAGAAGGGACAGATAGAGGCCTCTAAAGTGACAGTCTCAGAGAAGGGGATCCTATTGCCAAAGTCTCCAGCCATTTAACGGGGCCCAGCACACCTCTGTGGGTACTACTTCATCTTATCATGAATTCATGTCTGCCTTTGGAGACAAATCTCAAATCTGCTGGTTCAAAGCCATCTCATGTAGGTCTAGCATGCCTCCTCCCGTGACAGCCTGTGATCCATGACAGCGAATTCTCACAAACCCATCTCTAACGTGCCGTGGCACTCTCCAGGACGAGGGCAGGGCAGCTGCCCCACTGTCTGGACATGCCTAGGTTCCTCCCTGCCACTCCTCCACCCCTGCAGAGCCCCACCTCAGGTGCCCACAGCACTACATAAACAGCTGGGGTGTTAGGGGCCCTTCCACACTGCCTTCCTTTGACCCCAGCTAGTCTGAGCATCACAGGAAATCATGAAGTCCTAGACCTCTGAGAATAACCTCCCACCATCTGCTCTGGCTGTAAAGCACTGTTCCCCAGGACACATTATGAACGCTAACAGGAGAGCTGTGCCCTCTTAGAGACTTCGCTTCATGGTCCATTCATTCATGCATGCATTCATTCCCACAGTTAAGAGTTTTTAAATACAAGGATGACTGCAAGATAGTGTCCCTGCCTTCTAGGAGCCTGTGTCTCAGCAGCAAAAGGGGATCAAATAAGCTTGTCATATTGGAGGTGTGTGTCACCCTAGAGGGTGCCACCGTATACACACACCCCTGACAATGGAAGAAGTGATGACACAGAGACCGGAAAATGAAGACCTTCCTATGCCCAGAGAACCTCTCGGCATATATTACAACCACTCGGGATGCTCTGTGTCCAGGGATGCTGCAGATAGATTAGGCGGGACTCCAGAATGGGCCACTGAGGCAGGCAAAGGGGACATTAATGAGCAAATGCCCCTGAGTAGAGAGCATCTGAGAAGGGAGAACTTTCCTGGCTAGGATGGAGCTGGGCCCTTGGAGCAGGCTGTGTGGCTGTGTCCACCTATGTTCTCATCAGGACATTAAGGCAGCTGAGTGACTTGAAAGCAAAGAAGCCATCTTTAAGGGACAATAAACAACAATTAAGCAGCGTGGCCAGAGCCGCCCATCCAAGGGTTTGTTGGCCTTCGCTAATTTCAAAGCACCTGGTAGTTACAAGGTGGCTTTTAAAGACAGACAACCCATTCAAGCTTGGGTCTGAGGAAGTAGACTTTCCCCCATGTGATCAAAGGGTGTAAAACCTTAAGTGGGGGCAGGGAGGGAGCCTGTCCCTCTTCCTGCATCAACCCTGGGCTGAGTTCAGCCTTGTGACTCATGCCTTGTGTGCTCTGTGACACCCTCTTCTTCCTAGACCAGAAGAAACACCTCAGTGCTGTATTGTGGGGCTTTCACAGTACAAGGGGTGCAGAGGCCAGGGCTGGGGTGATTTTATGGGTTGCTGTTATCACTCAGTCGCCCTTCTCATGAGGGTGGGAAGCTAATGCTTTAAGTCCTTTAAGTAACCCCACACCCCAATATTTTTAGTAAAACTGAAAACAATTCAGCCTAGGGCCCAGGACCCCCTTTTGCTAGGCAAACATATCACTGAACTCTCCTGTAGCCCTGTCCTGGCTTTTAGACCTTATTTTTATCCTGAGGCAGGGTGTCACTAAGTTGCCAGGTTGGCCTTAAAATATTCAGATCTTCCTGCCTCAGCCTCCTGAGTAGTTGGGATTTTAGGTCGGCACACCAAGATCAGCTCACCTCCTGGCCTTTCTTTTCCTTTCCTTCCTTCAATTAAAACAACAACAACAACAACAACAACAACAACAACAACAACAACAACTAAGGTCTCTCCAGGCATCCTACCACCGTAGCCATTACTTGCCCTTTCCTGCCTTAGTCTCCTGAGTGCTGGGATTGCAGGCTTATGCCAACACACCCATCTGGTTGACTCCTTTCTTTCTTCAAGGTCATGTTAGGGATTAAACCCAATGTACTAAGCATTCTTTTTTTTTTTTTTTTTTTTTTTTTTGGTTTTTTTTGAGACAGGGTTACTCTTTGTAGCCCTGGCTGTCCTGGAACTACTCTGTAGACCAGGCTGGCCTCGAACTCAGAAATCCACCTGCCTCTGCCTCGCAAGTGCTGGGACTAAAGGCGTGTGCCACCACTGCCCAGCCTGCATTCTTTCTATCCCTGACTTATCCTCCTGTGCTGGCTAGTTTTAAATCAACTTGATACAAACCAGAGTCATCTGAAAGAAGGGGACCTCAATTGAGAAAATGCCTCCAGAAGATCCGGCTGTAGGGCATTTTAAAAATTAGTGATTGATGGGGGAGGGCCCAGATCATTGAGGGGTGACCCACCCCTGGGTCAATGGTCTTTGTTTTCTAAGAAAGCTGACTAGGGTGCTGGAGAGATGGCTTAGCTTTTAAGAGCACTGGTTGATCTTCCAGAGGTCCTGAGTTCAAGTCCCAGAAACTACATGGTGGCTCATAACCATTTATAATGGGATCCCCTCTTCTGGCAAGCAGGTGAATGCACAGACACAGCACTTACATACATAAATTCATGAATAAATACATCTTAAAGAAAACAAAGAAAGGAAGGAAGGAAGGGGGCTATGAGGAGCATCCAGTAAGTAGCACCTCCATGGCTTCTGCACCAGCTCCTGCCTCCGGGTTCCTGTCCTGGCTTCTTTCAGTGATGGGTCATGATGTGGATGCATAAGCTGAATAAGCCTTCTCCTCCCCAAGTTGGTTTTGGTCATGGTGTTTGATCACAGCAATAGAAACCTAACTAGGACAACCCCCAACACTAAATTCATTTTGCAAAGTCAGACCTGGGGAAGAGGCAGCCCTAGCTGGAGTGGCAGACCTCTGCTGGGCTTTCAGGTCTCATCCACTGCACACTTTCCTCCCGTTACAGCAAACCACCACCACCACCACCACCACCACCACCACCACCACCACCACCACACGGATGTGAAATCAGGGTGATGGAAGATGTGGGATAAACCATGGCAGAGACACATAGAGAAGTGTTACAGAGAGGAGAGATTCCCGAATTTGGATCCGCACAAGCCTGGGTACAATCCTGGCTCTCCTGCTCCCTGGACAGGGTTAGACGGAACCCCTGTCCTGCAGAGCCCAGAAATGAGGGTGGGAAAAGGCTCTGTGGACTGCGGTGGACTGTTCCCCAGGTGGAAGGCCTGCAGGGCGAACAACTGAATTCCTGTCCCTCTGTACTCACAGATACACCTTTAGTGACCGGTCCAGGGTTCGGGCCTTATGGCCTGGGACACACTCCTTTACCTCTTTGACTCTGTGGGGTTTTTGTTTTGTTTTGTTTTTCCAACTGTAAAAGGAGCCTCCCAGCTTTCTCCAGAAGTTGTTTCGGTCATTATGTGATGTAAAATAAACAAAGACAAAATGCACAGCAAAGCCCCTGGCAGACAGGGCTCCTTCGGTAAATGGGAGCCGCCACGTCTTAATTGAGTTCAATTTGGTTCCATTTAAATTAATTATATCATGAAGTCAGTGAGTTCTGGAGCCAGAAGCTTCCTCCTGCTCAGAGCCATGACAGCAGCATCCTGATCAAGGAGGACTCCTGGCCCTGGGGGCTGTACACAGTGTTAAGAACAATAACTCAACAGCAGGGACATCATGCAAGCTGGTAGTGCTGGATACCTCCCTTGGACCATTAGCTGAATATTTTAAATGAGAACATAGAGCGATGGATGCCTAGAGATGTAGCTGGTATAGGAGGCAGAAGGCAAGAGAGTATGCACACACTTGGCCTTGTGAGAAAATGAAATGTGGATACATGCTGCAGTATGCATGAAGAAGACACTCCTGAGTAGAAGCCAGAAGTGCCAGGCTGCGTCCTGCAAGACTCCGCCGACATACTGTATTTGGACAGGTGACACTGTTAAGGCTGGAGATCAGCGGTTGCCTGGGGCAAGAGGAGAGTTTCTGGGACACGGTGACTAAGGGGTAAAGAGTACGGGATTTCTCCAAGGCTGGTAAAAATGTTCGAAACTGAGGGTGGGGGCGGATGTTCAACTCTGGCTACACAAAGGACAATGTATTGAACGCTTTAGATAGATGAAGTCTATAATGTGTGGATTATATCTCAATAAAACTGTTTAAAAGGTGCAATTAAAATGTACATGTGTGCATGTTTTGTATGTATGTATGTATCTGTCTATCTATCTATCTATCTATCTATCTATCTATCTATCTATCTATCTATCTGATGTGTATCCAGAGAGACTGGAGTAAACACAAACACAGTGTTCATCTTGCATGGTGGGTTTAATGGGGATCATCTGTTTGTTTGAGACAAGGTCTGGCTATGTAGCCCAGGCTGGCCTTAACTTCCTCAGTGCTGGCAACACAGCCTATGTTACCACTCCAAGCCAGGTTTAAAATAAAATAAAACAACAACAAAAAACGTTGTTTGTTTGTTTGTTTCTCACTTATTTTTCCTAACATTGCTACAGAACACAGCTGCTTTTAGAAAGAAAAAAAAAACTTTTTCATAGTTCAAGGCTGGGGCAGGGATCTGTCGATCAATGATAAATTATGTGTGAGGCCCTGGGTTCCATCCTTGCAAGCAAAGCAAAGCAAAGCAAACCAAAACAAAAGGAAAGCCCAGTGCATTGTGGAAGTCAGTGTCAACAAGCAACAAGAGAAACTTCTGCCTAGATTCAGGGCTGTCCGGAAAGCAGAGACTCCCCTGAACTCGATACCTTGTCCACACGGAGGGGCACAGCAAACCTCCTGAGGGTAGGCATTGAGGTCAGCCTGGAATTCTCCTCGAAGTCCTTGTTCAGGTTGGCCAGGTAGAAGAGTTGATAGAGGCTGCTGTCCTCATAGGCGATGACATCAAAGAGCACACAGCCGTCCTCCTCATAGGCGTTGACGTGATGGAAGACCACCATGGGGTCTGTGTAGAACTTGGTTGGCACAGGCTTTCTGGTCCTCTGGTCGACGATATGAATGTAAGTCTGAAAGAAGACGCCCGTGTCAGCCCACGCAGCGGTCAGCTCGCCCTCGGATATACCTGGCATGGTGACATCACAACACCAGCTCTGCCCTAGCTCAGGCCATATGGATGTCCCTTTCCCCATCTTGAGCTCTGTACCCATCCCAAACTTCCAGGTAGTGCTATTCACAGTGGCCAAACTACCAAATCAACCACGGTGTCCACCAAGAGATGAAGTTTATTTCTTTCAAAATTCTATATTTTGTGTATGTGTGTATGTGAAGGGAAGGAGAAGGGCAGAGGGGATGAACATAAAGTCTGGAATATGTTTCAATGAAAATATCATGAATCTGCCGTTTTATTGTATGATTAGTATTTATTAGTATTTCCTAATAAAAACGCAAGACAAGGGTCTGCGGAGAAGGCTCAGTTGATAAACTGTTTATTGTACAAGCTTGGGAACCTGACTTTGATCCATAGCACCCACGTGAAGAAGAAGCTGGGAGTGGTGGCTATAATCCTCAGTGCCCAGGGCTGGGGCAGAGACCTGAGGATCCATGGTGCCTTCTGGCTGAATAATCTAGCTGAGTCAGCAAGTCACAGGCCAGGTAAAGAGACACTGTCCCAAAAACCAAGGTGTGCAGTGTCTTAAGGTACAACACGGGTGGTTGATGTCTGGTCTCTTTGCTTGTGCTTGAGCACATAAACATGTGCGCGCGCCCACACACACACACACACCCCACATGCAAATACACAATACATACACAATAAGTAAAAATGAAAACATAACAAAATGCTGTCAAAATGACAGGCAGGCAAAGCCTTCAGTGAATGGAGCCCGCCTGCAGCCTTTCTGTGACATACAGGCCACAGGAGGGCAGCTTTGCCGCCAAGGTTGCTGGGCAGCCTTTGGGGAGGACGTCAAGAGAGCACCTATGTGGCTCCAGATAAGCTCCCTGGGAACAGTCATGCCGGTAGAAGGTAGGTGCCAGGTTCCAGCTGAGGCTGGAGTCCTGTGGTCCTCTCTCCCACGCACTGCAGTACAGAGCCCGCTTCCCAGGGCTGCTGGCTACAGCTACCCATCCTGTCCTCAGGGCTGCAGGGGAGTGGGCCCAGGACTGGCTAGGGAGCTACATCTGCCCCAGGTGGCCTGGCTGAGTGTGACCAGGCTAATATCATCCTGGGTGGTAATGAGAAGCTATTTCTTCAGGTCGGTTGTCTGATACAACCTCTCTCGGTCTCTGTCTCTGTCTCTGTCTCTGTCTCTGCCTCTCTTCCATCTCTTCCCTCTCTCCTCTCTCCCCTCTCTCCTCTTTCCTCCCCTCCCCTCCCCTCCCCCCTCTCTCTCCTGCCTCTCTGTCCTCCCTCTCCCTCTCCTCTCTTCCTCTCTTCTCTCTGTTATCTCTCTTGGCAGTTCTGGCTTAACCACCTCCCTGAAGGAGGTGGTGGCTTCTTTGGTCTGGTTGTTTTTTCCCCTCCCCCAGAGGCCGGGGAGTAGAGCTGTGACGTCATGGGGTGGGGCGTGTCTGCGCGAACAGGTAAACACAGGAGTGATTGGTGTAGATAGTGGGGCTGTGACTTCAGCCCCAGGCTGGACACGCGGGTTTTTATGAGTTTACTCTCAGTTGACTTCTGGAGCCTGGGACCCTGTGGCCCAGGGCCTCTCCACAGCTACAGATTCTAGGCTTCCTGGTCTCCACGCTCCTGGCAGCAGGAGAGCCGCAGTGTCTCTGAAGATGGCTGCAGAGGGTATTCGACTTGAGTTGGCTATTCTGTTCAGTCACGCTACAAATACGGAGGCCCTTCTGATACGGGGCACTTCTTTGGGAACTATAGCGACATAGTGACATGTAGTGACTCCTTTCAAAGTCTGTAATGTGAGCGGGGTGGAACCCACGAGAAACATAAAATTTGGAACACATCAAAGATGAAGGGCACTCTCAAGAAAAATAAATTAGGGTTGGGAGCTGGAAAAAGCCAGCCTGGGATTTCCTGCAGATAGTGTTGGCATTTCCTCTAGGCTCCGCCCCCCAGTTACCTGGCACTAGCCAGGTAGGCCTGACTTCAGTATAAAAGGGGCTGCTTGCCCCTCCTCACTCTCTTCTCTCATCTTTTGCTCTCTTACCCTCTCCCCCTTCTCTCCCCTTACCCCTGCCCCTCTCTTTCCACGTGCTCATGGCCCGCCTCTTCTCCCCCCCCCCCCCCCCCCCCGCCTTTTTCTGTCTCTACTACTACCCCTCAATTCTCCTCCTCATGCCTTAAAGAAACTCTATTGAATGGCTGGTCCTTCAGGGAGAAGGGGTGCCGCAGCATGGGCCCGCAGAGGTGCCCCTCCCCCACGCCTCCACCAAACACAATATTCCTGGCTTCTTTTTCTTTTTCTTTTTTTTAGAAACCACAACAGATAAGTTCAGAAAAGAAGGCTTGGGGATCTAGACCAGTAAGGGAGGAAGTCATCTCATTCCCTGAAGAATAGAACATCTGGAGGCCCTCAGCAGTCAGACATGAGAGAAGACATCCCGAATAAGCAAGGAGTGAGAGAGAAACCCCTGTGAGGGGACTGAGGGTGGTCAGTGGAGCCCTCGAATGCCATTCTTGAGAAATTTCTAGAAGGTTATCAGTGGTGGATCTCATCTACCTCCTCCTGAGGAGACAGAGGATGGTGTTAAAGAGGGTGGCTAGCCAGCATGTTGGTTCCTGTAAATGGAAGTGGGTGAGTCTCCAGAAGGACTGACGTGGACAGTCAGCGGATAATGGTGACTCTCTCCAGAGTGGGGAGCAGAGAGAGAAAGTGGGGGGAGGGAAGATGGTTGGGAGTCTGATGGGAAATGGATTTTAAAAAAATATTATTTTGAGATAAGATCTCATGTAGCCCAGGCTGGCCTGAAACTTGCTGTGTAGCAAAGGATGACCTTCAACTCCTGGTTCTCCTGTCTCTGCCTCTGAATTCTGGGATTGCGGGCACACACCGCTATGCCCAGTTTATACAGTCCTGGGAATTGAACCCAAAGCTTCATGTACGCTGGGTAAGTACCCTGCCAGCTGAACTACCTCACCAGCCCAGGAAAGGGATTTTATGTGTGGCTTTCTATACTGGTGTGTTATCTGACTAGGTAACACTGAGAATCGCTGGATGTTTGTCAAAAGCAGCAACAGCAAATAAATACACACATACGTACATACATGTGTTTAACATCCATCCATGTGTGCACATACGTGTACACGCACATCTGCATGTGCATAGAACTTGCATGTGCCTCTGACTGAAGAAGATGTTTTCCCTCCACGTCGCACTTGGAATTAGGGATGTCCTGACTCAAGACCACTCTAATGACCCATCCCAACCTCAGAACTCTTCTAGATGGCAGCAGCTGCCTGCAAAGGGACTAAAATGGCAGCTAATATTCCATAAGCATCCCTCTGGGTGGCCTCCCTGTCAGTGCTCCTGGGGTGGGGTAGACAGACAGGAAGGCCTCACCTTGTCCTCCTTGTGGAACGACATGCAGGAAGCCCAGCTCACTCCCCTCATGTACGCGGTGGCCATCTTGAGGATGTCCAACTTGAAAGGTTGTTCCAGAAACACCACGTAGTTCTCCGTGACTCCAAAGCTGTGGTAGTAGCTGGGAGAGAGCAGCGAGCGGGAGGGGATGGAGCAGAAGACTTCCGAGCACGTCACAGGGCCCTTCCCTTTCTTCTTGCCGCCTGGAGAAGAGCAAACGTGGAAATCTAGCCGGATAGCACGATCACCCCCACAGGCCCAGATACTGAGAGACTCCCACTAGAGTCCACAGAAAGTGGGGAACTCTGGATTTCCAGCCTGAAAAACTAGTCTCACCCAGGGAGGCCTTGAGGGGCCAACAGTCTCCACTCCAGCTGGGGGACTCCACTGAGCCTCCAGCTGTCTTCACAGATACAATCTCATGTGGAGATGGATGTCCACAGCTTTCTATGACATCTGACTATTACTGCTTCTAGGGACAGTAGCACAGGTGAGCCTCTGTGACAGACATCAGAGAGTTGGTCCTCAAGGCCTTTCATAGTTTAGTTACTGGTATGGTCCTTTGGCAGAAACAACACAAAACAAAAAAAAGCTGCTGATTCCTGCTACAGAGCCATGGATATACACCCTCTTGAATCATGAGGGAAAAGTGATCAAATGCAGAGGTTAATGTGTCCCTGGGGCAGGGCCCAGACTGCATTTCTACCAAGGTTCCCAGAGGCGCCCTTCCCACAGCCCCTGTGTTCCGTGGAGAGCGAGCATACACAGTGTATTCCTCGGGGTTTCTACCTATTGTTCTTAAGACTGCCCATTGTAGAACACACAGCAGAGGACTATCCATTGGGATGAAGACAGACTGCCCTGTGTCTTAGGGGTGGTAAGAATGCACAGGCGTTGGCACCAAGGACAACCTGAGCTGTCATCGCCTTTTCAGATAGGGGGTCTTACTAGGACCTGGAACCCACATATTCTATTAGTGAGCCCCAGGAGTTCACCTCACTAGTTTCTGCCTCTCCAGAGCTAGGATTACAGCTGTGCATCACCACATCTGGCTTTCTACATGGGCTCGGGATCAAACTCAAACCCTCATGCTTAGAAGTCTAGCCCTCTATGACAGGGCATGCTTGCATCCAAAGATGAGGGACCTTTACATGTATGACGACAATTCAGCTAAGCTGTAGGATGCCCATTTCACAGATGGGCAAATGAGGTGAATGGTCTATCACAATGATCCAAGTCATAACTGACTTCTTCCTGTGCTATTAGGTTGGGGAGGGATACCCAGAAACCCAAGCCATAGGGCATGGGGGAGGGGTGGGAGATCCATACCCACTCTCTGTTCTAACCACAGTTCATGGGCCTCTGCTGGCACTGAAGGTTGTGGCTGTGTGTGTGCTGTTTTCCAAGTCCTTTGTAAGTGTGAATCAGCCCTGGGCAAAGGGCCTCCCCACCCAGTCCTGGGGCTGGTTTATAATGAGTTCCCTGTCAACGTCCCCACCTCTCTGTGGCCACCTGTGCACACTGTAAACAGCTGGCTGGTGGGAGGGGACGCTGTGGGGTTGTGGGCTAGTTTTCTCCACAAATCAAGAGGAACACAGAGCCAGGTCTGGCATGTAGAGCAAGAATGCCCTGCTCCCTCCTCTTGCATGATGTCAGGGCTCCTGTAAGTCATGTGACCAACACCAGGTCACCTAATCTGAGCCTCCCAGTCCCCTGTGATATGAAGTGGCTAATAAAAATGACTGGAAGACCCCAGTCTGAACTCTAAGATGCTGGACTGGACCACACATCCTTCATCAGCTTAAGTAATTTGAGTTTCACTTAATAATATTCATGGCATCTTTTGACCTGGGGGTGGTGGTGGTGGTGGTGGTGTGTGTTCCTAGCTTCTGTCACAGCTGGGTAGTTTTCTATAACTGGTAGGGGTAGGGAGCAGGCAGGTGCTATCAGGATCACAGATATAAACTTGTTCCCTAGGCCAGAAGGTCAGGTCAAACACCCTTGAAGGCTTCATCGGTTGGGTGTGGCAGCCAGGAGGGTCCTAGACAAACATAGGTTGGGAGCCTCACCCTCTTCCCCCTCGGGAACACGTAATCACTGGCCTGGGCTTTGCTCCAGGACCCGGCCCTGAGAGGAGGAGGTCCAGAAGGCTCTGGGAACAGGGTGTGGATTTGGAGTGGATCCCAGCAGGGCTGAGTACCCTAACAGCCCTGGGAGCCTGGCTGCAGGATGGAGGGGGTGGCACATGGCACAATCTTGGCATATAAAAAGTTTGCCAGAAGACTTTTAAAAATGACTAAACTAGTAGCTAGGGAAAAGGTTAGAATAGGCCAGATAGATGGGTGGATAGATAGATGATTGAATACATAGGAGGGTGGGTGGATGGATGGATCTGTGTGTAGGTAAATAGGTGGTTGTGTGTATTATGGGTGGATAGGTAGATAAATGAAGGGATGGCTGTTTAGGGGTAGGTGAATGGATGAGGAGACAGACAGTTGAGTGACAGGCAAGTAGATCAATGCAGAGATGGATGGGTGGATGAATAGATGGATGGATAAATGGATGGATGGATGGATGGATGGATGAGAGTGTAGGTGAGTAGGTGAACGTGTAGACTGAAGGATAAATAGGTGAGTAGATGGGTGGATAGATAAAATAGTGAATTCATGAATCAGAGCCTAAAAAACAGGAAGTTAAAATAGTGACAAGATTTCTTTTATCCAAAATAATCTCAGAAATGTCTCTTTTATGTTAAAGGAGAAAATTGAATTCTTCCCAAAAGAACCTTTGCCTTCAACTAAATGCAAAACCGACTTTAAGGTCATCTGAATAATCTATGAAGTGTGTCACAAGCACAAATCCGGACTCTTCAGTCAGGGTCACCTAGCTGTCTTTGTTAGATCCCAGGGTGATTTACCTGGTGCTGTGGCAGGGATCTTAAATATCACGTATTTTGTCCGTCCTTTGTCCACAATGGACGTGCCCATGTTAAGGACATTTCCAGCCTCGTCATAATGAGGGTGTGAGGTAGCCAGGTTTACAGCCACATACTTCCGGTAATCAACCTGTAAAATACAATAGCCACTCCATTTTGTAAAGATGAGAAGATGGGATCCCGTGGACACCTGACTGGGCCTGGGTCTAGAACGAGGGTGGATCTCTTTGAATATCTCCTGACTGGGAGAAAAAGGCATAATTTACCTTTAAAGAGATGTCTACTCTCATGACCGGATATGAGCTTGTATTACTTCTGTGGCAGAAGTCGGTTGTGGGGAGCTAGTGAGCTGCATGTTTTTGTTTTTGTTTTGTTTTTTGGCTTTTTGTGCCTGTAGTTCCCATCCCCTTGTCAGGACCCTCAGCATAGAGATGGGGGTGCCTCATGAAAGAAAGCTGTAAGCAATGGTGGAGGTCGGTAGATCGCCACCCCCCAGCCGTCTCAGCCATTTCTGTATCGATCCTATTAAGTCCTTTAAATTCACCCCTGTTGGAGTCCACAGAGACAGAGACGCAGTTCTCCATGCCTCTCATGATTATACTCTGGAAACAGAGGTTATAAAACCATTAACTTAAAGCAGGAATTTTACTAACTAGTTGAATGATGACCCCAACTAAGAATAGACCACAGCCGGAGAACCGTGGGATGGCTAGGCACTAGCTGTTTGCCCTTCTCCAGGATAACACAAACAGCCAAGAGTTAGGTCGAGCTCTGGCCCTTCCACTATTTCCCAGCATGCATCAGCTGGGCCCTTGCCACCTAGTTTACAAGGAACTGGACGTAATTTCCCGGCTAAGATAGGTATTCAATTTAGGAGACCGCTCAAATGCCTTATGACATCATTGTGGCTTTGAACAACTAGCTGGAGCAAACGGACACGGGGGTCTATTGATTTTCATGGGATTGTTAGCCCTGGGCGTCCCAGGAAGCGGTTCTGTCTGCTGGTGCCCTTGCTCTCTGAGTAATACCTCCCTCTGCAGGCCACCGTGGGTAGAACACCCTGGGTTCTATAAGAACTATGGCTATGATTTTGAGTTGTACCGTCTTCCAAACATACAGAAGGAAGTCCTAACCCCAGAGCTTGTGAATGTGATCTCACGTGGCAGTAGCATCTTTGAATGTGTAATCACCACAAGACGATTCTGTACCACGTGAGAGTGGGCTGTGGCCTTATGCCTTGCGTGCTTATAGAACACGGGGAATTGGAACACATGGACACAAAGGGAATACCATGGGACTAAGGTGGAGATTCAAGTGATTTGTCTAGGAGCTGGGGAACTCAGAGGATCGGCGAGAAGTCCAGGAGCTGGGACACACAGGAAGGAGACTCCCTATCACCTGCCAGAGCCCGGCTCTGCATATTGGATTTAGAATTGGGTCTTCCATAAATGAAAGACAGGGGGGTCTCTGTTATTTTAAGTCACTTAAGTCTACATCACTTTTGGGACGAGGATATGTTCTAAAGATTTGTTTTTATGTCTGTATTTTTAAAAAAGTGTATGTGCGGCTGCGAGCGTTTGCAGTACCCACACAGGCCAGAAGGGGGCACCAGACTTCCTTTGGAGCTGGAGAACTGAACTCAGATCACCTGAAAGAGCAGTACATGCTTTTAACCACTGAGCCATCTTTCCGGCTGTATGGGAACACATGAGAAAGTCGTCATGAGTGATTTCACTACATGGACATCATAGTTTATCAAATAAGCTACAGTGTCGCTAGGTGGAACCATCTTTGGGGTCCTCATCACGCAAGTGTCCTGTAGTTAACGGAAATATACTTTAAACAACACATGACTGTGCTGTATATAGGAACCACTGGGAATGAAGGCATCCACAAAGATGGACACTATGCAGTCTTTGCTTAAATGTAAGCACCGTGCTAAGGCAGCTGAGACGTTAGTGGAGGCTTGTGGGCAGCTTGCCTTCCCCTGGGGCTGGGGAGTGGGGTTCCTCGTTGGGTCAGGAATGGATGCTGACTGTAAGCCTACCACACCTTCTCCAAGGTCTCTAGAGTCTGGGGGTTGATTTTCCTGATGTAGTTGGTCTCTGTGGTCGCATAGAAGTCGTCTCCACATTTCATGATGTTGATCAGGCAGTTGTCTGTGAAGTCGGGGATGGTGTGGGACAAGTAGGAGAAAGCTCTGGAAAGAGAGAAAGTGGACCACGTTGGTGGCTGCGCCTGACCGGCTGGGAAGTTCCGCCCTCCGTGACCTGCCTCCTCACCATTTAACATGTTCTGCTTCAGTGGTAGAGAAAAGACTCTGGGGATCAACGGGTCACTTGAGGAATCTGGGGGACTCAGGTATCAGGTTCCCTGCACATTCCCCAACATGGAGTCAGCCAGCAAGTGAGGTGCTGGGACTGCATGGTCATGTGACACTCCTCCTGCGTGTCAGAAGTGCAGTGGTCTCTTCAACTAGAGCCAGCAGGAACTGTATGCTTCCATTTAAGTAGCCATACAGATACCAGACCTGTACCCAGAATTCTCCCCAAATCCCCAAACCTAGCAAAACAGTTCATCTCTGCTTTAGCAGGATCTGAATCCCTACTGAGGATTTAAACTTTGTTGACAAAATTATTTGTGGGTTCTTGTTTGTTCATTTTTTTCTTTTGAAACAAGGTTTCATTCATCCCAGGTAAGCCTCAAACTTGCTATGTACCCAA
Source organism: Uromys caudimaculatus (assembly GCA_028551405.1). Classification (NCBI taxonomy): domain Eukaryota; kingdom Metazoa; phylum Chordata; class Mammalia; order Rodentia; family Muridae; genus Uromys; species Uromys caudimaculatus. The sequence continues at coordinate 45,453,406 of CM052707.1, read as the reverse complement.
CGATGTCCTTGACCGTTTGCCTCCACCTTCTAAGTGTGTGGCTAGGCATGGTTACACACATGCCAGTAACCCAAAAGCTGTGTGACACAGAGACAGTAGGGTTGCCGGGGACTCGCTGGCAGGCAGCTTAGCTCCAAGTTTAATGAGAGGCGCTGGTCCATTATGTCTGGTTTAAGCGTGTGCTGGGGATCAAACCCAGGGCTTTGTGGGAACAGTCTACAAACTGAGCTCCATCCTCAGCTTTGGAATTAATTTTTGGCAAAAAGGAAAAGAAGCTCATGTTCGTTAAGTCTCGGGGTTCGGTTCACCAAATGGCAAACTGCAAACAGGAAGAAAGAGAACCCAAGGGATTTTGATTGGTATAAACGCTGAACACAGGACACAAGCGTTGAGTGGTGCCCCCCCTAGCGACAGAGGATGTAACTGCAGGGATCCTCTCCAGGTAAGGTTTTGAAGTTCTTCAGGCCCACTCCTTCTCTTTGTTGACGCCACCCCTGCTCAGCCCCATCTGCAAGGGCAAGTCGCCCTGTTCCAGGGAAGGGTGATGTCAGCCTCGGAAAAGCAGAGGCAGTTTTCCTATCTTTGGCAATCCACCCTGAATCTTTCCATAGCTCTCTGAAGTGTGTCTGAAGCGAGATAGGGAGAGTAGGCCTGACTCTCTAGCCAAGAATTTAATTGTTGAATGTGTAATACACACATCTGCTTCATAACCCAGATGACTTCAGATGTGTTCCCGAAAAATCTCCCCACCCTCTCGTTCCTCAGATTCCCACCCCCTTGACTATGCTCTCCGATCTCTTTATGCCCTGTGCAAGCAAAAATCCATCTAGACTTCTGCCTTTTACCTCCCTGAACACAGAATGCATTTATGTGCCTTGCTTTGAGAAAGAGGTGTGTGCCTGTGTGTATGTATGTATGTATGTATGTATGTGTGTGTGTATGTGTGTGTATGTCTGCATGTGTGTGTATGTGTGTGTGTGCATGTGTGTGTTCATGAGTGTATGTATGTGTGTATGTGTGTGTATGTGTTTGTATGTGTATGTGTGTATATGTATCTATATATATGTGTGCATGTGTGTGTATGTGTGTATGTGTGTGTATGTGTGCATGTGTGTGTGTTCATGTGTGTATGTATGTGTGTATGTGTCTGTGTGTGTATGTATATGTATGTGTGTATGTGTGTATGTGTATGTGTGTATATGTATCTGTATATATGTGTGCATGTGTGTGTGTGTAGTTCATTTGTGTGCAGGTTCATGTACCTGTGCACATGTGCACGGTGGACCAGAGGCAGACGTCAAGTGCCCTGCCTCTCACTCTCTATCACTCTCTCTTGAGGCAAGGCCTCTGATTAGACCTGGAGCTAGGCTGTCTGTCTGCAAATTTATACTGCGCTGGGACTACAGTCATGCTTGTGACCATGCTTAGTTCTGGGGACTTGAACTCAGGGCTCCATGCTTTCTCTCTCTCAGCAGGTGCTCTGAGCCACCAGTCTCCCTAGCTGTCCTGGCTGGTTTTGTGTGTCAACTTGACACAAGCTAGAGTCCTCAGAGAGGAAGGAGCCCCAGTTGAGGAAACACCCCCATGAGATTCATCTATAAGGCATTTTCTCAATTAGTGATCAGTGGCAGAGGGCCCAGCTCACTGCGGGTGTTGCCACCCCTGGGCTGGTGGTCCTGTGTCCTATAAGAAGGCAGGCTGAGCAAACCATGGGGAACAAGCCAGTAAGCAGCACCCTCCATGACCTCTGCATCAGCTCCTACCTCCAGGTTCCTGCCCTGCCTGAATTTCTGCCCTGACTTCCTTGGTGATAAACAGCAATATTGAAGTGTAAGCTTCTTCTTCAACTTACTTTTTGGCCATGGTGGGTTCCCTCCCCTCCCCCCCAGCAATAGAAACCCTAAGAACCAGCCCTACCCTGCTTTAAAACAGCGATATCAACAAAAACACCAACAAGTCCTCTTGCCCACCAGCTGTCTCCCCAGGCCTACCTTGCTTTAAACAACAGCATCCTCAGCCTCGTCACCGACAACTTTTTAACTTAATATATTTTAGGATTGGTTTACACAGTACAGCTAGCAGCCTCATGCCTTTTCAGCCTCACTGAGGAATGATCTTATTCAGTTTTACTGTTGTGTATTCAACCAGACCTCTGGCAATGACATTCGGGTTGTTTGCAGCTTTTGTCAGAACAAATGACATAGCCAGGAATAACTTTGTCTGTTTGTCATTTCAGACACGAGCAAGTTTATCTCTAGACCAAAGGGAACACACATTTGTAATTTTGACTGATAATGCCCAAACAGTCTCCCACCAGCCAGGCAGGTGAACATCTGACAATCTGTCAAGTGCTCTTCGCTTCCCTTGCTATCATTGATCAAGAATCACGTGGCATCTGTGGTTACAGGCTCGCCACATGGTTTTAATCTACCAAAAGAAAACTAATAGGGGGGGAAATGTGGGCTGTTTTTGAGCATCAGAAATATTTAAAAGTATGAATTTGTCAAGATTCAGAAGGGGTGTTACTTAGAAAAGATGTTTTTGCAGGGGTCTGGGTAGGCCATTGTTCCGAACTCAGACACCACGATTCTGTTGGCCTCAATGTTGGCGGTGTAGGTGTCGCTCTGCAGGTATTTGCTCCTGTAGAAGACCTCCCCTGAAACAGAAGCAGACGCTTGTCAGCCTGGCACCTTTGGGGACCTATGAAATTGATGCCAGCCATTCTAGGGACTTCACTGGGGCCCAGGGGGAGGTTTGTGGACCCAGACCAGATTCTATCATGCAAGTGTGTACTACACCGAGAAGGGATTTGAAGTGTAAGTTCATTTGCACACATTAAAAAAAAAGTGGATGTGTTTTTTTGTGTGTCAGAAGGGGAAGAGGGCAGGAAAGGGAGAGGGAGAGGTGTAGGGGAAGGGGGGATGGAAAGGGAGATTAGAAGAGAGTGGGGTGGAGAAGGGGAAGGAGAGGGGAGGGGGAGGGGAGGTAGAGATAGTGGGGGAGGGGAAGGGGGAGAGGGAGGAAGATGGGAAGAGGGTGGGGTTAGGAGGGGAGGGAGAGGGGAGGGGGAGGGGAGGTAGAGATAGTGGGGGAGGGGAAGGGGAGAGGGAGGGAGATGGGAAGAGAGTGGGGGTGGGAGGGGAGGGAGAGGATGACTCTGATTTTAAGAGCCAGAGGCTGGGAGGACAGAGTGAAACAGTGCCTTCTGGACTCAATAGAACTGCTGAACTCACGGACTCAGCAGTGTTTGCCTGCATGATATCAAGACAGTCTACATGCATAGAGATGGGCTCACAACCTCCACTACTAGATGAAGAGCTATGGGCAGTTGTGAGCTGCAAGGAGAAAGAGAGAGAGAGAGAGAGAGAGAGAGAGAGAGAGAGAGAGATCTTTAGAGGTGTGATCCTGTTTCCTAGGCTGCAGTGGACCGCCCCACACCAATACACATATGGGCAGCACGAATTAGACTTGGTGGGTTATAAAATGAAGTGAGATAAAATAAAAGATGAGAAGCGGGTGTGGGGAGATGGCTCTGTGCATAAAGGCACCTGCTGACAAGTCTGATGACCTAAGTTTGATCCCCAGAACCCACATGGTGGAAGGAGAGAACTCTCTGCCCCCACCCCATGCATGCATGTATTTGTGTATACAAACACACACACACACACACACACACACACACACACACACACACACACAAATAAATAAAATATAAAATGAAATATTCTGCACCTTTCACCCCACCCCTCGACAGGTAGAGGGAGAGCTGGCCCAGAGGGCATGAGAGCCGGAGAGCTGGCCCTGTCCCTCACCATCTGCAGCACTCAGGAGAGCAGCCCTGAACCTTGTCTGCACAGCACAGTGGAGCTGACCCTGGTGGTGTGGGTGCGGGTGAGCTTGCCTCAAGGGCATGAGAGCTGGAGAACAGGTCTTGCCCCTTGCAGGCTGTGGCATTGGGTGAGCTTTCCAGGGCAGTGCTGGAGAGCTGGCTCTGGCCGTATGGGTAAGGGAGAGCTGGTAGGTTGACCAACTCAGCTACCCCCCAAGCCCAGATCCAAGGATTTGAATTGACCCACCCCAATACCTATCCCATCTACACCTCCATCATGCCCATGAAGGGCCTGGTCCTGTAGGTTCAAAGCTGCAGAATATCCATGACAGGGCAACAATAGGACACCTGAGAGGAGTTCTAGTGAGTACTGATACTGTCGCAGAAGCCAGAGGCCCAGAGGGAACCAATAACTCGTTGCAATGAACATTGGTTGCAGGATATTAGATCACAACGCTGTGCACCCTAAGATTGTGTTTTCCTGAAAAAAGGATGCTTCTAGCTGTGGTGTGGCTCAGCTCTTAGCACACACCTTTAATCCCAAACAATGAAGGTAGAGACACGGTTTCTCTGTGTAGCCCTGGCTGCCCTGGAACTCACTCTGTAGACCAGGCTGGCCTTGAACTCAGAAATCTGCCTGCCTCTGCCTCCCAAGGGCTGGGATTAAAGGCGTGCGCCACCACTGCCCGGACTTGAAATTCTTGAAGGCAGGGTCTGAACACAGCAATACAGTCAGTCGGATGGACTCTACTGATTATACCCTCATACAGGTGGCATCTGAGTTAATAAAGAGGGTTTGAGGAGTGTCCCACGCAGTAGCAAGCCCTTTCCCTCGTGATCACTCTGGTGACTTTCAATAGCACGGATGGCTGTACCCTTGGTGTATTTTCATATCTTTCTCCAGAGGACTGAGTGTACATTGCTATGAAAACCACGTCCATTTTCCACTTAAGGGGAATAATGCCTGTAATAGTAACACCAGCATCATGAGACTGTAGTCAACTTTCGGCAACCATCTCTCCAGCTCCTAAAGTCAGCAGTTTCAGTGAGGTAAGAGGCTGTGAGGCATGTGGTCACGGTACACAGCACACATGTTCTGATGGCTTACCATCACTGTCAACTTCAGAACGCCCTTGGAGACAGACCTCTGGTCAGATCTCAGAGGCTGTTTCCAGAGAGGTTTAACTGAGGAGGAATGATCCATTCTGAATGTGGGTAGGGCTATCCTATTGGCTGGGGGCTTGACCGAATGTTGAAGAAAGTAGGCGGAGCATTCTTCATCTCTCTACTTCCCGACTGTGGGTGCAGTGTGACCGGTGTCTCACTCTCCTGCCAGCAGGCTTTCCCTGACAAACTGTGAGCCTCCAAATAAGCCCTTTCTTCCACTGTAAGTTGCTGTTGTCCCAATGATCAATGTATCTTATACATGGACATTGTTTGCTGAAATTCTAGATGGTCAAGGAGGACTCTTGATGTTTAAGGCTGGGAACTTGCCTGGGGGGTGGGCCTGATGTGGGTCCTCAGCCAAGCACTGCCTGCACTGAATAAAGACCCACTTTAGAGCTGGCCTGTCCTTCTTTGGTCAGGCCTTCTAGATGCCATCATCCACATGGCACTGGCTAAGGTTTTTGTACCCCCCAGGATGCTTAGCATAAAAGGCAAATTCTTTTCACTTGAAATGTAAACTCTCAGGCCAGACCACCCACTTCCTATAAACAGGGAGCTGTGGAATCCCAGAGCACTGGAAGCCCTGAGAGAAAGTAGCTCAAAAGCGCTCAAGGTTGATGCCAGAGCATTAAAGTTACCAAGCCACTGCCTGCCTGCTGTCACAAGTCCTACACCCCATATGAAGGGACACAGTAAACAGAAATCTCCTGCTTGGTGTCTTCAAGAACTGGGTCAAGTCTGAAAGCTTTGTGATTAAGGCAGGAATGTGAGTGTGTACCCACATATACATTAAAAACCAAACACACATGTGTGCACCCACCTACTCTGACACACACCACATACTTGTGTATGCCCACATATCCCAGCATTCACCACACGTATACATGTACATCCACATTCCCCAACATGCACACACACAGGTTCACACAGTATACCCACCTACTTAGACACACCATACACACTTGTGTGCATCCACACACTCCAATACACACCACACATGCTGTGTACACCCATACCCCCTGACACACACCACACAGTGTCTACCCACACCCCCAACACACACACACACACACACACACACACACATACCACACACACATGTGCACCCCTACTGCCCCCAACATGCAGCACACATATACGTACACGCACACACCACACTACATACACTTGTGTGGACCCATACACACTGACACATACCACTCACACATGCACACGCTACATCCTCCCATGAGAGTACCACACACATTCTTGCACATGTACACCAACACTCAAATCCCGGTGGGATGACCTTGCCTCCTAGAAACAGTCTCTTTGCTGAGAGAGTCCTGACACCACCCACTGTCACCGCTTTAAGCAAAGCTCTCTATTCTGATGTCCTAAAGGAGCCCGTTTTCTGCCCTCCTCCACCTTCCCTCCTCTCTGCTGCTTCTCATTATCCAGTCTGTGCTAGGTTTTGTTTTTGTTTTTAGACAGAGTGTTACTATGTAGCCCTGGCTGTCCTAGAACGCACTTTGTAGACCAGGCTGGGCTTAAACTCTATGAGGCTGGACTTTTGGCTACTTTGTGGGTTCTTTCTTTCACTTTCTTTTTCTCTTTAACCCCATAACACTAGGTAGGAGAGAAGAAAGGATAGAAGGGAAAGAGGTTGACTACATTGTTAGACTCCTTTCTGCTGATTAGGGGCATTGAGTTCTTTGGGGCAAGTTGATCAATGTCAGGATATCTAATTTCTTCTTTTTGTCTCTTTGTGCATGACGACTTGACAAACTGGAACCAACGGCATCCAACCACCAACCAAACAGCCAGGGCCCTAGTGTTTACCCTCTGAAGCATTCCAAACATCACACAATTACAGAACTATCTGCAGCTGGTAAAACCACACCCCTGCTATAGTACCAGGCAAATCATAGTCACCTGCTGTGAAGCAGCCCCCATATCCCAACACCTGGGATTAAAAGAAAAACCTAGTCCTGTAATATTCCTGTGTTTTTAAAGAAACCAAACTTCTCACTACACTTCTGCCTCCCAAGTGCTGAGATTAAAGGTGTGCACCACCACGCCATCCTGGCCCTTAATTTCTTAAAAGCTAAGTGCGCTAATAAAATGAACAGTTTCAAAGCATGAAACCATTACGAAATGCCAGTAAACAAAAGATGTCTAACCTCACTAGCCATCAGAAGAACGAAATCAAAGCTGCATTGAGAGTTCATCTAACCTCAGAGAAAATGGCAGTCATGAAACCTACAAGGGCTGGCCAGGATCCACTCCTGTGGGAATGAAAACTAGTCTGACCACTCGAAGTCAGTTTGAGGTTCCTCAAAAAGTAAAAATGAAGGTTGGAGAGGAGTGCTTGGTGCTTTTACAGGGGACCGGAGTTCAGTGCCTAGCACCCATGTTGGGTTGTTCCTAATCACCTGTAACTCCAGCGCCCCCTTCTGGACGATTAGGGTACTGCACACACATGCACATACCCACACACGGATGTAAGAATATACACATCATTAAAAGAAACCATAAAACTAGATCTGCCACATGACTTAGCTACACGACTCCTGGCTATTTACACACCCCAGAGACAATAGCTGTCCTGGAGCCCACCTAGGGTCCAACATCGGAGGAATGGGTAGAGAAAATATGGTGTGTGCATACAATTCAATTTTCCTTCAGCTGTAAAGAATGAAGTTATGTCATTTGCAGAAAGATGGTTGGAGGCAGGGAACTGTTGTATTAGGTGAATTAAATCAGCCTCAGAAAGATAAATACTGTATATTTCCTCTCGTTTGCGATCCGTGGATTTCACAGAGTCACATAAAATCATACACATACAGATATATGCACACACACATATATGTAATAAAAGCAGAAGTGAAACTGTCTAGGAGACAAGAGAGGGGTGAGAAGAAGAGAGTGAAAAAGAATATGGGGGATAGGTTCAACATGACACACACCTGTATGAAATTTATTAAAATAATAAAACAAAAATCTAAATAATGAAAGACCCCCATCAAGTACTTAAAACAAAATGAACACAAACACATACTCATTTTCTTTATCCCTTGACCCCAATTTCTCTGCATATGTCTCTTCTGAACTAGGCAGGAGGAATTTGATATTCCGTGCTTCTACCTCCATTGTTACACAGTGGGGAGCCATTGGGGGTCCCAGAGGAGACGAGAGGCCTGGTTGGCAATCTAAGGACCCATAGAGGACTGGGCTGCAGACATGGGAGAGACTCACGCCATGATGGTTAGGGCAAGCGATGTGCCCGGCTTGCTTCTCAGTCTAGCCGCCTCTTTTGATTAGAGGCATGTCTGAGTTCCCAGCTTGTCCCCTTTCCCATTGTTGCTCATCCCATGGCAGATTCTATCATAAGGTAAGATGACGAAGATCCCTGGGCGCCTTTCCAAAGAGTCATTTGCAGTGGGCTGCGTGATGCTTTTGCCAGGATCAGCCTGCATCTGAACCCTGCTGTACCCGTGTGACCGTGTAAGTCTTACTCAGCTAAAGCTTTGGGGTTGTATGACTGGTCACGGTGGCATTATAGAGTCCTTGTAAGACTGTAAGGCCTGGTTTGAGACAGGTTTCCACAAGCCAAGGGTACAGCCACCTTCTAAAATCGTGTGAAGGCAAGACACTGTGTTCTCCCCAGAGCTTCCAGAAGGAAAGCAACCCTGCCAATACTTTGGGCATCACCCCAGTGAGATCAATTTCAGACTTCTGACCCTCCAGAATGGAAAGAGAACAAACTCCTATTGTTTCGGGCCATGGAGTCAGCCTTGTATCTGTTACCATGACAACAGCAAACTCATGCCAGGCTCTTACCATCTCTGATGGAGAAACTGTGGAGAAGGGCCAGGCCATCAAACCAATGGTTGTACTTGCTGTCTCCCACTGTATGCATCCCAGGCCCATTTCGGAGCAGGGTCCCCTGCAGCCATGTTGGAATGCTGCCTGTTGAAAGATAAACTGCTTAGTTGCCAGATTTGAAAAATCTCGGGGAAAAAAGGGCAGGGGTCATGGAAAGGGACTGAGTGTACAGAGTGTACTATTCATGAGCTGTCCATGTACTTCACGGTCCTTTCTAGAAAAGGTACAACAGGGCAGACAGTTTGCTAGCACTGAAGAGGACCAAGGAGAACAGACCCTGTCCCTACTCTGAAGTTGCCCACTGTTCATTGGGATATAGAATAGATACCCCAAATAACATTGAGCCAGAGGCAGTGCCGCAGCCCAGAGCTGTGCAGAACAGAAGTGCATTGCCTGGCTAAGAGCCGGGAAGCAATGGCTTTCTGGAAGTGACAGACTGAGTCTTGAGGGAGAACATTTGCTTCACAGCATGAAAGAATATTCTAGAGGCTGGGGAGACGGCTGGGTGGATAAAGTGCTTACCTCACAAGCAGGAGGTTCTGAGCTTGCCTTCCAAACCCATGTGAAAAAAAGTCAGGCATGGTAGATAGCATGGACTTGTTACCCCAGTGCTGGGGAGGCAGAGGCAGGAGGATTCCTGGGACTGGTCAGTTCTAGGTTGGTGAAAGGTCTTGTTTCAAGAAATAAAATGAATGCAGATTTGCGGATGGCACCCGAGCCTGACTTTGGGCCTTGGCCTGTGTGAGTTTAGAGGACAACCTTCAGGAGCTTTCTCCTTCCACTCTCTGTGAAGAGCAAGCCATGAGGAGCAAGCTGGTAAACACTCACCATGGCCCCTGCATCTGCTCCTGCCTCCAGGTTCCCGCCCTGTTTGAGTTCCTGTCCTGATTTCATAGATATAAACAGGGATGTGGAAGTGGAAGCCAGATAAACCCTTTCCTCCCCAACTTGCTTTGGTTGTGGTGTTTTATCGTGGTGATAGTAACTCTGACTAAGACATCTATCTTACGAAAACTTGAGAGTTTGGAAAGATGGTGCAATGCCTAAGAACACACACTGTGTTTCTAGTTCCTGAGGACCTGAGTTCAGTTCCCAGTACCCATTGTAGCTCATAACTGCCTATAACTCCAGCCCCAGGAGATCTCACACCTCTGGTCTTTCCAGACACCTGTACTCATGTGCACAGACCCACACATAGATATAGACACATACACCTGATTAAAATAATAAAAAACTTTTTAAAAAGGGAAATATACTCAAATAATGATACTGTAAATTTTTCTTTTATATTTTAACATCACCCAAACATTTGTAATTTAATATATATAAACACATACACACAGAGTTATGGATTGAATCATAGAAAATATACACAAAAACTGGGAAGGTTCCCAACAACTTCTAAGGCAAGTCCTTGGAAAACTCCACCTAAGGGCCAGTGAGATGGCATAGCCAGTAAAGACGCTTGCAGCTAAGCCTGACAACCTGGGTTCAATCCCTGAGACCGACAGTGGAAAGAACCAACTCCTACAAGTTGTCCTCTGGTCTCCCCACTTGCACCGTGGCTATCGGAGCATTTCCAACACTCTTCTGGAGACAGTGAGAAGGAATTGCTGTCCCCTTGGACACTGAGCTACCATGCGCAAACATACCCCATTTGTGACAGAGACTGTTTCTGGATCCTGGCTCGTCTTGTTCCTATATACGGATTTCCAGGCTTCCAAAAGCAACTTCTAACACAGAGGGGGGAAAAAAAGTCTCACCTGTCACTTTGGCCTGTACTGGCTCCAGCTGTTCTTTCTTATTCCGACCAAATATTATCTCCATGGATCCGGTGGGTGGTAGTGAGGAGGTTGTTATTGGAATAAACACAAAGCCCCGTGTGCTCAAAGCCTCTTGTCTTCCTGCCCTCTGCTCCTTGACGTCTCCATTTGTCCCTGACTCTTCCTCTGCTTCCCTCTCCTCTGGTGGTCAGTGTTTCTGCCTGCTGCCGGAAGCTGCTGGGTAATTTATACAGTGTGTGTGTGTGTGGGGGGGGGGGGGTCAAAGGTCAATTCCCAAGCCATGTGTTACTGCTAATCTTTAATCCCATTAGTGGTTTTCCAACTCCTCCTCTCTGATTTCACTTTTAGCTTAGCCGAGGAAGGCTCCGCTCTAAGTCAGAGAAGACAATTTGGTGTGTTCTGCTGAGTTAGCCTGAGCTAGTCCATCCTGAGATCTGGATGTGTTTATGGTTAGAGTAGAGAGAACAGCATTTGGGACCAGCAAAGGCTCTTCAATCAAGGGGACCATCAAAGGCACTGACCTCTTGGTTGCAAGGTGTGGGTTGGTGACATCTTTGCCCTCTGCAAACACAGAGAAAGACTTCGATTTTAACCTGGGGCCCGGTTCCTTCCCACCTTAAAAATCTTATCAATGGACACTTGATTGGTTTTCTTTTTGGAAGGAGGGCACGAAAATGTGCCATGTACCCATTTAAAAATAAAGACAGGGAAAACAAAGACTGGCTTTATCGTGAACCAAAGAATAATTAAAACACAAAACAACATCAGGGCCTGTGCAAGTGTGAGGCCTTAAGTTCTACCTGGAGCACACTCACGAATTCCAGAGCTGGGAGACAGAGATAGGAGGATCCTTGGGGCCTTCTGGATAGCCTGCCAGTCCATCGAAGTCCTTCAATTCAACTCAGACTATTAAGGGGGAGAAACCGTGGCCGTCTTCCGGTCTAGGGTTTCCCGATGTTTACATATCCTGATGTGATGCCATTCCTAAAATCCACACTGCCTTTCGAGAGTATGGGGTGGGAGTTGGGGGACTCCTGACTCCTGCTGCTCCAAGTGATGCTCTCAGCCAGGAGAGCAGCAGAAGGCTTCCACAAGCTGGCTTCCCCACGCCACAACACATAAGAGGAATCAAAACACCACAGGACACTTCGTGAATATGTACGATTTCTCTGTCTTATGTAATTAAATACATTATAAAACTGAAGTTGCTTTAGGGTTGGGGACAGGGATCAATCAGTCAGTGAAGTATTTGACTTGCAAGAGGCCCCGAGTTCAATCCTCAGAACTCGTGTTACTAAAAAAAGAAAAAGAAAAGAAAAGAAAGCAAGAAAGCAAAACCAGGCCCGGTGCTGTCTGCTGCCTGTATATAACCCCAGCGCTACGGAGGTGGAGGCAAGCAGCTCATTGGCTCGTGTAAGTGCAACACACACACACACACACACACACACATGGTTTGGGGAGAAAGGGAGAGAGGGAGAGACCCATGGTGCTTGCCTTCACATAGCCCAGCTGTGGAGGAGGGTGAGAGCTGAGGGGAGAGTTAGTTGTTCAGGGTTTCAGAACATTCTAGAACAGGCTGTGCTTCCTCCTCTGGCTGCATGTTGTCATCACCTGGTGAGAGTTTGCAAAGTGCTGTTCCTGGGCTGGGCTCCAGATCGGCTGACTCAGAATCTCAATGGAACCAGAGGCCAGTGGTTTTTAGGAATGTCTCTACTGTGCACAGCTGGAGCTGAGGAGCCCATCGCCAGGGAAGAGATGGTGAATTTGACTGACACGGGGTTGCAGTTCCCATGGGCCTGGGCTACGTTGTGTGTGCTCTCTCTCTCTCTCTCTCTCTCTCTCTCCCTCTCTCTCTCTCTGTCTCTGAGTCTCTTTCCCCATAGCTATGAAGCAGGATGTAAGGATATCAGAATCCCAAGGCCCATTATCTTTTCTCTCTCTTCTAAGAAGGAATTTTCCCCCTCTGTTCCGTATTTCCAGTAAGCCCCATAATAACCTACCTGTTACTTTATGTTGCTGTCATGCCCAAACACATGTAGCCATGCCAGAATTATTTATTCCAAGCCGTGAAAAGCTACATCCTTGTACATGTATCTGAGATACACTGAGGGCTCAGAGGGGGGAAAAAGACAGTACTTTTTTTTCCCTCAGAAAGTTCTGTTGGTGGTGCTGAGTTAACAGAAGAGTAAACAATGTTACCTGTAACTAAGGGGACAGAGGCAAGTATGACTAACAAATAGTGTAGGGGATGTGTCTTAGGGTTTCAATCGTTGTGACCAAAAAAGCAAATTGGGGTGGAAAGAGTTTGTTTTGATAATGATATGTTCCAAGTTCGTTATCAAAGGAAGTCAGGAGAGGAACTCAAGCAGGGCAGGAAACCTGGAGGCAGGAGCTGATGCAGAGGCCATGGAGGGGTGCTGCTTACTGGCTTGCTCCTCACGGCTTGCTCAGCCTGCTTTCTTATAGAACCCAGGGCCACCAGCCAGGCTTAGCAGCACCCACATGGGCTGGGCCCTCCCCATCAATCACTAATTAAGACAATGGCTCAGAGCTGCATCTTATGGAGGCATTTTCTCCATTGAGGCTCTCTCCTTTCAAATGACCCCAGTTTGTGTGATGTAAGAATAGTCAACACAGGGTGCGATATCAGAAAAGCCAAAAACCGAGAACGGCAAAAGCATGCATTAGTCCACACATTCAGACGCCCATTCATCAGCTCCCATGAGTATGAGCCACCCTGTCCAGCAGGAGCGTTCCACACTGCAGGCAAATGACGGGCGCTGGAAATCCTCAAGACTATGCCAAAGCAGCAGGCTGCCACAGGGACTAGCCACTGAGCCAAGATCTGGAGCATGATCTGTGCAGCCCACCGGAGACAGTGAGGAACAGAGGAGTAGCTGGGCTATCTCAGGTCCCTCTGCAGGACCCCCACACAGAGGCCGTGACCATGAGAGGGTTGCGTTCTGTCAGGCTGCAGCCTGAAGGAGAGAATGACTGGCAGGAAAAAAAGGAGGGAGGAGAGGAGAATTGTCAACAGGTCTTAAGGCATGAAGGCTGCAGTTGCTAGGAGGAAAATGAGAAGAGGAGATTGGCCTTGCCTAGAAGGGCCTCGTGCCAGGACCTTCCATAGGGTGCTTGGTGTAATGCATTCACTTATTCCTGAGTTCTGTAGACCAGCCAGATGGCTCAGTGGGTAAATGCCCTGGCCTCTAAGCCTGAGTTCAATCCCTGGGACCCCCAAAAGTTGGTATACACACACACATACACACGCACACACACACCACATACACACACACACACATACCACACACCACACACACACACTATATATATATATATATATATATATACACACACATATATATATATACATATATATATATATACATACATATATACACACACACACACACACACACACACACACACACACACACACATACACACAAATATCCATCCAACTCAGATGGGACCATATGATTCTAGCCTGGCAAATCCATGATTTTAGGAATGTGGATGAGCCCTGGCTACATCTTCAAAAATCCCTGTGAAGCACGGACGAGCACTTCCCCATGGATGCTTAGATGGGTTCCTCACTACAGTTACTTGTCTGCCTCCTGTATACTACGGGACTACCAGAGACCATATGCAGCTGGAACAGAACTACATGTCGCTGGTAAGAGGGTGCAGGAGGGAAGGAGTGGCTGCAATCTCAAGTGGAGCGTCCGTCATTCCCTTACCCTGCGAGGGAATGGCCACAGGCCTGACCTTGTTGAAGGTAGTCAGCTACTCTGACTAAGCTGGCCATGGCGGTTACGCTTAGGGAATAGCGATTCCCAGAGAATAGACTTCCTCCACAGCACAGTCAGTGCTGCCTTGGTAGCCAGACAGATGCTGCAGTGGGATCTGCCTCTGCAAGAGGAATGGTTTGACAAAGCCCTAGTTTGTCCTAGGAGCATCAGGTCCTCAGAGGGGAAGCCAGCAGCCTCTACCAACCCCCCTTGGAAGGGATGAAGACCGTGAGAGCTAGAGCTAATGGAAGGGGATTCATACTCAGTGACCTAGTGACTCAGTGACCTAGTGACTCAGTGACCTAGTGTCTGTATTGAGCGTACATCACATCTGACCCACCCCTTATAGCCAGTACTTCATTCCGTGAGTTGCTGGGGAAACCACTGGGGCTTGTCCAATTTGTGCACCTGGGGTAGGGAATCATACTCTGTGATTGGGTGGGAAGCTTGAACACAGGAGTACCTTGGTAATGTGGCCAGTGGGCAGGGTGTGTGTGTCTCCCATTTTATGGGACAACCTATCCCACAAGATGGATTCATGAGGATAACAAGTAAACAGGGAGAGTGGGGTTGATGGCTCACAGCCAAGTGCTGGCCATGCCAGCATGAGGACCCAATTCAATGCCCTGAATTTAAAAGCTGGTTGGGAAGCCAGGCATGGTGGCACACACTTTAACCACAGCACTCCGGAGGCAGAGGCAGGCAGATCTCTGTAAGTTTAAGGCCAGCCTGGTCTATATAGTGAGTTTCAGGATATGGGTGTGTGTGTGTGTGTGTGTGTGTGTGCAGAGACAGGAGGATCCCTGGGGCTCATTAGCAACCCAGACTAACCTACCTGGTGAGCTCCAGACCAGTGAGACCCTGTCTTGAAAATGAAGTGGAACGTCACCTGAGATTGGCATCTGGCCTGCGTGTGTATACACTTACTCAAACATGAGCACATACTTACCGCTAAAATTCCTTCCATGGGGAATGTGGTGGTTTGAATACACTTGGCCCAGGGAGTGGCACTATTTGGAGGTGTGGCCTTGTTGGAGGAAGTGTGTTACTATGGGAGTGGGTTTGGAGACCCTCCTGCTAGCTAGCTGGAAGCCAGTCTTCCTGTAGCAGCCTTCAGATGAAGATGTAGAACTCTCAGCTCTTCCAGCCCCATGTGTGCCTGGACACTGCCATGCTCCCTCCTTGATGATAATGGACTGAACTTCTGAACCTGTAAGCCAGCCCCAGTTAAATGTTGTCCTTATAAGAGTTGCCTTGGTCATGGTGCCTGTTCACAGCGGTAAAATCCTGACTAACACAGGGGAGACATACACAATAGCAAACCCAGGAGCCATTCCACCCAAGTTCTCTCTGGGGAACCAATGAGTTTATCGGGGCTGACTTATAGGGCAAGAGGTTACAGTTACAGGCAGGAGGGTGGGTAACCTTTAAGCAGCCACCCTGGAAGGTCTGCTGCCTTCCGTGTGGATAATGGAGCCTTCCCCCAACCCTACCCCAACTCTAACCCCTACCCACATTCTTTTGCCCCTCTCAGAGACCTTGAGGCGGTGTGCAATTAGGGCAAAACTGCATACAGCTGGTTGGGCTGGATATGCAGGTGAGGGTATCACAATCCTCCTGGCCCCTCCTTCTGAGATGGACATGGACAGTCAACAAGCTCAGCTATGATAATCTTTTTGCCAGCAGGAAGTTGATCCTTAAGATGGCGGCAGTTGGGCTCAGAGGATAGGCCTGAATAAAACTAACTCTCTCTCTCTCTCTCTCTCTCTCTCTCTCTCTCTCTCTCTCTCTCTCTCTCTCGTACATGCACACATGCGCGTGCACACACGCGCGCGCGCGCACACACACACAAAGTAAAAGCTGAAATCAGCAGGCCATACAACTTGTATTATAAAACAACCCCACAGTCTTATTTTGCAACCTTGTATCTCTTGCTAGAAGTCGCTGCCCACTTGGAGTGAATGTTCCCCTCCCTGTGGGAGATAGTGTTATCATATCTAAATTACTTTGCAGTTTTCCAATTAAGTTAAGTTCTAGATGGTGCTGCTAATTAGCCAGGGTGATAAGCTGGGCAGATAAGGTCCACCTCTTGGTTTTCAGGTTTAAAGGTGAAAGGCAAAGTCCCCACCGAGGCGGCAGCTGCCCTTATGGAAAGAGAACAGAGTGTGTGGCACACAGTGGGTGTTCAGTAGACACTTAGTGCACTAGGGTCTTTGTGAGTCCTTTACAGAGTACCACAAACTGGTCAGCTTTAAAACAGGAGTTGACCCTCCATGCTGGAGGTCACAAGTTGGATATCAAAGTGACAACAGAGCCATTGGTTTTCAGAGGGTTTGAAGGATTGTTCTTTCTGCTTCTAGCGTCTACCATGTGCATGCAACCTTGGTGCTCCTTGGCACATAATGTGATGATGCTCTCACCTCTGCCTCCATGTCCACGAGTTTGGACGTGCTGTTTCTTCAACGAAACATTCTTCCGTTCTTCCTTCTGTGTAGCTATGACCAAGTTTCACTATTAGGGCCCTGGTCACGGCACCTGCCATTCTACCCTTGTGCAACCTTGTCTTAACCTGATCACATTGCAAAGCTGGTCCCAGGTGATGTCACACCTCAAGGTGCCGCAGATCTTCCTAAAGGACACAATTCAACCCACAACACCGAGGGAGCAGAGGCAGTGTGAACCTGGGTGAAGGCGACGGCATGTTGATCCTAGCAGCCAGGTGGTTTTAGCTTCCCCTGAGCTCTCTCCTGTCCTCTTTGGAAGCTTGCTGATACCTTCAAACTATCTCAAGATGGAAGGAGATCACGCTGCTATGAGGACAGGAAAGAAGTCAGTCAGCTCTTGTGAGACTGGCAAGAAGAGGCCAGTGCTAAAGTTGTCCAGGGGAAAGCATGTGGGTACACGAGCCAGTAAGCATTGAAGAAACACTTTCATTGAGGAAACAGCATGTCCAAACACTGAGGTGGGATTGTATGTGACCTCCACCTCTGTGGTGATGAGGAGCAAGGCTTTGGCTTTGTGAGATGGTGACCCCTCCTATCAACTCTGCCACTACTGCCAACCTCCACCTTTGCCGCATTCCCCTAGAGAGAGAGAGAGAGAGAGAGAGAGAGAGAGAGACTGAGAGAGAGCGCTATGTATATGTGTGCATGGGGAAAGGCCAGAGGACAACCTTGGGTGCAATTTCTCAGTTGATGAACAATTTGGTTTTTGGTTTTTGGGTTTTTTTGAAACATGTCTATCTCTGGCCTGAAACTTGCCGATTTTGTGAGACGGCCTGGTCAGCAAGCACCAGAGATTGATCTGCCTGTCTCTGTATCCCTGGCACTGGGATTGCAAGTAAATCCTCACCACACCCAAACCCTGCCTCACTCTGTGTGATCAGTCTTTCAAAGTTCAGGTTATCCTGTGAGATCTGGCAGCAAGCACATGCTAGCAAGGCTGAAGTACTCATCTACACATGGATCACAAAAAAATCCCAAGAGGGCTGGTGAGATGGCTCAGCCACCCAGCCTGACAACCTGAGCTTCACTGATAGACTGGAGAGAAACAATTCCTGGATGTTGTCTTCTGCTATCCACTCATGTGCTATAACATGCACATGTATACACACATGTGCACATACATGTACATACATGTACACACATGTACACACAGACTAAATGAAAGGCTGGAGAGAAACAACTTCTGTAAGTTGTTTTCTGACATCCACTCATGCACTATGGCAAACACATGTACACACACATACACACACACACACACACACACACACACACACACACACACACACACACAAACACTGAAAGACTGGAGAGATGGCTTAGCAGTTAAGAGTACGTTCTGTTCCCAGCACCCACACGGTGGCTCACTACTTCCTGTAACTTCAGTTTGAGGGAATCTGATGCTCTTTTAGCATGTGCAGGCACCAGGCTCACATGTGGCACAGACACAAATGCAAGCAAAACACTCATACACATAAAATAAAGAATATCACTTTTTAAATGTTAAAAAAAAAAATGAGAGAATTCCACTCACCATTCCAAAGGCTACGTTAGTGCCAGTTTCTTCTCAGTGGCTTCCAAATGTTGAATTAAAGAACACAGGAAGGTGCCCCAAGCATTGCCGAGCTGAGAAACACACTTTCCAGGACTGGTCGGCCAGGGGATTGTTGGGACTGGAGACACAAGCTACTGGGGAGTTGGGGTGGGGAATTAATTAGTTTAGATGGAACACTGAGTTCATGGTGAGAACCCCAGGGGTATTCCAGCCAGGTGGTCCTGCTGTCCCAGTTCTGGAAGTACACCTGTGTGAATCGTTCCCTCCCGACGAGAGTGTACCAGAAGTAGGCCCCAAGACAGAGATTTCTTCAGAGGTGAACCATGAGATTCCAGCAGGGGCTGAGGAAGTTCATAAGGGATTATCAATAACACAATGGTGTCATGCCTAGCAGGCACTGTGACACTACAAGTGGCCTTTAGAAGATGCTATTTGTAAGACATTTGAACAGTGGGCAAGAAGACATTAACGACACATTATTAAGCCCATATAGTAACTCAGTCTGATTGGGGTGCCACCTGGCTCCAAGGTATGTATGAGGGAGTCAAATTGTATCAGTTCCCCTTCTCACTGCTGTGGTAAAAGCACATGACAGAAGTTACTTAAGGAAGGGTTCATGTTGGCTCACAGTCTGAGGGGATACAGTCCATCACAGTGGGGAAGGCATGGCGGCAGGAACATGAGGCAGCTGGTCACATGGCATCCACAGCCAGGCAGCAGAGAGAGATGGATACTGGTATTTAGCTCACTTTCTCCTTTTTATTCAGTCTGGGACATTGAGGGTGGGTCTTCCCTGCTATCAGTTAACCTAATTTTGATCCCTCAAAGACACAACCAGAGATTTGTCTTCTAGGTGATTCTAGATCTTGTCAAGTTGACACTATTGATCACACACAAGGTAACTGCCCACTGACTCTGGCTGGTCATGTTTGAGTTCTCCCGAGAGATGCTGACTTCCGGTCCTGCCATACGTGAGCCCCATTGCTTGTCCATAGGAGAGATGCTAGGGCATCACCATGGCAACAAACCATGACCCCAATCCTTAACAACACAGAGAAGGCTTGTGCACGGGCTATGCCAGATGGAAACGCAGAGCACAGTGTGGGACACACACGCTGTGTCTGGGTAGCACCTACCCTCAAGAGGACATGGTCTTGAGACCCCTCCCTGTGAGGCAAACATGTTAGGGCGTTGGAAAAATTCAAGAGATTCTATGACCAATAAACAGGCATCTGTGGAGGGTCTGCAAGTGGTTTCTGGGTCTCCTCCCACATAGATTGCTTGCAGTAGATCCTTGCCTGTGTTGGCTTCAGTGGAACCCAAGCTAAAATGGGTATCATCCCCAGAATAAAAACACTTATGCCACAGGGTGCACATAGTATAGCAATTCTTTTTGTGCCGTTGTGTTTGCACATGCATGTGAGACCAGAGAACAAGTTTAAGTGCTCTGTCCCCCCTCTTTTTTCTCTTTTAGACCAGGTTGGAGTTCTCTCACAGACCTGGAGCTCACAAATAGGCTAGGATGGCCGGCCAGTGAGCCCCAGGCACCTGCCTGCTTCTACCTCTCCAGGGTTGGAATTATACTCATGTAGCACCGTGCCTGCCTTTGCTACATACGCACTAGGGCCCAAGCTCGGTTCTCGTGCTTGTTGGCAAAGCAGGTAACTGCCTGAGCCACCTCCCCAGTGCCTCATTAGAGTTCTTTTTATGGACCCGTGCTCTGTGTAGACCAAACGAGCTGCCTTTCTGCCCCCATGTCACAGAGCTCTTCTACAGGTGTAGATGGCTGACCAGGTCAATAGCAATATGCTCATGAGTTCAGTTGTGTCCTGGCTACTCGATGTGTGGATCTCACAGACACAGAGGCTAAGGGACATTGAGAGCTGGTGACTCCACCAAGATGAATCCCAAGGCTGGCAACTTACGCTGTATCAGAATTCAAAGAATTCAAAAACAGAAGTTAGCCTGCAGATTCTCACGTGTCATCTGAAGTCCCCAAGCTTGTCTCATTAGAAGTATAAACCAAGCCCTTACCCGGGAGATACGCTATCATTGTGTGCGGCCTTTCACATAGTTTACTGATGGAAGTCACTAGAAGTTTGGCCTCTGCAGATAACAGGCCAGTTCTGCCCAGTCTGCATTCCAGCCCCTGAGTCATCCAGTGACACCATATCCTGCCCTGCTCCCAACTCTGTCCCTCTTCTATCTGGCAGCTCCACTGCTATGGGCCCTGAGAGGTTTGCAGAAATGGGAGTGAGGAGGGGAGGATCAGCCTCAGATACTGAAAGTTGGGGCCAAGTGGACATCCATCAAATCCTGCAATGAGCCAGTCATGGGACGGACATGGCTAAAGGGACTTGGTCTCATCCCCCGAGGAACTCACAGAGAAGTACCGCCTGAGCGTTCCCTAGCTGAAGAGGGAAAAAGTGAAGTCCGTCCTCATAAGGGTTGCAGGGACTTAAAAAAGAGCAGCATTAGGTGTGTCCAACCAGTGGCCTGGACCACATGTGACCAAGGATAGCTATGAATACAGCCCAACATAGAACCAGCTTTGGGGCTGGTGAGATGGTTGGGTAGGCAAAGAAGCCTGCTGCTCACACCTGATGACCTGAGATTGATTCTCTGGAAGCCACATAAAGGTGGCACGGACTCCACAAAGCTGTCCTCTGACCTCTACATATTTGTGGTGGCATGTACAGCTCGCTACTGCAACCACCACCACCACCATCATGACTACTAAATGTAGGGACTCCAAGATGGTTCGGTATAAGGGAACTTGCCACGGAGCCTGACAATCTGAATTCATTTTCCCCGGGAAAGGAGAGAACTAACTCCTCTTGTGTGCATTCAAAGCAAATAATAAATAAACATAAAATTAAAAGTACACAGGTCAGGGCTGGAGAGAAGGCTCAGCAGTTTAGAGCACTGACTGCTCTTCCAGAGGACCCTGGTTCAATTCCCAGCACCCATATGACAATTCAGAACTGTCTGTAACTCCAAGGTCTGACACCCTCACACAGACATATATATGAGCAGGCAAAGCACCAATGCACATAAAATAAAGTATCCATAAAAAACATACACAAGTCTAAAAAATGTAAACTTGCTTAAAGTAGTACATGGTTTTGGGTGGTTTTTTTGTTTTTTATTTTGTTTGTTTGTTTGTTTTGTTTTGTTTTGCAATGTTTTTGTGACACAGTTGTGAAGTCCTTACTGTGAGCTTTGTTTTTTTTGTTCTCTTTTTACAGCAGTGGAGAGTGAACCCAGGGCCTCCACTCACCAGGCAAGCCCTCTACAGCCCCAGCTGAGTGTGAACTTTGTAGACTAGAGAGTCATGTTACATCAAAAGGTTGTATGTGCCTATGAGGACATGCTATGGCATGTGTGAGCCCAGAGAGCATGGCGCTCAGTGAGACAAGTCAGACGTGGCATGTGACAAACTGGAAGATTCCATTTGTATGAGACATCCGGAGTGGGCAAATCTAGAGGCAGAAATATAGATTCGTGGTCGCCAGTTGAGTTGAGGAGAAAGGAGATTAAAGGTGGTAATTAGAGGTGGATCTGGGGAGAGATCGGCTGGAAAAGTCCCTGCCACAGAAGCAACAGGACCTGAGCCCCTAATCCCACATCAGAGCTGAGGCAGCCACACGTGTGCCTGTGATCCCAGCACTGACGGTCACTGCCAGTCAGCTAGCTAGTGAGCTTCGAGTTCAGTGAGAGAGCCTGTCTCAGAAACTGAAGTAGGAGGCTGGAGAGACAGTTCAGAGAGTAAAGGCTCACACAGTGGAAGGGAGAGAACTGACTTATCCAAGTTGTTCTCTGCTCAAACCTGATGAGGGGAGTTTGAAACCCATGGAGAGGGGGGACTGATCCCCCCCCCCCCAGATATGCATAGACACAGACACACGTAGACACACACAGAGCCACAGACACACACATAGACACACACACACACAGATACAGACACACAGACACAAACACACACAGATCCACAGACACACATAGAGACACACACACACACACACAGACATACATATAGACACAGACACACACACACACAGACTCACAGAGACACAGACACACACATAGACACAGACACATACAGAGACACAGGCACACACACACAGACACTCACACAGACACACACAGACATACACAGTTACACATAGACACACACAGAGGCATAGACACATACACAGACACACAGACACATACAGACATACACAGTCACACATAGACACAAAAACATAGACACTAACACAGACACACACAGACACAGATACTCACCCACACACAGATACATAGATACAGACACACACAGACACACCCAGAGACATACAAACATAGACACATACAGACACAGACACACACACAGACATACACAGAGACACAGAAACACAGACACACACACACAGATACAGACAGACACACAGACACACACACACACACACACAGATACAGACAGACACACAGACACACAGACACACAGACACACAGACACACACAGACACACACACACACACACACACACACACAGGTAGCGGTGCAGCATCTTTTTAAGGTGGGAAGCTGGGGCATCAGAGAGTCTGCAGAAGACTTGCTCCTTCCTTCCATCTTGCTGTGGGACTGTTTGCTACGTCTTGCTAGAATCTTGCTGTGCTGGGACTAACTTCGCACACCACCACAGCTGGACTATTACAAGGGTTCTGGGGACCAAACTCAGGCTTGTGTGGCTTGTGCTTTTATACAGAGTCATCTCCCCAGTCTCAGGAAGTAGTTTTTGAGTTAAGCCTTGAAGGAGGAGAAGTGGGCCGGAAGGACTGACATATTGTCGGAGGTCAGACTAGGCAGAGCCTTGTGTACAAAGATAAGACCTTTTCGTTTTACCACAGGCCCTGGGCACACTCCAGATGGTCTAGGTGATGGCTGAGGACGAACAGGTTATAAAAGTTATTCAATGACGTGAAATCAATTTTGTAGGGATGTTTTATCCTCCAGTCAGCATAAATGATGGCATGATGCGTCAGAAGAGGACCTGTTGGTCCCATTCGACAGGGGACGACAGTTATCACCTGGGCGCAGATGTCCTTCCACACAATAGGGCTGCATATGGGTGCCAATCTGTATGTGTGGCATCCCATAGCTTACTTCTATGCCAGTTGTGTCACACACCTCGCACATGCTGACTGCTTTTCTGGAAACACTGGGCACTCAGATAACGGCCCGAAAAGAATAGTAAATCTGTCAAACAGGTATCATAGCAACTTTATCTTTCTCTAGAAGAAATCTGAACATGAATTGGTTTTCAGACAGGCCTTGAACAAAGAGTTGGGTGAAGCCAAAACACAGACACATTCATCCTGTGTATTTTGTCCCATAGACAAAAGAGTTATTATTTGGTGCAGAGAAGGAAAGGAAGATGGATGGTAGGGGGCTGTGGAGATGACAGCATATGAAGGACCGATCTCCACCCTGCAGTCCCAGGATGAACATGGCAGGCTTGGTGCTCCTAGGACTCACACTGAGCACTGGGGCCACTGTGGCTAAGTCAGAAAGAAGCAGCCTCTGCTTAAGGAGCCAGATGTTCTTCAGAGATGCTTGCTATGAGTTTGTGACCCTGGAACACACCTTCCACGGTGCCCAGGACTGGTGTGAAGGGCACGGAGGCCATCTTGTCTTCATTCCTGATGAAGACACCCAGCTGTTCCTACAGAAACACATTACCCAGGACAGAGAATGGTGGATCGGACTCACGGGAGCCTCAGCGCACAATGGCACTGCCGGAGGTAGGTGCTGCATAGCTGTGTTTGACAGGAAGCATGTGATAAAAATTCTTATTGATACTTCTTACCCAGAACCCCATGGGGCAAATCAACATGTCTTAATTTTTATGGCAAAGAGACCCTCCTCTTTAGTTGTTTGGTGGACCGGGTAAAATAATTCATGTGTAGTAACGAGCAGAGGGGGTGGTCTAAAAACATGCTTACATTCCTCTAGCTCTGCAGTCCTGCTGTCTGTGGTGTGATGCCTCTGTTCATACATTCCAGGGCAAACCTTCCCTGGGAGGTTGCTGAGTCTCCCCCCTGAACAGTTCCAACCACCTTCTCAGACTCTAGAAACCTCTGCAGCAATGCAAGCCACTTCAGTATGAGTTCCACTCATGCCCAGACATGGCTGAACAGATGCCCCGCGTCATCTACCTGTGAGAATCATGGAACACTCTGGGTTCTACATTCTGTCCTAACTAGGTAGCACCACCTCTTATGGGTGCTCCAAGATGGTGTCCAGTTATGCCTGAGCATTTGAAACTAATAGTGAAGACAACACATACCCTGGTGTGGGGAAAAGAGCAATCGATTGAGCACCTCTGGCAGAGGAGGAGTTGAGTTTGGGCAAGCGCTCCCGGTAAGGGAGGGTAAGAGAGGACTCCTGCCAAGCCCTGCTGCACTTGCTTCCATTCCAGGCTCTGGGACCTGGCTGGACACTTCTAATGTCAACTACAGCAACTGGCAGGAGGGGCAGGCTACACCTGCCCCAGGGACCTGTGGCTACATTGGCAGTGGTCCGTCGTCTCAGTGGGCTGCACTAGAGGATTGTGCACGGACCTTTGCCTTCATCTGCGAGTTTGGTGAGCTGGTTCTGTGGGGACTCCCTCCTTGCCCCTTCCTCTCTCCCTGCCTATCTGCTTCCCCCCTTCCTGCTCCTCTTCCCCCCCCCCCCCAGTCCTCCTCTCTCTAACCTTTTCTCTTTATGGACGCCCTCCATCTCTACAGGTTTCCTGTGGTCTGTCTTTCTCCCCTAACCCTGCATCTCTCTGTCTCGTGGTGGGTCTCTTCCTTCCCCTCTCTTCCATGTCTGTCACTCTGGGTCCCTCATCTTCCTGTTCAGGAGCCTTGCCTGTAGACTTATTCTCACACCATCTTGCTTGCTGGGACTTTCTCCCTTTCCATCTCTGGATACCCCTCCCCCACCCACCCACCCCCACCCCCACTTCCCAAGCCTCTGCTCTTATGATGCTCTGGACCTCTCTCCTCCTCTCCAGCTCACCCCACTCCATCCTTGGGTCTCGCAGTCCTAACCCAACACGTTCCCAGCTCAGTGTGCATTCCTAAGTTGTCACCTTCCCTTTGTTGCAGGGGTTGGCCGCAGCCTGGCTTGTGAGGGCCACAACGCCACCATGCACTGTGACTCAGGAGAGGTCATCCTAGTCCAGGATGCTTTCTATGGGCGCCAGACCCCTTATTTGTGCACTCAGGGCATCTGGCCTTCCTCAGACCTGGAGGGAGACTGTGGCTGGGTCAGCGTCAAGGATGAGGTGGCAGGTAGGACCCCAGGGCCCCACAGCTCTGGCTGGACTGGAGAGCAGTTGCTGGTCTTCTATCCAGATGAGAGGGTTCTGGAAAATTCTGATGCTCTTTAGATATGACCTGGGCCCCCTACATGTGGGAACTCAACCAATCTGTCTACAGCACCAAGCTCTTAAATAGGACCCTGAGACAGGTTCTCCAAGGCCAGCAAATCCAGCTCCTGAGGCAGGGAGGCTTCTAATCCCCCGCCCCTCCTGGGTGCAGAGAACATCAACTTACTTAACCCATTTTTCAAAATTACAAAACAGTTCAAATCTACAGGCAAGAATAAAGAGAGCCGGATTGTGTGGCTTCTGTCTGTGATCCTCACTTGGGATATGGAGGAGAGAGGATCAGGAGTTCAAGGTGACCCTTAGCTACCTAGCAAGTTTGGGAACAGCCTGTGCTATCCCAGTCCCAGTCTCAAACAAGCCAGCCAAGAATAACGTATATTATGATAAACTTCCAGACTGCCACTATCCACCCTTGTTAGCTCTTAATACCATGTACGTAACATTGTAGCATTGGCTTCAGATTTATTCATAAAGAACTGAATATGGCACTACAGGGCTCCCACCCTGCCTGTTACTGCTGGAAACACTGTGTTTACGAACCCCACACCTGGTCGTCAGTTCTGCCTTCTTTCTGCTCATCCCTAAGCCTTGTGTGCTCTTGGATGTAAATGGCGGGTCTTCTGTGTGTCATCCCGCAGGTGAAGGTTGTTTTTGAGATGTGTGGTCCCTCTTGGTTCATGCTGTTCTAGTTTATTTAGTTTGCCTCTTATACAACACTCTTCCTTTCCTCCCCCTCCCCATGTGTGTAAGCCAGAAGACAAACTTAGGTGCCATCTCTCAGGGTTCATCTCCCTTGTTTCTCTTGAGACAGGGGTGGCTCACTGGAGTGGGACTCGCTTAAACTAGGTTAGACTAGATGAGCTAGCCAACGAGCCTCAGGGGTCTGCCTGTCTCCACTTTCCCAGTGCTAGGATTATACATTTGTACCACTCTACCCTGCTTTTCTATCTGGGTTCCAGGAGTGTTCTCATGGCAGGCGCTTTATTGACCATGTCATCCCCCAGTCCTTAAAGCAGACATTTCTGATGCTATCCTCTGAGCCTGTGGTGGTTTTCCTTGGGCTCCACCCCCCTAAATTAGATAAAATCTCCTCTGATCAGTCCTTGTTCCATCAAAGACTCAGTTTCAGGGACTACTGGGGCTCCCTGGGGTCTCCTGTGAAGACTCCAGAACCTTCCTCTATCTAGGACATCAGGGAATCTGGCTTTGTCTGTTTGTTGCAGTGACCACTGTTCAGACACCAGGGACCTGGAAAGGCAGGTGGTTTCAGCTTCTCAGCTAATGAGAACACAATGTTGCATGCTCAGTCTGGGATCCCCGGGGCCATGGGTTCAGCCTGTCAGCATTTTCTCTCCAAGGATCTGTTTCTAAACAAAGACCAGTGAGGACTGTGGGGTGCTGAGTACTCTCTGCGCCTCTTCCCTCTGGGGAGAGCAGGTCTCTTCTCCCTTGGAATTCTTCTTTGTCCCACTCCTCTTTGTCCCACATGTTCACCACAGTGTCCTTGCTCCTCCTAGAGCTGGTGTGTGGATAGAAAATACTAGAATCAGCTTGTAGTTCTCAACATCTCTCTTCTGAGTTCCAGTCTCCATGCTGGGTCCTCCAAGATGGAAGGGCCTTAGCGGACAAGCTGAGGGCGGAGGCTTCCTCCCCACAGCACGCCAGAGCTGAGCTAGCTGCTTCCTCAACAGTCAGCTGTAAGTTTTGGAAACAGGGTCAGCATACCCCAGAGAGCACACTGGAAGGGAAACCTGGACCCCACTGGGAAAGGGTGAAAAACCTGGCAGGGCCCCAACATCTGATCGTATCAGAGTGCCAGATTACCCAATCACCAAGTGACCAATAAACATTTATTGAGGACCAATAGTGCCGTGCACTACCCTGGGCTCTGTAGAGATAGAATGAATCAAGTGTCTGCTTTCGAAGAGCTCAGAGTCCAGGGAGGAGACAGATAAATGTTGCCATGGGAGGGAGCAAAAGGCACTATGCATTTACTCATTAAAATCTACCATGTGCTAGCTGTGTGTGTACGCTAGACCCAACAGTGCGCAGAATGCTTAAATACTCTCCAGGCCTTTGGAGACTACCATCTAGTGCTGTGAGTGCCCATGGGAGTATACAGCCAGGTGGAGGGCGGTCACCAACTGGGCCTCATCAGGTTTTGTGCTAAGAGCTGAGGGTGTAGCTCACTGCGAACAGCCTTCCTGGCATGTGGGAGGTCTTAGGTTTAATTCTCAGAAACCCCACACCCCCAAAAGCCACAATTGAAAGAATTAATGTTTTGAGTTGGATGCCGTGGTCTATACTAACATGTTGTCCCAGCAACTCAGGAAGTGGGGACCTGAGGATTGTTTGAGGTCAAAGACTAAGGTCAGCCTAAACAGCAGAACGAGACTCCACCCACGCTGTACCCCTTTAACCTCAGCCCTTGGAAGGCAGAGGGAAGTAGATATCTCTGAGTTCAAGACTAGCCTGATCTACATAGAATTCTGTTTCCGATACCTACTGAGGGCTTGTTTTTTTTTTTTTTTTTAAGTGTAGAAAGAAAGGAAGGGAAAAAGGAAGAGAGGAGGGGAAAGGACCAGAGGGGAGGAAGAGGGAAGAGAAAGAAAGAAAGGAATGGGAGGAGATAATCTGTCAATCATCAATCATGTTAGGTCATTAAACAGGGCAGTTCAGTCCAGGGAGCTGTTTTTTAAAGTCCTGGAAGATCTGAGAAAGAAACAGCCTTTACAGCACCCTAATCCCTAGAACTGTGGGAGTAGTGAGCTAGGGCTCAAAAAGCCACTCACAAGGCACAGGGACTTCTCAGGTATGCTTACGGTCACCTGTCACCTGACTTGGGGATGGAAATCCCCCATCCCCAACTCAATCTCCAGGATTATCCATTTGATTACAGTGAAAACCAACCTGTCCCTCTAGTCAGGGGAACTTCTCCTAAACAGGAGAGCTGAGGAAGAAGTCAGCAAGGTTCCCGGTGTGAGCACGCTGTGGCTTGCAGGGGCCACATTTGAGGATGAGGAGAATCTTGAAGCATCTGAGGACTGGATTCTGCCTCAGATGTGGTATTGGCTATAGTCTTTCCCAGAACCCCAAGAAGGGAAAGCAGCCAGTCCAGCCCACCCAGATTTCTGACCTTCAGAAGGAGAGGACAAGAGCCTGTGCTGGTTTGAGCCACTGTTTGAGCATCTGGGGATGAACATGTATCCTCCACATGTGCTTGGACCAGGGTGTCTGGGAAATGAGATTGTTTGTGATGTGGGACAGAGTCGGGTGAGGGGACATGTGGGCGGGGTCAGGGGTCCACTGACAGGTTGACTCCCCAGAGGAGATGGGAAGTGAGAGACCACCAGGAAAGGTGCAGGTGGGGGTTTGGGGAAGGGGAGAGGGGTGTGAAAAGTCCTACAGGAAGAGGGAGTTTGGTGTAAGAGACTCCAGAGTGCATGGTGTGATTCTGGCACACAGGGTGCCCAACAGGAAGTCCATCCAAGGATCCTGGGCTTTTTCCTGCTGGGAAGAGATGGCTGGGCAGAGGGGGAACCTGGAATTTGGTTTTAAGGGCACCCTAGCTGCTGTAAGTGTCTGTGTGTCCTAGAACACAGACAGGGAGCCTGGCACCTGAAACCTAGGTGGGAGATGCAGGTGGCACACCTGAGAGCTGGAAAGATTCTAGGCAGAGAAGCGAGCCTGGTAGTACTGCTCTCAGGATGCTATGATGTCTCTGGCTTGGACCACTCTGTGTCCTGAGGTCCGTAAGGCTGAAAGACAGACTGAGAGATGAGGGCCTCACGTGGAGAAAGAAAAGGGAAAGCAATGTCCCAGGTTTGTCAGAACGGAGATCTCTAACTGGGGATGTCTAATAGCAGACATCCATTGTCTAACGGTTATAGTGGGCAAAGCCCCAAATCAAGATATCTGCAGGGTCAAGCTCCCCCATTGCCCAAAAGCTGTCTGATAAAAGGCTTCCCAGCCTCTTCTGGCTGTTTTCTGGTATCCCTTAGTGTCCTTGGCTTATGGAAACATCCGTCTCTGTTTCTGTTTCTACAAGGTGCAGATGAGAGCACCATTGGTCCCTGGGTGCTATCAACCCCACGGTTGATGATAGCAGCATAGCAATCAGAGAAGAAAGATGGAATCCATGCCCAGGATGATATCTGGGGACTGGGGGTGGGTCGGGAATGTGTCTTGCTGACTAAACAACAGCATAGGCATTTAACTATGTCACAGCTTAGAGCTAGCATGGCTGGTCTTCCCGTCGTCTTAGCTTGGGGCCTGTAGGTGTCAACAGGCATCTGACGGGTGGGCGCTCAGTGTATGAGTGGATAAAGTAACTCATCTGTGACGCTTGTCCTCTTCTCTCCCACGCCGTTCCTATCTCCGTGCAATGTGGATGTCTCCCAGGCCAGTGTCAGGGGCTGCAGGCCTGCCAGGTTGCTGCAGATGGGACCTACTTTGGAGACCCGTGCCCTACCAGGGGCAACTACCTGTGGGTGCAGTACCAGTGTCTGGAAGGTGAGTCTCCAACTGGGTAGGCATGGGAATTTTCTTATTTCTGTTGTATGTCAGCCTGAAATTCTTCTCCTCAGGTGACAATTCCCCGACAGCAGCTTCCCTGTAGCCAGACATCCCTGCCTCCTGGCCTGCTCTCTTGGAGCCATGTGTGTGTGTGTGTGTGTGTGTGTGTGTGTGTGTGTGTGTGTGTGTGCATGTATATGTATGCATGTGTGTGTATGTGTGTGTGTGCATCCTGACCTGCTCTCTTAGAGCCATTTGTGTGTGTGTGTGTTTGTGTGTGTGTGTGCATGTATGTGTGTGTGTGTGTACGCATCCTGACCTGTTCTCTTGGAGCCATTTGTATGTGTGTGTGTGTGTGTGCATGTGTGTGTATGTGTGTGTGTGCATCTTAACCTGCTCTCTTGAAGCCATTTGCATGTGTGTGTGTGTGTGTGTGTGTGTGTGTGTGTGTGTGTGTGCATTCTGACCTGCTCTCTTGGAGCCATTTGTGCATGTGTGTGCATGTGTGTGTGTGTGTGTGTGCGTGCACGCAATTTCTTTTAAAATTAAACTTAAAACTATTTTTATTTTATATGTATGAATGCTTTGCCTGCTTGTATGTATGGGTGTAACATGCATGCAGTGCCTGCAGAGGTCCGGAGAGGGCATGAGATCCCCTAGAACTGGAGTTACAGATGCTGTGAGCCTCCATGAGGGAGCTGGGAACTGAACTCAGATCCTCTGCAAGAGCAAAAGCACACCTAACCACCGGACCATCTCTCCATCCCTAAGATTAAAACCCTAAATGTTATGAAATAACCCACATTATCACAATTTGTAAAAATGTCATGATAAAGAAGGGGGAGTCCTCCCTTCAACGTGACACCCCCATTCCCCCTAAGGAAATGCTACTAATATTGAGAGGACATTTTCTCTCTACTTTTAAAACTGTTTGCAGACATGGCTATGAGTGAATATATATATATATATATATATATACGTACACACACACACACATATATGCATTTTTAACTAAAACATAATCATATGAACCATATTAATCTACAGCCCGTCTTTTCTTTTTCATTTATAATATATCCCGGACACATCTCTAGGTCACTTCCTAGGGAGGAATGTCTTGGTTCTGTGACCCCGGCATAAGCAGGGTTTGGGGTGTGAGCATGGCTGTGGTGCTGTCCACCGACGCATGGGCACCTCGGCAGTGACCACACCACACTGGAGACAGTGAGCCCCTCCTGCAGCAGCCCGCCACTGCCCATGGCTCCCCAGTGAAGGATAAGGCCCTGGGAGACTCTCCCCCCATCCTGTGACAGAATGCTGCTTGGACTCAGTACTGTGTAGGCTACAGCCACAGTGCACACCTATCTTGACATAAACCTGGGATTATTTTCAGAGAAGAAATCCCTAGTGGTTAGCTAAGTGCATTTTAAGTGCCGATAGACAGCACTAAATTACCCTCCCCAAGGGTTTCATTAATTCACTTTCCTACAAAGAGTAGGGTCGCCAACTTCCCTTAAGGGTGAGACAGCGCACTGTGCCATCCTGTGACAAATGACTCAGAGAAGCAACTTCTGCCCAGAGCATGAGCCACACGGACCTGAGGGGAAAAGATGAATCATTGCAGGGGGAGGGGGGGTCTCAGGGACATCGAGCAGGCAGTGGAGGCTATGGGACAGGTACAGGAAGGGGAGGGTGGCAGCCGACAGGCTTTACCCATGGCATTCGTTAGCTGGTTGTGTCTGGGTGAAGCAAGACCGGGGCGAGTCTCCTTCTCTTATTGTCTGGGAAGAGGAGGTCATATGTTCTGGCGCCGACTTTGGTGGTTTTGCTAGGGGACAAAGTGTGTCTTTTGGAGATCTGTCAGCCGCAGTGTGTCACTGAAGTGTTTGCTTAGGGCAGAGGAGGGACATGGAGGGTGTGGCAACCACATTTTAGCCTGTCCCTGTGAACCAGGGTGTTCTGATTAGAGCTGTCCTCTGATTGATGAAGAGGGAGCCAGAGGTCCCAGCTACACCCTGAGCACCCCTTACTGGCCCCAGCTGCTCCCTGAGCACCCCCTCACAGCTGAGGTGAGAGTCTGATGCTGTTCTGCCTCCATCTGGAGAGTCTTTCACTTCCTATTTAGCGTCCAGGCATGGGAAGGCTGCAGTATACAGGTTTGCACAGGGCTGTGTGGAGCCCCAGCTAGTTCTGCTTGTCTCACGCCCACCCCCTACCCCCAGCTTTTGAAGTTCAAGGCTTACAATGTTTAATAGGAACCAGCTTACCAAGAGTCCTCTGCCGCTTTTAGCCAATTAGACTTTCATAAAGGAAGGTTATTTTTTTGGAGGGGGTTTGTTAGTTTGTTTGTGTCAGTAGTTTTAGCCATTATAAAATAGACTTGGATAATCGGTGTCCCAGTTAAATAAATGAGGTGTATCACGAAGCTGTTACACAGAAGAGCACAGCTCTAGGACTGCCACACAGACCAAGTTCTAGGTTAAAAAGTGCAAGGTGCTGGGTAGCAAACACGGCCCCTGCCATCGGTGCAGAAAGAAGAACGTGCATGTTTGGGTGTGCTTGTGTGCCTATATCCCTCTCTACAAAACAGTCCAGGACTGTGGTGACAATGACTGCCGCTAGTCCTCGGAGCAGGCGTCTTGAGGGAAGTGCATGCTTTCAGGGTCCTTCCTTGTATGTGAGAGGTCCTGGGTTTGATCCCCAGTACCACGTATATCCAGGCATGCTTATAATCTCGGCATTCCCAAGGTAGAGGCAGGAGGCTCAGAAGTTCAAGGTCATCTGAAACTACGTTTTGTATTTGAGGCCAGAGATATATAGATCCTGTCTAAAATAATCAAAATCAAAATCAAAATGAATAACATTTAAAAGGCCAGAGAGATGGCTCAGCAGTAGAGGCTCTTGTGGCCGGATGACCTGAGATCCACACGGGGAAAAGAGAACTGACTCTTCCAGGTCGTCTTTACCTTCACATACACATGCATACACGTTCATGCTTGTGCTACACACAATAAGTAAGTAAACGAACAAATAGAGCTCTCAAAAGTAAAACTAATCAGGAGGCAGAGGCAGGTGGATCTCTGTGAGTTTGGAGCTAGCCTGGTCTACATAGTGAGTTCTAGGACAGCCAGGGCTATATAAAGAGACTCTGTCTCAAAATAAAACAAAATATTAATACTTTAATAAATTTTAAATGCCTTATATAAAAGTAATGGCCACATGGGTAGAAGGAACTGAGTTTTAAGCAGAAACAAACATCATTGGTTCACAAATTCACAAAATGTCATGCTTGGGTCCGCAGGCCTGCGGCTGGTGGTGCCCGACGGGAGCTTCATCTTTGACAATGTCACCATCTCCCTGATGTGGCTCCTTTCTCCCTACACTGGAAACCTGTCCTGTGTACTCAGCATGGGAGATGGGCATACTTTTGACCCCTACTACCCTCCCAGGTAAGAGTGACCTCTGATCCTTAAGGCAGGTTGTATCAGTCAGCTTTTGCTGTGTAACAGGCTACCCCCAAACCTAATGGTTGGAACTGTGCTTTTCATTTCTCATGGTTCTGGGGACGGCTGGCTGGATTTCCTGGCTGGGCTGACCCTGTGGGTGACTGGACAAGGAAGACCTCCCTCTCTCACATGTCCCATGGCTAACTAGATATCAGTTCAGGGCATATGCTGTTCACCATTACACAGGCTGGATTTCGAGTTGGTTCTAGAATTGACAATCAAGTGTTAGGAGTGCTATTGGGCTTTTTTCTGTCAAAGGGGATTGGCAGCTCTGCCCTAGGATGGTACCAGGCTGTGTGCATCCTGTGTCACCTTCAGCTGGTCTCTGGCCACCTGAGCTTTGTCACACAGTCCTTTCCCAGCACAGTTCAGCCACCCTGTCTGTGTGCCTTGGACCATGTCATACTGCTTCAAGCCTCAATGGCTTTGTCCATAGAACAAGATGACAGGGCTGGTGTCTTAGTCGGGGTTTCTATTGATGCAATGAAACACCATGATCAAAAACAAGTCAGAGAGGAAAAGGTTTATTCAGCTCACACTTCCACAGCACGGTTCATCATTGGAGGAAGTCAGGACAGGAACTCGAGCAGGGCAGGAGCTGATACGGAAGCCATGGAGGGGTGCTGCTTACTGCCTTGCTCCCCATGGCTTGCTTAGCCTGCTTTCTTATAGAACCCAGGACCACAAGCCCAGGGATGGCCCCACCCATTATGGGCTGGGCCCTCCCCTATTGATCACTAATTGAGAAAATGCCTTACAGCTGGACCTTAGGAGGCATTTCTTCAACTGAGGCTCCCTCCTTCTCTGATGACGGTAGCTAGTGTCAAATTGTCACGAAAGCAGCTGGTACAGCTGGGGAGAATGGCTCAGGGGTAAAGGATCTGAGTTTGATTCCCTAGAACCCACTTAAAAAACAAAACCCAAAACCCCACCAGGCACAGTGGTCTACCCTGTCTTCCCAGTGGTGTGGAAGCAGAAACAAGAAGATCCCCTAGGGCTCAATGGCCAGCCAGCCTAGCCTACTTGATGGGTTCTAGGTTAATGAGACACACCTATGGTAAAAATAAATAAATAAGGTGGGCAAGACCCAAGGCTTACATCTGAGGTTTTCTTCTCACCTCTACATGCTTCCACACACACGCGTACATGCATGCCCACGTGTGTGCAGCACACATAAGCAACCCTTCCTCCCTGATACCTATTTGGGCAGCAGCTCTAAGCAAAGGTCACCAGCATTTTGTCTTTTGGGAGAACGGATGACCCCACACCCCTCCACCCTCACCCCACCCGAGGGATCCAATTTCCTGTTTTAACAATCCATTGGACCCTGACATCACCCGGCCTCTTCTGTCATTTCTACTCACCCCGGGACAGTCCTTTGTCACGCTCTTCTGGTTTTGCCAGCAGCATTCATACCCGACCTGCAGCATGGAGAATGGCATGAAAATTTTTTTAATCACACAGAAGCCATGCTGTGCAAATGTCACTGTGCTTAACTCCCTGTCGTCCCTCCCTCCCTCCCTCCCTCCCTCCCTCCCTCCCTCCCTCCCTCCCTCCCTTCCTTCCTTTCTTTCTTCTTTTTTTGTTTTTTGTTTTTTCGAGACAGGGTTTCTCTGTGTAGCCCTGGCTATCCTGGAACTCACTCTGTAGACCAGGCTGGCCTCGAATCAGAAATCCACCTGCCTCTGCCTCCCAAGTGCTGGGATTAAAGGTGCCACTGCCCGGCATCTTTTTCTTCTTTTTAAAACACTTATTTATTATAGGTGGCGCGCTTGTGCCACGTGCGCATGTAGAGGTCTGAAGACAACTTAAGGAGGCAGAGATCTCCTTCCACCAGAATGGACCTCAGACCATTAGGCCTGACAGCAAGCCACTGAGTCTCTCTCTGTCTCTCTCTCCCTCTCTTTTTCTCTCTCTCCCTCTCTCTCCCTCTCTCCCTCCTCCCTCTCCCTTCTAGATAGAATCTCATTCCATACATACTACATATCCTAGGCTGGCCTTGAACTTCTTACCCTCTTGCCTCATACCGAATGCTTGGACTATAGGTTTGAGCTGCCACACCCCCAGGCTCCTTACTTGTTTGACTTTTTGCAATGCTGGGGTTTGAACCTAAGGTCTCTTGCATGCTAAATTAGTGCTCGACCGCTAAACTATAGACTTCTATTTGTGCTTAGATACTTGTTAGTCTAAGAGGCAGAAACTTTAAAACTAAACCCCATTCCTACCATGGATACCTACATGACCTTGTTGAGAACCAGCCTGAGGAATCAGAGGGTTCTCCTTGGAAGCACCCTTTGGCCTTGCATTTGATGTCCTTGTTCATACCTATGTCGGGCTGTTTTCTTTCTCTGTCCAGGAAAAGCCTCTGCATATCTGAGATTGTATTATGGGTTTTATGGGGCAATTTATACAAGACCAACCTTGTCCAGGCCTGGAATCGGATAACAAGCGCCCCCTACTGGCAGGACTGGGGATTGACTGCTTTTCTGTCCCCACCAGGACCTGCCTCCATGCCTGGGCTGTCCTGGGGAGACAATCTTGTTGAGAAAATGCTAATTATAAGTCAACACAAGCCTTGTGGAGGGACAAGGTGCACATAGGCCACTGGGAAGCACAGAGGAATCTGGTAGTTGGGAAGAAGTCTGAAGCGACAGTCTTTTGGATTTGGGTGCAGAAGCAGTCTAGGGCAGTGCTTCTCAACCTTCCTAAGGCTGAGGCCCTTTAATACAGTTCCACATGTTGTGGTGACCCCTAACCATAAAATTATTTTCATTGCTACTTCATAACTGTAATTTTGCTACTGTCATGAATCATAATGTAAATATTTGTGGTTTCTGATGGTCTTAAGGGACCCCTCTGAAAGGGTCATTCGACTCCAAAGGGGTCGGGACCCCCAAGTTGAGAAACTCTGGTCTAGGGGAGGGACTGGCCTGGACCTGAAGAAGCAGATCATACTCTGCAGAACGTTCATTCCCCCTTGTACTCATGGACGTGAGGGAAGATAAGAGAGTCTGGAAAGCTCAACAGTGCCTTCCCCAGGAAAAGCAGTTAATGTTTGCCTGTCTGCGGAGACCGGTCCTGGGAGAGGAAGGTGGGTGGGCACCCAGGACCAGATACTGATGGGAACGGAGGGTGCTGAGACAGACTAAAGGGTGAGGTCAAAGGACCACAGGGGACATTGCTGATCTCACAGGGTCTCTGGGCTTGTGTAGCTTTCAGGCTGGGGACTGTCATCCACACACTGGCCCTGAGCAGCCAATGGATGGGGGAATGTGACTGGTGGTGCGATGTGTCCTTGGAGGGAAGCACGTCCCTTCAACCAAGGGGATTCCTAGAGATGCATTCAGCTGAGGCTCTTGGGGGAACAAGGGTCATCTGCTACAAAGGTGGCTGCTATGCAAGCATGAAGACCTGAGTTTGGTCCCCAGGACCCAGGTAAGAAAGCTGGCCATGGTGATGCACGCTTGTGACCCCAGCTCTGGAGAGGCAGAGACAGATGGACCCCTGGAGCTCACTAACTCCCAGCAGGCTAAATCGGAGAGTCCCAGGTAATGGAGAGAGACTCTATCTCAAGCAAGGTGGGCTGGCCATGGTTGTGCATGCTTTTAGCCCCTGCATCCAGGAGAGGTTGATCATTGTGACTTTAAGGCCACCCTTAGAGAACTTACAGAGCAAGTTCCAGGCCAGCCAGGGATACATAGGGAAACCATGTTCCAAAACCAAACAAACAAGGTAGACAAAGATCCGAGGAACAACACTCAAGGTTGACCTCTGCCTCCAGACACGCTGCAGCACACCCCTGTAATTCCAGCACTTGGGAGGTGGAGGCAGGAGGACCAGAAGTTCAAGGTCATCCTCAGCTACATTTTGAGGCCTGAACTACATTAGGCCTTGTCTAAAAATAAAACAAAGATCTCACAAGTCAGAAAATATAGCACAGTACCCATTTCCATGGCATTTATATTCTACCAGATATTTTTGAGGAATTAGGAGGTGATTTAAGATAATAGGAGTTGGGGGCAAATGTTTTACACAAAGCCTTGAACATCCACAGGTTCTCATATCTGTCAGGAACCCCGGAACCATCCCATTATGGATACCAAGGGATGTTGACAGAGCACTCGACAGTGTAGGCCATCTACACTGTCAATCTATAGCCAAGGATGACCCTTAATTAGCAAGCACCACAGTCACATGAATTCTTGAGAAGCAAGAAAACCTATTGCAAACATAAAGGAACCGTGACCTGAAAAATGTGTCAGGTTTATGCCAAGAATGCAAGGATCGGCCACAGATGGAGGTGGGGAGCCAACTGTCCTGGAGGAGAGCTACACATTGATCGGTGGCCTTGGAGTAGGACAAAGGAAGTGGAGAGTCACCTGGGGGACTAGTTGGTAGACAGGGGAGAGGTAGGAGGGTACAGGCCGAGAGTGAAAAGGCTCTAGGCCACATTGGACATAGTAAAATGAGAAGCCAAGTTTGCCCACGACGTTGGCAAGTTTTGATTCTGAACTCCTTTTACAGATGGGGAAACAAAGCTGGAAAAGGCAGTCTAGAGCAAACCAGGGAGGCCCAGAGAAGGGTTCCCTGAGCCGGATGGGGGGTAGTCGGTATCAGAAAAGAACTTTCAGAGGCTGGAGAGACAGCTCAGCCAGGAAAGATCGTGCAGTGCAAGCGTGCAAGCAGGAAGAGCTGAGGTCCATCCCCAGCACCCACATGAAAAGTCAGGCCTGGTGGCATGCATTGTAATCCCAGGACTGTGAGGCCTGAGACAGGAGGATCGCTGGAGTTCATTGGACACCTGAAGAACATCACTGAAGGTTGACCTCTGGCCTTCACACACGCACACAGAGGTGCACGCGTGTACACACACACACACACACACACACACACACACACACACACACACAATTGTTTTCAAAGGGCCAGCAGCTGGCATTTTTCAAGGCTGATCCATGCTATTCCTGATCCTATGCTGAGCTGTCACAGTGTGACCTCCCCTGACATAGAGAACAGGGTGTGCTATGTGACACCTTTTTCTTTCCTCTGTCAAATATTTATTTATTTATTTATTTATTTATTTATTTATTTATTTATTTATTTATTTATTTATTTGAGACCGTCTAGACTAGCCTCAAAATCACTTATGTAGCAGAGGATGGCCTTAAACTTCTAATCTTCTGCCTCCTCTTGCCGGGTGCTGGGACCACAGATATGCATTGTTACACCCAGTTAATGGAGGGCCGGAGATCAAACTCGGACCTCTCCCCACTGCGCTACATGCCGTACCTCCCCACCCCGGCCACCATCTTGTCTTTGAGGGGCACGGGAGTCCTGAACTCATGCATGATTGTTGAAGCTGTGCTCCTTTAACCCCCATTCCCCCACAGTGTGTCCAGCAAGGTGACCCACCAGTTCACCTCCCCTGGGGAGTTCACAGTGTTTGTTGAGTGTACAACCAGCGAGTGGCACGTGACCGCTCAGAAGCAAGTGATCCTTCGAGAGAAGATGGAGACGCCCCGTGTGGCTGGGTGCGCTGGCTCGTCTGGAGCTGGAGCCGGAGCCGGCCTTCTCTGTCAGGCTGTCTTTGGGGAACCCCTGTGGATTCAGGTGGATCTGGGTGGAGGTGAGTCTGCAGGATGGAGCAGGTGGAGGCGCACGGGGGGGGGGGGGAGGGATTTACCGCCTCCAAATCTATCTAGCTAACCCGAGGCTTTAGCGTCTTAGCTACCTTGTGTTCATTTATTTAACACTCCCGTGGCATCTTCAGGGCTCTACGTGCTTATGATGCAGGCCTGAGTGCCTATGATGGCCCACTCAGGATAGACTACACGTTAATCTACCCCAGGCTAGAAGGTTAGTGAGTCGGCAAAAACCTCCACCTTCCCAAGGCTCTTTCTGCAAGTCCACGATCCTATCTGAAACACTGGCCGCCCATACCACTTCCGTCTGGGAGAATTTCAGTATGAAGGGGTGGGCCTGGGAGGGGCTGCCCACGTCACACAGCCAGTGCTGACCACGAGCGTAGCGCGATCCTGTGGCCATGAGGCCCGGCAATCAGAGGTACACACACGGATGCAAGCCTATCCACGGTTCTGGCGAGCGTACACTCTGATTGGACACTGTGTCTTCCAGTTAAGCCAGAGGCCGTTCTGATTGGTTCCAACATCTGCCGTGATTCGCCAAGGCTTCCACGCGGGTTGGTTCCAGCTTCCGTTCTAATGTATTACAGAGATCACTCTCATTGTGCCTACAGGATCCACTACTCCTCAGCACATCCATCCTGGGGCTTGGATAGTTCCCGTCGATATTTTAAGTAGCACCGCCTTTGTCCATTTAGGACCCCCCTCTGCCTTATCCACAGCAACCTTTCCCCACAAAGCGCAGTCCAGTTAGAGCTCTGAATGGAGCCCTGTTGACATAAATTATGCAGTGCAGAGCTAGGACCATGGGGGGGGGGTGATGGTGGTGATGACGGTGATGACGTTGATGGTGATGATGACGCTGATGGTGATGGTGTTGGTGGTGATGACGGTGGTGATCATCAAATGAGGAAGGGTCTGACTCAGTGTGACATCCTTCACTCTGATCATCTTAATGGGGCCGTGATGGGCTCTGACACGGCACTCATGAGATTCCTTCCTGGTCCTGTGTGCCTGTTGACTAACAGGGGCTGGTGTGTGCACCCGGGGTAAAGTCAAATAATCTTTCGTTGATTTATTTAGTCTTCCTACGAATACAATTGTGTGTCAGCTCTTTGCCAGGTGTGGGGGAGGTGGGAATACACATGAAAGTGAAGGGTCCTGCTCCTGTAGGGCTTTAGGCTACCACCGTCATCATCAAATGATCTTCATCACCGTCACCATCATCACCACCATCACCATCACCATCATCATCACCACCATCACCATCATCACCACCACCACCAGTATATCCTCTTCCTTCTCCTCCTCCTCTTCCTCCCTTTATTTTTTATTTCCGTTCATCAGCATCCAAACAGGAAACGTATTTGGCATGGCTTCTACTGCAAAGACTATCATCTGGTCACGCACACACATTTTCAACTAACTACAGTATCTGTCATCCAGCGAGGACGGTCACCTGCAAGGGAGGCCCCGCTTTGTGGGGAACAGGTTGCATTTCAGGGAGATTTCCTTGTCCTAGGAGGTCGTCAGTAGATGTTGAAGGAAACACTTTCACCTACTTTGGCTGAAAACGATGCTTGAAGTTCATTCTCCTGCTTCAAAATTCTCCCCCTCCCCCCACACCTCTTTTTCACTTTCTCGGCGAAGGGGAGGGGATTCCTAACATCAGGCTGTTCTAAGCATTTGCTATAAACTTCTGGGCTCAGGGGCATAAATAAATAACAACAGGGCCGCAGCTGCGGCTCAGTTGGAAGAGTACTGGCCATTCAAGAAACCCTGGGTTTGATCTCCAAACTGAGCACAGTGGT
>CM052707.1:45372199-45411918 GCA_028551405.1 Uromys caudimaculatus | reverse complement strand
AAAAAAATTCACTTATCAAGCCAAAACTCAAAAACTAATTACAGTTAGCATTTGGGGGGGGGGGGGTGGTCTGTCCTCACTTATTTCTTTGGACCCATATCTATGTCTACCGCAGAATTTGACATCAGAACTCAGCCTGAACTATCTTAGAATGCTAACTGCACAGTTGATAACAGCCTTCCTAAATTTCCCTTACTCCTAGGAGCCGGGGCAACCTACGCTGTGCTTTCGGGTAACAGAACTCTAGCTGAGTTCACCTCCCTGGGGGGCTCAGAACTTTACAATCTGACCCTGGACAGAGAAACCCAGGAGCTGCTGGGCCCTGGGAGGCACCACCTGAGGATCCAAGCCGTCAGCAACAGCACCGCCTCCGCCCCCTCGGGAAACCTCACTGTCCACTTTGTGGAGCTGCTATCGGGACTGCGGGCCTCCTGGGCTTCCGACCACGTGGAGCTTGGGTGGGACTTGTTGGTCAATGTCTCAGTGGCTCGTGGTACCCTGGAGGAGCTGACCTTCGAGGTGGCGGGACTCAACGCAAACTTCTCCCAGAAGGAAGAGCGCGTCGGGCAGTCATCGGGGAGCTACCACGTGGCGGTTCCTGCTGAAGGTACTGGGGTTGGCAGCTTCCCCGGCACCCTCTACACCTTTTACCTTTTATAGTTCTGATTTGGTTCTCCTGGGGCTCAGAGGGGTGCCAGGAAAGAGGTGACACCAGGCAGGTATGAGGGTCTCAGGCCTTCTGCCCACGGTCTGCTAAGAGAACAAAGAGTCCACAAGAGAGCCACTGGGACTTTGCTAAGCGCCGCCCAAGATCCACAGCCTCCTCCTCCAGCGTAGTTCTGACGATTCCTTCCCCACCTCCTTCTCCAAGAGTCTTGCTTGGAGTAGGAAGAAGCCAAAGGATGGGAAAATGAGAAACTACACACCACACTGGGGCTTTAATCCCCATGACAACTGGCACACATATCTGTGCCCCGTGAGCCATGTGTGTCCCAGGATAGAAACAAATGCGGCCCAATGTGAACTTGTAAACGTACTTAAAACATTATGAGATTTATTTATTCATTTATTTACGGTAGCTCAGTTGCTACGTTCTTGAGTTGAACTCTGTGGTGACATCATGTCCCCGTGCCCTAAGTTTGGATGAATCTGCTGGCTTTTATCTCCCTCTGCTCCTGTTGAAGCTATTCATTGAAACCCACCTCCTTTTAACTGATAAAACCTCGACCAGTCCAGTGGCTTTTTGTTCATTTTTAAATTAACGGACTTCTTTTCTCCCTGAGGTAAGATGATCTGGGCCTCTCCGGTAAGAGGGAGGACGCAAAGGGAGTAAGTCAGCACTCTGCCCATGGTGGGCATGTTTGAAATTGCCTCTGGTAGTAGTCTCTGTGGGCTCCTGAGAACATCTGCTGGGCCCCTCAGACTCCAACCCACAGAAATGAAGGCTGTGCCTCCCTTTCAGCTGGTTGCACATACACGGCATCTTCCTCTCCTGCTCCCTCACCATCCCTCTCTTGGAGGCTTACGCCTGGCCCATAGGTAGTTTTTACCCACACTTGACTGTATTTCCCATTCACTTATTCCCGCCCTTTCTAGTCCCCACCACCTTCATCACAGGCTGATCCACGGGGCATGAGTAAAGAACTTGCTTTATGGAGTTCTCCAGCCTCAAAGAACCTTCTCATCCTTTGAAGGACAGCCCCGTTCCAATTTTGCCTCACAGGTCTCACCTCAAGCCTGCTATGTCTCCGTGTCGTGTACCTTCACCTGTGTGCTCCCAGAGTCTTGCCTCAGGCCTGGTACATAGTAGGACTTGTAAGTGCATAGAGGCTGAGAGATTCCAGGGCTGCAGTCAAGGCTGCCAGACAGGCACAGCTAGGGCGAGCTGTCTCTGCCGTGTCACGGAATTTGTGACAAAGCCAGCGACTCTTCCCCCTTGCATTGCAGGCACCTTCCTGGTCACTGTGCATGTGCGCAACGCTTTCTCAGAACTGAGCCTGGACATCGGGAACATCACGGTCACAGGCAAGATGTTTGTACTCTCAGGAGTCTAGGACACTGAACCTGCCTGGGGTCTAGCAAGGAGCCCTTCAAATAGGGCTGTGAATACGGAGCCCGGTCCACAGTAGCAGACTCTTCTGGGCGCTCTGAAGACGCAGTTGTAGAAAGTGTTCTGCACTGAGCATGCTCAGACGTTCTTCCTGCCGTGGCTCCCTGAACTGCACGGCACAGTGCTCAGATCATATGTTCACTTTATCTTAGGCAGTATAGTCTAGAAACCATCCACAGTGTAGGAGGTAGGCTGATGGTTTCTTCACCGTCTCCTAGGATGGCCTGAGGGTGTGGCTCAATGGTGGAGTCCTTCCTTAGCACACAGAAACCCTGGACTCTGTGTGAGGA
Organism: Uromys caudimaculatus; assembly: GCA_028551405.1. Lineage (NCBI taxonomy): Eukaryota > Metazoa > Chordata > Mammalia > Rodentia > Muridae > Uromys > Uromys caudimaculatus. The sequence continues at coordinate 45,409,518 of CM052707.1, read as the reverse complement.
AGGACTCTACCCCCGTGCTGCAAAAGCAATAACAAAATCCAGATGATGAGGTCTGGGGGATGACTCTGGGGGGTCAAGAGCTTTCTGTGCAGGTGTGAGCACCTAAGGTCAGATTCCTAGCACTCAGGCAAGTCAGGTGAGGCAGCTGCACATGTCACCCATGGGACTGCGTCTCTATCACCTGAATGATAGGCATCTTGGGGCGTCTTCAACATGATCTCTATTTTCTCCTATTTGTTTGTTTGTTTGAGAAGGGTCTTATTGTGTCATCTAGACTTGTCACAAACTCTAAGCTCACCTGTTCCTCCGGTTGCCCCAACCACTCCCCCTCCATAGCTGGGACCTTGAGTACGTGCCATGATCCTTGCCTGACTCTGCCTTTATGTTTTATGATGTTTTCTACCAAAGCTTAATTCTTGTTCTCTTTATGTTCACAGCCCTTTCCAGCTTCCAAGAACCGTCTGGAATAAATGCTGAAGCAAAGAACGTGAGCATCTTTAAAACATTTAACTTCACGAGGAAACACTAGCCAAACACTCTTACTTGAAGTTTTGAGTTTAGGGCACTGACAGGGTCCCCAAGCTTTCCTCCATTTGGAAAGAGTCCCAAAAGCATGTTCTCTAACCACCACAGGGTTAGATGTAAAGCAACAAGAACCTGGATCATGTAGGTAGGTCTTACAAAGTAAATAACACACTTCTGTTAAAAAAAAAAATTAATAGGCAAAACAAGAAACCATCGGAGAAATTAGAAGACATTTCTAACTAAAATGATAATGGCAATACAATTGATCCACATCTGTGGGCTGCAGCTAAAGCAGCGCTCAGAGGGAAATTCATAGCAGTGAGCACCAATTTGGGGAAACAGGGTCAAATTCTTTAGTGTTTACACCAGGGTCTTCAGTTCCCTTTCCTCATCACTGTGCAGATGCTTGCTGATAACAAAGACCTACTGTGCACCTGCAGTGTTCAAGAATTGATGTTTAGGGGCTGAGGTGTTGATGTCAAAAAGGCAGGTGTGCTCTCTGCCTTCATGAAGCTTAAAGATAAACAGATGAAAAGAAAGAACTGAGAGTTGTGTGTCTGGTAGGACCCAGGTGGACCAACAGCAAGTATCAGAGTGGGTGCTCACAGGTGTGCTCGGAGGCGTCATGAAGACCGAGAGGGTAGCTCAGTGGGTAAAGCTCTTGCTACGAAGTGTAAGCTGAGCATGATAGCAAGTACCTGTAGTCAATCCCGATGCTCTCACAAGATAGGAAGTGGAGACATGAGAATTCCCAGGAGCACAAAGGCCAGTTAGCCAGGCATATGCAGTGGAGAATAAGAGCCTGTGTGGTATAAGAGCCGTGGAAAGCAAGCACTGACACCTGGGGTGTCCGCTGACCTCCACACGCTCATGGCACACACAGGCCATCAGAGGTTGAGCTCCACTGTAGCCTTGTGTGAGTCTGGGTCAAGGCTTGAGCAAGAGGATGCATAGCTAAGTTGTTTAACTGGTCCCATCAGCAAAGTCTTCTAGAATTCACCTTGGGGCCTGCTGATTCCTCTTCTAGAGCTGACATGCTCTCCATGGTTGCTCAGTCAGTACTGTCTCCTCTTCCTTCTGATGCATCTGGGAGCCGGTCCCCACGGGATGCTTCCCTGTCTCTGTGGCAACCTTGGGTGTGTCAGATGCTAGCAAATCCTCAAAGGGACAGACACACAGAGACTCAGAACATGGCAGGAGGACACAGGCTCATGACCCGCTCTGAGACTTGGCTGACCCTAAGTCTTATTTATATTCCTTTTAGTTTTCCTTTCCTCGTGTGCACGTGTTCCTCACGAGCCATCTACCTCGGTCTTGTTTTGTAGGCAGGGTCTCTCGTTATCCTGGAGCTCATCAGTAGTCTAGTCTGATTTACCAGTGAGCTCAGAAATTCATTCATCGAATTCTTCCAAGGCTGGGATTACAGCGCACGTCACCACCCTTGGTGGCTGGGGGCAGGGGGTTGGCCTTGCACCATCGTGCTTGCAAAGCAAAGACCTTACTGACTGAGCCAGCTCTCCCCAAATCCCTCAAGGCCTATGTTCTTAACTAATTGTCTCTGTCTTCCACATTCTCCTGCTTCTTCTGATTGGGTCCCCTCTAAGGAAGCACAGGTGGTACTCTGAAGGTTAAGTGTACATTAATGTACCTTAAGGGTAGCAGTTGGATCTCTATTACTGTGTCCCCCCATCATCAGCCCAGGACCTGGTCCAGAACGGCCTCTATCCATGTAGGCAAACGCACAGTGAATCCTAAGCCTACACTGGAGATAAAGCTAGGTACCCAGTGAGTCTTAGGAAGGCACGCTATGCCTCCCAAGGGAAACCTGAGAGCAGACGACCATCCAGAACCGTCTCTGCTCTTAGCCTCACCCTGTGGCCACTGTCAGCACGCACTGCTCTGGGGTGGAGAGTAGGTTGGCGGTGGCCCTATACAGTAAAGCTGACTTGTGGAGTGTTCTATCACTGGGGGTCCCTTCCTCTGCAGGGACACAGACGGGACATGAAGGTGTTCATTGAGCCTGAACTCTACGTGGACCCTTTCACAGAAGTCACACTGGGCTGGCCAGCTGATGACCCGGGCTTGGACTTCCACTGGTCCTGTGGTAGGTGGTGTGACTCTCCTGCCCACCCGGTTCACTGACGAGAGAGCATCATTAGGCTTGTCTGTTCTCTCTTGATCAGACACAATTCATGTCTGACCCTGTCTGCCCGTGTGTAGCAGAGTGTAAACCTCAGAGATGGGTATGGAGTAACGGCAAACCAAGAAGAGATGGTGTCTCTTGAGGCATGTGACGGGCATGGGGAGATTGAGCGAGCAGTAACACAACCTAAAAGCCAGATTGCTTTGTTCATAGACACCATCCACTGGCAAATCCAGATAAGATCCGTGACCAGATAGTCCTCCTCTGAGAGGGTCATTACCTCTCAACATACACCACACCCACACACGCACGCACACACCTCAAAATAAAATGGGACAACTGGAGGTTGGGCATGGTGGCTTCTCCGTGCAATCCTGGCAATCAGGAGGAAGCAGGAAGACCAGGAGTCTGAGGCTAGCCTGGGCTGTGCAGCCAGACCTGTCTCAACGAAACAAAACCATTAACAGAAGCTTTGCTAAACCAGAAAGCCCAGGGTGTGTTAGGTTCAGGGATGCTGTGCACAAGTGTCTTCCCATCTCGCTCAGGTCGTTGCTGGGATCAGTGGAATGCCTGTGTGGAGAGGCAGCTGCTCCACACAGACCAGAGGTTGCTGGTGCTCCATACCTTCTGCCTTCCACCTCTCAACTCCGCTGTCACCCTGCATTTGGCTATCCTGAGGGGCCAAGAATTGGAGAAAGAAACAGAACGGTGCCTCTACGTGTCTGCTCCCCTGGACCTTGGGCCTCAAATCAGGTGGGGCTGGAAGGGGGCTCACCTGTGCCCCCATAGGGGTGGCAACCTGGGGATCCTAAACAAATGGCATGAAGGGACAGCACAAGTCTGTGACAACTTCTTCAGCCAGAAAACAGGGAGGGCTCCACAGAGATCAACAGAGACTTGGAGGAAGGGATTGGGGAGAGGAGGAGAAAGGGAGAGGCAGGGCCTTGCACCCAGGAGCTACCCAAGGTCCCTGAGCAGGAGAGGACATGCTCACAGCTTGCTTCAAAGCATTATGCTCTTGGAGAATCAGCTTAGCATCTTATAGAAATCAAGGTAGAAGCCTGCATCCCTGCTGGAAGCAGATGGCTCACTGCAGTCAGAAACTTATTACCGAGAGATAAGCATCCTCTCTCAGGTGTGAATGAACAGGACTAACCCAGGCGACACTGTGGAACTGCTATAGGGTAGGGCAAGCCATCACTTCTAGGAGTGCAGAGGTAAGACAGGGGATGACTAAATCCCCTCTGTGGAGAGAGACAGAAGCCATGGCCTTGACCAGAGGGGGCACTGACTCTGCCATGTTAGCCCTTTGGTAAGAAATAAATGAATAACCTTGTGCTCTCCTCAGCCCACCATATCTCCTCAAACCTCCTGGGCCCCTACCAATGCTCTCCACTGGCTAGACCTAAACAGAAGCCCAGAGGGTGGGAGCTGAGACATTGTCTCTACAGGGAGAGTTGGAGAATGGCCTGGAAGGTCTGCAGAAACCCACCAGCATGCTCAGATTAGGGAAGACACTAATAAGAGAATTAGGAAGCTTGACAGACTCATGAAGTTAAGGCTGAGAGGACTCGGGGAAGCATTAGTCATGCAGCAGATGTCAAAGTGACCTGTCAGGGGCTCCAGGGAGGGGGTGGGACATCATATAGAAGGTTCAGGGGGCTGTGGCCAAATGAGTGATCTTCAGGTTCAGTGAGAGACCTTGTCTCAAACAATAAGATGAAGAGTGAGCAAAGACACCGCATATCAACCTCTGACATGCATGCATGGGCACACACACACACATGCATGCATGCACACACACATGCACGCACACGCATGCACATGTACACACGCATGCACACACATATTCACACATGCATGCACACACATCTGTGTATATACACATGCACACATGCATGCATGCACATGCACACACACATGCACACACACACACACACACAAACACACACACACACACACACACACACACACACACACTCCAAAGCAAAGCAAAAACAGAGAAGGCCCAGGGTTTGGACCCTGACTCATGGTTTATGTTCTATCTACCCACTGAGGAGTGGTGTCACCTGGGACCAATCACACAAGTCCTCTGAGCCTGACATACTCCCAAGCACTCTCAGGGCTCTGACATGTCACTCTCAGAGCCACTCTGGCCATGCATCATATATGTGCTACGAAGTCACGGCGCTGTTACTTTTATCAACACTAAAGAGAATCTCAGAAATTATCTGGCTTTGTCCACTTCCTTTGCAGCTAGGAAACCAACTCTTAGAGTTTAAGCAATTCATACAAGGCAAGTCTTCCTAAGTGACAGGGCCAGGATTGGAAATCAGGGACCTGTTCTGCACCCCCACTGCACCTAACATCACTGCAAGGGGAGTGACATGGAAATCTGGTCATGCCCTGACTATTCTGTCTGCAGAACAAGGCTCTGTCCTGGTTTAGGTTAGAACATTGGTGGGTTTATTCCATCTTTCATTCGGACGAAGGCAATGTCCCACCTTCTCCACAGACTTGAGAACTGGGCAGAGACCAGGCAAGTGGTCACGATGCCTGAGGGAGCTTTCTGTCTTTATCCTCTGTACCTTCCAGCTGTCAGAAGAACTGCCAGCCAGTGAAAGCTGATCAAGACGTTCTGCTCACTGTCACTGTGGGAGATGAAACCCTGGTGGCCATGTTCAACTGGTACTTAGATGACACCTCACCAGAGAAGGTGAGATGTCACAGCCACTCAGAAGAAACTGTCCTCTGAGAGGACTAGGCTTGTGTCGAATGCTGGGTCCTGAGCCAGGGTAGGCCAACTCCATTTGGACCCAGCGCAGGGGCAGTCAGGAAGGTTAGGGGGCATGCTTTAAAGAGACCCAAGGGAATTTCTAACAGGTGAATGGATGCACAGGAGCAAAGCCTATGGGGGACAGACACTGCTGCCCTCAGCCCAAGCCCCCTGCCAGGATGCATACATCTCTCAGCTGCTAGGCAGGGGCATGGTGGTCTATGAAAGTCTGATAACCCAGCACCCTTGCCCAAAGGAAGGACATTTCTGCAGCACGTCTCACACACAGCTGAGGTCCCATGAGGCCACGCTGAGAAGGATGCTTCTTAAAAGCACTTGCTCGCACCCTCTTCTTTGCCCTGTTTACTTGCCTGGCTGTTTCCCCAGCCAGTTCACCCTGCAAAAGTGACCTGCACACATCCCTCCTCAGGCTCCTCCCTCCATAGGCGATCTATACACACACCGGTCCTAAGGTTCCTCCCTACATAAGAGATCTGCACCCACATCCCTCCTTAGGCCCCTTTTCTGGGAACCTGACCTCAGGCAAGAGGCAAGGCTGAAAACTGTTTACTAACCTCCTGTGTAGCAGCAGTGCTCGCCATCATAAAGAAATTTGACAGGCCCAAGGGGTTGGAAGCCACAGGACTGAGGATTTCCAGGGGTCTACCTAATAGATTCTAAGGACCTGAGTGCTCTTCTCTTGCAGGCTGAGTCCCTCCCAGCTGCCTGCAGACTCAGAGGATTTTGGCCACGATCACTGAAGCTCCTTCACAGCAACTCCTCTGTGCTGCTGCTGAACGGCAGCTTCCTGCAGACCTGGGGACCCGTTATTCACATCCGGGTCACAGGTGAGAAGCTGTCACCCCATCTCTTGTTATAGGACCAGGACAAACTTGGAAACATGAAAATAAGGGACTTTGGGCTAACATGGAACAAGGTATGGAGCTTTCTGCCTGGAGGACTTTGGGCAAAGGATTTGACTTCATGCTGCCTCAGTTTCCCCATGTGTGGATCTGGGGTGATGAAAACGTCCATCCTGGAACTGTTGTCATGCAAGATGGTTGGCAGGATGCCGGTGGTACAAGCTGGTCACCCTAAGTCAACCTATGTGTGCCACCATAGTCAGGGTTACTCAGTGCTCAGACAGAGTCACAGAACAAAGATGGCTATGCTTTTTAAGAACACTTCCTTTGACTCTCTGTTACCTTAGTGCCAGGACTGCAGGCAAGTACCACCTGTGTGCCTGTTGGTTCTGTTATGTTCTAACACAGCCCACAGAGCGCCCATAGCCAGACAAACTGAGGTGGGCACTTGAGCGGTGGACACTCCTGCTCTACTTCAGTCCTTCTCAACTGAGTTAGGCCAGGACTTTAGTTGTAACCAATTAAGATTCTCCTTTGTGGGGGATGGAGGGATGGCTCACTGATTAAGAGCGCTGGCTGTTCTTTCCAAGGACCTGGGTTCAAGTCCCAGCTCCCATGTGGCTACTCACAGCTGTTTGTAACTTCAGCTCCAGAGGATCTGTTGCTCTCTCACAGACAGGCAGACAGACAGGCAGACAGGCAGACAGACATGCAGGCAAAGCACCAATGCATATAAAATAAAAATAAGTAAACCACTAAAAAAGGAAAAAGATTCTCCTTTGCTCAGCTCTTGTGGTCAGTGCTCTCTTGAACTCCACAGCTGTGTCAGACGTGGTGGTACATTGCTGCAGGACAGAAAGGCTCACAGTGCTGAGGGTGTGAGGGTGGAAACAGATGGCTTCTGGGTAGCATCCACCTGCTTCCACCTCCAGTCTCGGTTTCATGGCTTGGTGACCTGACTTCTGGGTAAACTGCTCATGTAGTCCTATGAGGAAGTTATTATTGCTTCTGCTTTCCAGATGACAGAGGTCAAGCCAAGGCCACGTAGATAGGGAATAGCAGAACTCCAGCCCCACATCTGCCCACTTTCTCTGTGAGCCTGGGGCCCTGCACTGGGGATAATTGTTAGGAGTATTTGGGGCCTACTCCAGAATCTCCAGAGAGCTCAGAGGCTGCTGGTCTGTAGAGAGCCAGATATCTTTGTTTAATAAGTTCCCAGGTCACCCTGAAGAAAGGTTAAAGTTTTGGACATGCAGTCCCCTAAGCACAATGAATCTTCACTTCCCAGCACTGAGCAGCCACGCCTATGGGGAGGATTCCTACGTGATCAGCATGCTCCCTCGACCCAAGGTGCCTGCCTGCGTGATTGAGCCGGTGGAAGGTTCTGTACTGACGAGCTTCGCTATCCTCTGCAGCACCCTCACAGCTCCGGACCCCATGGAATACTGCTTCTGCCTGCAGTCAGGTACCTGCCAGAGGCTCTGCTCTTCCCTCAGCTCCCAGACTCATCTTCTCTAAGGATGGGGATTGTCCCTGTCAGGGAGCTGCAATAGAGAGAGAGAGGTTGACAGGATGAGGGACTCCTAGGTCTTGGTCACCCCCAAAGCACTGGCCCAGTCATCAAATCAGAAGGGCAGCATCTGCCCAAACCCAGGGGACACAATGACTTTGTCCCAGTGTAGGCTATGAAAGGTTAAATAGGTGAAGAGACACCACAGGTAGGGCCAGGTCATAGTCCTACACACACACACACACACACACACACACACACACACACACGGGGGGGGGGAGACAGAGAGGGAGAGTTAAGAGAGAGGGAGGAGAAGAAAGGGAGAGAGAAGAGAAAAATGAGAGAGAAAGAGAGAGAGAGAGAGGAAGAAGAAGAAGAAGAAGAAGAAGAAGAAGAAGAAGAAGAAGAAGAAGAAGAAGAAGAAGAAGAAGGAGAAGACAGAGACGGGGGGGGGGGGCACTGTGACTCTGGAAATCTGAAGTTGTAGCTACCTCACCGGCAGAGCTGGATCTGGCTCAAAGAACCTTCCACACTTTCACTGACCCTGACTTGTAAATGGTGGCAGAGAGTGGCAGTGTCACAGGACAAGCAAATCTCAAAGAACATTTTTTAAAAAGGATTTTTAAAAAAGATTTATTTTATGTATGTGAGTACACTGTAGCTATCTTCAGACACACCAGAAGAGGGCATCAGATCCCACTACAGATGGTTGTGAGCCACCATGTGGTTGCTGGGAATTGAACTCAGGACCTCTGGAAGAGCAGTCAGTGCTCTTAACCACTGAGCCATCTCTCCAGCCCCCCAAAGAACATTTTTTTAAATAGAAGGTTCACAGAGGGTGAACCATCAAAGACCCTACCTACACTATATGACAACCAGCCAGTCAGTCATATCAGCCATGATGACCACACCCAGAACGGCAGTGGATATGAAGAGCTGGGTGGTGTGGGGCAGCTCACTCCGTTTACCATTGTATTTTGGTTGCCATAGGTTCTCCCTGTGGCCTTGGGCATTTGGGGACTGTCACACAAGCTCTGTGTGGGCTTTAGCTCAAGTGCAACTTTCTTCCCAGCTGAGGCACCAGAAGTGGTGCAGGCATACTCTGCAATACTCTGCCCAGACACCACATAGCATAAACAATGTACCCTGACCAGGGAGAGGCGGGTGTAAGCGCTTCTGAGAGAGTATGGTCTTTGTGAGGTGCCCTGTCAAAGAATGTGCAGCTTGCTGGGCTGGTTAGGTGACAATGACTGGGTCTGAGTGTGGACAGAGAAAGAAAACACAAGGCAAGGAGACTTCATTTCCAAACACCTCCCCTCTGCACCCAAAGGGAGAAGCCAGCTCCCTTTTGTCTCCAAGCCCCATCTCACAGGGCTCAGCAAGAAGGCAGGAGGTGTGGCCACACAACGTTGACTGTTCACTTGCAGGCCCATAGCTTCACCGTTGTCTGAGCACTGCACAATGACTGGAGACGCCCATGATGTGTGGGGCTCCTTCAAGAAAAAAGATATTCATCTGCTCACTCATGTTTGTAACAGATAGGTGTCCAAAGTCAGGCTGTGTTCTGGGTGCTGGGGATGCTGCAGTGAGCATGACAGAGGAAATCACTATCTTTACAGTCCTTAACATCTCAAAGTAGAGACAACTGGTGAACCAAGACATGTCCCACAGGGGGCTCTGTTTGAGCATAGCAACAGGGAGCTTCTCTGTAGCTGCTGTGAGGCTGGGGTGAAGGCCTGGGGAAGAGTGTCTGTCTGGAGTCTTACCTGTCATGTGAGGCCCTGGGTTCCATTCCCATCACTGTTAAAACAAATCCCCACACTAATGTGGACACCAGGGGTGCTGGCTCATGTCTACAGATTCAGCACCTGAGAGGCTGGGACAGGAGGATTGCCTTGAGCTTAAGATCGGCCTGGGCTCCATGGTGAGCTCTAGACCAGCCTGAACTACAGAGTGAGACATTGTCTCAGAAAAACAAACAAACAGAAAACAAGCAAACAAAAACAACAAACGCGAAACAAAAACAAAACCAATGAAACCCCAAGTGAATACCAACCAACCAACGGACAAAAAAACTAATGAGCTGACTAGATAGCTCAGTGGGTACAGGTGCTTGCAGCTCTGGTGCTTGCTGCTCCGGCCTGGGACTTGAGTTTCATCCTCAAACCGGAATAAAGGTGTTAGGGGAAAACCAACACCATGAAGCTATCTTCTGCACTCCATACCTGTGCTGTGGCATGTGAGTACCCTCCCCCAGCCCCCTCTCTCTTACACACACACACACACACACACATACACACACACTCAGACATCACAACACATCACACACACCATTCATAGAGAAAGAGAAAGAGAGGGGGGAGGGGGAGGGGAGGGGAGGGAAAGGGAAGGGGGAGGGGAGGGAGAGGGAGAGGGAGAGGGAGAGGGAGAGGGAGAGGGAGAGGGAGAGGGAGAGGGAGAGGGAGAGGGAGAGGGAAAGAGGGGAGAGATTTAAAAACAACAAAAACAAAACAAGCCTCCCTAGCTCATTGCTGGTTCTTGGAAAGGTGTGGATCTGGTCGGTCTGAATGGAGTTTAGGAGGCTGATTCTCTTCTTGCTATTCCTTTCTCTCCATCCAACTCCCTAACTTGTTTTTGTTAATGTCGTAATTTGTCTTACCAAATTAAAAAAACAAAAAACAACTAACTACTAAATAAATAAATTAATAAATTAATAAATAAATGCCAAAATAAACCACCTCTGGGCTGGAGAGCTGGCTCAGCAGCTAAGAGCACTAGTTGCTCTTCCGGTGGACCCGGGTTCTATTCCCAGCACCTACATGGCGGCTCATGAAGTCTGTAGCTCCGGTTCTAGGGAATCCGACATCCTCTCTTGTCCCCTTAGGCACTAGGCATGCATGTGGTGCACAGATATACACGTGGGCAAAACACCTATACACATAAAATAAAAATGAATCTCATTTTTTAAAATTTAAAAACCAAACTAAGGCAACAAAAAATAAACACAAAACAAAAACCCAAAAATCAGAAAGTCACTTATAAATGGAGAGATGGTCCCTCAATTTTTCACACACTTTAGGGAAATGGTTCTAAAGGTGGTGGCCTTCTCCCCAGCCCTGTGGATTCCAGAGTAGCTGTCATACCTTCACTAGGTGGGACTTCTCTGTCCCTGTGGCCAGGGGTTTGGCTCTGCGCTCCTAATTGCCCCATTCCCATTTTGCCAGGTTCCTGCCTCCACTGTGGCCCCGAACCAGCCCTCCCTGCTGTGTACCTGCCACTTGGAGAAGAAAAGGATGGCTTTGTCCTGACAGTGTTCATATCTGTCACCAATCAGGCCGGGGACAGAGAGCAGACCCAAGTGGCAGTTAAGGTGGGTGGTGGTTGATGGCTCCACCCAGCTAAACTACAGGACTTACAGGGCATGTGGAGGCAGCTGAGGGCATAGGTGATCAGACATGATCAGCCAGCAGAGCGCTGGGCAGAGCCTGGGGAGATCTCAGAAGGAGTTCGTGGCTCAGAAGCAGGTGCAGGTCCGGCCTGGATGGGATGAGGAGAGCAGCTAGAGGTGGAGCGTGAGCTTGCCCAAGATGTGGTGCTGGAAGCCATCAGTTGCCTGATACAAGTGCGTATGTCCAGGTGCCCTCCAGCCTCAGGAAGTGCAAGTGCTCTTCTACTAGGCCTGCTCTGCTCCCAGACCCATGGCTTTAGGGGCCAGCTTCTTGAACAAAGACCACTGATCCTGTTTCTGGTTCCCCTGTCAGGTGGGGCACGGTGACACAGGTGTTGAAGATGTGACATTCCAGGAGATTGTGTCAGAAAGAATCGCCACAGCTCTGCACCATGAGCACAGCCATGAACAGCTTCTCCTGTTTGCCAAGGCTGTGTCCTCTGAACTCAACCAGGAGGACCAGAGCCCAGACTCTGGGCCACTTAGAATGGACAGCAAGCAGAAGGTGCATGAAATGGGTCCTTTAAGGTCTGCATGTGACTTCTTGGTGTGGGGGTGGGGCTCATGAATCAGAGAAGCCGTGAGTGTCCCCCACTGGTCACCGGCACTTCTTGCATTTGTTCTTCCACTGAGTGACATAAAGTGAAGGGAATGTCTTCTTTATTGGTAAACCACTTTCTCCACCCAACTCCATGGAGTCACAGTCCTCTGGAATCCGAAGGGAGGTCGAGGGCCTCAGTCTGACTCCCTCAGACTAAAGATCACAAAGCCAAGAACCAGAGGAGGAAAGTGATCAGGCATGTCTAGACAAGGCTGAGAACCTTTTGGAGACTGTAGGGAAGAAGCTACTCCTTACTTTTTCTAGCTTCCGGAGATCATCACCAGTCCTGGGATCCTAGCTTCCTTTACTCTGTTTTATATATATATCATATATATATATATATATATATATATATCATATATATGTGTGTTATATATGTGTGTGTGCATGTATGCACATGCGTGTCTCTGTGCACGTGTGTGTGCATACATGTGTGCGTGTATGCATGTGCACGTGTTCGTGTCTGTATGTGTGCTCTAGAAGATCAAACATAGGTCTTCATTCTTCCGTACGAGGTGCTTTACTGAGCTATCACCCCAGCACCTCCTTACCCCATGTTTGAACCCTCTCCTCTCCCACCTCTGCATACATCCCTCATCTCCTTCCCCAGTGTCCCTGCCTCTCCCTTAGGAGAGGTGTAATCTCCTTGCGATTACACCGTTCCCGCCGAAAGAACTCCCCGGTTGAAGGTGCTAAGCTGAACTCTGTCTTCAGAATAATTTTGCCAAAGCACCTTTTCCTTTTTCCTGTGGGGCAACATGGTCGCCGGTTTCAAAGGTCCAGATGTGGGCTTCCTTTGCCTATTATACTGTCTGCCATACATGCAGGTCTACAGGGCTGGATGAGCGATATCATTCCTGGGACCCCAAATACTCTTGAAACGCCTTCACAGTGCCTTTGAAACATAACTCATCCTCTGTCCAAGGTGAGAGAGCTCCTGCTGAGATCACTGTCCACGATCTCCACTGGCCTGGAGAACATGCAGAGGGTCCAGGCTTTGGCTGAGGTGCTGAGAGAGGTGACTCGCCGCCCTGGGGAGCTCACACCTGTGGCCCAGGTAAGAATTTCCACTGGCTGAGCCAGGCTGTGGCACACATCCCTCCATGGTGTGGGGTTGGCAGCTCATTAGAGGATAGATCAAAGAAGTCCCACAGTTATGGCGCTGTCCTGGGGCTACAGGACTTGCCGTCTTCTAAGAGTACTTCATGGTGGTTCAGGGGAAGGCAGTTCATGGCAGGCCCAGGTCTGTATGTTTACTGCCGACTAGTGGGCACCAACGGGAGTACCTCGATCCTGTTCATCTTGGGTCCCAAGTGTGTGTCCAGATATCGCTGCTGACCCACTGTGTGTCAACATAACATGCAGCTGCTGGCTCCTGCCTTTCTAGTCGGGGGTCTCCCGGACACTTGGAGCTCCCTACCTGTTCACATGGCAGGGGATTCACACAGTGCTCAGTGACTGGTGAGGGTAGGGCACAAGTACCTCAGCTCCTGGACACTCTTGGTGGGTAAGTTCTTAGTGGGACTGAGTCTCCTAAATCTTAACAGGCTTGATAGCACCTTCTGTGTGTACCTCTGACCCTTCTCATTCCTCACTTCCTCACTCCTATAAAATATTCCCTGGGATCACCTTCAAATCAATGACTGACACGCGAACTTGTGCTTCAAGATCATCCTCCTGAAGATTCATAGCCAAATACAAGACCAGAGTCAAAAATGAAGCCATAAAGCCCGAGGGGGGCACCCTGATCCTGCCCAGCTGCTCTGCCAGGGGACTGCCATCACAGATCTCCCAGCATGAAGCCAGCAAGGCTGGAACTATTCCAGGGTCCAGTGCTGTTGGCATGACACTTCCTGTTCCCGCCCTGTCTGCACATCTGTTCCATCTGCACCTCTGTCTGTTTTATGCATACACCCCCCTCTACACACCTCCCATCCCCCCTCTGTGCGTTACACTGATTTAATTGTTCTACAAATGCTTCTGGAATGCTGTGCACAGGTATCAAGCTCCTTCACACATGGACCCGCCCTAGTGGTACTTCAAGGCTATTGGGTACCTAGACATTAAACAAATAATTTCACAAACACATAAAATTACAAAATTGGGATGAGTGTTATGTCCAACTATCTACCATCCTTCATCCATCCATCCATCATCCATCCCTCATCCATCCATCCATCCCTCATCCATCCATCCATCCATCATCCATCCATCCATCATCCATCCATCATCCATCCATCCATCATCCATCCATCATCCATCATCCATCCCTCATCCATCATCCATCATCCATCCCTCATCCATCCATCATCCATCCATCCCTCATCCATCCATCATCCATCCATCCCTCATCCATCATCCATCCATCCATCCATCATCCATCCATCATCCATCCCTCATCCATCCATCATCCATCCATCATCTATCCATCATCCATCCATCATCCATCCATCATCCATCATCCATCCATCCATCATCCATCATCCATCCATCATCCATCCATCATCCATCATCCATCCATCCATCATCCATCCATCATCCATCATCCATCATCCATCATCCATCCATCATCCATCCATCATCCATCCATCATCCATCACCCATCCATCATCCATCCATCCATCTGTCCATCCTTTCTCTATAAATCTCCACCCATTCTCCTTTTGTCCTCCACCCATTTGCATGGATCCTCAATCCATCTTTTGTCCACCTGATATGCTTATATCTAATCCTCCATCTGGCCTCCAGCCATCCAGCCTCCGTCCTATCTCCTTGCATTCACACTGCCTCCCCCTAGTCAGTAAATATTACCAAATGTCTGTTGTGTGTAGGGCATTGTACAAAGTACTCTGGGAAAGATTCAGAGGCAGACCAGCCTCCCTCCCAAAAGAACTTCAATGCTGGTAAGGAGAAAGGAGCCAGGTTTAAGTCAGGCTGCTTGTGTCAGGCTCTGGTCTAGCTCTTCCCTGGCTTGGGCCCTCCCATGTCACCCTTCCAATACACTGCTTATCCTCTGAATAGCCCATGCGTCTGAATGAGGCAGGGGCTGACCTTGATTTTCCCTTCTTTGGGTGATCACAGTGGGAGGCCAGCCAGGCTCTGCAGCATGCCACTGAAGCCCTGTTGGCAGTCAGTACCAAGGTTCATCCTGAGGATCAGAGACACCAGGAAGCCACCAGGGCCATGTTTGAGGCTGTGGGGAGTGTTCTGGAAGCTTCCCTTAGCCATGGATCAGAAGAGCCTATGGAGGCCAGCAGAAGCCAGGTGGGTACCCTGGATCAAATGCAGGCCTCGTGCATGCTGCACACCCAGCTCATGCTAGTGTTGCTAGGTGGATCCTTCTCACCAACCTCCAGATGGGGAAACAGTCACAGCGGTTACAGTGCTTCTTGGAGGCTTAGAGGAAGGCTCTAGAAAACAAGTGTGGATAGCACACAGAACAGGGGTGCTGTACTTAGTGACTCCCACCTGTCTCACAGAACAGGGGTGCTGTACTTAGTGACTCCCACCTGTCTCACAGAGCAGGGGTGCTGTACTTAGTGACTGCCACCTGTCTCACAGAACAGGGGTGCTGTACTTAGTGACTCCCACCTGTCTCACAGAACAGGGGTGCTGCACTTAGTGACTCCCACCTGTCTCACAGAACAGGGGTGCTGCACTTAGTGACTCCCACTTGTCTCTTGGGAGCCAGGCCACCCAGCGTCTCTGAACCTCCTTTCCTCATCTGTAGCTGAAGGCACTCAGCCTCACCCCATCAGCTGTCCACTGGACAAGTTATATGAACAACTTGGCAAGTTTGGACAATGTCCTGGTTCCTGTAACCAAAACACAGAATGTCTTTAGGAGTCAGCCACCCAGAGCAAGAAATGAGGTACAGGTGTGACCCCGAGAGTCACTGGGGGGCCTTGAGAGTACTGCCTCTAGGAATAGCATCACGGCGGAGCCACTAAGCCAACTGGTAGCTGCTCCACAGTCTTCTGTCCAATGGGCTACCTTTCCTCCCCAAAGCAACAACCACCACTTGAAGGAGCAACACATGCAAAGATGTCTTACATGTGCCCACACCTTCAGATATTAAACAGACTCCCATGCTCATCCTTGCACACGCATACATACACACACATACATACACACGCATACATACACCCGCATACATACACACGCATACATACACCCGCATGCATACACACGCATGCATACACACGCTTCACGACATATGCACAGCCACATAGGCACATGGCCACACACCCCAAATACACATGCTTCGTACCTTCAAGCACACACACAGACGCTGACTTACACTCACATACAACAATGCAGTGGCATATAGGCCCTTAGGGTAGTTTCTGCAACACGTCACCTTGCTCGTGTGCACGCATACAGACTTAAACACATGCCCTCAGACCAACACCCAAATTCACTCAAGCCCACTCACATTTTCACACTGGTGCTCACACTGACTTGCATGTACATACTCAGACACATACATGCATGCAATGACATCTTGCATACAGTCATGAATACACACAAACACAGATACACAGACAGAAAGATACACACGCACGCACACACACACACACACGCACACATGCACACACGCACACACACACCCTACTAGATCCTTGACTGGGTCCTTACCCTGGCCTTGTTTCCTTGTTTGTCAGCATGAGCATGTGTCAAAACATTTCTAAACACTGATTTATTTGGGGCACGCACACATGCCACAGCACGCCTGTGGAGGTCAGAGGGCAAGCCATGGGAACTGATGCTCTCCTTTCACCAAGCGGGATGGAATGTCCGCAGTCTACTCATGGGCACAAGTCCCTGGGATGGAACTCGGGTTGTCAGGTTTAGTTGCAAGCATCTTACCCACTGAACCAACTAACTGGCCCCAAATGTGTCTGATTTGGGGTTTGGATGAGGCAGGGAGCTAAGCCTTACCTGTGGCTCTTCCCTCTGCTGGAGCAAAACCTAGGTTACACAGACGTTCCCACAGCACAGTGGCTCTCTAAGAACCCTGGCTCTTCTCACCAGTATGTGACCTTCCTAAGTTACTTCCTTGCTATGTCCTCCCCTCTTCTCTTCCACCAAGGAGGTAGGGGGAAGGGCTTGCTTCCTGGAACTGCTATCTGTGTGGAAGAGATGCTTGGGACTTCCTGTAGATGCCTGCTTTGCCTATGACCTGCAGGGCTGTCTTTTTGTCTATCACCTCCCAGTCCCTGCTAAGAGTCTCACACTAACCTGGGGACAGCAGCCAAGGGGACTATGATGACAGGCCACAGTCTTCTGCTTCCTTTCCAGGCTCATACAGTGGCTCAGCTGCTTGGGGCTGTAGACCATTTGCAGAGCGCCCTCCTGCTGGGGACATTGCCAGGAGGCCTTCCGGCCATCCTGGCCACCCCCTCCATCTCTGTGTACACAGACAGGTACTGAGCTCCACCTTGCATGCCCAAAAAAATTGATGCCCTAACCCACATCCCAAGCTACCCAAGGCATGGCCCAGAGGCCAGTCTCAGGGATAGGGAAATTCTGGGATCTGAGCCTGGTGTGAGGGTGTAATAGAGTCTTTCCACCATGGTAGGTGTTTGTGTGGGACAGAAAGGGAGCAATGGAGGGATAAGGGCAGTGTTAGAATCACCTGAGCTGTGCAGGTAAGGGGGCTAATGAGGGGGGACCACCTCCTCACACACATGATATCACTGTGTCATGGGTAGCCCTGGTTATCCCATTATTATAGCCTGTGGCAATCCCAGACACACTTGCCTGAGCTTTCCCAGGAAGGTGTGTGTCAGTGAGCACTGACTGGGGCTTCAAGATACTCTCTGTTGTGTGTGTTTTCCAGGGAAGTTACTCTAGTGTAGTTATGTATTTATTTGTTAAGAGCAGATCTTTCTGTGTAGCCTTGGCTAACCTGGGACTATGTATGTAGAGCCTGGTTGGTCTCAAAATTACAGTAATCACTCTTCCCCTGCCTCAGTGCTGGGTTTTATAAACATATAAGCCACCATGGGTATCTGGTGTCTATTTTAATTCACCTATATATAGAGGAAAACAATAGAACAGAAATAGTTTCACCCAAGTCTATCTAACTTAGTACTTATTGACGTTAGTTACAGGCATATGGGCAACTTATGGGTGGGTGGATATACAACTGAATAAAAGAGCCCCACTTGTCAACAAGTATTCCTTGCGTATATATCCTTGGGGGTGGGAGGGACCTGTGTGTTCCCTGAGCCCCACAAGCCTTGTGGTCCTTGACTCTTCAGGCCATGGTGGCTCTCTTGGGTCCCAGTGGCAGATTCTATAAGCAGTACCCAGCTCTGGAAACAGGTCCCTGGTCTATCAGATGGGTCAAGAACAAAGGCCAGAAAATATGGAACTGGAAGCCCATGGTATCAAATGCCAAGGAAGGTAGGGGAGAGAAACCTGGAGAAGTGATTTGCCAGGCACCTGACAAGTACTGGCACTATACCAGGGATTGAGAGTCAATTCTAAGCATCTCTGGTACAAGCTTCTTCACGGACCTCCGATCCACACAGGGGCACCAGCAGCTTCTGATGGTGCTTCAGTCATCTCGGACAATAAAGTGGAACCCCTCCTTGTTCAAGTGCACAATGGGGGTTCTTCCTCAAACACCGATTTCTTTTCTCCCTATTCTCACCCTGTGGTCAGAATACAGCCACGGAGTTGGCGAGGCTCTTCGGTGCACACTGCTGCCACTGACTCTGTGATCTTCACCCTGCCTGCTGCCACCTTCCTCTGCTCTATGAGGGACAGCCAGGAGCCTGTGGACATACGGGTAACCCAGCAATGCATCCTCGGAGACAGCTTTTATCATGTGCAAAGCGCTGGCCCTTGTATTTGCTCGTTGATGATGCTACGACCCCATCCATTACAGCCGAGGTTCAGTATCTCACAAGAGCCACAGCCGGGGGTGCAGGGGGAACCCCACAGCTCTGGACACCCAAGTCTGTTCTATTTCCAGCAGGTTGCGACTGTCCCCCAGCAGCCTTGGCTTCATGAGCTGATAGTGAGGCTCTCCAGGTTTCTGTCCATACCAGATTAAGGCACATCTGATTTCCCTGAATGCTAGTGAAAATAGACCAACATCTTTTTCTTAGACACCTCTTGCTACCCCTGGTACCCATGGAGTTGGTTTTAGGATGCCTGTAAACATGTGTTTCAAATCTGTGACTGTTCAGTCCTTTATAGAAGGCGGTATAGCAGTCACACAAAACATATGCACAGCTTCACATATACATATATACACATACAAACATATATACATATGCACACACAGATGGATATATGCAGGGGGAGGTGGGGTAGGAGGGAAAGACTCGCTATGGAGTCCTGGCTGGCCCAGAATTCACTATGTAAACCAAGCTGGTCTTGAACTCACAGAGATCTTCCTACTTCTGCCTTCTGAGGGCTGGGATTAAAGGCACTGCTACCATGCTCGGCCTACACCTCTACATATACTTTAAATCAAAGTTTTAAAGGGTTGCTTGTAACAGTTTTGATACAATGTAAATGCTAGGTAAGTAGTTAATGATAATGTGTTATTTAGGAGAATAGCAAGAAAAAAATCAGTACCCATTAGTACAAATGCATTTTTTTCCCAAATATTTTCAGTCCACATTTAGTTGAGTCCACTGACATAGAATTGAAGATGTGGAGATTTGATTATATCAACTCTGGGGGAAGAAAGACTTGCTGATTCCTGGAGCCAGCCCTTTGAGATCCCATCTCTGGAAAGCACCATCAGTTAAAGGCGGGGCCCCGCATCCACCCCATAGAGCAAGGCCAGTCACCAGTCTCAGGATTTCATTGTTCATACAGGGGCCTGTTCACCCCCGACCCTCATCAGTGCTTCTTGCTCTTGGCTTTCAGATGATGAGTTTCTCACAGAACCCCTTCCCTTCCCGAAGCCAATTTGAGGTCAGCGGGACTGTTGGAGGACTTCGTCTGACCAGCTCCAGTGGCCATCCCATCCCAGTGAAGAACCTATCACAGAACATTGAGGTAGGTGCTGTGCTGTCAGCAGCAGCCAGGTGGCACTTGGCCTTCTCTTCAGCTTGGTTTGAGATCAAATGGGTCCATTGTGAGAACAACTGTTAAAGAGAGAAACCTCTCAGTGTGCCCCTTACACTATGAAACATTGTGTTCAACTTAAAACCATGCATATATGGCCATTCACACACATCTTTGGTATGTGACAAGTTCTCTTGGGGATGCAACTCTGTTGGGTGGAATTCTAACCACTGCACAAACCAGATGTTCCTTTCAAAGGTTCATGATGCAGCCTCTAAATGTCACGTCATTAGACTTTCCTTAAAGTCAGTCAAGAATGCTTACATGCCATGGTCAATGGGCATTTAGATTCTTTCTTTTAAAGACTTATTTATTTATTTTATGTATGTGAATACACTGTAGCTGTCAGACACACCAGAAGAGGACATTGGATCCCATTATAGATGGCTGTGAGCCACCATATGGTTGCTGGGAATTGAACTCAGGACCTCTGGAAGAGCAGCCAGTGCTTTTAACCACTGAGCCATCTTTCCAACCTGGCACTTAGATTCTTTTAAGAGCTTACTGACTTTTTCCTAGTCATCTGCCGTCCCCCTCAATGACAGATTAACAGTTTTCAGGGACGTCTCCATTGTCGCCCATGGCACTTGTGAATGTGCCACCAGGGACTTGGCAGAAAGGTGCAGTTAAGGACCTGGAGATAGGCTGTTAAGTGCAGATTATCCCGGGGCCCAGTGGGCACAAGGGGCCTCAGAGGAGGGAAGCAGGTGGGGTGAAGGGTTGGGGGGAGACATTGACTGTTGTTGATTACACATGGAGAGTTTGGGGTGAGGGGAGGAATGGACCAGAAACCTAGGACCACAGGTGGCTTGGAACCAGGAGAATGGAAAGAACCCCCCCTCCCAGAGGCAGAGATTCTCCTGTCCACACCAGCCCGACGGCTCAGGACACATATATCACCTTCCCTGCCCACCTGCGACCTGGATGGAACTCTTTGTTTCTGAAAACAGATCCTGCTGCCTCGGATTTCAGCACACGTCAAGCCAAGGATGCTGAGCCTGGCCACCGGTGAAGCTGTGTCAGTGAATGTGACGGCAGGGGACAGAGCTCTGGGGATCCAGCTGCACTGGGGACCTGGAGTCCCACTCACACTCAGCCTGGGCTATGGCTACCATCCCAATGAGACCATCTATGATGCCCGAACACACCTCTCTCCTGCGGCAGATACAGGTAGTCAGCTTCCTGGGCTGTTTTCTTGAGTGGTTTCCGGGCGTGTCCAGCTTCAAACTAAAATGTCGAAGAAAACGGCCGGGGAGATGGCTCAGTCATTAAAGTGTAAGGAGCAGAGTTCCATCCTCAGAAACCACATAAAAAGCCTATGGCTGTGATCCCAATCCTGTGTGGGGAAGGGTCAGAGACGGGAGGATTCCGGGCTTCACCGGCAGCTAGCTGAATCTGTGGGGTTGAAGGTTTTAGTGAAAGAACTTGTCTCAAAAATGAAAAACAGAAAATCACATAACCAACAAATCAAACCCAAACCCAAACCCAAAACCAAAACCAAACAAACGCAAAACGGAGCTGGGGAGAGTTAAGAGGACACACTGCACTTGCGGGGGATTCTGGTTCGGTTCCGTCATTCATGCGGAGTAACCCATAATCCCCCCTTGTAACTCCATAAAGGAGGATCCATGCCTCTGGCACCCACACACCCGCACTCACATACCCCTTGCCAGGTGCACATAATTAAAAATAATAAGAATAAACCTTTTTAAAACATGAAATAAGGTGGAGAAGCAATTGAGGAAGGCACCCAGTGTCAGCCTCCATCTCCACATATGTACACGGGTACACACACACACACACACACACACACACACACACACACAGGCACACACACATACACACATCACACACACATCACACTGCAAATGTACACATGCAAACACACAAGCACACACACAAGCTCACATACACACACACACACAACACACACACAGGCACACACATACCACACACACTCATACACACAGGCACACACATACCACACACTCTCACATACACAGGCACACACACATACACACCACACACACATAGACTCACATACTCACACACATACACACACACACACACACACAATTATTTAATGAAAAAGCAAAGAACAAACTGCCCACCTTCTTCAGCAGCCTTCATGGGCTGATGTTGGTGTTATTTGCCCCATTAGATAAACATTTATTGCATGCAACAGAAATGCAGATGAGCCCATAAATAACTTTGCAAGGTCAGCTGCAGAGATCTCTACCAGATATGGGCAGAGAGGACCAGGCCAGGTACAGAGCAATCCCAGAACTTGGGAGGCTAAGACAGGAAGACCAGTAGGGCCAGTAGAGCCAACCTTGGCTATGTAGCGAATTTGAGGCCAGCCTGGTCTACATAAGATTCTGCTTCAAAACTACAAATCAAACAAAAAAGAACATAGACGCTCAATAACATAGACGCTCTGATATCACATAGCCAATAAGGACACAAGCCCTTCATGGCCTGCCACGCCCCGCACACTGAGCAAGGGTACGCCTGGGATAATGGAGCTGCCTCCAAGTCTACATCCCTGCCATAGCACCTTGGTGCCCCCTAATTTCAATGAGACCAGAGCCTTGCTTCCTGCAGGTGATCTTCCCACATGGATTCTGCACCCAGAGGACCTGCCCTTTGGAGAAGGAATCTACTATTTGAGGGTGGCCCTCGAGGATGATCTGGAGTCGGCCTCTGGCAGGAACCTCACAGTTGGCATTACCACCTTCCTGGCACATTGCGTCTTCTGGGATGAAACTCAGGAGGCCTGGGACAACTCTGGGTGCCAGGTAAGGGCATGAGGAATAAGCTGGGGAGGCTTGGTGGGCGTGTCTACTCTTGTCGTGCCCCCTTTGGAGCCTCTGGCACAGTATCTCTCGATTCTCCAAGGTGCTCTGCATACACATTCCTGTGCTCAGAATGTCCTCCTTCCCCTCAGCGAAGCCCATTTTCCTTGAGAAAACTTCACAGCCCTGACTAGGTCAGATTTCCTGCTATAAACTCGGGTGCATGCTCCCTGCTTCACCCTGCTTGGCCGTATGGTCCCCAACCTCTTACCTGAGCCCATCTCAGGAGCCAGAAGTTCAGGATCACTGAGTATGAATAGGTGTGATTCAGAAGGCTCCCCATTCTGTGTGGGGCATGGCAGGCCAGGGTGTCACTTTCCAGAAAATGACCTCAGCTGTGTCCCGAGTTCACCTTTACCAGCATTTGATCATCAGAGCTTCAGATAGCTCCGGGAGAGCTGTTGTCCCCATTTCACAGGCAATGAGACAGTGGATCAGGAAAATGGATGATCTGTCTCCAAATCCCACACACCTCAGACAGAGGACCTGTGCTTCAGAGCCAGGTCTGCCCATGGCCGAATCATCACCGTGACAACACAGCTTCCCCAACTGTCAAGGTTCAGAATGGTCTTATTGTGATTAAATTTTTATCCATTCTGTATCACAGGGTTGAGGCCCAGGTGACAGTGTCCTGCAGGGAGACTTTGGCTTTGAGGCCATCAGAGCACTCTCTGGATAGGACCACATTGTCCCAATCATGAGTCATATAGGCTGCATCTCCCTTAAATGCTCTCCTTACTTATTTCTATCTAGAAAGCTCCACCACCACCACCACCACCACCACCACCACCACCACCACCACCACCACCACCCCCACCCCACATACACACACCCTCTGGCCCCCTACTCCAGAGCTCTCTCCTGGGAGCCCTGCCAGCTGCCTCCTGTTACCCACTGTTAGACTTCTCTACCAGACTCTATCAAGATCTCCTGCCACCATGGAGAATCCAAGTTTCTCCCTCTCCTCTCTGCATCTATGGCTGTGGCACCTTCTTTCATTGACCAACTGTTCACCCTGTCCCAGTGGTGGGGGTAGATTGGTGAGAAAAACCACCAAATTAGAAGCCTAGCTGAGGACACAGATCAAGAGCCATGCCATCCCGTAGCTATGGAAGGAGGACACTGGGGGAGAGTCTCTTCTGGGCTGTATCAGCTGTAGGAACAGCTTCCTCGTCAATCCCCACCCTGGCTTCTGGCTGCCACACTCAAGGTCCAGGGAGCAGAATGGCACAAAGATGTTCTTTTGTTTGTTTGTTTGTTTGTTTGTTTTTCGAGACAGGGTTTCTCTGTGTAGCCCTGGCTGTCCTGGAACTCGCTCTGTAGACCAGGCTGGCCTCGAACTCAGAAATCTGCCTGCCTCTGCCTCCCGAGTGCTGGGATTAAAGGCGTGCGCCACCAGTGCCCGGCTCACAAAGATAGTCTTAAGAGACAGAAGGTGCCCACGCTCCAGAAAAGGAACTGTTACCTGGAAGGTTAGGGTTCGATCCCTAGCACAATGGAAGTAAATAATGCTTTCCGAAAATGAATTTTCATTGTTCATGGTGTGTATATGCATTGTTTGAATGTGGGTCGGCGCACACGCATGCGCACCCATGCGTACATAGGCCAGAAGCTGATGTTAGGAACCCTCCTCCATTTTCCACCTCAGTCACACCCACAGCTCGCTGACATGGCTGGGCTCAGTACCCAGCTTTCTCTGGGGATCCTGTCTCCCCCTTCTGAGACTGGAATTACAGGCCTTTATGCATCCATTTGGGTTCTGGGACTCTAGACTCTGATCCTCGCTGCTTTCATGGAGAAGCCAAGTTCAGTTCCCAGCGTGCACGTCGGCAGCTCACAAACACTTGTAACTCCAGCTCCAGGGGGATTTGATGCCTCTGGCCTAGGTAGCCAGTCAGCCAGAGTCTTGTGTAGCCCAGATTAGCCTTGAATATGTAGCCTTGAACCTTCTACCTCCTGACTCTGGGATTCCAGGTGAGTGCCACCACATCCAGTTTACGTGATGTTGATTCAGCCCGGGACTTCATGCATTTTAGGTAAGCTCTCTACCAACTAAGTTACATCCCCTGCCCTAAAAGAGATAATTTTGACCAGAGGTTGGCTAAATCCATGGACCCGAAAGGCTGATTGTGTGGTGCCCACACTGAGGTGCACACCATTTTTCTTCACTGGGCTGAAGCAGATTCATTTCTCAAACGTGGTCTCTTTGGGGTTTGCAGGTGGGCCCACGGACCACCACCTCCCAGACACACTGCCTTTGCAACCACCTCACCTTCTTCGGAAGCACGTTCCTGGTGATGCCCAATGCCATCGATGTCCACCAGACAGCAGAGCTCTTTGCTACCTTTGAGGACAACCCCGTGGTGGTTACCACAGTGGGCTGCCTCTGCTTGGTCTATGTGCTGGGGGTGATCTGGGCCAGGAGAAAGGACATACAGGATCGGGCCAAGGTGAGGTGCTGGGTTCCTGGGAGGGGGAGCAGCAGGGGCTGGAGAGGCCAGAGGCCAGGAGTCTGTGGAGAGGTCGATTGTGGTAGTCTAGGCCTTAACCCCTGGGGTCATTTCAGGGGAGTTGGCCCCTCAGCCTACGCATTTACAGAAATCCCCTCTCATCAAATTATCAGGGAGAGTGTGCTGTCAATCATCAACTAAACACTCACTGCATGCAGGCACCACCCCATTTGTGATCATGAACGTCTGAGGGAACACATAGGTGGGTGTGAGGGCTCAGTGTGGCAGAGCTTGGGGCTGTCTGTCACTCCCTCCCTCCTATCCATCACTAGAAATAATATCACAGAATTAGATGCCATAAGGTGTCATTCAGCATTCACACTGCTGTCTTGGACTCCTCCATGAGACCAAACTTTGATATCTAAATATCTCGGGTTGGGGCTGGAGGGACAGCTCAGTAGTTAAGAGCACACACTGCTGGGCCTGGAAGAGTGGGGCAAGGCTTCAATCCAGCACTTAGAGGCAGAGGCAGGAGGATCTCGGAGTTGAAGGCAAGACTGGTCTACACAGTATGCTTTAGAACAGCCACGGATACATATGGGACTCGAGAGATGGTTCTGTGATTGAGAGCGCCTGTTGCTCTTGCAGAGGACCTTGGTTCAGTTCTGAGCACCCACATGGCGGCTCACAGCCATCCCTAAGTCCAGTAACTCCTGTCCAGGGGATTCACATGCATGCACATGCATACACACATGCAGACAAAGCACACAAATGTATAAAACAAATAACTAAAATATCACATACTGATGTTGCAGAAGGGCCAAGCTCAAGGTCGGCCCTAGAACCCACATCAGGCAGCTCACAATCACTTGTAACCCCAATTCCAGGGGATCTGATGTACTATTCTGGCCTCTCTGGACACTGTGGCCATTTCTACAATGCCATACACACACACACACACACACACACACACACACACACACACACACACACACACACACACACACACACATTTAATCTCAGCACTCAAGAGGCTGAGGTGTATGGATTTCTATGAGTTCAAGGCCAGGCTGGTCTCCATAGGGAACTCCAGTCTAGCCTACATAGTGAGCCCTTATCTCAAAGAAGAAACACCCCCATACATATAACACATATGATTTATGTGATCCATCTTAAATGCCACATGTTGGCTCCCAGAAGGCAGGCTCTAAGATGGAGTTAAGGCTGCGGGTGTTCTCTAAGAGGAACTTTTAGGGTGAGCCCCTGGGGAGCTGGCAGGATGGCCATGCAGCAGTGACAGCTCGCCAGTCCTCGAGGAGATGTGACAGAGCCGGGCTGAGATGCACAGGTCTTAGTCACATCCAGATACTTCACGGATGGGTCACTGACTCTCAGCTGTCCCCAGAGAGTATGTCTGTGACAGCCGACTCTACATCCTTGAAAGCAGTGCCTCAGTAGCTGATGTAAAACTTTCATGGGAGGGAGAGCAGGGCAGCGTGACCCCAGCCCCCAGCTAAGTCAGGTCACTTGACACTTTCGCTAAAACATCTGACCATCTCATTGCTTCTGAATTTCCTGGGGAACAAATCTGATTGTATAGACAGTTGGCTCACCGTACCTAACACGGAACATTCTCCGTTTAATGCCAAGCCCATTCCCAGTTTAACTCCACAGTTCACACTTAATAATGAAAGCACCTGATGCCCCCTTGCCTCTGCGGGTATTTTTCTTGAAGCCCTGCTTTCATGACGGATGGTTCTCATGGGATCAGATTATAATGCACGCAGTTTTGGTTTTGTATGTTAGCTGTCATGGGTGACTGACTCGTTCTTAGCTGTGGGGTAGTGGGTGAGATCACTGAGTAGGGTCCTGCTAACTCTGTCCTTCTGTCCAGGTGAAAGTCATAGTGCTGCAGGATAACGATCCCTCTGCCCCGTATCACTACCTGGTGACAGTCTACACTGGACACCGACGAGGGGCAGCCACATCTTCAAAGGTACCTGTGGTTGGTGGGTGTGTCTGTCCTGGTGCAGAGGTGGCTGTCATTATGGAGTGTATTTGGCTCCATGGTTTTATGTTGCTCCTGTCCTCCTTCCATTTTGTATTTTAGAGGAAAGAATATTCTTGTGTGTGAATGTGTGTGTGTGTGTGTGTGTGTGTGTGTGTGTGTGTGCGCGCGCGCGCGCGCATGCGGGTGAATGTCTGTGCTTGTGTCTGCATGCCTACTTTTGTGCAGTGCTAGGATCGAGCGCGGTACTTCTGAAGGCTGGACAAAGGCTGCACCTACTGAGCTGCAGTCCTGGCTTCTGGTGTCTGGATTCTAGGTGACTCTCACCCTGTATGGCTCGGATGGAGAGAGCGAGCCCCACCACCTGTCAGGCCCTGATGCTGCAGTTTTTGAGCGAGGAGGGGTTGATGTCTTCCTGCTTTCCACTCTGTTCCCCCTGGGAGAACTGCGGAGCCTCAGGCTGTGGCATGACAACTCCGGGGACCGGCCATCATGGTGAGCTGGGAGATGGCAAATGACTAGTCTGGCCTCAATGCCTGAGTTACATGCCTCATAGTTCTGCATGGCATGAGTGAGACAAGCAGGGTCAGAGAGGCCCCTGGCTCATGGTCCACAGAAACCAGGCAAGAAGGGAGGCAGGCTGAAGTCCAGCCCTGGTGTCCAGCACTGGGCCTGCCCCTGACCTTTCTGCATTACCAACTCAAGACTTGTCCAAGATCACACACAGCTACACAATCAGAGCAAGGTTCTATCCATTCTTCCTGAGATCAAAACGAGAGAATCAGACAAATAGTGTCCGTATGACCAGGTATCAGCATTCAGAGCCTTAAAAAACATGTTTGGGGATAGCCTGGGGTACATAGTGAGCACCATAGTAGCCTGGGCTAGAACATGAGACTTTATCATAAAAATTCTGGGCATGCCAGGTGTGGTAGGATATGTCTTTAATCTCAACACTTGGGAGGTAGAGGCAAGTGGACCTCTGTGAGTTCAAGGTCTACATAGTGAGTTCTAGGATAGCCTGGACTACATAGAGAGACTCTATTTCAGAAAATAATGATGATGATGATGATGATGATGATGATGATGATGATGATACCGGCTAGTATATACCCTAGCACTTGAGAGGTAGGAGGTTGAAGTTCAAGGTCATCCTTGGCTCGCCAGACAAGTTAAGACAAGCCCTATTTCAAAAAACAGAAGTCAGAGAGAAAGAGATAGAGATAGAGAGACAGGCAGACAGATAGAACATACACTGCTTACGTTTTAGCCGTTTTGACAGATGTTCTCACTCTGTAGCCTAGGCTAGCC
The DNA here is from genome assembly GCA_028551405.1 of Uromys caudimaculatus. NCBI lineage: Eukaryota > Metazoa > Chordata > Mammalia > Rodentia > Muridae > Uromys > Uromys caudimaculatus. The sequence goes on along the minus strand of CM052707.1, from coordinate 45,380,934 downwards.
TTGAGTTCCTGGCAGTCTCTTGCCTCAGCCTATGAGAGCTGGAGTCAGAAGTATGAGCCACCACACCAAGCTTTACTGCTGTCTTTAACTCACTGCACTCTCAGGAAGCAGACTCTGAGAGGCAAGCGAACATGTCGGGTGTCTGTTGAAGGAACCCTAGTATCAGCAAGTGGAGAGGGAGGCCAGCCTGGGATAGGCAGTGGGAGGTATCACACAATGGTGTGACCCAGTGACAGCCCAGCCAACCCTGTGGATCCCTGAAGCTGTCCCCCAAGTTGGACCAAAATGCCCAGGTCCTGCATCACTGGATGTCAGTCACCCAAGAGGACCATGGCCTGGACATAGGTGGCCTTTGCATCCCTGGTGGAGCTGTGCTCATGACATGTGTACAGTGCAGTGACAACTCATATTGAGCAACCAGGGGAGAGCAGCTTTGCTGTCTTCCTGCTGGTCAGACAGTGATGGAAAAGCTGCTCTTAGCCCACACCTCCTAAGACATGCAAGATATCTCTTCAGAGGCTCTGAAGGAGCTTGCTGGAGCACACTTTTCACTGGGCTTCCTTTGCTTCCGGCAAGGTGTACCCAACAGGAGTCCAGATTTTTCAAAAGTGTCTCCCAGCACCCTGCCGCCTCTCTGAGGACAAGCAGCTGCCTTCAAAGCTAAGCTGGCTCTCTCTGCTGGATGACCTCCCCACAGGAGGCCCAATGTCACCCACACACCAAGTGAAGAACATACATGCACGTGTGCCCTTTTGGGGTTCACTTTCTGAAGCTCTTACCTCCGTGATGTCCCAGGGAACCCTACCCCACATCTTGTCCTCAAAGCTGTATCTCCCTTCTCCAGGTATGTGAGCCGGGTGCTGGTCTATGACTCTGTGGTGGACCGGAAATGGTATTTCCTCTGCAACTCATGGCTGTCCATCGATGTGGGAGACTGTGTCCTGGACAAGGTGTTTCCTGTGGCCACAGAGCAGGACAGGAAGCAGTTTAGGTACTTCCTTTCTGTCTTTTTCAGCAAATGTACCGCACTGTCTTCTTTAATCTCAGGGAAATCGCCTCAGAGCCCAGGCATGCTAATGAAAGCACACTTCAACCAGTGGCCTGGATATCTTTGAGGTTGGGACACTGCTGGTCCAAATGTCCTGTTGGAATGGGGGCTCTGGCAGGATTTGCAGCCTAAGAGACAGACGTGTTTTCCAGGGGGTAAGGAGAAGGGACCCCTCACCCGTGTGGTTTCCTGATGAATGTCGCAGGATATTGTCTCTGTTAGTGGCCATGGTAGTTTGAATAGTGAGGTGACTGGTTTTATATCAATGTGACACAACCTAGAATCGTTTGAGGAGAAAGAACCTCAGTTGAAAAGCCTGTGGTGCCTTTTCCTGATTGGTGATTGGTGTGGGAGGACCCAGATCGCTGTGGGCAGCACCACCCTGGGAGCTGTCCTGGGCCGTATAAGAAGGAAGGCTGAGTAAGCCAGTAGTCTGCACCTCTGATAATGCTTTAGGAGTTCCTTCTAGTGGGGAAGGAACACAAGCAGTGTTCCTCTGTGGTCCTCTCTTCAGGTCTTCCCTCCAGGTTCCTGCCCCATCTACCTGATCAGGGACTTTAACCCTTTCCTCCCCAAGCTGTTTCTGGTCATGGTGTTTTGTCCCAGCAACAGAGACCCTACGTAGGGATAAACTTTGATTCAGCCGCTGCCCTTTGTGGCCCTTTTCTGTGTTTTGTGGCAGATGGGTTTTCAGCTCATGTTTCCTTTCTGTTTCTTCCTGCTTCATTCCCTTGCCTGAAGGGTTTCCTTCCGCACTGGTCTGCAAACACATACAAACAGACACTAATATCTACATGCACACACATCAACATACGTTGTTGTTGGTGTGTGTGTGTGTGTGTGTGTGTGTGTGTGTGTGTGTGTGTGTGTGTGTGTTGTGTTGTGTTTGTATACATGTCTGGGACAGAGGTCATCCTTCAGTCACCATCCACCTTGTTTTTAGAGATGGGTCTCTCACTGGCCTACAGCTGCCATTTTGACTAGGGTGGCCAGCCAGGGAGTCCCAGACACCTTTCGGCCTGCCTCTGCCTCCACAGTTCTAGGATTACAAGCATGCATCACCACACCTGACTTTTGACATAGGATGGGGATTGAACCCAGGTCCTTGTACAGCAAACACTTTGCCAAAGCTATCATCCAGGCCACTTATTTTACATCTATTGTATTAATGGAACTACGTTGCCTTCTGTCTTTAGTATACTAAATGTATCATGGTCACCCTTTGGGAAGAGTATGTTTAGGTCAAGTAATTTTCTTTATTTTTGTTTGAGAAAGGATCTCGTGTAGTCCAGGCAATGAGCCAAGGATGACGTTGCTCCTCCTGCCTCCACCTCCCGCGGTGGGGCAATTACGTCCATATCCCATCATACCCTGTGTTCCTAATGGCTTTGCAGTAGCGCACAGAATGGATGGTGAATTTACTCACTCTCTTCCATGGGCAGAAGGTCTGCTAGTCTGGGGACATCCTCTCCCAGTGGGCCCTTCAAAAGGGATCAGTTCTGAATTAGAGATCTGTCCGAAGAGACTGACTCAGATGGGGGCGTGAGCGAGGGGTCCTAACTGATGATATTACAGCTATCTTATCAAATTCAAATTGCAGCAAAGACACCATGCACACAGACCTCTTAACTACATGCTAGTGCTGACGCAGTGGTACAGGCCAGCTATAGTGAGTGTGAGGCCAGCCTGAGCTACTCAAGACCCTGTCTCAAATCAGTAATAACTATGGCTCTAAATACTTCCAAACACCCAGGACGCAAGGTTCTGTCATTATCTTAAAGTCACGGAAACAAGCATGAAGAATGACATCACCTGCCTGAGGTCATGGGTCACAGGAAGGGCAGGCTAGGACCAAGGAGGCTCCCTTTTCACACTGTGAATGTTGCTTAGGTGCTGGATGCTTGCCCACCTTGTGTGAAGCCCCCCGGGGGGGGGGGCCCTGGGTGTGTCAGCAAGCGCCTGAAATTCCAGCACTCAGAGACTGGAAGCTGGGGGTCAGGAGTGCAAGGTCATTCATTCTCCAATAGCGTTTGTGAGACCAGCCTGTGCTATAGGAGACAATGTCAAAAGTAAAATCACAATCTGCTAGTTTTTTTTAAATGTATTTGCATATGTATGTGTTTGTCTGTGATGTGGCATTTCTGTAGAGGTCAGAGGGCAACTTTTTTAAAATCTGTTCTTCCTTTCATTTTTTTTTTTTGGATTTTATGTGCATGTGTGTTTTACCTGCATATGTATCTATGCATCGTGTCCATTTAGTGCCTGTGGAGACCAGGAAAGGTGTTAAACCTTTTAGGAGTGACAAACAGTTTTTAGCTGCCATCATGTGGGTGCTGGAACTCGAACTTAGGTCCTCTTAAACAGCACACAGTGGGTGCTCTCAGCCACTCTTAAACAGCGCACAGTGGGTGCTCTTAGCCACTGTGAAACAGTGCATGGTATTCTTAGCTACTGGGCTATCTCTTCAGCCTGACCTCATTTCTAAGGCAGGGTCTCTGCTGCTTACCTGAGAGTTATCTCTTGTCTGCACCTCCCATATTGCCATAGGAGTGCCCCAGGTTACGAGTCACCTAATCCAGCTTTTAAGAAAATGTGGTTCATAGTTGTGTAGTAAGGGCTGTCTACCTACTGAACCATCTTGCTGGACCTCAAACACGCTAAACCTTACAGGTGAATCTCAGGTTGTTGTTGGTTTTTGGGTTTTGTTTTGTTTTGTTTTGTTTTGTTGGTTTTTCAAGACAGGGTTTCTCTGTGTAGCCCTGGCTGTCCTGGAACTCACTCTATAGACCAGGCTGGCCTCGAACTCAGAAATCCACCTGCCTCTGCCTCCCAAGTGCTGGGATTAAAGGCGTGTGCCACCACTGCCTGGCTTGTTGTTGGTTTTTGTTTGTTCTTTTCTTTCTTATTTATTTATTATCACTCCAGCCCCGCTCACTCCAGTCCAAAGATTCATTTATTCGTTATACGTAAGTATACTGTAGTTGTCTTCAGACGCACCAGATCTCATTATGGATGGTTATGAGCTACCATGTGGTTGCTGGGATTTGAACTCAGGACCTTCAGAAGAGCAGTCAGTGCTCTTAACTGTTGAGTCATCTCTCCAGCCCTGTTTGTTCTTTTCAAGACAGGGTTTCTCTATATATCAGCTCTGGCTGTCCTGGAACTAGCTCTATAGACCAGGCTGGTTTTGAAGTCACAGAGTTCCACCTCTCTCTACCTTCCAAAGTGCTGGGGTTAAAGGCTCCAGATTGCTTTTAATAGACCAGCCCCCTGCATAGCTGTTTCCTTCCCTAAATGTCTCTCTGCCTCTCCCTCCTGGCCTGCCCACAGCCACCTGTTTTTCACTAAAACCTCCACGGGCTTCCAGGAGGGACACATCTGGTACTCAGTCTTCTGCAGTTCCACTCGGAGCAGCTTCACACGTGTGCAGAGGGTGTCCTGTTGCTTCTCGATGCTTCTCTGCACCATGCTGACCAGCATCATGTTCTGGGGTGTCCCTAAGGACCCAGCTGAGCAGAAGATGGACTTGGGTAAATCTCAGGATTACTTCCAATGTCTGGGGCTAGTGGGCACCAGACTCACAATCATAGCAAGACCGCTGTAATCTAGAGACTTTTAGCTTTGTTTGATTAATTTGATATTTTGAAACAAGGTCTCTGTGGACCAGGTATCACTAACCATTAGAGGTATATGCCACTATATCTAACTTGATTTAATCTTTGTGTTTTATGTGCATATGTGCATACACACGGGTGTATGTGTGTACTGAAACCAGGGTTCGGCCTTGGGTGTTGCTCCTCAGGAGCCAATCACCTCACTTTTTGAAGACTTAAGCTCACCAGCTGGGCTACACTGGCTGGCCAAAAAGTCTCAGGGATCTGCCTGTCCCTCCTCTCAACACAGTGATTATAAGTGGGTGCCACCCCACCTGACATTTTACAGTGGTGCTTGGGATCGCGGGGTATGGGTCTCCAAGCTTGCATGGCAAACCCTTTACACACCAAGCTGCCCCCTCAGCTCCCTGAGTCAGTCTTCACTGGGACAAGGACGATATGTTTGTCCATGTACTTTCACAGCTGACTTTAGCGTCCGGCCCTGCAAAGAGAAGCTAAGCCACATGGCCCAGGCTCATGGTAAACTGCCATGCTAGCATGGACTATCTGGCTTAGCCCATAGCTCTGAGGAAGCTAAGGGCCTCTTAGGAGCAGGGTGGACATCTAAAGGCCCATGGGTGACCTCTCGGGAGTTGTGCTTGGTTGGGCCTTCACTGTGTGGCTGCCTTCTGCTGGGAGGGTGGAGGGGACCAGGCTCTGGGCACCTGCCTCCATTTGATATTCCCGTCTTTCCTTTTTCTTTAGGCAAGATTGAGTTCACTTGGCAGGAGGTGATGATTGGGTTGGAGAGTTCTGTTCTTATGTTCCCCATCAACCTCCTGATTGTCCAGATCTTTCGGAACGCCCGACCTCGTCTCCCAGTGGAGAATGATGGGAAACGGAAACGGGGACCCCCCAACCGGACCCCCTCACCACAGCCCATGGAGGAGGGGCGTCTGACAGCTGAGACAGTGACTAAGGCAAGTTCTCAGCCTCAGCTTTTGTAGGAATGGAGGGATGTTGTAACCGAGTAGGCTGGTGCGTGGGGTCAGGCTGGTGCGTGGGGTCAGGCTGGTGCGTGGGGTCAGGAAGCCTAGGTTATCTGACAGTCTCAGTTGCCAATATTTGCTGGCTGAAAACATGCAGACCAATACACGTATACACACACACATGCAGACCTATAGGACACATGTACACACACACACGCACACCTATTGTGTGCAAGATATCCCACCCTCACTGGAAATTCTGTTGGTAAAATTCTTTCCGTGTCAGGAGACACAAACAATATCTACGCCCCTCCTAGGCTCCAAGGACAACCCAAAGAACAAGTCCACCAAGTTCACCCAGAGAAATCAATGAGTTTACTGGGCCTTCCTGACCCAGCAAGGGAGAAGGGTTACAGACAGGAGCATGCTCCATCTTAAAGCAGCCGCCTTGGAAGGGGTAGCACGCAGTAGTGACAATGGTTTCTTTATGGCTGTGTAGATGGAGCCTCCTCCCTGTCTTCCTCATTAATATCCTCCTCCCCCCACACACACCCAGACCGTATGCAGCTATGTCCGAATTGCATGAGGTTGGTTGAGGGCCTCAAGACCCGTCCTGTCCCGCCCCTTCTAGGGAAGGTAACCAGTCAACAGGCCCAGTTGGTATGCTCTGTGAGCAGGCTCAGAAGCACTGAAGATGGCAGCAGTGTGGTTCTGAGGACAGTGCTGTACTGTAGAACCCCCGGGCTAGAAGCCCCTAAAAGCCTTTTCCTGCACTCAGGTGCTTGATAATCTTTTATAGGACCCTTGCTGTGTGTGGTCGCTTGAGTAATGCAGCCTGGGATGCTGGAATGAGTCCGTTCAGCCCTACAAGAGAGATTTCAGTGGCTGCAGCTAGTGCCTGGGGTAGCAGGCGGAGCTGTAGTTGAAACGTGGATCTTGCAGCTCAGGGCCTATGTTCTTGGCCTCTGTGCCGTGCGCCCTCACCTGTGGCTCATGTTCCCATGCCTCGCTGGGCTTTCTTGCAGGGTATACGGAATCTCATCAGCTCACTGTTTAAAGCCCTGAAGGTGCCACCCCCAGCCTCAGGCTGGGACTCTATGAATCGGATGGACATTAACGACCTCCTCGCTTTAATGGAGGCCATCGTCTGCCCAGAGAGCACAGAGGGACAGGGGTTCTGGGAGGAAGCCAAAGGGAGAGCAGACCCTTTCACCTTCACATGTGGGTCTGTTAAACCGAAAGGTAAGTCCTTCCCACTTCTGTGCCAAAGTTGAAAGGAGTATCGGGCTCAGGACCCCCAAGACCAAGTTCTCAGCACAAAGGAGATTGGTTTGCCCCAGAGGGACAGAGGGCATTGATAAAGACAAAGACGGGAGACAGAGGATGGAGGAGAAGGGGAAGGGAGCAAAGGAGAGGGGAGAAAAGAGGCAAGGGGGAGTGGGGAGGGATATTTGTCTTGGAGAGACAAAGGCCTGCCTCTGGATAGAGAGGACACAGATGTGGCCCATAGGCAAATGGTAGTTTATAAAGGTTAAAGGGGAAACTCCACTTTAGGATGAGGTGTTTATTTTTTTTATGATTCTCTCTATATTTTTTTTAAAAGATTTTATTTATTTTATGTATCTGAGTACACTGTAGCTGTCTTCAGACACACCAGAAGAGGGCATCAGATCCCATTACAGATGGTTGTGAGCCACCATGTGGTTGCTGGAAATTGAATTCAGGACCTCTAGGAAGAGCAATCAGTGCTCTTAACCACTGAGCCACCTCTCCAGCCTGGGGTGTTTAATTTTAATTTGGCATGTTAATTAAGGACAAAGGGGGCTTTTGATTGCTGGACTTCAATACTTTGATAGCTGGACCTTGGTAGCCTCAAGAGGAGGAAGTGGCCAAATAAGGGAATAGGCCTTGGGGGCTGGCTTTAGGAATGTAGTCTCACAGTTTAGCAATGCAGATGAACTGGAGAGCAGGCAAAACCTGCCAGGGCCGTGCTCACACTGGAGCTGGCTAGAGTCCCATTAAAAGGAAGTGGTCCTATGGAGCCAGGTGGTCCAGGTTGGAAATCAAGCTCTTGCCTCCATCTCCCAGACGCTGGGATTGCAGGCGTGTACCAGCACACACAGCTTCATGCTTCTTTAAAACTCGAGTACATTTATTATTGAACGTGGGTAAGAGCGTGCTTTGAGGTCAGAGAAGTCGTGTGACTGGTTTCCCCCTACCATGTAAGTCATCAAGATTGGCAGCAAGTGTCTGTGTCCTCTGAGCCATCTCCCTGGCCCATTTTGTTTCTTATTATGTCACTTCTATGATTTAAAACAAACGACAAAAAGCGATATTCAAAACATTTCTTTCAGCTGGTATGGTGGCCAGCGGCTGCCTGAAATCCCTGCACTTAGCAAGGAGGGCAAAGGTCATTTTTGGCAACACTGAAAGCTTGAGGCCAGCCTGGGATACATGAATCACTGTCTCAAAGACAAAGTAACAGCCATTTAAAAAACCAACACATTTTAGGGGAGCTGGGTGTCCCGCGTGCTACTTGGTCTCGCCAGCAAGAACCCACGCGGACACACGGATCCTTCTGCAGCAAAGCGTTTATTGCATCATGAAGAGGAAGACCCCGGGGGCCCAGAATGGCACTGCTTATATAGCCCTGAGGCAGCGTGTCCTCCACTGATTGGCGCGCCCCTGGGAGTGGGCGGTGATTAGTCATGTACACCCTTAATGCGCAAGCGCTTCCGGGTTTTCCCGCGCTATCCATAAGTTTCCTTAGAGCGACAGCGGAAGTCAGCGCCATCTTGTAATGGCGAATACTCTAACCGCTCCCTACATCTCCCCCCATTCTTTCAAGTGAGAAGGAGAGGGGGGTCAGCTGGGTTAAATAGGCCACACCTCCCTACAGTGGTATCAAAACACAGAACCAGGCTCGATCAAGCGAATTCCGTCATGAGTGAATAGGCGATCAAAGGCCAATATTCTGAGAGTATTCCATCTTTACCCTTCCAGGTGTAATGGTACAAGACCCCTGGGTGCAAGGGCTAAGGAGGCTATGTTATGAGTAACACCCATCTCTGTGCAATGGAGCATATCTCTTAGGGGTGCAAGGGC
>CM052707.1:45360167-45371699 GCA_028551405.1 Uromys caudimaculatus | reverse complement strand
CGAATACCGGAAATGCCTGTCAGATCTTTCTCTGTTCCTCCTTTGTGAAAAAGGAATCCGAGCTACGCCCCTCCACGTACGGAGGTGGCGCGCTGGGGGCCACAGGCCCAGAGATCATATGGCCCTTCCCCTTCTCTTTTGTTTGTCTATTGTTAGCTCCACTTCTACAGTGATTATCTGGATGGTATCTCTCCTCTTCATAGCGAGCTGCCTGATTTTCTAGGTCTTCCTCTTCGGGAGGACTAAATTCGTCCTCCTCAGAGCTAGTAAGACCCAGAGCCTCTAACTCCTTTACGGGATAGAGACGTCTTTTCCCCTCCTTTCTCTTTTTCTCTCCCAGGCCCTCTTGGCCTCTCTTTCTCTCTCCCAGGGCCTCCTGGCCTCTCTTTCTCTCTCCCAGGCCCTCTTGGCCTCTCTTCTTTTCTCCCAGGCCCTCTTGGCCTCTCTTTCTCTTTCCCAGGCCCTCTTGGCCTCTCTTTCTCTTTCCCAGGCCCTCTTGGCCTCTCTTTCTCTCTCCCAGGGCGTTCTTTCCCTTTTCTCTCGTTTCTTTGGACTCGAGGTCCTCAGAAAGGTCTCTTTTTTTAGGCATGCCTTTTCTTTTTCTTTTGTCTCGCTCTGTTTTTGACATGCTGTCCTGTAAATCCTCCATTGCCCCCAGTCCCGCTATTACTGTCGGGCAGCAGTTTTCTTCCTCCAAACATGATTTTACTAGCTTCCACAAAGACATGGTCCCCGTAAAGAGGGCGAGTGCGGCCGATACTATAAGGATAGCTTCTATCGCGTCAGCCGATTGTGGAGGAAGATGGGAGAAAAGCTCGCGGACAGTCATGCCTCTCAGAGCTTACCTTTGGTCCTGTAGTTCTGAATCCACTCCGCAGAAACGGAGGGTCTCCTCTGTGCCGGTGATGATGAAGTCGCTACGTTCCCGGGTTTCGGCACCAGTTGTCCCGCGCGCTACTTGGTCTCGCCAGCAAGAACCCACGCGGACACACGGATCCTTCTGCAGCAAAGCGTTTATTGCATCATGAAGAGGAAGACCCCGGGGGCCCAGAATGGCGCTGCTTATATAGCCCTGAGGCAGCGTGTCCTCCACTGATTGGCGCGCCCCGGGAGTGGGCGGTGATTAGTCATGTACACCCTTAATGCGCAAGCGCTTTGGGGGTTTTCCCGCGCTATCCATAAGTTTCCTTAGAGCGACAGCGGAAGTCAGCGCCATCTTGTAATGGCGAATACTCTAACCGCTCCCTACAGCTGGGGATAGAGATAGAGCATGTGACAGATCCCTAGGTTCTGTCTCCAGCCCGGAGAAGAAATATGGAGAATCTGAAATTTCAACAACCCAACTGTAGAAAAACAGCAATGGGGCCGGTGGGTAAAGATGCTGAGATGCTGGCCTCCATGTCCAACTACCTGAGTTCAAAACCCAGCACTGGGGATGTGTGTGTGTGTGTGTATGTGTGTGTGTGTCTGTCTGTCTGTCTGTCTGTCTGTGTCTGACATTGCTATACATTCCTATAACTATAATCTCAGCAGTCAGGAGGCTGAAGCAGGAGGATTACCAGTTTGAAGCCAGCCTGGCCCACAAAGCAAAATCCTATGAAGGAAGAAGAGGGACAGGAGGAAGGAGGGAGGGAGGCTTAGCCAGCTTACAGGGTGGAAGCCCTCCCCCAAAACCCGCCCCACCTCACAGCTTGGGTCTGATCCCTGGAGAAAGAGAGCCAACTCCCACAAACTATACTTTCACATGTGTGCCATGGTGTGTACACACACACACACAGACACACAGACACACAGACACAATAAATAAATAAATAAATAAATAAATAAATAAATAAATAAATGTTTAAACATTTTTAAAAAAAGGAAGAGAAGGAAATCGGCTCCTAATATAATTAGGAAAAATGACCGTTGGTTGGATATTTGACGGGATTATTGTTAAGAACCTTAAAAATTCAAAATGCTGTTGCTACTTTTTTATTTCTATATTTTTATTTTGAAAGTTAAGGGTGCAGCCCTTTGAAGCCTTTCCCTCTGGCAGAAACGCACTAATGTACTTAATGAAATGGTGTGAGCTTTAAGGTTTGCTGCCAAGTAGACCAATGTGGGACAAGCCTGCAATCCCAGAAGTCAAGAGGCCAATGCAGTAGGGTGCTGAGTTCCAGGCCAGCCCGAGCATTTCAAGCAGTAAATCCACGTGCAGAGGCCACCAGGAAGCCTGGAGAAGGCATGTGCTTCACCAGCTTTTTGCCTTCCCTTCTGGTTATTTGAAATGGCTTTTGTTTTGTGAGACAGGTCTCACTACATAGACCAGGCTGGCTTTGAACTTGTTATTGCAGGCATGCAAGTTCCACACATCTGGCTCACTTGGAAGGTTTCATATTTTAAAACAAGAAAAAGTGAGAAGAAGGCTAGTGGGGTGGCTTGGTGCTCCTACAGAGGACCCAAATCCTGTCCCCAGCAGCCACGTCACACTGCCTAGAACTACTTCTGAGAGATCCAAGGCCCTTTTCTGGCCTCTGGAGCACTCATACACATGTGGCAAACACACACCCATACATGTGAGAAAAAACATAATAAAATAATTGTTCTTAAAATGTGAAAATTTGGGGTTGGAGAGACGGCTCAGTGGGTAAGAACACTGACTATTCTTCCAGAGGGTCCCAGTCAATTCCCAACACCCACAAGGCAGCATACAACTGTCTATAACATGGGATCTGACACCTGAACACAGACATACTATATCACACAGACCTCTGACCTCTACATGAGTGCTGTGGTGCACACACATACACACACAAACACAGAGACAGACACACACACAAAGACAGAGATTGAGACAGAAATAGCAACAGAAGGCAGAGATGATAGGTAATATAGATAGCATTTTAAAAAACTAAGACTCTAGAGGGAAATGGCCAGACAATGAGCGCTTAAAGTCAGTCACTGGGTTAGAAGCAGGGTGTGTGGGGAAGTGTGCTCTTCTCTTTATAAGTAAGCACATTTTCAAACTGTCCCTGATCAAAAGCTAAAAGAAGAAACATTGATACGCTAGCTGGCTGTTTGGGCCCAGCCTCTGTGCTTCAGATTTCCTGCACCTGGAATGCAGCAGGTGAGCTCAAGGAGGCTGCTGTGGTTTTTATTGCTGCTGGTTCTTTGTCCCCTACCACTACCTGGTCACTTTCCCCTTTGACTCATAGAGCACACATGGCACCCGAAACCCGAGCTGGCAGTGAGCGGCCTTTGGAAGGACAGCATCTCCAGGCGCTGTCTCTACCTTCAGCTGGAACATGTGGAGAGGGAGCTTCGGCTGGTGGGGCCCCAAGGCTTCAGGCATCGCCACAGCCATGCCCAGGCCCTCAGGCAGCTACAGGTCCTGAAGGGCCACCTCTGGGGACAGCCAGGTACCCCAGCACTGGCACATACCAGGTAATCTACTTCCTTGAATGCTGAATGAACACACCTGCCCTCTCCAGCCTGGGGCTACAGGCTGGGACACCTTGTCCAACCTTGGAAAGATGTCCACCCAGACCATGCAGGCAGAAGGAACTAGGGGTTCCCTTGAGTATCCTTGAAGCCATCAGGGGTTAAGGGGACAGGGTTACTTGCTGGAAGACACTCAATCCTTTGCACAGAACTTTGCAGTTCGTGACCTTATTTTTGGTGGTTGTTGCCCAGTCTGCAGTGTTGGAGCCATGTCTCAGTCTCTCTGTGCCTCAGTTTCACTCTGAAATGTAGAGCTCCTAATTCAAACCCAAAGGATCTTTTCTTCCATTTATCTGATGTCTTTTTTGCTTGTTGAAGTGCTGGGGGTTGAGCCTCATTCTTATGCATGCTAAGGAGTCTCTCTGCAAGTGGTTTGTTTGGTTTTTTTTAAAATAATTAGTAAACTTTGAAGACAGGTTATTTGATAAACTAAGTGTGCCAGACCTGATGCACAGTCTTATAATCCCAAATACTAGGGAGGATGAAGCAGGAAGCGCACGTGTTCAAAAACAGCCTGAGCCACATAGCAAGCTCAAGGCAAAGCTGAGTGTCTTAGTTAGGGTTACTATTGCTTTGAAAGCAAACTGGGGAGGAAAAGGGTTTATGTGGCTTACACGTCGACTTTGTTGTTCATCACTGGAGGAAGTCAGGGCAGAAACTCAAGCAGGGCAGAAACCTGGAGGTAGGAGCTGATGCAGAGGTCATGGAGGGATGCTGCTTACTGGCTTGCGCCTCATGGCTTGCTCCCCTATCAATCACTGATTAAGAAAATACCTTACAGGTTAGCCTATAACCAGATCTTATGGAGACATGTTCTGAATTGAGGTTTTCTCCTCTGAGGACTCCAGCTGTGTCAAGTTGACTTAAAACTATCCAGTGTTTTGTTTGGTTGTTTGGTTGGTTCTTTTGTTTTTGCCTGCTCTTCATGGCTGTGCCACCAGCTTATGTGCCTGCAGAGGACAGAAGAGAATTGGGAGTTACAGTGGTGAGCAGCCATGTGGTTGCTGGGAATTGAACCCAGGTCTTCTGGAAGAGCAGCCAGTGCTCTAACCACTGAGCCATCTCTCCAGCACCTATATTCCATTTTCCTTATTTTTGTTGTTTTGAGACAGGGTCTCTCTATATAGCCCTGGTGTCCTGGAACTCACTCTGTAGACCACCAGGTTAGCCTCAAACTTACAGAGATCCTCCACCTGCCTCTGCCTCCTGAGTGCTGGGATCTACGTCTGACTCTGTGTTCCTTTAAAAAAATTTTTCTGTATTCTTTTTTTTAAAGATTTATTTTACATGTGTGTTTGTGTGTGTATGAGTATCAGAGGTTAGAAGAAAGTGTTGGATCCTTTGGAACTGGAGTCTCAAGTATCTGTGAGGCACCTGATGTGCCAACCCACTGGTAGAGCAGTAAAGCGTTCTTAAACACTGAGTCATCTCTTCAGCTTCAGCCTGGGTGATTCAGTGAGGCCTTCTCTCTCTCTTTCCGTGTGTGTGTGTGTGTGTGTGTGTGTGTGTGTGTGTGTGTGTGTGTGTTATAGCTCAGTGGTAATAGACTCACCTAGGATGCTGGAGACCCAAGGGCTGTCTTTCCATGGCTCACGCACACATAGCTTTTGGTAGTCAACAAATAAAAAAATTGTTATTTATTATTCAGAAAATGACCCTTCTTGAGAGGTCTTCTGAGGTAATCTAGGATGATCTTGTATTATGCCTGGGATGTTTTTCATATTCCCCCCTCCAAAAGGAAAATGGAGGGTGTAAGACAGATGGGGTGTGCCAGACACGATGGAGGGCTGTTGGAAGCAGTGGTAAGTGCTGGGGGTTGCTGGCTTGATGCCTTTTGTGTGATGAGACTCTTTTACCATAAAAGATTTTTTTAATGACCCAAAACCAGCCTTCTAGGCTTGCGGTTAGAGACTGCCCCCAGCCAGCACTGGACAGACAGCAGCATAAAGAGCAGTTCTTTCAGGCAGGCACAAATTACAGAGGAGAAACAGATTAGCAGAGGCCAAGTGACTTGCGCAAGGCCATTTGGAGGATGAGGACAGATGGGTCGTCGGGTGGCACCCTAACTGTGTTGCTCTAACCTTTTTTACAGTACTCCTCGGGCCAGCAAGTCCCCTTGTGGCCTGCCCTGGTGGTGTGTCCTAGTGGGCTGGCTCCTGGTGGCGACCACCAGTGGGGTGGCAGCCTTCTTCACGATGCTGTATGGCCTGCATTATGGAAGAGCCAGCTCCCTCAAGTGGCTCATCTCCATGGCTGTGTCCTTTGTGGAGAGTGTGTTCATCACCCAGCCCCTGAAGGTCAGAGCACCCCCCTTCAAAGTGTCTGCCCACCCCTGCTATCCACCTTGTGGTCAGTTCTTTTTCAAGCATAGCTATTTTTTTTTTAAGGATTTATTTATTTTATGTATATGAGTACACTGTAGCTGTCAGACATACCAGAAGAGGGCATCGGATCCCATTACAGATGGTTGTGAGCCACCATGTGGTTGCTGGGAATTGAACTCAGGACCTCTGGAAGAGCAGTCAGTGCTCTTAACCGCTGAGCCATCTCTCCAGCCCCCTATTATTTTTTTTAATGTTCATTTAACAAACACATGAGCTGCTACCTCAGCAGGGATAACGGAGCAGGGATAATGGAGACAGTACCATAATAACCCAAAAGACTTGTCCCTAGTACTGGGGCTAACACTTCTTTATCATCATCACCTTTAGGATTGTGGGAAATTTATAGGGGAGAACTCATAAAGCTGGGGCTGTAACTCAGAAGTAGAGAGCTTGCCAAGTGTGCACAAGGCCCTGGTCCAGTCCTAGCACTCCCACAGAAAGACCACAGATATCTCTTCATAGTGTGTGTGCGCGTGCATGCGTGCGTGCGTGCGTGCGTGCGTGCGTGCGTGCGTGTGTGTGTGTGTGTGTGTGTGTGCATGTGTGTGTATATCCTTAGATACTTCTGAGTATAGAATGAGAGAAGATAGCAATTTAAAGGACTGTTCCCTTCAGAAACTTGCTCCCATTCCCCGAGAGGTTAAGTTATGTGGGAGCATATTAGCCTTGGATACTAAGCCCAGACTTAGAACCAGCAGGGAGCAGGGACAGACCTGCCTCTGGAAGGAGCCAGGAAGTTGCCAGTTGGCAGGGGACCAGGAAAACTGTAAAAGTAAAATGACCATTTCAGGATTCTTCTCATGTTTAGTTACTTGGTTTTGTTTGGGCTTTAAGACAGGGTCTTCCTATGTAGCCCTGGCTAGACTGGTACTCAGTGTGTAGCCTGGACTTGCTCTGAATTGATGGCAATCCTCCTGCCTCAGCTACCCAAGTGCTGAAACTGTAGATATGTACTACCATACCCAGCCCCTGGACTTTTACTCCTGTGGGACATCTCAGACCCTCCCTCCCTCCACCCTCCTATTCTACCCTGACTTCTGTATGGATTGATTGATTGATAAGGTCATGTAGCCTAAGGTGGTCACAAACTATGTAGCTGAGGCTGGCCTCAAACTTCTGATCTTCCAGCCTCTACCTCCCTAGTGCTGGGATCAGGTGTGTGCTGTCTCTCTGTTAATGGAAACGCTCCAGTTATGTTGCTGGAGATGAACCCAGGGCTCTGTGCACGCCAGGCAAGTACTCTGCCAGCTGAGCTACCTTCCCAATTCCACCAGCCAAGGCTACAAGACTAGGACAAGATGGGGTGTGTCCCCCATGTTCCAAACCAAACCACAGGATCCCCTTCGATTGGGCATAACAGACAGACAGGTTGCAGGTTGTATCAGTTGATGCAGAGCTGCAGGGATGGGGTGGAGTCAGAAGTGAGAGATGCTCTGGACAGCAAAGTGGGAAGCTCTGGGAAGTTTCAAGGCTTGTCCACCCTTCGGACTGGTGGTAGCCCCGCCCCCTCCTGACCTCCCTCTGCGGGAAGGCTGATCCCCATGTCTCAGGCCTTGAGAGTCCCCTGCAACCTTGGGCTCACATGAGGTGATTTCCAGGTACTGGGCTTTGCTGCTTTCTTTGCGCTGGTCTTGAAGAGAGAGGATGATGAAGAGACCTTGCCCTTATTTCCAGGACATCTGTCTAGCCCAGGTAATAGGGCCCTGGTATGTGGAGACAAGGGCCTTGTCACGCAGTGGTCTGGCAAGGCTGTGTAGGCCTGCCAAGAACATCTATGAGGTGCCCTGGGCCTTGGGCACTCCCAGATACTGTCTGCCACCAACCTTTACAAGGGACTTACAGTCATTCCAGAGTAGCCAGACAAGAAACACCCACCCTCCCTCCCTCCCTCCCTCTTTTGTGGAGCCTATTCCTTCTCGTCCACATTTTCCTCCTGATAGCCCAGCGTAACCTTTACGGGGGTGGGGGGGTGGGGGGGGGTAGGGGGTGCCCTTGGGAATTTGGAAGGACTCTTTAGCCTGCGAGCCCTTGGGGAAAGGGCAGGCTGTATTCTTTTTAGAGATAGATGGCACCTGGACTGGACTGGCCTTGAACTTGGATTTGTACTTCAGCTGCCTCCAAACCACTGCCCTCCCCACCCCACCCCCCACCCCCAGGCATTGCCACCGAGCTAGTTTACGTGGTGCTGGGGACAAAACACAGGCTACGCCCAAGTTAGGCGGGCACTCCATCAAAGGGGCTGCATTCTCTGCCCCTTACTACCTTCCTTACCAAGGCGTGGGTGCCTGAAATGTCAAAGGAAAACAAAGCACTCACTTAGCTCATGGGCAGGCTGCAGAGAGTGGCCACACATTAGACGTCTGGGACCAAAAGTCTGTAACCAAGGGTCCAAACTGTCCATGATGATTTTGGTAAACAAAGATTTATGAGAACAACTCGACTGACTGCTGGTCTAAGAGGCTCCTGGTCAGTCCCCTCCCCACATTGGAGCTCTCAAGGGACCTCGAGAAGAGCTTTCCTCAGACTGATAAGCAAACAGAATCAATAACTGACCTTGACCTTAGCGAAGATAAAACAGGAACCAGTGCGCTCATGAGCACAGAGGTTAGCCCTGTCCCAGACTTGTAATCTTCCATTCCAGGGTAGAGTTTTGACTTTGCATATCTAAAAATAAAATAAAATAAAATAAAATAAAATAAAATAAAATAAAATAAAATCCCATTTCTTAACCAAAATCTCCTTTTTCAATGAAAAAGTAATTTTTCTCTGAAGAGATGCCAGCTTCCCAGCCTAGCAGATATTCGTCCATCATTCTTCTGGTGAGTCTTCAAGGACAGCTAGCTGTGTTTCAGGCAGCGATGGAGTCAGAGCATAGCTGACATAAAATTCACTCACTGTTGGATGTCATTCATCATTTCTAGTCAATTCAGAGGACTCTATAACTACCATCGCTATGATTGAGATTTAAAACATTTCATCCCCCAGAAGGGCCCCTTTTGCTCCTTTTGAGTTGGTCCCTGATCCCAACCCAGCCCTAGGCACTGTGGGACTGGCTGAATAGAATGGGTCACAACCCCTGCCAGCATAGACCACGTAGGCAGGTGACGTTAAAGCATGTTAATGCATAAGTAGACATCTAAGGGAGTATGATGAGGACAAGACTACAGGGGAATAAGACCCTTGGGGCTCCCCTAGGCATCCCCGGAAGGATAGGGAGAGGAAAGACTTGAACCCTAGATGCCTGCGAAGGCCTTGAGATAGAACTGCTCACTTGTTGGCAATCACTGATGGTATGTCTGGAGCCCAGGGAGCTATGCGGAAGGAGAGAGGGTGGAGGGGGTTAGAGAGCGCAGGACAGGAAGGGCCTGGGGCAATTCTGGGATTTTTGAGTTTAAAATAGGAAAGTGGTGGCCCTATCTGTCTTGTCCTTTCACAGAGGTCACCAGGTCACAAGTGGAAATGTGGAGACCAGCAGGAAGGTAGATGACAAATGCTGGGGACAGGGTAGGCAGACACCCGATAGATGGACCGTACTACACCCATCAGAACGGCTGGTGGCAACACCTGGCTTCCCTGTCACGTGTGGGACTGTTTCGTTTCCTTGTGTCCACAGGTCCCTATGTCTTGTTCCGAACACGAAGGCGCAGCAGCAAGGATGCTTACCAGCCTCCTCCCACCTCTGTCGTTGAGAAGATGAAAACCACTCGCCTCAAGGAGCAGAAAGCATTTGCTCTCATCAGAGAAATCCTGGGTGGGCAACTTCCTGCACCTGGGTTCCTAGCACATCTTGGAGCAGACATACACCGAGTGTCCTTTGATGAGCCCCTTGCTGGCCCTATAGATGGCTACTTGTCCTAACTTCTCCTTTCTGCCTGAAATCTTTTTTTAAATTTTATTTATTTTTATTAGTACACTGTAGCTGTCTTCAGAGCCCATTACAAATGGTTGTGAGCCACCATGTGGTTGCTGGGAATTGAACTCAGGACCTCTGGAAGAGCAGTCAGTGCCATCTCAGTGCTGAGCCATCTCTCCAGCCCCCTGCCTGAAATCTTTTATACTCTTGAGATGAGGTCTGAGTTCCCTGTTGTGGCTGTACTCACTAGGGTCCCCTCCCCTGGCTCCCAGCTGTTAAGGTTTCTGTAGCTCCTGAGATCTGATGCTTCTCAGGTATCTGGGCCTTTTGTTCTGTCCTATCTTCTCAGCTGCCTGGAATGTCCCACTCTCCTTCCCACCTTCCCTTTGGGCTAATTCTTCCTTTTCTTTAACTCTTAGAGCTTATCTTTAGGAGGACCCTCCCTTCCCCTTGCTCTGGCCAGGATCACTCCAAGCTCAGAGCTTCTCTGCCTGATTCCCCTAAAGTAGATCTGGGTGGTTAGGGTTCGCTAGCAAGGTGGTCCCAGGCAGGTGGGTCAGAGGGAAGTGCTGCAAGAAAGGAAAGAAGCCAGAGGGTAGGGGCAATGGGGGGAGGGGGAGGGTGGGGGCGGGGCGGTGGCTCCCCTCCCCTAACTTTCCTGTGCATTATCATTATTGGTGACCCAGGCCCAGCAGGGGACTGGGGGGGGGGGGTATCTCAAGGGGCAGATCCCAAGCCCAAGGCTAGAAGGTCTGGCGCGGTAGGAATCTGCACCCTGGTGGATTGTTATGTGTGACTTTGTGATCTAAAGACAAGACCCTGCCTGTCTTCAGTGGACGCCATGAGCACAGGGACCGTATCTGCTCCATCACTTTATTGGCAGCAATGCCACAGGGCGGGGGCCTGGTTTTGACAGTTCTGTCGTGGATACACGGATAGGGGCTGGAGGGGGCTCAGTAGGTAAGAGTGTCCACTTTGCAAGCACAAAGTCCTGGTTTGGATTCCCAGCACCCACGTGAAGAGACAGATATGGTCGCATGTACTTGTAACCCCAGTGCTAATGGAGGAGGGTGAGCGCTTGCTGGCTGCCAGCCTGGCTCTGGGGTCAGTGCCAGACCTTGTCCCAAGGGGAAAGTTATAGAACACGACACTCAATATGGTCCTCTGGTCACCCACACGTATGTGCACGCATGGCACACACAGAGAAAATGGAAGAGAAGCTAACCAGGACTGGGGGTTGGCTCAGTGGGAGAGTGCTCCTTTAGTGAGCACAGGCTCTGCAGTCAGTCCCCAGCTAATTCCTAGCGAGCCAGGCAATTTGCTGCCCAAGCCTGGTGATCCGGGTTCATTCCTAAAACCCACTGTTGAAGTAGGGAACGGACTCCGAGTGCCACCCCTGACCTACATACATGCTGTAGCATGCGCATGTTCACACTCTGTAGACACGAGAACACATAAGCAGTTTTGAAGAGAAGGTTAAGCATGGCGGGCTCGGAACTATACTTTCAATGCTGGGAGGATCAGGAATTCATGGCCAGCATCACCCATGTAGCAAGTTCAATGCCAGCCTGGGACATGAGACCCTGCTTAAAAGAAACACAGAGCATGACCCCCTGATTGGGTCTTGTTCTAAATGCTTTGTGTTGGCATTCTGTCTAAACTCCACCCCACAGTTACCTGGCAACAGCCAGGTATGCTCCTCCCCACAGTTGC
Organism: Uromys caudimaculatus; assembly: GCA_028551405.1. Classification (NCBI taxonomy): domain Eukaryota; kingdom Metazoa; phylum Chordata; class Mammalia; order Rodentia; family Muridae; genus Uromys; species Uromys caudimaculatus. The sequence continues at coordinate 45,360,266 of CM052707.1, read as the reverse complement.
CTGGCAACAGCCAGGTGGGCCTGGCCCACTATAAAAGGGGCTGCTTGCCCCCTCCTCTCTCTCTTACCTCTTTCTCTTGCCTCTCTCTTACTTCCCTTC
>CM052707.1:45339544-45360067 GCA_028551405.1 Uromys caudimaculatus | reverse complement strand
CCGGCCTCCACTCCTCTACTTCTCTACTCTCTCCCTCTCTCTGCCTTTCTCTGCCTCTACTACCCTCTTAACTCCCCTTCCCATGCCCTAAATAAACTCTATTCTATACTATACCTTCATGTGTGGCTGGTTCCTCAGGGGGAAGGGATGCCTGGGCTCAGGCCTACTGAGGCACACCCTTCCCCCACACCTACCTCCCCATAACCCCATATAACATATCTCTCTCTATATATTTTTATAAACACAACATTCTGTATAAACATTAGCTGATCCTTCCACCACAATCTCAGGCCTTAAAATTATTATCTGAATGACGGGGAATAATCCACAAAGAGGCACCTATGGAGAGAAAGTGGCAGGGTCTCTTTGTCTGTGTATCTACCTTCTTTCTGCTCTTTCGGTTGCCAGAGTGGCAGGGGCTGGGCTGCAAGCCCCCCAGGGTTCTGAGTCATGTGTGATCCCTTTTCTCCTTGAACTGACCTGCCTGACCAGGCTGTGCATCCTTTCCAGCTTACCTGGGCTTCCTGTGGATGCTGCTGCTGGTGGCCTATGGGCAAAGGGACCCCAGTGCTTACCACTTCAACAGACATCTGGAACATAGCTTCACTCAAGGCTTTTCACCTGTCCTGGGCTTCAAAGGTTTCTTCGAATGGGCCAACACCACTCTTGTGAAGAACCTATATGGTCATCACCCAGGTAGTCCCCTAGTCCTGGGACAGCGTGTCAGGCCCCCTTGTGCATGTAACCGTGTGGGAACAGCTGTAAGTCACCAACAGCATAAAACCACAATAGCCGAATGATCAAAGGCTTTGACAGGCTATCAGAAGGCTGGTGTGGACTGATCTTGCGTGAGAGGTGGCACGCCTAAACTGGCTAGGCAAATTCAGCGAACAGGCAGGAGAGAGGGCGTGAGACGACCAAGCCAGCATACCGGAACTGCAAAGTTCATGCAACTGCAAGTCTTTGTGTGTGACTACTCTGGGGTGCCTGAGTGAAGGGTGGGGAAGAGAGGGACAGGGAGGAGAGGTTGTGGAGGAGCTCCAACAATCACAGTTATCCTCATGGAGACGAGGCACCATGGAAGTTTCTACACCAGGAAGCAACACAAACCTGTGGGGAACGAAGAGGCTGGAGTGTGGGGTTCGAGTCAGGATGCTAGAGAGAGGGAGGATGGGGACAGATGTGGGATACAGGAGAGGGGTAGGAAGTACTGCTGGGATGTGGGGCCCGTTAGGAAGCCAGGCTTGGGAAGGACACAGATGGTGTTTAGGCTGACAGAGGAGGGTACAGTCCACCAAATGAATGGATGTAGGACATACAGTGTCCAAGATGAGGTAAGGATGAATGGATTAGATGTATTCATGACAGCGTGGCAGTGGTTGGTCAGGAAAGACAGAAAATGGCACAGCATATGGGAGAGCCAAGCATGATGAGTCCCTTAAAGGGAAGGAAGACTTCCTTGTACAACCTGAGAGGGGTTCATTAAATTCATTAAGAATGAGAATGAGGCTGGGGTGGTGGCCCACACCTTTAATTCCAGGACTTGGGAGGCAGAGGCAGGTAGCCAGGGCTACATGGAAGGGGGGGGGATTGGGGGGGGGGGGAGAGAGAGAGAGAGAGAGAGAGAGAGAGAGAGAGAGAGAGAGAGAGAGAATATATGAAGAGTACCGTGAGAGGAATGGTGGAGAGAGGAGGAAGCAGAGAAGTGCCTTCAGAGAGAACTCCCAGGGCAGCACCGTGATATGTCCTCTGAGAAATCTGAAGGGCAATCCCCAGAACATAGGACAAATCAGACTTTTTTTGTTTTGTTTTGTTTTTTGTTTTTTGTTTTTTCAAGACAGGGTTTCTCTGTGTAGCCCTGGCTGTCCTGAAACTCACTCTGTAGACCAGGCTGGCCTCGAACTCAGAAATCCACCTGCCTCTGCCTCCCAAGTGCTGGGATTAAAGGCGTGCGCCACCACCGCCCGGCCAAATCAGACTTTTATATGCTTTTAGGGAGTGGGAAGTTTTGCATAATCTGATTTTATTTAGAATAGCGTACATTACAAAGAGCATGGCAGAGCCAGAGTACTGGTTAGGACCATAAACCATGAGCCATAAAACCACAGCATAGAAGTAGCTCGATTCTGTCCCAGAGACAGCTGCATGGAGGTGCAGCCTAATCCCTTCAGGCTGTAGGCTCTGGCTTCTCAAGAGTTTCATTGGTCTTAAAGAGGCTGGGCCCTGTTCTCACAGCAGGCATCCTATGCTTACCTCTCTGACGGATACACTGGACCACATGTGCGTCTGGGTCGTGTTAGAATGCTTTCAGATGCTACACTTGCCCTCCTGGTTCTCTTTAGGCTTTGTCACTGATGGGAATGCCAAGTTGGTTGGCAGTGCCCACCTTCGCCAAGTGCGGGTCCGGGAGAGCGCTTGTGAAGTCACCCAGCAGTTACAGGCCTCTTTTGATGGGTGCCATGCGCCATATTCCCTGGATGTTGAAGATCTGGCAGACTATGGAGAAGGCTGGAATGCCTCTTCCCACAATAACAGCAATGGCTTCCCTCAGGTGTGGCAGTACCAGAGCCAGAGCCAACGCCTGGGTTATCCCATGTGGGGCAAACTTACCGTGTACGGGGGAGGAGGCTATGTGGTCCCCTTGGGAACTGATCACCAAAGTGCCTCAAGGTAAGAGCCACTTGGTTCTTTTCTAGCTCAGTGATGCCATTTGTTAAGAGTGCCTGGTGGCGTGGAGAACGCAGCCTTCAAAATAAGGCCAGGCAGAGTTCATTCATGCCACCGTGGGAGGGGAAGGGCGAGCAACAATCATTCAGGAAGTATTTCCAGACCCTAAGTGTTTCAGGCACATCCTCAGACCTGGGAGGCAAGGCCCTCTGCAGCTGTTATTACCAAGCATGCATGTATGTGCATGCATGTAATTGCATTTTCTCTATCTGGAGGGGCTGATGTTAGTGCCATTGTGAACGAGGAGACCAAGGCCTGAAGAAGTTAGTCTCTTACCCAAGCGGCAGTTGGGATTTACACCAGGCTGAGTTCTCCAGGGCCCGATCCCATGTAAGGTCCCATCCCAGAGGAGCCTCCGCAGTTGCAGCTACTGCCTGAGCCCCAGTGCTTCATGAGTTCCTCTAGAACATTATGGCTCTTTGACTTTAAAAAAAAAAAAAAAAAGCATCCCACTTCTCTGGATGGGGCACATCCAAGCACACACCCCTGCACCCTGACTCAGCTTTTCTGATGTATCTGACGGGGCCTGGGAGTCTGCATTCACAATATGCTACAAACGTTGACTGGGGACTCCCTTGAGAACTTCTGTTCTAATGTTCAGGAGACTATAAGCTAACACACCTGGTGGCTGGCAAATGGTGACTGTCCCCCAAAAGCTAGCCATGTAGCCCAGGGTCAGAGTAGAGGAGAAGGTATAAAGAGTAAGCCCTAGCTCATCCAGGGGTTCACAGGCAGGGAGTCTCCCGAGAATGAAGATGCCCAAGCACCCCCTCCCTCCGCAGGATTCTTCAGTACCTCTTTGACAACAGCTGGCTGGACACCCTGACCAGAGCAGTGTTTGTGGAGTTCACTGTCTACAATGCCAACGTCAATCTGTTCTGCACTGTCACACTCACACTGGAGACCAGTGGCCTGGGTGAGAGCCACCTCTCCTGGAAAGCCTCGACCTGGGTCCCCACCCCCATATCTGGGTGCTGCTGCCTCAGGGACTGGGGTCCAGGGAAGTTGCGATGGGGGTCTGGGTTCACCCAGCAATGGGTCATGAATCTCTGGGTCCCCAACAGCAAGGCATCAGTGGTACCCCAGCTGACTGTCCCTTCTTACTCTGGCCTGGTCCAGTGGAGTGAGAAGGTAGCTTACCCATCTCGTAACCCCACAGTGAGAGGGAAGCACATTGAGCTTCACTGGCCGACTGACCATCACACAACTGAGGCCAGAGCTTCAGACGCAATACTCAGCCTAGCTGCTGTGATGGGATTTTATACTTTCTGTTTATTCTTTGTCCCCATTTGTCATCTTTTTAAAATGTTCATTACAAGCTAGCAAAACCAAAAATCAACCTAAAACCTTCTCATCTAATACTCAATTTGCTCAGAACTCAACTTCCTCTCTGTTAAACTCTGAAAATTTAATAAGTATTCAATTGCTATTTTGTTTGTTTGCCTATTTTGAGACAGAATCTCCGGTAGCCCGGGCAGGTTTCAAACTTATCACACTCTCTACTTCCTGATCACTGAGACTGTACTGGGGAGCTACCACATGCAGCCTAAAGTTTAAAAACATTTTATTCTTTTAGAATTTCATACATGCCAGTATGATGCATACGGTGTATTTTTTTTATCAGACCACCCTCACTAGTTTAAACACACACACACACACACACACACACACACACACACACACACACACACACACGAGCAGCTCCCTTCTTGATTGTCTACTGTCCTTGGCATCCTGTTCATGGCCAACTTTGTCCCTTGTGTCTCCTTGAGGACATCTGTCTTCCTCTTGCCAACCTTGAGAGGGCGGGAGTTCCACGGTCTGAGTCTGGTCAGATGGGACTCCAACAGACAGGTGAACAGGATGCACCTTTCTCCCCAGGTACCTTCTTCTCACACGTGACCCTGCAGAGCCTGCGTCTGTACCCCTTTACGGATGGCTGGCACCCCTTCGTGGTGGCTGCTGAACTCATTTACTTCCTCTTCCTCTTCTACTACATGGTGGTGCAGGTGAGGGTTCAGGGCACAGAGATAAGGGGGCTCATCCCTTTGCCTTCCCACTTCCACAGGTGGGGGTCTGAGGCAGGAGGGAAAGGGATTTTGTTTTGTTGTTGTCTGGTTTTGCCCCAGGCACTTGCCTGGTAGACCTTCTGTTGCTCCTGAGTGCCAATCCAGGCTGCTGCAGGAAGGACCAGGGTTGGTGTTCCCGAGGAACTGACACCTCAGGCTTGGTCCTTGCTAGGGGTATGTGGGTCTGCATTGGTCCTATGGCTTCTGATTGAAACCTTCCAAAGTCCTAGGTGAAGGGATGACAGGAAGTGGAGGTGACTGTCCCTAAGGCTGTGCTTCTCTGAACTTAGCATGTGGGGTTCTTAGCATCTTCCGCCCTCACCTGAGGGCCTAGTGCCCTTAATAGCCTTCACTCCCACGGTGCACTTTGAGAGCTTAGAGATGTCACAGCCTTACCTGAAGTGGATGAGGAGCTCTCCTTCCCCTGAAATGTACACAGGATATTTAGGATGTCTAAACGGGACATCTTGGTTACCTACCATTCTCTGCATCAGCCATGTGTTAATTTCTTGTTTTTCCCTTCTCTTTTTGTTGGTTCATCCTGGTTTTGGAGACAGGGTCTCACTCTGTAGCTCAAGGTAGACTGGAATTTACTATGTATCTTGTAGGCTGTAATCTTCTTGTCTTGGCCTCCTAACTTCTGGGATTGCAGGTGTGAGCCACGATACCTGGCCTAACCTAACAACTTCTTTAAAGTCAGGCAGGGCTGGTGAGATGGCTCAGTGGGTAAGGACACTTGCTACTGAGCCTGGTGACCTAAGTTTCACATGGTAGAAGAGATCCCACTCCCACCATAAGTTGTCATCTGATACCCCCCCACACACACACACAATGCAAGCATGCACGCATGAACCAACCATGAATAGACTAAGAAAATCAGGCTAGGGAGCTGGAGAGATGGCTCATAGGTTAAGAGCACTGACTGCTCTTCCAGAGGTCCTGAGTTCAATTCCCAGCAACCACATGGCGGCTCACAATCATCTGTAATGGGATCTGATGCCTTCTTCTGGTGTGTCTGAAGACAGTGACAGTGTACTCACATACATAAAGTAAATAAATGTTAAAAAAAGAAAGAAAGAAAGAAAGAAAATCAGGATAGTATGTTTGGTGTTTGCCTATGAAGCAGGCACTATGCTAAGGAGATTATTTGCTTTCTTAACAAAAGAAAGGTCCTCTTTGCTCTGGCATTCAGAGGAAGACACAAAAGCCCATAGTCCTTATTTTATCAAGGTTAGCTTATTTACCATGGCTACTGCTTGCTAGAAAGCTTTTGATCAGTGAGCTAAACTCTCAGCCCCCAAACCCGGAATTTGAAGCCAGAATCTGTCACCTGACCTTTACCCTAATCTCCCATGAGGCAACACACTCCTCTTAAAGCAGGGTACCAACTGGAAATGGCACATCCCTGTAATCCCAGACCCTGGGAAGCAGAGGCAGGAGGATTGTCAGTGCCAGAGCAGCCTGGGCTACAGAGCAAGTTCAGTGCCCTGGCTGGGCACCTTATCAAGAGCCTATCTCAAGATAAAAAGTAAAAGATGGCTGAGGCTATAACTCAATGGCAGACCAAGTGCCTAGAAAGCTTCAGAGCCCAGGCCCAATCCGTTAACACACACACACACACACACACACACACACACACACACACACACACACATACACACACACGCACACGTACACGCACACATACACACTCTCTTAGCTATTGTATTTACTACAGTCACAAGTCTGGTAGCCAGAGTTTGTGGTGGGAACCGGTTGACGAGAGATCTCCAGGGAGTCTATGTATGTGGCTTGTGGCCAGGGTAATGTCCTCTAGAAGCCTTAGGCATGAAGTTGCAGACATTGCCACAGCCTTAAGCAGAATCTCTCTGGACTTTTTCCAGGGCAAACTCATGAGGAAGCAGAAGTGGGGTTACTTTTGCAGCAAGTGGAATCTTCTGGAACTGGCCATCATCCTGGCCAGCTGGAGCGCCCTCGTGGTGTTTGTAAAGAGAACTATCCTGGCAGATCGTGACCTCCAGCGCTACCGGAAGCACAGGGGCGAGTATGTAGCAACTCCTCTCCTTTCCCTAGCCCTCCTGTGCCTCTCCTTCCTATACCTGTCCGAAGGAGGTTTTGGAAACTCTGCTGGCCCCAAGTGAGTAGAGGGCAGTCCTTGAAGATAGAACTGCAGATGCCCTTAGAGTCACACTCAGGGCCTGGGACCTATGAAACTGGAGAGGACTCTTGCATTTCTTGTTTTTAAAGTTGCATGTCTTAATTGCTACAAATTATAAATGTGTGTTATGAATACATAACAGTCGCTTTCATTGTGGCATTGTCATACATGCATCTAATATACTTTGAACACACACACACACACACACACACACACACACACACACACACACACACACACACACACACACACACACAACCCTCTCGTTGTTTCACTGCCCGGTGAGAGGACTCTTTAATTCAAAATACAGCAACAGCAACAGGCCTGGAAGGTGACTCAGCAGCTAGGAGCATCTGCTCATGCAGATGGCCGTGAGTTCCTGGTCCTCCTGCTTGCTCTCCCTACTGCTGGGATTACACACATGTGTCTCTGTGCCCTACTACAAATAAAGTTGTATTACAATGTGGGCCACACCTGTTTGCTCACATGCTGCCTATGGCTGCTTTCCTGTAACAATGGCACTGCTGAGTCACTGAGACAGAGACCATCAGGCCCATGGATTCCCCAAGTGCGGACTCTTTGACCCCTTTCAGAAAGAGCTGACCGCCTGGAGCACGAAGGCTGGGTTCTCAGAGGAGCGATGCCAGAGTCTGCAGCAGGTCGTCCATGAGGTCATGGACCATGGTTTCTCAGCACACTCATTCCTTCCTCCCTCCACCTCAGCCTTCGTTCTTGACACCCACGAGGTCCAGTTTGTTATTTTCTTGGGTCTTGGATCAACTTTAGAGAGCTCCCTTTACACAGCGGGTGTCAGAAAACAATAGAGAGAAGTCTGCTGGCTTGTAGAAACCTAAGTAGCATCTGAGTTCGTTTTTTTTTTTTTAAGACTTTTATTTACGTGTCTGTGTCTGAGTGCCTGCTGAGTGTGTGTGGGCGCATGCAGAAGCCAGAAGAGGGCATCAGATCCCCCAGAGCAAGAGTTATGAACTGAACAATGTAGGTGCTGGGAACCAAACTCAGGTCCCTTAGAAAACCAGTGAGAGAGAGAGAGTGTGTGTGTCTGTTGTTGACCAAAACCTTAAACCCAGGGCTTCCCTCGTCCTAGGCAGTTGTCCTACTTTTGTGCCTAGCAGGCCTAAGAGCAGTTAGACTTTCAGTTTGAAGATTAATTTCAAACTCTTGGGGCCACCCTGGGCAACATGAGTGCCTGCTTCACAACAAGCAAATGTCACCCCAGCACTCAGACAGAATGTGGCATATGACAGCACAGGCGGGGAACGGAGGAGGGCTTTGCGATCAGAGGCGCCTGGACTCCAACTCACCCCTCCCCTCAGGAGTTGTCACATCCACCCCCAGCTGAGTGACCTTATGCCAACTCCATCGCCCGTGAAATGGAGACAGCAGGACCTGTTTCATCCTGAAGTGCAATGACACAAAGCAAATCGGATTCTCACAACGAATAGGGGGACACTCTTGTGCTTCTTCCATATGAGGGCAGCTGGGGACAGGCACTCAAATAAGTCAGTGGCATTTAGTGACCCAAAGCAGGGAGGTGAAGGCTTGCAAAAGACTCTTCTCTCCATCCTCCCACCCCACCCCTAACACAGTCCTCTTTTGCCATCCCTCTATAGCTCTGCAGCTAGTGATCAAGACTACATGTTAAAGGTCCTGGGAACAAGCTCTGGATCTTCAAGACCATGTCATCCCCATCACCAGCATCCTCCTCCTCATCATCACCATCATCACCATCACCTTCACCCTCGTCATCCCCGCTACATCTCTATCACTCCATCATCACCAACGCCATCATCAGTACCCTCTCCACTATCATTCTTTTGTTGATTTATTAACCCATTTTGATTGTTTGTTTGTTTTTGAGATGGGGTCTGTACACAGCTATCACAGAACTCACTCTGTAGTCCAGGCTGGATTTGAACTCACAGAGATCTGCCTGCCTCTGCCTCCCAGGTGCTGGGATTACAGGCGCGCCAACACACCTCACATATCTTACTTATGACTATGTGTTAGGGGGAGGAAGGGGGACGGGCACAGACATGCCACAGCACATGTGTGACATCGGAAGACAGCTTTCAAGAGTTGGTTCTCCTCCCGCCTGTGCCACATTTACATGGGATCTGGGCATCAAGGCGGGCAGCCAAGCGTACGTGGGAATTACTTTCATCCACTGAGTCACCTTGTTGGTACATATGCTAATTTTTTTAAAAGATTTATTTATTTATGTATGTGAGTACACTGTCACTCTCTACAGACACACAAGAAGAGGGCATTAGATCACATGCAGATGGCTGTGAGCCACTATGCTGAACTCAGGACCTCTGGAAGGGCAATCAGTGCTCTTAACCGCTGAGCCATCTCTCCAGCCTGCTAATATCATTCTTATCCCCATCATCGTCACCACTACCACCACCACCATCATCATCACCACCACCACCACCTGACTTGGGGGGAATTGGAACTACTTTGTCTCCCAGACCAATTTCAGGACATGATGACCTCTGAGATCATGGTAAATCTAACCCTGTATCAGGATGGACTCCAGCCATGCTCCTCTGGTATCTGAGATGGGGCCTTCCCGTTTTGTTCCCACAGGGGCACCAGTTTCAGCGAGACAGCAGCGGCTGATGCTGCGCTTGGCTACATCATCGCCTTCCTCGTCCTGCTGTCCACAGTGAAGCTTTGGCACCTGCTCAGGCTGAATCCCCAAATGAACGTGATCATGTCAGCACTGGGCCGTGCCTGGGGGGACATCTCAGGCTTTGTCACTGTCATTCTTATCATGCTCCTGGCATATTCCATTGCGGTGAGCACCTCCTATGGGAACACCTCAGGGCAGGTCGTGGTGGCAGTAAAGGCTACTTGGTATTGTGGCCAGTCAGGGTTAGGGGAGACTGGGAACTCGAAGGAGATGACAGAGCTTGTGAACCCAGGATCTGTTAACTGGGAGCTTATGAAACTGCCACCTCCAAGAACCAAGACCTCAGTAAAAAACCTCAGTAAAACCTCAGTAAACCTCAGTAAAAAGGGGGTGGGGCAGAGTGAGATTTGAGACCAAAAGAGCCCATGGTCTCTCTTGACAGGCTGCTCTCTGCAGCCAGGCCTTCTCAGACTGCTGGGTCTGATACCCCAGTTGCTTAGAAGCCTCAAGGCTGCTCTCCAGGCATGAGCAGAGAGGCCCTACAGTGCTGGTAGGTGAGTCGGGCCACCCTCTCCTAGAGTCGGGGTGGGGAGCTGAGAGTGCATAGATACTTGGACTCAGTAGTGCCAACACTCTCTCATTTAGCCCCTTGACACTACATGTTGACAATTACATCTGTTTATCACTAGAAAGAAAGCTGACGGCCATGAACCACAGGGTCTTGACTATTTCTTATTATCAAGTACTAAGGAAAGCAAAGACTCCTCTGACCTCTTCTTGCTCTCTGTTCAAATACACATTCCAACTCAGAAGCTCAGAAGGTCAAGGCTTTCCAACATAGTCCTGTGTTTGTCTTTGACCTTTAGCCCACCTTGATCCTATCTCAGCCCAGCTCTGTCCAGTCTGTCACCCCTCAGGTCCTATGCAGCATCTTTGTCTGTGCTCCATTCTTATCTTCCATTCCCACTGTACACTCTAGCCACCTCGGCTCTGCCAGTTCGGGACTCTTCTGCTCTTCATCCCACCCAGGGTGAGGCTCACTGAGAAGTGTGGGGAGTCTGTGAAAGGGTGGTTTTCGCCTAAACTCTCTCACACAAATGCCCCAACTCCTCTGGACCTACCCAGCCCTCCATTTGAAGGTCAGGGACTTGGCAGAAATCCTGTGAAGCCAGAAGCCACCAACTCAAAAGGAGGGGGTTCTGAGCTTTCCTCTGATACCACAGTCCTGGGGAAGTGAGAGAAGGCGTGGTGGTGGGAGGAGCTCCATTCATCTTCCCCCACAGCAGAGAGGCTGGGGCAAGAGAGCAGCCAGTGCCATCTCTGGTAAATGATGCAGAGGGTTGGACAAGGGGTATCTGAGCCCTAAAATATCCAGACACTCCTGTGCTGGTGGGCAAGAGGTAACTGTCATTGGGAGGCTGAGGATGCAGCCAAGGTCCTGGGTCAGACACTTCCAGAGTACATAACATATACAAACCTACACATATACACATATACAAATGCATACGTGCATGTACCAATGCCCGCAGAAACACACACACACACACACATATACAGCTCACATGTGTGTAGTCATGCATGCACAGACCATGTCTCATACTGAACTGGGTGTGTAAAAATATTCACTTGTATGACCACATAGGTGCCCACAATGTGGCCAGGCCAAGGAAGTGGCTGGCATACCACTGTCTCAAACATCAGACCTGGGGGAGGTGGGGGGGGGGGTTTGTGCTTTCTTTCCCTGTTCACAAACACTCGTTCCATGACAGTCAAATTTAGTATTTGGTTGGAAACTCCGTTCCTACAAAACCCTCTTTGATGCAGCAGAAACGATGATCAGCCTTCAGCTGGGGATCTTCAACTATCAAGAGGTAATGGGGTGGGGTGGGCGTGGCCACTGCAATCTGTAGCAAATCTGCATGAAACTTTGAAAAATCATTGTCTGCCCACCTTCCCCTCTGCCAGCTTGAATGCAATGCCTGGCAAGCATGTACCTTCTCAAGACCAATAAAAAATGCCCCCCCCACACCTTTAGACAGTTTACTCTGGGGGCTCCTGCTTACAGAACTATCAGACCCTCAGGAGGGCCATGTTGGGCTGTAGAAACGCCCAGCCCTCGCTAGATATGGTGCCTGTTTTTAGAGGAAGTAGGAGTGGGCAGGGGTGTAGCCTATACCCCTCTGGGGCAGCTCTGGAGAGCTCAGCCCACACTCCCTGCCCCAGACAGAGACCACTGTCCCCACTCTGGCTCAGCTCAGACACCCTGACTTGCTGAGGGTTCCTCGGGAGGTGGCAGCTACTGGTAAGGAGAATGACTGGCTTTCTTCCTGGCAGGTCCTGGACTACAGCCCAATTCTTGGCTCCCTCCTCATTGGGTCCTGCATAGTTTTTATGACATTTGTGGTACTGAATCTGTTTATCTCTGTCATTCTGGTGGCCTTCATCGAGGAGCAAAAGTCTGACCAGGTAGACTCCTTTGACCTAGTCTTCACATGAGAGAGAGAGAGAGAGAGAGAGAGAGAGAGAGAGAGAGAGAGAGAGAGAACCACCTGCATGCAGTTCCTGTGAAGCCAGAAAAGTTTGTAGAATTCCCAGGAACTAGAGTTACAGGCAGTTGTGATCTTCCTAGTGTGGGTACTAGGAATTGAACCTGGGTCCTCAGAAAGAGAAGCAAGTGCTCTTAACTGCTGAGCTATCTCTTCGGCCTGAGGATGATACTTTTGAAGCTCATTCATGTTGTAGTATCTATCATTGGTAACTCTGTTTTTTTTAAAAAAAATCAGGCTGGTCTTGATCTTAACACAAGGATTAAACAGCCTCTGCCTCCTTAGTGATGGAACCAAAGGCATATGCTGCCACACCCAGCCCACATAATCTTTTGTAATTCAGTATTGCCCATATTTTCATAGTCTAAGAATCTTTTTGGAGGGAGTTATGGCTATTATGAATTGAATTATTGTCCTCTAGAGAAATAGGTCAGAGTGCTAAGCTCCATTACTTCCATAAAGGACCACATTGGAGAAGAGAGTCATTGTTGCCATAGTTATGTGGTGTTATGCTGGAGCAGTGTGAATCCCTAATCCAACAGGTCAGCTTTCTTGATAATATATGTACAGCTTTGCTGTTTGTTTTAGACAAGATCTCATGAGTATCACCAGTCTGGCCTTGAACTCCTCATCCTCCTGCCTCTGCCTCCCAAGTGCTAGGATTACAGGCCTGTTGCACCGTGTCTATGTGGCTCTGTCTACAGCCTTTAAATCTGGCCTGCCAGTCTTACTTCCTACTTTATTGCTTGGCTTTATGTTTATGAATGAGACAGGATCTTGATATACAGCTCAGGCCGGATTTGAACTTGATTTTCTCTTCTCTTCATCTGTAAGGGCTGGGATTACAGGTTTGTAGAGCCATGCCTTCCTTTTTCTTTAGTTTAAAGCTCTATCTTTCAACCAATTAATCATCTATCATTTATGGTTAAGTATGGGAAAGGCATAGCGAGAACCACCTGTTCAGTTTCTCATTACCTAGGAATCCCGGTCCCTCCTATACTGGCTGCATAGGAGCGGGCAAGCAGAAGGGTAATAGTAACAGGGGAAGAGAACACAGCAGGGTTGAGTGAGGCAGGCAACAGTCACCTCTGAAAGGTGCCTGAAGGTGGCTGCTGCTTAAGTTCAGGTCTAGTAACCAGCTGAGGCTTTCTCTGTTCAGTTTGGGATATAAAGTCCAAGAAAGCCCAGACATGCTCAGCAGAGGAAGAGGACCCACTGCAGACAACAGGAAGCATAGGCCTGTGGAGCTAGAGCCCCAGGAGAAGGGTATCCCAAGCCTAGGACTGTAGGCTTGGGACAAACAGGCTATGTTTGTATGCTCTGTGGTACTGAGGAGAAAACCCGGAGTCCGGGAGCATCCTAGCCACGTGATCCACCAAGTGCTAGCCTCATCTCCTGGACCAAAAAAGGCGGTAAAATCTTGAGATGGTTCCAGATAAATCACCTGGTCCTTTCTTCTTGCAGCTGTCAGAGGAAGAAGAGATTGTGGACTTGCTCCTGATGAAAACCCTCAGCTTTCTGGGCATCAGATGTAAAAGGGAGGAGACTCAGAGCACCAGTGAGCAGTCAGAGTTGTCCTCCCAGGCTCTGTCTGCTTAGCCAGCATAAGCTTTGCCCTGGGTTTAAACTGTTCATCCACAGGTGGGGGGTGGGGAAGGCGGAGCTTCCGGCCTGTGCCTGCTCTGGACTCTGGCGTCCCACTGGAGTGCTGGCTTTGCTGTCTATAGAGTTGTTCTGCAAGCCAGCTGGTAAAATAGTCACGACATGTATGTATATAATAGTGCCACCGTATGCAAGCTTGTGTGTTTCTCCTTGAAATAAAATACACATGCATGGAAAAGAACATTCTCTATGGAACAATTAATTCACTGCTTTGGTTATTGGCAGTTGCCTTTGAATGGTTCTCAAGACTTCTAAATGCTAATAGGTATCCTGTTAGCTTGCTGGGACCAAGAATGACAAACCAATAGGTTTAAAGAACAGAAAAGCATCAGTGGTTGGTGGCACACACCTTTAATCCCAGCACTCAGGAGGCAGAGGTATTGGATTATTGTGGTAAATATTAGTTGAGGGTTTCTACCTCACCTTAGATCAGTTCCCAAATAAAAGACACAAACCTCTATATTTATAATAAGCCTTAAAGCACTAGAGTTGTGTAGATATCAACCCTCTATGTTATGTTGTCTACTTCCCTGTCAATAACCCTGAGATAGAACTTGCCTTGTTCAGTCTAGGCTGCTCTTACTCCAACTGGCCAGCCCTCATGGCGCCTTCTTTCTTCTCCTTTCTCTCTCCTCCTGGTCTCCACCTCAGACCCTAAGCCTGGGAGCTGAAGCCTTACCTACCTCTCTACTGCCCAGCTATGGGCTGTCAACATCTTTATTTAGCCAATAGTTTTAAATTAAGGAGCAATGTTTACACAACAAAAACTGGCATGAATGAGAATTCACTCTCTTGCGGCAACTAGACCTTGGGATACAGATTTTAGCATTACAATACATAGCAACAGACAAAACCTCAACAATGGCTCTCTGAGATAGAGGCCAGCCTGGTCTATAGAGTGAGTTCCAGGTCAGCTAGGGCTATGCAGAGGAAACCCTGTCTCGAAAAACAACAAAAACAGTAACAAAAGCCGAAACCAACCAAACAAAAAAAGTCAGAAATACTTTGTCAGACAGTGGTGGTGCACACCTACAATCCCAGCATGCCCAGCTTCTCCTGGGGTCCTGATGGAGTTTGTTTTCACTGTTAAAGAATTAAAAGGCAGGGAAAAGTCTCTACAGGTAGCATCTGAGAAATCTTGAGGACAGTAAACAGGAGCAGACAGAATCATCAGTTGAAGAGAGGCTTTTTATTGGGAGTGAAGAAACACACACAAAGCAGGCATAGAAAGACCCTCTGCAGAGTGGTGACTAGGGAAGCCAAGAAATCCAGTCTCTTCTTTTTGTATAAATCTTGTATCTATCTATCTATCTATCTATCTATCTATCTATCTATCTATCTAATTTTTGATTTGCCAAGACAGGGTTTCTCTGGCTGTCCATTGTAGCCCTGGCTGTTCTGGAACTCACTATAGATCAGGCTGGCCTTGAACTCAGAGATGTGTCCCTGAATGCTATGTACCACCACTAGGCTGGAGTCTCTTCTTGAGGGTTAGGTTTGTTTGTTGGCCCTGAAGAGTCTTCCCTATAGGGTTGGCCAGTTAAAGACAGGATGACTGGTTGGCTTGCAAATGTTGTGTGAACCTGTCCTGATGTGGCCTTGAGCCAGTCCCTGAGCAGGGACCTGCGGCAGAAGAAAAAGCCCACCCATTTTAAGTTGCCGGGCTTTTGACTCAGCTCAGGAGGCTGTACAAGAAGCTGGAAGCTCATCCCCTTTGTTATCTACCGGGAGTTTATCACATTTCCTTGCCACCAGCAGCCCTGGCTCAGCTTGAGTGTCTAGTACAGCTTCTAGTATATATTGCTTCTCTCTTCCCCTCATCCACTGTACAGACTCTGGGTTCCCTGCTCCAAATGCATCCCATACTTTCCTCTTGGCTAAGGGAAATTGAGCCTTTTCAGGGAGCCTTCTCCCCCTCTTCCCCCAAGGACTTCCACAGCCACCTCAGGGGAAATCCTGTTTTGTCTTGGTGATGGCAACCCATTTCCCTTGACAGTGAGCAGAAGGAATGGGGGTCTCTGACTTGATGACCCGGAGGATGGACAACTCCTGCTTTCTAGCTGGATGTTAGATCTTCTTATGGCTCTAAGAAATAACTCAGTGATAAAATCCTTTTGCAGAGGACCCAGCTATAGAGCTATGGGCTGTGAACTCTTGATCTTCTGTCTCTACCTCCTGGGTGCTGCAATCAGATATGTACCAGGCTGGCATAAATTGTGCGGTTCTGTCTGTTGGGTTTAGAGTCTCTGCCCCTTTTGGGATCTGTAGGGTAATAAAGTGGCTTCCTGGATTGTTTTCTTTTTCCTTTTCTTTCCTTTTTCTCTTTCTTTCTGTCCTTTTACATCCCCCCCCCCCCCCCCCCCCCAGGATTTTTCTGTAGAGCTCCCGGTGTCCTGGAACTGGCTTTTTAGACCAGGTTGGCCTAGAACTTAAGAGATGCATCTGCCTCTGCCTCCCAAGTGCTGGAATTAAAGGAGTGTGCTACCACTCTCGGCTGTTTTCGGCATTTCAAATCGCATATGATCTGTGTCAGCATGACTTTGATGTCTAGAACGGTCTTTAGACGAAATGAATCCCCTGGGGGTGACCTTGTGCAATTAGGCGTGACTGTGCGCTTTAAGGGTCTGGCGGCACCTTGTCTTCCCTAGGACTTTTTGGCTTAGTAGCATGAGACTGCGTTAGCCCAGCAAAGCCATCCTTGCTGGAATCTCTAGCCGCTGCGGTGATGCCGTTTAGCGCAATCCATAGATTTCGGACTTGGAGCTTCTATTTGCAAGATCCTACTCTAGGGGCGAGGCTCCGCCCTCCGGTGAGGCCCCGCCTCTTCCCTGCCCATCAAGCCTGCGTCTCTCACCCAGCCCCATCCGGGCCTCAGCTCCTCCACATGCACACACCCCTCGCGCGGGTTGTCCTATCCGAAGTGGAACCTTCGAGATGTCCAATCAGAGCATGTCACTCCCGGGCCCCGCCCCCCCGGGCCTGGTGCTCCGCTTACTCTGGCCCACCCCTTCCCCACCGGCCCGGTGGCGGAGGCGAAGTGCAGTTACCCTCGGGACCTTGGATCATGTCGCTGCGAGTGGCGAGGAGCGTGTGGGCTGTGGCCTGCAGCCTGCGCACCGTCCTGGCCTCCTGCCCGCCGCGGCCCTGGGCGCCGAGTGCCGCCGCCGCCCGCTCGCTGCACACCGGATCTGCTTTGCTGTCGGGTGAGTGCGGGGCACGTGGTCACCGCTCCTGCCCGCCCCACTCCCAAGCCTCCCGGCCGGAGCAAACTATATAGCCCTGCCCGCGCTTTTTCTTGCTCTTGGGATCCTGGTTCTGCGACCCTTCTCCCTAAGTAGGCGGGAGAGGACACGAGCAAACTTTGAACCCCAGGTAGAAAGGTGGATCTGGGGGAGAAGGACGGCTGGACCCGCAGGTAAACCGGCCACTCCTGCCGTGGTGAACTTGCTTTTAGGTGCACCGAGACCCTAAATGTGGGAAGCGCTTAGGTTTGCTAAGTGGACTATTACGAGAAACTGCCGAGTAAAATTAAGCAGAAACACATACTAAAATTTAGCAGAATGCATATACAGATGAATGAAAAGTCAAAGTACAGAAATAAAAGTTTTTTACTCCCCCTCCCCCCGCAAAGCCAAGCGTAGCGTTGAAGCTTGAATTGTTAACTACAGACAGCAGGAAAAGTGTTCTAGACTTCAGAGTTCCAAAGTCTGTAATTAAGTCATTGATGTGTACTGGGGCACAAACGAGGCTGATTTGATGGACTGGAAATAACTGGGAGACCTGCCCATTATACGGGTTCGCACAGTTAGCTGGGAAAACAGTTGCATGTGCAAGGGTGGAGACCTTACTCAGGCAGCACAAATTGGAACTCTCAGCAAGTGCCTTGGGTCAGAAATCTGTGGAACTCAGAGTGTTGGTCACATTTCCTCAGTGTGGAGTGCTACATCTGTTCCTTTCTTGCCAAAATTTCTCCAGTTTGTCACACATCATTACGTTACTGACTGGAATACAAGGGTAAAAGAATGCTCAAATAAGCACTCCGTTTCAAACCAGGCATGGTGGGTGTCTTCCACCTGTAACAATGTCAGCACTGCTGAGGTGGAGGACCGCTGTGAGTCCGAGGCCAGCCGGAGCTACATACTGAGTTCCAGGTATTTAGTTAAATATTGCCTAATACATCAGTTCCCATGGTCTGCTTAACTACTCAGTTTTCCTTTTTACCCTCTTTGAACTGGCAGAATTGTGCACACTTATCATGCAGGGTGCAGAGCCTTGTGTTTGTTAAAACACAGACATTATTCAGTTCTGGTTTTTCCTCCTACAGCTCTGTGGTCTTGGGCACAGTCTCTCAACTTCTCGGAACCCCGTGCCCTGGACTAGAACACTGGAGGCAATAGCTACCCACCTCAGAGTTACTGGGAGGAAGAAATGAAGTCAGGTCCTGTCACCTGCAGCTTGACACATTAACAGTGAATTGTGTTCTTAACTACTAGTGTGTAGTGCCAGATAGCAAACACTGACCCATATTAAGATATTTGAGAATGCAGTATCTTCAGTTTCAGCTCAGTTTTTCCATGGCCCCAAACCATGGTGGTTTCTACTTTCTCAAGGCAGGGTTTCTCTGTGTAGCCTTGGCTATTCTGGAACTCTCTTTGTAGACCAGTCTGGCCTAGAACTCACAGAGATACACCTGCCCCTTCCTCCCTGAGTGCTGGGATTAAAGGCATGCACCACCACCACCCAGTTTGTTTCTGCTGTCTGAGGCATGATCTCACTTGTTCAGCTGGAAGATTCTTTTTTTTTGGTGTTTTCAAGACAGGGTTTCTCTGTGTAGCTCTGGCTGTCCTGGAACTCACTCGGTAGAACAGGCTGGCCTTGAACTCAGAAATCCGCCTGTCTCTGCCTCCCAAGTGCTGGGATTAAAGGCGTGCGCCACTACCGCCCGGGGTGGAAGATTCTTGTGTAGCTGAGGAGGACAACTAACACCCTTCCGACATTGCTGGCACTACAGGTGAGCACCACCACCCAGTTTACGCTGAACCCAGAGCCGCCTCAGTGATAGGCAAGCACCCATCCCACTAAGCCACGTCCCCAGGCCTCGAACTGCTTTTCAAGGACTAGGGAGAAAGTAATTACTCACCTAATCTGCTTTCTTGAGTGAGGTCAGGGGTTAATGGAGACTTGTAATCTGTGGCTAAGTCTAGGTAGCACTCCTGGTCGAAAAGGACAATATGGGCTTCGAGGGGAAGTGGCCCTGGCAGTGCTGAGCTCAGAATGCTGCTGGCTCAAGCTACAGCTCCAACACTGAGGCTGGGGCAGCGACTGTTAGCAGGGTAACGAAGGATTGCACAAACAGGTCAAAGCTTTGTAACTGTCCACCTCTTGGTCAGATGTTGTGTGAACTACATGATTGTTGACCGGTAATGTATCAGAGAGCCCTAGACTTGTAAGAGAGGGAAAGTGGAGAACCACAGCCACATAGCTGTGCGTCATCTTTGACCCAAATCCCTTCCTTTATTTTTTAGCAGGGTTGGGAACTGAAGCCAAGGCTTTGACAAGCACCCTTCCACTTAGCTCCAGGCCATTTCTTCAAGGACAGGCTTAAATAACTGCAGGATTTTAAGAACTTGCCCAAGTTATAATTGTTATAGGAAGCTTGTTTCAGTCCTTAGAACTAAGTTGCAGTCACCTTAGCGAACTCTTCCTAAAGACTCACATTGCCCTTTTTAGGTTAAACCTTTTGGTTTTCATATCTTTTTTTTTTTTTTTTTTTTTTTTTAGTTTTTCGAGATAGGGTCTCTGTGTAGCCCTGGCTGTCCTGGAACTCACTCTGTAGACCAGGCTGGCCTCGAACTCAGAAATCCACCCACCTCTGCCTCCCAAGTGCTGGGATCAAAGGTGTACGCCAACACTGCCCGGCTGGTTTTCATATCTTAAAAGATTTATGCTGCACGTGTTTTACCTGCATGTATGTCTGTGTACCACGTGTGTGCCTGGTGCCCTTGGAGATCAGAGAGGGCTGAAGTGACAGGGCTGTGAGCCACCATGTGAGTGCTGGAACCCACACCTATGGTCATATACAAGAGCAGCATACGCTCTTAACTGCTGAGCCATCTCTCTGCCTCAGATCCTTTTATGTGTGTTGACCCAGCTCCCTTGAACTCAGACTCAACTGATCCCCCCTTCTCTCCACCCAGTATTACAGTTAAGGTCAGTGTGTCCAGTGTAAATCAGTCTCCCTCCCCCACTGGTGGGTTTGATCCAGAGCCCCACTTGGTAGACAAGTTATCTATTGAGCTACATTCTCAGTCCTTCAAAAATGGATTCTTGTGTTTTGGGATTGACTTAATGGTATTTTATATGTGTGGGTGTTTTGCCCGTGTTTATGTCTGTGCATCATGTGCATGCAGTACCTGTAGAGGCCACAAGGAGTCAGAGCCCTTGGGTCTGGAATAAGGATGACTGAGCCACCATGTGGGTGCTGGGAAGAGATCACGTGCAACATAAATCTTAACTGCTGAGCCATCTCTAAAGACACCCCCCCCCCCAATAGGGTTTCTCTGTGTAGCCCTGGCTGTCCTGGAACTTACTCTGTAGACCAGGCTGGCCTTGAACTCAGAAATCCACCTGCCTCTGCCTCCCAAGTGCTGGGATTAAAGGCGTGCACCAACACTGCCTAGCCTCTAAAGACATCTTAATGGTCTT
>CM052707.1:45205191-45339444 GCA_028551405.1 Uromys caudimaculatus | reverse complement strand
ATTTATTTATTTATTTATTTATTTATTTATTTATTTATTATATGTAAGTACACTGTAGCTGTCTTCAGACACCCCAGCAGAGGGCATCAGATCTCATTATGGGTGGTTATGAGCCACCATGTGGTTGCTGGGATTTGAACTCAGGACCTTCGGAAGAGCAGTCAGTGCTCTTACCCGCTGAGCCATCTCTCCAGCCCCCATCTTAATGGTCTTAACTGTTCAGTCCTACCACCTCCTAAGTGCTAGGTCACAGGCTAAACTTGCCACATTCCCACCCCAGTCCCTGTATTCCAGGTGCGTCAGCTGTGTACTGGCATGCGTCACTTTCTGTATGAGCAGGCTTAGTTCTTCCTCCCCAAACCCATTACCCCAAGCCTGTCTTCAAAAGAATAGTCATTGAATAAACTCAGGAAATATGAAGTTTTTGAGTGATTTAGACTAATGTTAAAACACATAAACCCAGAGATGTACAAGGATTCTGTTTAAGAGATGATCTTTGGAGTTGGAGAGAGAGCTCGGTGGCTAAAAGCACTAGTTGCTGTTCTGGAAGACCTGGGTTTGGGTAACTCCAGATTCTGGGACCTGACATCCAGCCTCAGTGGACTCTGTACGCGTGTGGTATGCACACATACATTCAGGCAAGCCTCGCCTACACACACACCAATCTTTACAGCACTCATCTTAGTCCATCTGTGGCTACACAGTGTTCTTAAAATGCCTTTTCTGTATACTTTGCTGTTCTACTGGGCATCAAATGACTGAAGCAGTGTCCGTTAAGTCAGACACTAACCCTGGAGAAGTCTTAACCTTCTGACAGCCATGATGTTTGGAGGGCTTTTGAAGAAATGCTGCTGCTGTTTTCTGAAATACTGCTCTTGTGTTGTAGTGCGTAAATTCACAGAGAAACATGAATGGATAATGACAGAGGATGGCATTGGGACAGTGGGAATCAGCAATTTTGCCCAGGTACTGGATTGCCTTGATGTGTCTTAACAGTCTGCTCTCAAGTAGTTTGGATTCTCTCTACCTTATGAAAATGATGTAGTACTTTGGGCTCTTCTAAAGACCCTAAGAGAAAAATCAGAAGTAAAAGAGGTCAAATGTACATTAGTTAGGACCAGTGTATGTGTTAGAAAGGATACTGTGTTTGGCATGGTGGCACAAACCTGTTACCTCATACTCAGGCAGAGGCAGGACACCATGAGTTTGAGATCAGATTGTGCTAAACAGGAAGATTCTTTCTTTGAAAAAACAACTATATTGGGTCAACATTTATTTCACGGTGAGCAGTTAAGCGCAAACTCCAGAGCTAGGGGGTGGGGGTGGGGGCATTGCCATTATAGGTACAGTGAACACCCACGTAATCAAGGACGGGAAACCCAGCTAAGGATAAACATGGCTAATGCAAAGAGAAGCCTTTTGTGTAGCCAGCCCTTCCTTTCTCTATAACCCTAGCCATGCAGTAGCGCTCAGTGGTCTCACCCTGCTGCATGTGTGCAGTGAGGCAGGAGAGAGAGGAGAAAATGTACAACTCCTCAGACATGCTGAATGGATTCTCAGGTCTCCGGGTCTCTGATACCTTCTGTGGCATGGCTGTGTACCTCCTGAGGAGGGGTGCAGCACAGGTTGTTTATCTACAAGGGGAATCACCTGTGTGACAGCAAAGTATAAAATGCATGTGATACAGCCCACCTGGGCCATGTGAGGAAAGGTGGGTCACTCACCTGGCACGGCGATGCCCTGGAAGGCCGGTTCATGAGGACCATTGCTTGATGAACCAATGGGTAGGATTTCAGGCATTGCAGTTTGGGTCCTGGCCTAAAGCTGCAGAGGTGGAAAGCACAGAGTGCTCAGGACAGCTAGTAATCTTTTTTGGAGCATGTGGTTTGTGCCTGGGGTTACTCCAGCCTGGAGGTCAAATTCGGCTGGTGGCTTGTTTCTTGTAGTGCAGCTCTTGAATTTAAAAACTATATATATATATATATATATATATATGGCTGCTGCTGAGATAGCTCACCGAGTTAAGGGCTTGCCAAAGCCTACCGACCTAAGTCTGACCCTTGGGATGCACACGGTAGGGGGACAGTGGGAACTGACCCTTGTAGGTTGTCCACTGACTTCCATGTGCTCATGCAATGCATGAACACTTATGCCCACAGTACACCTAACATTTTAAATTACTTTTGAAGTAGCATGGTGTGACCCCTGGGCCTCACACATCAAGGCAGGTTCTCCACCACTGAGGTATGGCTCTAGCCTTTTCTTCCTTTTCCTTTTGAGATAGGCTCTGCCTATGGTGATTTAGCTGGCCTTGGACTTGTTCTATAGCCCAGCTAGGTCTCAAACTTGGGTTCTCCCCTCCTTAGCCTCTGATAGGTGGACCACCAAGTCTCATCTAATTTTATTCTTTTTGTGCAATGGAGTCTTGTTATGTAGCTGAGGCTGGCTTTGAACATACAACCCTCCTACATCTGTCTCCTAAGTATTGGATTTTAGAGGTATTCCACCATACCTGGCCCATTTTACTGTTTAAAGGGGTATAAAGAAAAGCAAAGAATGTAGCCCCTCAGGTGCGAAATATATAGACCAAGACATAGACTAAATTATACATAGTCAAAATATAGTTTGTCTCTTTCCTGTTCTCTGGTGGGGTTAACTTCTTAGACATCTTAATGTTGTTTTTACATTTTAGGAAGCTTTGGGAGATGTTGTTTACTGTAGTCTGCCTGAAGTTGGGACAAAATTGAAAAAACAAGGTGAGTGTACTTGTCATTTTGGAATGTCATAGTTCATGACATGATTATCTGACCTGGTCTTTACCTGAATGACAGCTTGTTTGCACTCAGGGTCAGTTAGAGTAATTTCAGGAAAAGAGACTATTCAAACAGAAATGTGTAACAGTTACTGGGTCATTAACTTACACAAGCAGTCTACAGATGAGTGGGTAAAGGGTGTTCTGCAGAGAGCCACTGAGGACCTCAGTTCTTTACTCAGCTTCCTCCTTCAGTGTGTGCTTAGGCTGAAGAAGGCTGTCACCCTCTCTGGAGAAGTAATGTCTCAGAGCTCTTTCTTACAGTCCCCATTGAGCTCTGGGTTATTTATATTGACACACCTAGCTGTCACAGTTGTGAGCATAGAGAATATCTACTTTATAACAAAAGTCAGGGGGTAGAAGGAAGGCTGTCAACACCATCCTCACCCACAAAAAAGAATAATGTGGGTTTTAGTTGTAAAGGGAGCTGGTGGTGTAGCTCAGTGGTCAAGTGTGTTTGCTAGCATGCATATGTACCCTGGGTTCTATCTCCAGCACTTGCAAAAGTAAAAACTCAAATCTGCCTTCCTTTGCATATAGCAGAGAGAATTCAACATAAAAGCCAGCCTATTTTTTGTTTTGTGTGTGGGGGGGATAAGATTTATTTTTATTTTAATGTATATGAGTGTTTGCCTGCATGGTGCATGTACACCGTGTGTGCCTGGTGCAGTGCTTGCACAGGCTTCAGAAGGGTATTGGAACTGCCGTAGTTATAGGCAGTATGTGACCTGCTGTAGTGACGGGCAGTAAGGGAACTGCTGTACTTATGGGCAGTAAGGGAACGGCTGTAGTGATGGGCAGTATGGGTACTGAGAGCCGAACACAGTCTTCTGTAAAAGCAACAGGTATTCCTTAGCCCAGAACCTGGTTTTTAAGACCTCACAATTTACCAGTCATGTATGTGACTTCAGCAAAATGGCAGAATTGACCCTGAACTCCTTGACACGTATGATAGAACTGCTCAGCTCGGATGTCTTGATTTCTAAGTCTTTAATAGACTTTCCCATACATACCCAATTTTATCTCATGTGAGGTTTTCAAAGTTTCTTTTGTAATATGGGTTCTGTGGACTGGATTTGGGTCCTTGTGCCTAAGGCGAGCCTTGTACTGAGTCAGTGCTGTACTGAACTCCCTACCCCTGATTGATTTTTTTGGGGGGGAAGGAAGGGGGGGTTGGTGGTGGTGGTGGTTTTTTTTTTTTTTTTTTTTTTTGGTTTGTTGTTGTTTGTTTTGTTCTGTGTTTTTGAGACAGTGTAGTACTGTGTAGTACTGGCAATCCTGGAACATACTATGTAGATCAGGCTGGCCTGGAACAGAGATCTATCTGCTGGAATTAAAGGTGTGCACCACTACCACCTGTGTGTGTGTGTGTGTGTCTTGCATATGCCATGGTGCATGTATGAAGGTCAGAGGACAATTTGGGTCAGTTAGTTCTCCCCTACCATCCTGTGGGTCTAGGGATTGAATTTAGGTCACCAGACTTGGCAGCAGGTATCTTTTTTACAGAACAAAATAAAAACAGGGACTCTGGGCTGGAGCTATAGTTCAGTGATTAAGAGCACCAACAGCTCTTCCAGAGGAACTAGTTTGATTCCCAGCACCCATATGGTGGCTCACAACAAACTGTATCTCCAGCTCCAGGGCATCTGATCAGCTCTGGCCTCTGAGGGTATCAGCATACCCGTAGAATCCATGCATAAATGTAGGCAAAATACCCATATACATAAAAATAATTATAAATTTAAAAAATGAATTGAAAGAATAACAAACAGACCAAAAAATACCCAAGGTCTCACTCTGTAGTCCTGCCTGGCTTCCAACTCACAGAGATCCCCCTGCCTCTGCTCCCTAGTTCAGGGATCAGATGCCTAGCTCTTAAGATGTAGACTTGGTGTGCTATGAACAACAGTGGCTCCCATAAGTTCATATGTTTAACTGCTTAGTCCCCAGTTAGAACTGACTGTGTAGGATTGGGAGGTGTGGCCTCTTTAGAGAATGTGTGTTATTGGGCTTCGAGGGTTCAAAAGCTCACCCCAGGCCCAGGCTTCCCTCTGAATGTACAATTTGTTGATCAGATGTGAACTCTCAGCTACTGGTCCAACCCCATGCCAGCCTGCATGCCACTGCCCTCCCCACCATGATTACAGGAGGCTAGCCCTGTAAGCAAGGCCCAGTTAAATGCTTCCTTTAGTAAGTTCCTTCGTCATGGCGTCTTATCACAAGAGTAAGCAGTAAGAAAGACAGTTGGCTTTCATTTTACTAGGTGATCTTTGCTCCCTCTGAAGATGCAGGCTCCCTGGGGTGGGCTGCAGTTCAAATGCTGACACAGTTCTTTCAGCCTTACCAAGAGACTGCCAAGTCCCTTGGGTGATGTCCTATGTATACACGGTTTAGGGCTCCTTCGCAGGCCAGGATATGTGACACCATGCATGACTGGTGAATTGAAAGAATTATGTTTTACTGAACATCAGCACACTGGTGTTCAGACACTGACACTGCCATTCACAATGCAGAGTATGTGTGCTCACTTGGTTGAAGAGATTTATGCCTTTCTTTTACAAACCCAACAGAACTTTGACTATAAATAAAGACATTCAGAATTTGTTAGCATGACTGGATAGGAAGTAACCACTTTTTTATAGTTTGTCCTTAAATTGTTTTATAACGTATTTGTTTTGAGGGGACATCAGGAGGACAACTTGCAGGAGATGCGTCTCCTTGTACCTGGGTCCTGGGGACTGAACTCAGGTCACCAGGCTTGGCAGCAAGCGTCTGTACTAATGAACCATCTCAAGGGGTTGTTTTAAGAAAGGTTTTTGGTTTGGGGTGTTTATTTTGAGACAAGATCTTCTTTAGCTCAGGCTAGCCTCTTAACTCCCTGTGTAGCTGAGGATGGCCTTGAACTGATTCCCCTGCCTCTGTCTCCCCAGCACTGTGATTACAGGATGTCACCAGCACACCCAGTTTCTGCAGTGCTGGGGACTGAACCTAAGCTGCATGTATGCCTGGCAAACGCTCTGTCCGCTGAGCTACAGCACTTACCATATTGTCTGGTTTTGTTTTTGCCTTTTTTGTTTAGACAGGGTCTTACTATGTACCCCAGGCCGGTCTGGAACTCACCCTATATAGACCAGGCTGGCTGCAAACTTACAGAGATCCTCCTGCCTCTGTCTCAAGTGCGGGGACTAAAGGTATACACCACCACTCCTAGACACGTTTTGTGTTTTTAAGTCACTGACTTGGCGTTAACTATTTTCTTTCACTGCTTCCTTTTAGAGGAGTTTGGAGCTTTAGAGAGCGTGAAGGCTGCCAGTGAACTCTATTCTCCTCTGTCAGGAGAGGTAACTGAAGTCAATGAAGCACTTGCAGAAAACCCAGGGCTCGTCAACAAATCTTGTTATAAAGATGGTGAGTTATTACTCAGAATTTCATTCCTACAGTAAAATAACTCAGTCAAGTATGCCTGCAGCAGTTTCCGCCATGTTATAGATGAATGAACAACCTCAGAAGTGTAACCGGGGTGTCATATAACCAATAAGTGGCAATGTTAAGATTTGGTTGTGGTTCTCTTTGGCCTGCTGCCCTGCCCCTCAGACTTCCTCTTTGGGGTTGGATGGCTTGTGACAGGGTCTCTCTATAGCTCTTGCTGGTCTTAAACTCAGAGATTCTCCTGCTTCTGCTTCCCAAGTGCTGGGATTAAAGGTGTGCACCACCATGCCTGGCTTTTAGTCTTTCTTCTGCCGTTAGCTCTAATAGTTAATATTTGGTATGCCTTTAAAAAAACATGTGTGCAGGTGCTCTTAACTGCCTAGCCATCATCTCTCCTCCCAAGGTTTTATTTTAAAATATTTTAATTAAGAAAAGTTATTTGAGCCAGGCGTGGTGGTGCACACCTTTAATGCCACTCCCCCTCTGCAGGAGGCAGAGGCATGTGGATGTCTGAGTTCAAGGCCAGACTAGTTAACAAATGAGCTCCAGGATGGCGGGGACTGTTAAACAGAGGAACCCTGTCTTGAAAAGTGAAAACAAGAACAAAATGTATTTGTTCCTCTGTAGGGATATTTGAGTGCGGTGCCCTTAGAGGCCAGAGGAGGACACTGAATTCCCTGGAGCTGGGCTTAGAGTTGTGAGCCACCTGACGTCAGTGCTCAGAAGCAAGCTTCGATCCTGTGCTACAGAAGAATGCTTGCTCTCTTAAAACTGAGCCGTGTTACTCCAGCCCGCTAATGTCTTAGGGCTAAACTTTTGAAGAAAGAATGGATGGATGCTAGAGTAACAGCATCACTTAAGTGAGGGCACTGTATTAATTTGAGGGACTTAAAATATTACATTTTGAAACATTTGAAATGTAAATAAAGTATCAAAACAAAAAATAAACAAAAAAAAAAAGTAAGAGGGTGAAGACAATACTTTCAGATTCTTAGCTGTGTGTGATCCCTTTCCACTCAGCCCCAGCAAATGCATCCCTTTACCTATTTTTTTTTTTTTTTTTTTTTTTTTTGGTTTTTCGAGACAGGGTTTCTCTGTGTAGCCCTGGCTGTCCTGGAACTCACTCTGTAGACCAGGCTGGCCTCCAACTCAGAAATCCGCCTGCCTCTGCCTCCCAAGTGCTGGGATTAAAGGTGTGTGCCACCACTGCCCGGACCCTTTACCTATTTTGCTCCTAGATCTTTGTCACTCTTTATGTCTAAAAGTGTGTGAGCACTAGACAGCTCTCTTCTTCTAGCCATGACTGAACTGAGAAAAAAGGCAAGGAGTGATATTCAAGACAATAACCCCTTGTTGAAGAGTCAAAAGGATGAGTTTTTCCAGTGGCATATAGCTCTTGGGAGTTTTGACAGTCTCTTGTCTGTTTATGCACCTCAATCGTCAGCACTGTAACATGGATTTCAAGTACCACTTAAACCTCATCTGGCATTAACAAGTAGCGTAATATTTAATTATTCCTTAAGTTTTGTCTGAACTCTTTTCTCAACTCTCAAGTTGATTACTGTGTCATATAAAGAGATATTCACCACACATTTGGAGTCCATTTTAGAAATAAATAAAAGCAGCATATGATTACAGAAACGTAGTATCTGGGCCTAGGACATGCAACCTTTTAAATTTGTAGCCAAAGTCAGGTTTGGGGGATTCCTGACGAGTCCTTTCTGTTGCTGTTGTTACTAGAGGAAAATGTCTGTGTCTGATGCAATCCAAGCAAACCAGACATTATCACGACTTGATTATTCATTTTGCTAGTACAGCCTGTTTCATTTATTACAGGAAAGTCAAGGTTGGAACTAGATCTCTGTAATGCATGTTTGTGGCTTGATGTGTTTCTGAGTAATAAACAGCTTTTGGTGTTTAGTGTCTAAAAAATTTTTTTTACATTTTGAATGAATTTGACTTTCGAAAAGGCAATTTGAACTGAGGTTTTGTTTTGGGTACAGGTTGGCTGATCAAGATGACACTGAGTGACCCTTCTGAGCTGGATGAATTAATGAGTGAAGAAGCATATGAGAAATACGTGAAGTCCATTGAGGAGTGACCATGGCACTCCTCCACTTCCAGATACAACTGGGACATGACCTGCTCCAGCATGCTTGTCTTAAACTAGTGGAGAATAGAGGACTTCAAATAACTTTTAGCAGTACTGATGGAAAGAAACCGTTCTGGACAGTGCTAAGACCCACCCCTCAACTTCCTAATGGATGCAGATAAGCACAGTGTACAGAGTTTTTATAATCACCATACTAAGTATTTAGACTGGGGGTTAAGCTCTGGTGTTTAGAATTCCTAAGATCATCTGTGGTGAAAAATGGTTACGAAGCTGGG
The DNA here is from genome assembly GCA_028551405.1 of Uromys caudimaculatus. Lineage (NCBI taxonomy): Eukaryota > Metazoa > Chordata > Mammalia > Rodentia > Muridae > Uromys > Uromys caudimaculatus. Next base: position 45,330,815 of record CM052707.1, on the reverse strand, counting down.
TTTGCTGGTGGACCACCATTTAATCCCAGCACTCAACAGGCAGATATTAGTTCAAGGTCGGTCTACATAACAAGTTCCAGACCTGTCACAGCTACATGGTGGGACCCTACCTACTGGTTATAAGAATTTCATAATTCAGGATAACAGTGGTGTATCTTGCATAATTTTGTAACTTCCCCATATCTACCACTGGAGTTTGCTCAGAGACTTAGTGTCTTCTCATTGGAAATGCCTGGAATGCAAGGAAGTGTTGTACAGTTTCAGATGCAGGAGAGTTCTGTCTTTGTTTTGCCATGTGCTGGGTTGGCTGTTTTCCCACGGTGAAGCACTGGCTTTGCAACATCGTGAGAAACAAATAAAACATTCATCCTCTTTGTTCATCATGGTTTTTATTTGGATATTAATGTTTCACTTAGTGACTGCTAGTTGTAGAAAGGTTAATTGCAATTATAGGAAGTTACTGTGTTTGGTGCTAGGGATACCACTGAATGTACCCTGCCTAATCATCTGAAACTATTAGAGAAAAAAAATCAGGCCAGGGGCTAGCGGGGTCAGTGGTTAGGACTTGGACAACCTGGGAGTTCAATGTTCCCGGCACCCATATGGTAGCTCACAACCATCCCTAACTCCAGTTCCAGAGGATCTGATGCCTTCTGACCTCTGAAGGTATCACACAAGCACATAAGGTGCACATGCTCAGGTCTAGGTTTACCCATTGTTCTCAGTGTCCACTGACCCTGTGTTTTCCCCAAAGGCAAGTCCATTTATAGAACTTGCAATAGAGCGACACCACATTCACTCTTTTCCCTGTGATAATAAAAGAGAGAGTGGAATCATCTTCATTTCTCATCATTGCTCACTTAGAGAGGGGACAGGTGACAACTGGTCAGCAGTGCACACAGTGTCAGAACTTACATCGTGTTTAGGTTTCCACTTAGCGGTCATAGACACCAGAGCCTCCTGACATAGATACCAGAGCCTCCTGACACTGGCTTGATAACTGTTCTTTACAACTCAAGTATACTTACTGCCGAATGGAGTCTCAGAAAGCTGAGATGGAGCAGGGCAGTGGTGGCGCACGCCTTTAATCCCAGCACTTGGGAGGCAGAGGCAGGAGGATTTCTGAGTTCGAGGCCAGCCTGGTCTACAGAGTGAGTTCCAGGACAGCCAGGGCTACACAGAGAAACCCTGTCTCGAAAAACCAAAAAAAAGAAAGCTGAGATGGCATATTCTCTAATAACTGTAAAGTGCCGACTGGGAATTGGGGGTGGGGGATTATATGCACACAGATATGTATAACAAGCTTGGTGGCTCCCAACACTTGGAAGGTGGAGGCCAGGGGGTCAGGAGTTCAAGGTCCAAGGTCATCGTTTAGCTACAGATCCCATGGCTAGCCTGGGCTCAGACAAGCTCAAATAAGAACATAGACAAAACCCTGTCTCGAACTGCCCTCCCACCCCCCCAAAAAAGAACACAGACAAAGTCCACCACTACCAAGCCAAACCACAACCACGGGTGAATTCCCCCACCCTCCCAAGGAAAGTAGGTAGACTGCTCTATCATAGTCCCTCTGGCTGCAGCATGCAATTCTGCACTTAACTGCTTTAACCTGGCTCTCATGAAGCCCAGGCTGAGCTGGAGGGTGTAGCCAAGGACCACCTTGACTCTAGAGTTTCCTGCCTTCATCTTTCAAGGGCTGGATTAAAGGCACGCACCACCACACCTGGCTGAACTTTAAGCTTTGGAAGGATGCTTTCTTTCTTTGCCATTTTGTTTGTTTTTTGCTTTAGTCTTTGTCTTTTCTTAACATCTTTGAATGTTTTCAAAGGAATAAAACCTCAGAAATATAGGGGGGGGGGGGTTGGAGAGATGGCTCAGTGGTTAAAAGCTCTGGCTGCTCTTCCAAAAGACCTAGGTTTAATTCCCAGAATCTACAGGATGCTTCTGAATGCCTGTAACGCCAGTTCCAAAGTACCCTATCCCTCTCTTAACCTCCATGGGCACCAGGCATGGAAGTGGTGCACCAACATACATTCAGTCAAAATACCAATACACTTTAAAAAAGTTTAAAACAATAGATTGTTCAGAAGGCATTAACTTAAAAAACAAAACGACCAAACTCCACAAAAAAACACCTTGGAGGTAGTTCTGAGGTTGACTATGTTGGGTCTTAGAAGAACCAGTAGAGGGCTCTCCACACAGTATGAAAAAGACCAGTGCTTCAGAACAGCAGGCTGCCTCTACAGACTGGGAATTTTGACACACACACCCCCCCACCCCCCGATTTCTGAGCTTTTCTGTGGCTGTTTAAAAGACTTTTGCCTACCTTCGGTTGTAAAGATTATGGTCGAGGGGCCAGGTCTGGTGGCCCATGCTTGTAATTCCAGAACTCAAGAGACAGAGGGAAGATGTTGACTTGGAGGCCAGACCAGACAGCATAGTGAAACCCTACCTCAAAACACTGAGGAATGGAGATGCATCTCGGTGATGGATTCCCTTTCTAGCATGTGAACCTAGAAAACAACAAAAGAGTGTGTCTTTATTACTGCCCGGCACAAACATGGTGTACATACATATACACCGGCAGAACACTCATACCCATAAGTCTAAAAATGCATATAAATAAAATTTTAGATTTAAGTGTCATACCCTTCTATGTTATGAAATACACTGGGATGGCAATATGTATTACAATATGTATCCTATGCTTGTTAAAGTATTTCTCCCATACATATATGTATACATTCATGTATGTGTGTGCATATATGTATGTATAGGGAAATCTCAACAAGTAGTCATATTCTAGAAGAGGACTTTGATCCAACTTCATGTGTCACACATCACATCTTTAGAGGCCGTTAATGCTATAAATCTATGCTATATTGTATATATGCTAATATATATTAATGCTATAAATGTAAAAAGTAGTAATTCTTAGCTATTTTTCCAAATGCCTTTGACTCACCGTGCTTTTGGAGACTTGTTTTCCTATTACTTTCTAGACCCAATGCCCGACTTCAAGCATAGGTTCCGAGCCTGGGGTGTGTTTTTCAGTGCTCAAAGGCACCAAGGGCAGCATGGTGAAGTGGGGGGCCCCATTGCGAGAAACTGTTTGCTGCTTCTGCCCCAGTAAAATGGGCAGCACCAAAAAGAACAAAACAAGAAACCCTTCATCTCAACAGGTGTGGAAGCCCACGCTCTCAATACCCTCAATGTTGATTTAGGACACTGAGGAAGGGGGGTTGCCATGAGTTCGAGGCCACACCAGGCTACAAAACAAGGGAGACCCTGTCTCAAAAATATGCAAACCAGGAAACCTCCCACGAAGTTCTACGCCTGCATTCCACTAGCACACCGGAGGGATAAGAAGGAAGGGACGATTCTGCCCAAAGGAAGAAGTGGCCAAATCTACAAACACTGTTTGCCTGGCATCTGAGGCGTTCCTTCTAGAAGGCAAAAGGCTGTTCCCAGCGTAACTCGGCCACTCAACGTCGACGGTTCGAAGAGCCTGGCAGCACGTGGGCCACAGCGCACAGGCGTTGCTGGCCAGACGTCTGAAACCACCCTAGGGGCAGCAGGAGGCAGCGAGCAACCGGTCACTGGGAAAGCAAGCAACCGCGCACAGCACGACGGGAAAGCTCCTTAGCCCCGCCCTCAGAGAGCCACCGCCCTTGAGCTTTTTTGTTGCGGCATTATGTCACTTCCGTCATGTCTGCACCTAGGCCCGCCTCCGACGCGGCCGTAACCTAGGGCAACAGTCCGGCTCTAGCGGGCTGCGACTAGCCGCTCCGGACCTTCCTTGCCTCGCGGCCCCGTAGGAGCGTCTAAGTGGCTGTGGCCACGTCCTCACCCCGGGGAACACTCCCTAGACACTTCACGGACGGCAGAGCCGCGGAAGGAAGCAACCTTCAGGGCGGGTAAGCAAGACGAAGATGGGGGTATGGCTCTGGGAGAACCTGGATTGGGCGGGGCTTGGCCGCGTGGGCCTCGGGGAGGAGCCGTTTGATAGGCGTGGTCTGTGGGGGCGTGGTCGAAGTTTCAATGGGAGGAGCTTGATGCAGCCCTTAACTCTCAGCTTGAAGCTGGGTAGGAACCTCAGGGAGGGAGGAGAGGAGCTAGAGGCTGTTATGCGGCATGAAGGAGTGTGCAAGAACTACCAGTAGAAAGGAGGAACCAGATAGGAAGGACTGGGCGCCAGGATTCTGTCTGCCGTGAGCCTTGGGAGCCCTCAGAAGGCCATCCTTTCAGTATTCGGCACTTAGTGAATTCCTAGAGCCGAAAAAGGGCAAATGCGACCCTGTTAAAAACAAAAATCTAGACCCAAGGCAAAAATGAAAAAAGGCAAGAGTTGGAAGTGGTTGGACTAGAAATGGCGCACGCCCTACCTACCAGAAGAATTCAAAGAGTGCTTCACCATGGCCTCTGTGCCTGTAGGTATATAAGTCTGTGCCACAGCTAATTAGTATAGGGAGATGTTTTTGTTTTATTTAGTTTTGTCTATTTGAGACAGTCTCGCTATGTAGCCCAGACTAGTTTGGAACCTGGTATACTTCTGCCTCAACCTCCTGAGGTTGTTGAGGCATGTGCCGCCAACACCTCGATTCTGAATCCTGGTAGCAGCCACTAGAGTCTCTTAAAGCGATCACTTTTAGTAAGAAGAGATGTAGGACAGTGAGACGCTGTGGCAAGGTGGATAGGTTTCGGGAACCAGCCTCCCTAGGACATCAGTTGCTTGTGCATTTTGCCTTCAATATCCTGGGCTCCGGCTTCTTGCCAGTCAACTTGCTTTCCATGCTTGTTGATAGATTAGGGATGTGTCAGTCAGTCAGACGCAGGAATCTTGTATTCCTACTGCATTGACAAAGGCAGGCATGTACACTACCTCTTTATTTTTGTGGCAGACATCATGAATCAACAACAGAACTTTTCTTGCAGTGGTTGCTCCTCAAAACATTTAGGTAGCCTCTGCTTGGAATATGAACACTTTTTTTTCCTAGACAGGGTCTTAGTACCCCAGGCTAACCTCAAACTTGTTAGGTAGTCAAGAATGACCTTAAATTTGTAATCCACGTTCCTTGTATCTGGTTGCTGGGTGTGTTGTTCAGGTGCTCTATCTGTACAACTCTATCTCTTTCCCCCTGTTTTTCCTTTAATTGTGTGTGTGTGTGTGTGTGTGTGTGTGTGTGTGTGTGTGTTGTTTGCCTGTAAGTCTTATTTTTTGAGACCTGTTCTCTCACTGAACCCAGACTTCTCTGTTCGGCTAGACTGACTAGCCAGCAAGCCCCAGGAATCCTCCTGTCTCTACTTCGCAGCACTGGAATTAAAGGCATTCCTCATAGCAGTTGGCTTTTTCTGTGGGCGCTGGGGATCCGAGCTCTGTTTTCTTTGCTTGTGTGGCAAGCCCTGTGTGACGGAGCCATCTTCTCAAGCCCGTTCTAGAAGAAACGCTTGGGCGTGTTAGCCAGGCAGCCTAACCTGGAAATGGTAAGCTTCAGGCTCCCTGAGAGACTGTCTCAAGGGAATAAGGCAGGTGAGTAAGAGAGCAGGCCACCTGATGTGCACACTGTGTGCACACTTGTACATGAGTCAACAGACTCACATAGTTTAATTGTGACATCCTAGGCTTGTGGGTTTAAAGGCCTAGATTTTCTGTGATCATAGCACTCAGGAGGTAGAGGGAAGAGGATCAGAAATTTGGGAATTCACTACATGATGAGTTCAGGGCTAGGCTGTGCTACATGAGACCTTGTATAAAAACATGAGTTAAAAAATGGAAAAATATGGGCTGGAAAGCTAGCCGAGGAGTTAAGAGCATTGGCTGCCCTTGCAGAGGGCCCAGGTTCAGTACCCAGCACCTACATGGTAGCTAATGACTAACTCTAGTTCAGGGGCTCCAATGCTCTTCTCTGGTCTCCTAGCATACAGGACATGCATGCAGTACACATACATGCTGGCAAAACATCCATACACATAACATTTCTTTTAAAAGGAAAGGAAGGTAGCAATACAGACCTCCTGCATTCTAACAGAACAGTAAATCTGTATATAATTTGTGAGAAATCACAAGCTAGGCATTGAAGTACTTGGCTTAATCCCAGCACTTAAGAAGCAGAGGCAGAAGGATTGCTCCAAGTTTAAAGCCAACTCTGTCTCAAAATCACATTAGAGCGGCTGGAGAGACAGCTCAGTGGTTAAGAGCACTTGTTTGGCAGAGAACCCAGATTTGATTCCCAGCACCTACATGGTGGCTCTCACTTGTCTATCACTCCGGTCCAATGTTCTCTTCTGGTCTCTGAAGCATGAGGCACACATGGAATGTACGTATGTACGTGTAGGCAAAACACTCATACACATAACACAAATAAACCTAATACAATTTTGTTTTTATTTTATGAATATAAGCGTTCACCTGTATGTGTGTATGTGTCCCACATATATGCAATGCTGCAGAAGCCAGGAGGGAATCAGATTCTCTGGAACTGGAGTTACAGACAACTGTGACTTGCCATATGGGTGCTGGGAACTGAACCTAGGTCCTCTGCAAGAGCAGCAAATGTTCTTAACTGCTGAAGAACTTCTCCAGTCCTCCAAATAATAAGCAAACAAACAAATCTTAAAAAGAAAAGTCAAAACAAAACAAAAAGATGAAACAGCACATCTCTGGTTTTGGTGATTTTATTTTTATTTTTGGAAGTGGAGGCAGGGGGAGGGTTATGAGGGAAGATTGAGACAGGCCTTGAATGCCTCCTGCCTCAGCCTCCCACGATGGGATGGCAGACGTTCGCTCTCATTGCCAGTTCTAGTTGATGTTTGTGTTAACTGGTACTGTGTATTAGATGAAAAGACTGGTAGCAGAAGTTGAAGGTATATTTATAGTAGGAAAACTTAAAACTGATGCCATGAACTAACTGACTCATTTTTAATTTTGACGCTAGAAAGGAGCGCACCAGCTGCTCTTGCAGAGGACCCACGTTTGGCTCCTTGTGTCCCCATCAGGCTCCGCTCCTCATAACTGCCTCTCACTCCGGTTCCCAGAGCACCAATGTCTCTGGCCTCCACGGGCACAGCACAGCACATGCAAATCCCTCCCCCCTCACACACACGCACACACACAATGTACTTAAAATAATAAAAAAAATTATTAGTGTTTATATGTTAGCATACGTGTGTCACATGACTGTGCCCAGGCTTGTGTGTGGAGGGCACAAGACAGCTTTCTGGGGTTGGTTTTCTCCTTCCACCTCCTATTTTTTTTCTGTTGTGCTGTGTATTCTAGGCTAAGTTGATTAACAAGCTTCTAGAAGATTCTACTGTCAGTGCCTTCCATTTCACTGGGAATGTGGGAGAAGTTACAGATCCAGCTCAGTGTCCTTTTTTTCTCTCTCTTTTTCTTTTTTCTTTTTTTCTTTCTTTTTTTAAAAAATTAAGTCATATGGCTTCTGGGGATTGCTCTTGGGTCACCGGGTTTGTACTTCAAGAGCTTTTACCTGCTGAGTCATCTCACTGGCCCTGATTTTTTTTTTTTTTTTTTTTTTTTTTTTTGGTTTTTCGAGACAGGGTTTCTCTGTGTAGCCCTGGCTGTCCTGGAACTCACTCTGTAGACCAGGCTGGCCTCAAACTCAGAAATCTACCTGCCTCTGCCTCTGAAGTGCTGGGATTAAAGGCATGCGCCACCACAGCCCAGCTCCCAATTTTTTTAAAATTAGGAATAGGGCAGCCACATTCTCTTGCTAGTGGAACATTAGTTTCTACCTCAGGAACCTCAGTGTTCTCAAGTGGCATATAATGAATTGCTATGCAGTGATCTGACCAAACTTTGACTAGCTCCCCTGATGTCAAAGGAGTCAGTGCAGGTCATGGGTAAAGTACATATAAAAAATGTTGTTTATAAACAAACACTGAGTTTCCTTTGCGGCGGTGTAATGGAATGCAGCTGAACCATCTTCTTAGACCACCGTGGGGTCCAGTGTGCATGGGGCTCACCCCAAACTGCATCCTTCATCCTTTGCTGGTCCTCACTATCAATCTGCACAGACCTTCAGATTCTTCTCAGGACACGCACACAGCTGGAAAGGACTACTCTGGAAGAGAGTAGGTGGCTTTGGTGGGATTGTGAACTGTGGAGATGATAGGCTCTTTACTCTTTCTGTCCTGATAGGCCACTTTGTGATGCAGATGTGGGTATCTTCAGGTTCCACAGGCTTAGCCTGTGTGTGCACTTCCCCTTGCAAAGTCTTGCTCTGCGTGCAGGGCTAGAAGTGTCGCTGGTGTGCAGAAGCCAGTGTTGCTTCTATATTGGGAAGAGAGAGCTTTCCCAGAACAGCAGCTCGCCAAGCCTGGTGGATCTTCAGAGTGACCCAGGGTTTAAAAAATACCATACCTCAGGTCATCGAGATGGCTCAGCCCGTAAAGGCACTTGTCTCCCTGGTGATCTGAGTTCAATCCCCAAAACCATATAAAGTTGGAACATATGTATTCACCCCAAACAATATATTCGCATGTATCAACGCTTAGCTGTAAGTGGTGGCCCACATCTAAAATCCCAGCCACTTAGTGACTAAGACAGGAAGTTGGATCCAGTCTGGCAATGCAGGAAGACCTTGTTGAAAACCAGCCCATGCCTCATCCATCAGTCAGCAGTCCCGCCGTAAGCCCTTCCCAGCACTTACTCCATGTCCAGACCGTGGCAGAGGTGTGAGGATCAGTTTCTAAGTGTAGAACTCAGAGCAGAATTATCAGGTTCTGTGACAGTTTTGTTTCACCTCATTATGTGTTAGCAAGGTGCTGCTTTCTAAGTATTTCCAGTTCATCCCCACACGGGGGGATGCGGCTGTGATTTCTCTATATCTCTGCCAACACTCGCTGCTTTGCTTTGTTTGGAGGAAATAGAGCTTATCCTGGGGGAGCAGAGTGGGGCCCGCAGGTGGAAGTGTGGAAAGAGAGTAACCAACAAGCTTCCTTGGAAGCTCGTGACCCCCAGCAACTCTGAGGGTTCTGGGAACAAGTGTGGACCCACTCATCTCCTGATGTCAGCATAGTGCCACTTGTAGACCCTACATCCCTGTGAACTCTGTAACAGTAGCCAGAGATAGAGCTAATGCTAGTGTCTCCCTGTTATCTTCGTTCCTTTGGTCTTTATTAAATTCAGTAGTCTCAGGTTGCTGGATGACTCAGCAGATAAGTGCACTTTCCGCACAAGCCTGAGTTCAATCCCTAGTGTGTGTGTGTCGGGGAATGGGGAATTAAAGGACAGAACTACAGAACTGCTGTCCTCTGACTTCCGTTAAAGTGTTGTGGCATGTCCCTCCACATCCCTTTGCCATCAGACACAGATACACGTTAAAAAAAAATCCATTAGTTTTTGGCTGAAATTAGCCATATCTTTTTTTTTGTCAGCAGTTATAAATGGATAATTTTGAAATGTTTATTCTCAGTCTTTCTTGAATATATTAAAATATTTCACTTGAACTACTGAATTAAAACCAAGTTTAATTGAACTTTGCAGGAAGAAGATGTTAAAAACCATAAGCAATCACCCCAGTAATGGATCTCTGTGAGGAAAGTGAGACTTTTTTAGAAAATAAAGAAAACAAGAAAATTGAAGATACAGAAGAGACGGCACCGACTTTACACTGTCCAGACAAGAGAAGTGAAAGGAGTCATGTCTGCTGCCTTCTTAGTGTCAGCGACCTCACACTGGAAGACGATGGGAAGGCCAGCGAGTTTGCCATCAGCACTGGGTGGGAGGAAGCCGTGAGTGCCTGCCTTCTTGGGTCTTTCTCACCACAGTATCTACTACAGGGCTTTTCCCAAAGTAGTTTATGTTACCGAAAATGTAGTGAACGTAGGAGCCTTGGAAACAGTGGCATAGTGTGTGCTCACGGGCACCCGTAAATGTTCTGTCAACATCTCCATAGCCATCTGGGGCCTCGTGCAGGGAATGAGGCTGCTGAGCAGCCAGAGGTGAATGTGGTACCCAGAGATCACTGACCAGTAGCTGGGCTCAGAGGCTGGAAAGCTGCTGAGAGACCCACAGGCTCTATCCTATCCTCTTGGCTCTCTAGAGTCTCTGGTTTCTCAGAGCCAGGAGTGGAAGCCAACATTTAAAACTATAAGGCAGGTGCCTTGCTCGCTAGCACAATTTCATAAGGAATGTGGGGCTTGTGACTTAGTTGGTTGAACTGTGGGCCAGCAAGTTAGCTCAGCATGTAGAGACGCCTGCAGTGCAAGTCCTAGAGACCTGTAGCCCACACACAGGAGGAAGGAGAGAACTGACTCCACAGAATTGTCTCTGACCTTCACACTTACACCATGGCCTGCTAGTGCACTCATAGATCACACATGGCTGTGTGAATGCACACACAGATTGAACAGTTAAGGTAACAAGGAAACTTTATCAAGCCGAAGATTAAATGTGGGCTTTCCAGGTTATACAACAAAAAATACAGGTTGCTCTATCTGAGTTTCAGATTGTGATCCCTATATAGTCCTGTGGGTTTGGTTTTGTTTTGTTTTAGTAGGCAGCTTCAGCCAGGAGGCTTCAGAAGTAGGTGGGCATAGCTGCACCCTGGGCACTCAGGGATCCTGGGTTTTCAGGGCTGCTCTGCTCGTTGCCCCTCTGTCCTTTCTGAACAGTCTGTCCTGTGCTCAGGAAACCAACTCACAGTACAGAAACCCTTGGACAGTAATGGACAGTTTAGGCCTGTGTTGCTAAACTGAATTGTGCCCAAAGGAAGCTGTAGTCAGTACTCCAGTGCCTTGGCACAGGTGCCACTGCCCAGGGTTTTAGTTAACAGCTCCTGCTTGTGCCTGGGATTAACATAGACTGCTGTAACATAGTCGCTTGTGTGAGGCTGAAATAGCAAAGCTTGGGGGTTTTGATTTTAGAAGGTTTAGGGTTTCAGACGCAGAGGCAGGAGTTTACGGCCAGCTAGGCGCGCGCGTGTGTGTGTGTGTGTGTGTGTGTGTGTGTGTGTGTGTGTGTTTAAGATACATCAATTTTTTTATTTTATTCTTTTTATTTTTTAAAAATTTATTTTCCAGGTCTCCCCTTCAGAAACCTCCTATCCTATCCCCCCTCCCCCTGCCTCTATGAGGGTGCTCCTCCACGCACCCACCCACTCTTGTCTTCCCTTCCTGGCATTCCTCTATACTGGGGCCTCTAACACCCTCAGACCCAAGGACCTCTCCTCCCACTGATGGCCAACAGGGCCCTCCTCTGCCACATATGTGGCCAGCACCATGGATCCCTCCATGTGCATTCTTTGGTTGGTGGTCCAGCCTCCAGGAGGACCGGGGGTCTGGCCAGTTGACACTGTTGCTCCCTCCATGGGGCTGCAAACCCCCTCAGCTCCATCAGTCCCTTCTCCAACTCCTCTATCCAGGACCCCCATGCTCAGTCCAATGGTTGGCTGCGAGCATCTGCCTCTGTATTTGTCAAGCTCTGCCTGAGCCTCTCAGGAGACAGCTTATGCTTTCATCAGCAAGCACTTCCCAGCACCCACAATAACATCCAGGTTGGTGAGGCAGTCTCTGGATGGCCTTTCCTTGGTCTCTGCTCCACACTTTGTCTCCATATTTCCTCCTGTGATTATAAGATATGTCAATTTTAAGAAAAAAACAAATGTGTGGCTCAAGTAAGACCGCCAGAATAGGGGTGTGGCCAAGATGGAGGAAGCAGGGCCTGGCACAGCTTGCTTGATGGTGACACGCTACTTTCTCTGCAGGTCCATGGCTGGGGAAGGACCTCACCAACTGCCTGCATCTGGTCAAAGAAGAAAGTGAAAAGGGGGAGGGCTGGAGAAGGCACCAATGGCAGCAACAACTGCTTGCTCTGTATGAGTCTTTCTCAAGGGAGGCTAGAGCCCCGGTCCCTCTCAGAGGCTGGCAAACTGGAGGTGGGAGCTGTGGCCGAGTTGAGCGCCCAGAAGAGCTGGAGCTCTGAGAAGAACTGGAGCAGCCCCTCCCAGGACCCCAGCCCTGCTTCCCGAGAGCCTAACAAACTTTGCTTTCCCACATACTTGCATGGAGAAAAAAAAAGCCTGCAAATCAAGGAATTTATCTGGTGCATGGAAGAGTGGGGCATGCCCGAGACAGTTAGCAGCAGGGCCTGCAGGAAGCCCAGCGGAAGCACCGACCAAGGGCTTTCCATCTCTGACCCCCTCGCATCCAAGACTCTTGTGGTTCTACCCCCACTGAAGAGCTCTTCCCACAACTTGGACAGCCTAAGTAAGAAAAGCAGAAATATTTTCTGGCAGCCGGAAGAAAAGCTGCTACGGGTGGACAAGGACGAGTGTGTGGCTTGTGCAGATGGACTGCAAGTGGTAGACGGGAAAGGAGAAAAGAGACAATTTGAGCTGGCCAGCCGCATGAAGGTCACCAACATTCTGCCTTTCCCTCCCTCTGTGGCCCGGACTCACCTGCTGTCCGCCGAGACCCAAAGGTGCTGTCTGCACTGGTCCCTCCTGCCCCAGAAAAGCTCTGTGTTCCCACCCAACCCCGCCAACATCCACTATCTTGCCACCCTGCAGGTTTTGGGGCAACAGGGAGGGCAAAGCTGCAGAACTAGGCTCAAAGCCAAGGAAGCAAAACCTCCCAGGACCACTCCCAAGCACATTATCACAGAGGCCAAGCAGGAAAACAGGCCTCACGTGCTAGAGAGTAAAGTCTTCCCCAAGCCTCTCTTGCCCTCCCTCACAGTGAGCAGAGTTGTCATCCCTGTCTCCACCCACAGAGTCCTCTGATTTGCCACAATATAATTCCCTGGGACTGAGTGTTGCCTGAAACTCATTTGCCCCCCCCACCTGCTCCTTTCGTTTCTACCCCTCAGTTCTCCCTCCCCTTCCCCTTCCCTCCCTCTCCCCTCCCTTTCCCTTCCCTCCCCTCTATTCCCTCTTTCCTCTCTTCCCTTTCCCTTCCCTCCCCTCCCCTCTTCTCTCCTTCCTCTCTCCTCCCCTTCTCTCCCTCCCCTTCCCTCCCCTCCCCTCCCCTCCCCTCCCCATCTTCTCTCCTCCCCTTCTCTCCCTCCTCTCTCCTCCCCTGTCCTTCCCTTCCCTCCCCATCTTCTCCACTCCTCACCCCCTTCTTTTTCTTTTCCTTTTTTTAAAAATGGGTTTGGATTCATTCTCAAAAACACCATGTTGAGCTAGGCAGGTGTGGTGGCACCTACAGTTCCAGCATCTGGGAGACTGGGGCAGGAGGATGCCAAATTCAAGGCCAGCTTGGACTATACAGCAAGACGCTATATTCATGTTACCTGCTTCTGCTGCTAAGCCCTGTATAAAATCTAAGTTGGGTCAGTCTGTGTCTGCTTTCTTGGGCACTGGCTCCTGTGGTGGGAGGCGGGGCATCGGAAAGGCACCTGGCTGCTCTCACCCTAGCCCTGAGAGCCTCCCAACGGCTTCTGCCCACAGCAGAGCCCCAGCTTAGTGCATGGTCAGCTTAGAGAGGCACCAGCTTGTCTTTTGAACCGGGCAGGTGTTGCTGCCTTATTTCTTTCTATCAACAACAATGTACGATACTTGACAGATGGAAAATCCCCGCTGTATCCAAGTGGATATACCAATGTCCGACATGCCATATCTTTGTCTTACATCCAGAGACATATTGTCCAGTTCCTCCCCTGCCCGGGGTGTCACATTCTCATATTGCAGCCTCAAGCATCTGTGTCTAGAAGGCTTAGTCACAGACTGGTGAAGTCTGAGGAGGAGGTTAGGAATTGCTTGGTCAGGAGAAACCCTCACTGATTACTCTGACCTGACCTTCTTTCTCCAGCCTTCCTTTGCCTCTGGGAAGCCTCAGCCTGTAGACATGGAGGGAATGCTGCTGTTATTGATCCCTGTCTTCCCTCTGTGCTCAGCTTGTTTTCACCAGTGTGTAGCTCCAGACATTGTATACTAGATATAAAACATGATATTTTAATACCAAGTGCTGTTGCTATGTGGACAGATGGTCCAACCATTTTGTGGTAATCAGTAATCATTAAACTGCTTTGTAATGACATAGTTTGAATTGCTTAGAGTAGGCTGTACTCGAACTCAGATTTTTCCATCTCCTTGGTGATGACAGGATATGACTGTATGCTCCTGCTTTACAGAACTGGTCTCTAACGTCTTGTCTGTTAGCCTGAGTTTGTTTGGTTTGCTTTATTTTCATTGTTTCTGGTGTCTTGGTTTCATCTAACTCATATTGGCCTTGAGGTGGCTTTGAACTGATCCTCCTGCCTCAGCCCCCCAAGTGCTTAGATTATTAGGCATGTGCCACAATGTCTAGTCTTCTGAAAAGCAAAAACTAAAATCCAAGCCAGGAATGGTTGTATCAGCCTGCAGTCCCAACACTCAGAAAAACAAAACAAAAAGCTAACGTACAAAGGAAAAGCGAAAGGCCACAGCCACAGGGTCAGAAGACAATGCTCTGACTGGCGGTGACTCGGAGGGTTCATTATTAGAGTCCTTTTGTCTACTCTTCCAAATAAGCCAAAGAGAAATTGGCTATCTCACTGTTTCTGGACCTACACAGGCCCTGGGCCTGCCCACCTGAGCCAGGGCTATTCCCAGCTTCCTGTCTAAGCAGCAGAAGCATTAATAAACTCTATATGTAAAGCAAGCAAGACACATGTACTAGCAGAACACCCACCAGTAATGGGTGGCCAGGACTTCCCTGCTTGGCCCAGGGTCTTTTCCCTTGAGTTTTTCAGGCAGATTGGAAAGACTAGGCTAAGTCACAATAGAAACATGTCTTAAAGTTTTGTTAGGTTTACTTGATGTATATGAATGTTTTACCTACATGTATATTTCCATGTCCTGTGTGTGTGTTTCTGGTGCCCACAGAAGTCAGAAAGGGGCCTCAGATCCCTTGGAACCTGAGTTAGAGATGGTTGTGAGCCATTGTTTGAGTTCTGGAAATCAAACCCAGGTCCTTTGGAAGAGCAGCCAGTGCTCTTAACTATTGGGCCATTTCTCTAGCTCACACAATATAAAATTTTAAGTTGTGCAAAGTAATGGGTTTCATTCTGACATTCATACATGGGATAACTTCTGAAAGAAAGTCTTTGAGGGCTAGTAAGATGGCTCAGTGGGCCCCTGCTACCAACCATAATGACGTGAGTTCAAATCCCCAGGCCTTACATGAATGATAGATAAGTTTGAGTGTGTTCACATGACCATATCCAATAATCAAATTTTTTCAAAATTAGATAAAGTGTTCTACTCAGATAAGAGTTAAGTTCTGAGGGACAAATTAAGATAAGTTGTGAATGAAATACTATTATAAATCCATTCGTGAGCCTTTGAGATGGCTCAGCATGTAAAGGCATGTGTACAAACCCAATGACTTGAATTCAGTTTCTGGATCCCATGGTCAGAGAGAATAGACTCCTGGAAGCTGTCTTCTGACCTCAACACGTGCCATAGCGCTCAACAGTTATTTTGTATTCTAACTTTAAAGAACTGTTAAGGGGCTAGAAAGATGCCTCGGTGGGTTAGAGAGTTTGTCATGCAAGTGAGAGGATCTAAGTTCAAATCTCTAGCACCCATGTTAAAGACAAATTCAGTGTGGGTATCTGTAATGCCAGTGCTCTTCCAAGGAGAGGGAAGCAGACAGGAAAGGCCCTGGAAGCTTGTGGTCCACCAGACTACGTACACCATGGAAAAGCAATGCAGAAGACCCTGGCTCACTGGAGGAGGTGAGCGCCAGCATCCAAGGCCCTCCGACCTCCATGTGCATGGAACCATGCTCTCACACATAAAGCACTTTGAAAGTTCTATAGATCTTGGTGAAAACACATGACAGGCAGCCGCCCTTCCGCTGAGTCCCTTAAAATAATTTAGGAGGTGGACCAATCTGAACAGAGGGCTCACAGTTCTTGAGATTTGTTGGGGATACAGGAGGTGGAGTCTTTGCTAGCATGTGCAAAGCCCCGACTTTAACCCAGGAGTCCCGCTGTAAGCTCATACAAGTTGTAGTAGCCTTTATGCATGTATTACATGTGTGTGTGCGCACGTGTGTATACATGTGAATGTGACATAACATATGTTTGAAAGTCAGAGGACAGCCTACTAGTGTCAGTTCTCTCCACCAGGTGAATCCTAGGAATTGAATTTGGGTCATCAGGCCCTGGCCGCAAGCCCCTTTACCCACTGAACATCTTGCTAGCTCCTCCTCCCTTGGTTTTTTTTTTTTTTTTTGTTGTTGTTGTTGTTGTTGTTTTCGAGATATGGTTTCTCTGTGTAGCCCTGGCTGTCCTGGAACTCACTCTGTAGACCAGGCTGGCCTTGAACTCAGAAATCCACCTGCCTCTACCTCCCAAGTGCTGGGATTAAAGGCGTGTGCTACCACTGCCCTGTTCTCCCTTGTTTCTTTGACGTGAGATCTCAGAGTGTAATCCAGGCTGGCCTCGACAGGAGATCTTTGATATTTTGGGGAATATAGGCAGGCATCCCTGTGGGCAGCTCTTGTGGGTTTTTGTCTGTTTTGTTTTGTTTTTGACTGGATAATCAAAATATCTAGAGGATGCCTCTATGGACATACAAAGAACTTTTTGCATTAGTCACTTCCCTGCCCAGGTTGTTATTTAAGTGTCTGATACAGTGCCTGCAATCTTTCTAAAAGAATTATATTCATACAATATTTTTTGATTTTTTCCTTCCCATATCATTAACATACTTCATAAATGGAGTTGCAGATGGCCGCCTGCCGCTCTGCTCCTCAGAGATGCTTTACTCTAGTAATCCTTAGAGTGTTAATTTCTAGAGGTCTCCCTCATACTGAAGTTTTCATATCAATCTCTGTCCACATTTATGACTATTTTTGGCACTTCTAGAACTTCTGATCTAAAGCACGGGGGTACTCTGATGTTCTTGATTCTCTTCACAAAGCCTCCCCCTTTTCCTGTAGTTTTGTTTTTTGAGACAAAGTCCCCCTATATATCACTGGTTATATATACCCTGGCTGTCCTGGAACTCACTCTGTAGACCAGGCTGGACTTGAACTCAGAGACCCTCCTGCCTCTGCCTCCCGAGAACTGGGATCAAAGGCATGTGTTATCATGTCCTACATAGATTTCTTTTCAAAAGCATCACGTAAGCTCTAGTGTGCTTCAGGGCAGCTGAGTATTTGTGTCTCGCCACACTTCTTGAGGCTGATACGTTGGGAAGAAATCGTTTTTTTCATACAATGTATTTTGGTCACGATTCTTCCCCTCCCCCCCCCTGCCCCATCTTAGATCCCTTCACCTCCCTGCAACCCAACTTCATGTTCTTGCTCTCTCACTTTCCAAAACAAACCCCAGAAAAATGAAAATCAAACAAGAAAAAGACCAATAAGGCACATACAAAAAAAGCCAAACCAAAAGGAAAAAATCCCCCCAATCAACCCTGAATTTTGTTTTGTGTTGGCTAACTCCTTCTGGGCATGGGGCCCGCCCTGGAGTGTGGTTGATAGACCCAGTGACACTCCATTGTAAAAACAGATTTTTCCTTCTGTCAATGAGTACCAGTTGCAAATAGCCTTTTGGTTAAGGGTTGGGGGTCCATGTTCACTTCCCTCCGTGCTGGGACCCTGTCTGGCTTGAACCTGTGTAGGCCGTGTGCATGCTGCCACAGTCTCTGAATGCCTGTGCTGTGTGCATCAGTCCCTCCGGTCGTGTTTAGAAAACACTATTTCTTTGGAGTCATCCATTACCTTTGGCTCTTGCAATCTTTCTGACTCCACTTCTGCATAGATCCCAGAGTCTTGGGGGCTGGGGGGGGGGGGGGGGCTTTGATGAAGACAGGGTACTTGCCTAAAATGCACAAGGCCTTAGGTTCAATCTCCAGGACTACATAAAACTGGGCATGGTGGTGCATGCCTGTCATATATATTTAGCCCCTGCCTTTGGAGCAGCCCCAAACCATGTAGAAAGCCCATGTGGTCCTGCCAGAATTCCATGTGTCAATTTCAATGGAAATACTTATATCAAAAGTGAAGGGGTGAGGAATGACCTGTGTCACTTTTTGTGCTTGGTTTGCAGAGCACTAGGGACTAGACCCAAGTGAGGTCGTGACCTCTAGGTAGTACCAGGCACAGCACCTCCATTGTAACATACTCTGCACAGGACACACGGCTTCCCGTAGGTGTTAGTGGCTGGGAACCCAATGGGAACTCAAATTCCTATTGCCTCTTGCTTTTCCTTATCACAGGGCTGGTAGGTGGCCTAATCTCCACAAAACTGGGACAAGGTCTGGAGTGTCTTCATCTACAGAGATATAAGTTAAACTGGGCTAGAGAGAGGGTACTGTTGAAGTGACCAAAAGTCTGAGACTAGGTAGGTCAAGGGAAAACATATCCTACTATTCTGTTGAGGGAACAGAGCAAGAAAATGACTCCTGGTGATGCTGCTCTAGGTACAAATGAGTGCCACGCCCAGGCCTCACAGGAGAGGCTGCTGCTTGTAGTACATGCAGTGTCTACAAGACACAAAAATACACCTTCCTCTAAAAAAGCTGCAAATGGAAAAAAGGGATTGAAACCAGGGTAGTTTACTAGCAGTACCAGACTTCCAAGCATTGAGACAAAAATAATTTCTGAGAACAGAAATAAAGCAGTGTAAACAATTTCTAAAGTAGTTTGCCTTTGCCGAAGTTGGCGTCATACAAAAATGTCAATTTTAGAGCGAAGTTGCTGAGAATTAAAATTTTCTAGGTTGATTTATGTTCCTGAGTGTTTTGCCTGCATGTATGTGTGTACCTCGTACATGGAGGTCAGAAGAAGGCATCAAATAAATCCTTTGGAACTGGAGTCATGGGCGGTTTTGAGATGCCAGGTGGATGCAGAGAACTGAACCCAGGACCTCTGCACGGGCAGCTAGCTGGTGCTCTAAAACAGTGAGCCATCTGCTCAGCTCCGCTGAAGAGATTTTGAATGGTTACATACCTAACCCATGACAAGTCGATTTGGATGCACCGACTTCTGGCAAGATGGTTTTTTGTTTTTTTGTTTTGTTTTGGTATGGGCTCTACATTTTCTGAAGTTGTTTAGCACAGGAAAAAAAGACAAAGTAAGAGAGAGATCTGTTTCAAAATTGGACCCAATCAGCATATTTGAGAGGCAGTCATATATCCACTTCTCACCTGGGGCCTGGAACTGCAGCAGGACCACCAGACAGCCGAGCTCAATTAGCTGCAAGTAGCAGCAGCAGCAGCAAGATGATACCACACTCAGAACATGGCTTCATTTGTGCATGCCAGGCTTTAAGGCTCACCATTCTAGAGACAACAGGTCTTTGCCCACATTGAGCAAAGAACTTTGAGAGAGATAACAAGTCACCAGAGATAAGATTTTCTTTTCTTTTCTTTCTTTTTTTTTTTTTTTTTGGTTTTTTCAAGACAGGGTTTCTTTGTGTAGCTCCTGCTGTCCTGGAACTCACTCTGTAGACCAGGCTGGCCTCGAACTCAGAAATCAGCCTGCTTCTGCCTCCCAAGTGCTGGGATTAAAGGCGTGTACCACCACCACCCGGCCAGAGATGATTTTCAATCTTGCTTTCATTTTATACATACTCTCTGGGCTGTGACTACCATTTTCTCAAAATTGTTTATCTTGTTGCTGTTGTCCATTTGGTAGCCTTCTGTCTTATAATATTAACTTGCTTCAAAGAACTGAAGGTTAATAGAGACCTATGAGAGTCAATGTGCTTATTGTAGGCTAGCCTCTGAAATCTGCAGATTTAGAACAGCCACAGATGGTTTTGTTACTTAGTAAGATAATATAAAATGTAGTCTTTGAAAAGAACAAGGAGCCTTGTTGATATGGTCCAAGCAGTGTCCTTTGTCCATTCACCCAGTTTGTCCCTTGTTCCTTCCAAAAGCCCCCCATTCTGTGTAGCCCATGTTATCGACTGTTTGAGAACCCCAAGCCCGAGCCCCCTCTCCATTTGTCCTGATGTGTGAACTAAGGCACCAGTGTGTCTGCTGATGGAGACAGCCCTGGCATCAGAAAGGGCCCTTTGAGCGCCACGCAGACAACTGAGGCTCTCTGTGGTCCTAAGAATATTGTACTAGGCAGTGTTTGGCTGAAGAGACTAGACAAAAATTCATGTCAATAGGAGTTGCATCTGGATATGGAGTTTGGAGGGGTCCATGTTGTCCTTCTCCCAGTATCAAATCAATGACACTCGAACACTCTTCCAGTGACAGCACAGATGCACTGTGAGGTAGGAAGAGAGAACAGTTTCATAGCACTCGGTCCCAAAGTTACATGTCCCTTCCTCGTGATCTCTTCAAAGGCCTTGAGCAAGCATTCAGTGCATTGATTTAAATGTATCAGTTGAGACCCCAGGAGCCCGAAGCAGGATTACCTATCTTGTGCTAGATCAAGCATGTCCCTTCTTCGTGATCTCTTCAAAGGCCTTGAGCAAGTATCTGGTGCATTGATTTAAATGTATCAGTTGAGACCCCAGGAGCCCGAAGCAGGGTTACCTACCTTGTGCTAGGCCAAGGCTGCATGGCAAGGCCCTGTCTCAAAAGACAAGAGAGAAACAAAAAGCACCTGTAGCAAGTATCTTGGGGGATTTTTTTTCATTTTTCATGTGTCTGTGTGTGGTCTGCATGTATGTATGTGTATGCTCACACGTATGTGCAAACATGTATGCGGGTGAACATATTTGTGTGGAGGTTGATACTGGGAGTTGTCCTTAATTTCTGTCCACGTTACTCATAGAGGCATGGTCTCTCAATTGAACTCAAAGCTTGCCGCCAAGGCTGGTCTAGTTAGCAAGCTTGCTTTGGGGATCCCATCTTCTCTCTCTGGGATTGCATCCTAGTGGGCTGCCATGGCCACTCTGGCCCATTTTATTTCTCAAGTGAGTATGTCAGGTCGTTTATTCACTAAGCCATCTTCCCAGCTACCATGCTGCTAGTTGGGATAAGCAGGTTTGGATGAACTGAATATAAACATTGTAATCGAGTCCATACAAAATGAGAACACAGCCCCATCAGCTTCTAGAGGGAGTTCACAGCCAGACAGTGCTGGTCATTTTCTCCAAATGAAAAAGTTGTATTGAACTGGACTCCGTATCTTTCATATAAGGCTACAAAACCTCAAATTTTCTTTTTATCAGAAGGGAGCAGAGACATGGGTTTGTCTTTCCTGTGGATGACAGAGCAAAAAGCCACAGACTTGTTTCTCTTGGTTTATTTTTAAGCTGTTCAGGGAGAAAAGGTAGCCCATCACACCAGGATCACGTGCTGAGTGCACGAATGAGTGAATTATTATTATTTTAGTTTTTCGAGACATGTTTCTCTGTATTACAGCCCTGGCAATCACTCTGTAGACCAGGCTAGCCTTGAACTCAGAGATCCGTCTGCTAGTGCTGGATTAAAGGCATGCAGAATTTCTTTATTTTTTTATTTTTTTGTTTTTTTCAAGACAGGGTTTCTCTGTGTAGCCCTGGCTGTCCTGGAACTCACTCTGTAGACCAGGCTGGCCTCGAACTCAGAAATCCGCCTGTCTCTGCCTCTGAAGTGCTGGGATTAAAGGCGTGCGCCACCACTGCCCAGCTCAGAATTATTAACAATAATAAATTTGCCTAAAAAATTCCCAAGGTATGTCATATCTATCTCAAAATGCAAACTAGTAATTGAGTATCTTTTTTTTTAAAAAATGTGTTTATTTTTGAGAAAGGGTCTCACTATTCTGCCCTGGCTGTCCCTGGGAACTTGCTAAGTAGACTAGGCTGGCCCTGAACTCACAGAAATTAGCTTGTTTCTGCCTTGAGCACTGGGCTTAAAGGCAGGTACCACTATGTTGGGCTTCTACTTTTATTTTTGATTTGTGAATGCTGCGTGTGCACGTGTGTTAGTGTGCCCTCCCAATCCCAGAAGGCATCAAACGCCTTGAAGCTAGAGCTACAGCTGGCTGTGACATGGGTGCTGGCAATCAAACTTGGGTCCTTCGGAAGGGCAGCAAGCTGACCCACCAAGCCACCTCTTCATCCCTTGGGGTATCTGTTCAGGGAAAAGTGTCATTATCTTTTCGTGAAGGTGACTGGGCACAACGATTCCGTTACCATCTTCTGAAATACACGAGTTCATTAAAAGTTAGGACAACAAACTCGCATCATAAGTGTGGACAAAATTCACACAGAAAGGTAGAATTCTCTCTTCTTTTTAATCACTGAATTTATGTTTACAAACAACCTTAGGGGAGTTCAGGTGACTAAGGTTTTGTGGGGACAGTTCTTGCACATGAAGGACAATTACATGCTCCATTCTTTTTCCTGTAACTATTAAGACACATTGCCACAGACACAAAAACTTAAAGCCATAGATCACTGCACTTATATTTACAAAGAGCCACGAGCCGACATGCATTTCTCCTTCAGCCGAAGGGCTTAAATAGATGCTTGAGAGTTAAGGCGCTGACAGTCCAAAACAACAAAAGATCTAAGTTAAGGCTTTATGTCTGTTCTGACACTCACATTCACAAGCGACTGTGACCAAAACCACTGTTTAGCTCCTGGGTTGCATTCATTTGCCAGGTGTGTTATTAGCCCATTACCGAGTCCTTTGCTTCGGGTGAATGGGACAGGACAGCGGCAATACCAATTTATTTAATGAGTCACCACCAGCCCCCTTAGGTTTTATTTTGAAGGTTCAGCTTTTGGCAGCACAAACATATGCCACAGAAAGAACAGGGCTTTCCAGGCTAGACTGGAAGGGTCCCCAGATTGTGCTCGTTCAGATTTGCCTCAGAGTAGGGCGACAGCTCTGAATCCATAATCTATTTAGCACAGAGCAGCCCCTCAAGGCATGCTTGACCTCTCTCTCCCCTCAGAATGAGAAAGTGTTCTTAACCATTGAAGCAATAGGTCTCCAGATTTTTCCTCTTTAAAGAATGTGTCACAACAGAATCTAGATTAGCATACTTTAGATGGGTCTGCTCTACAGTCCCTAGTCTCAAGGGACACATACTGTGCTTGCCAGAGCTTCCTTCAAGGAAAAGATGGGGGTGGGTGGAAGGGAAGACATGGTGGGCCCTGCTTCTCCTATCAAGACTGGAAGTGCAGCATGCTGACAGGGGGCTGGGCAGGAAGGCCTTTTCCTCATCTCCCGTCTTCCTTTTTAGTTCTTAGAGGGTGTCCAGTACATTATGGGAAGCAGTCGGGTAGGCCCCATGGTCTACTGTGGAGCAGGAAGGATATTTGTGGGGGTGGTGATGTAAAGTTTGTATTTGCACACAACTTCCCCCAAACCCAAAGTATTCAGAAAAAATGTTTTGCTTTTATTTGCTATGAGGTCATTGGTAGCTGGTAGCCTCCAGGTAGTATTAGGATGGGGACAAGTCACAGGAGAGACTAAGGCATAATTAACTATTGAAAGGTTGGGGTATTTTTGGTTTCATCCCTAACTCTCGACCCATAAGGAAGGGTGCCATTCAAGGTTAAGTTGATCACTAATGGCTTAAGCAACTCTCTGCCCATACAATGAAGTAGCCATTAACCCTACACAACTGGGGTTGGAGGTTTCTACAGGGCTAACCACGTAGATTCTTGGTTGCACCTAGAGAAGGTGTGGAAGTCCTCTGTCCCTTTCCCACCCAGTCTATCCTTCACAGAAACAGTATCCCTGAGTTCTAGTAAATTAACCAAGCATAAAGAGTGGGGAGTCACAGGAACCCCAATTTATAGGCAGCTAGAGGCCTTGGGGTCGACCAGAAACTACCCTCTAGCCACTGTGTGCTCGCAGCTGACTGTCACCTGGCGCGTGGCAATCCCACAGATTTGGTCATAGATTTTTTTGAGCAACACTACCTAGGGAGCAGAGGAAAGCCAGTCCATGAAGCAGGATGTGCCCAAGATGAACAGAACGGTGGTTATCGACTGCTTCTCCACAGGCTGGATGCATTCCTCTTACTAAAACTGCCTTTTACACTAAGAGCTTGCTGTTCTGACACTGGCCAGTGACCGCACAGCGGGAGAAGGATAACACACAAAGCTGGCAGCAGTCACAGCTCAGGAGGCTAAGGGATGGCAGAGAATAAGAACTGTCATAAACCCTAAAGACAGCTGTGGCTTCCCTTGGTGCTTCTGAGTCAGAGGGACATGCCAAGGCAAGGTGGTGGCATCTCGGGGGTCAGCGGCACACAAGCGTTGCCTAAGCATCTGAAGTGCCCTTATTTAAGTGTGAGCAGTTGCAAAGCTTGCACCCTGTTACCTGGTAAGCTTGGCATTAGCTAAACAGTTCAAAGTTTTACAGAGAAAAATTATTATTTTTTTTAAAAGATAGAATAGCTACACAGGAGCAAACATGGGCGACATTTTAGGTCAACACTGTACACTTTATAATACACTCACATTTGCACACCAATCTTCTGTTCACAAGTACAAAACACCAAGAACTGCAGAGAATCTGAGCAGCTGCCCCACTGACTACATCCCCAGTCAGTGCTGCTGTCCTTGACCCCATTTTCTAAACCCACAAGGGGGATCCTGGGGATGCCTGGCTGCACCTTCAGAAGCTGGAGACAGCGTGCAGCTCTGCACATGTCTGGGTTTCCACAGAGCTGAACTGGGACTCCATCGTATTCCAGGCCAAATCGGCTAGAAGGAAGTCATCCATTGCTGTCTGAGTTTCGTTGCTAGTGAGGAACAAGTTCCCCAGGGGCTCGAAGCCAGAACTCATGGTCTGTGTTTCTGTGCTGCTCAGCTGGACCTTGCTCTCCAGAGCAGGGGCATGTTGAGCTGGGGAGGGTCCTTCGGTTTGGGTCTCTGTGTCAGAAGAGTCAGTACTCATGGAGAAGCTGGAGTGTTTCAGAATGCTGCCCAGGGGCAGGTGAGGACTACTATCTAAGAAGAAGTTTAAGTCTGTTTGTGTCTGTGTGTCAAACATCTCAAGGCCCAAGAAGCCTGAACCTGCCCTGAACCCATAGGGCTGTGTGGAGGGGTCTGAGAGGAAGATGTCAGTCTGTGTCTCGATGTCCAGGGACTCCAAGACTGGCTCAGTGCTCATGGAGCAAAGTTCACTCTCCTCAGTCTGAGTCTGGATATTTGAGGCTGACAGGAACTCTTCGATATCAAAATCAATCCCAGAATTCTGCGATGAGCCTGATGGGAGCTGGGCGTCAGGCCCAGGGTTTGTGTCCGACAAGAGACTCCGGTTCTCCAGTGTTTGACTGGGCAGATTACTTGACAAGATGTTTTCTAAGTCACTCAGTAGATCTATGGTTTGGGTCTGATTATCTGTCATGTTTTGTGAAGGAAGCATGCTGTTCTGGGCACTGAAGTTTAACACAGGTGCAGACTTTTCGATGACTTGGCTTAAGATCTTAGGGTCACTCTGAGGTAACAGACCATGAGTTACTGTCTCTGCAACTAAACTGCTACTCATGATGTTGTCAGTGGGAACACTGTATGATGAATGGACGCTTTCAAAAATGTCCCCACACAGGCCAGTGTGACCCACTGGCACTGGGTCTTCTGTGCGGTTCTGCATCCTGCAAGTTTGGGTTTCTCTGGAGACCCCACCAGGCTGGAAACAGGCATCTATAAATGCATCTGTCTGAGCAGCTATGGATGAAGTGACCTTAGAGCTGGGAACCAACGTCTGGGTGTGGACACTAACAGGAAGGGACACTTGAGAATCAAACGACAGGTCAGTCTGAGAACATGATGACACAGAGGAATCGGGGCCAAGCCACTGAGCAGAGGGTATCAAGTTGGCTGAGGCATATGACAGATCTGTCTGCACGTTGGTTGAGGAAATGCTGTTTTTCTGACACACACTCCCTCCCTCTTGTAAAGGACCACGCAGACTTTTACCAAAGTTCACTTGAACGCCCGTATTCATTGGCTCAACAACAGGACTGATAATTTTTGAGAGAGGTAGGCTCTCTTTCAGAGAGCAGGCCTCTGAATCCAGGCTGAGGATCAAGGTTCCTACTGACAAGGGTACTAAGTGCACAGCACCTGATGCAGAACTGTGATCTACACCTAACACCACAGGCTGGGCAGAGGAGTCCGCTGTAGGCACAAAGACAGGCACAGGGGAAATCTGCATGACCGGAAGTTTAACCAGAGCCACTTTGGGCTTTGGTAGAAGCAACTTCTGGGGGCACCTGGGAGGCGTCGAGATGCTCTGCTTTTTGGTGTGGGAGCTACAAGAGTCTTCAAGGGATGCTGCTAGCTTTACTTCCGAAGCATCTGGTCCATGAGCGTCTTGGCGAGGGGCTGGTTGGTCGCTCAGTGGCTCAATGGTTTTACTGGACAACTTTTGGTTTTGCAGGTAGCTTTCCATTTTCCTTTTTTTACTAGGTGGGTCTCTGGAAACAGTAACAAAGCAGAAATAAATTCAATTTTAAGATGAAACTTACATTTCTCTATGTGTGTATGTGTGTCTCTGTGTTAGTTATGTGTACATGATGACAGAGGTTGAAGTGGGTATTGGATCCCTTGGAGCTAGAGTTATGCTGGTTTTGAGCTGCGTGAGATGTGTCCTGGGAACCAGGCTCAGGTCCTCTGTAAGAGCAGAAAGCTCTCCTAACCACTGAG
Source organism: Uromys caudimaculatus (assembly GCA_028551405.1). NCBI lineage: Eukaryota > Metazoa > Chordata > Mammalia > Rodentia > Muridae > Uromys > Uromys caudimaculatus. The sequence goes on along the minus strand of CM052707.1, from coordinate 45,304,297 downwards.
CCATCTCTCCAGCCCTGAAAGGGTAGCCTTCTCTGAGTACCCCACCATCTCTCCATCACTCAATGCCATTTCCCACAGGAGGGGGGGGATTCAGACGGTGGGGGGCTTCCCTTCTGCCATCCCTGAGTCAGGCTTGCAGTAAACATACCTCTCTCCAGGGACGTACTCTAGCTCTGGCCTTACCTTTTGGGGGCCTCTCCATCTTCTGTCTCCTAAGGGATTTCATGCATGTGTTATATACATTCTATTCTCAACTTGAGGAGTTTTAAAAATTCCATTTTTTATTCTACTCATTTCTTATGTGTGTGCACGTATGTCACAGCACATTCATTGTGTGGAGGTCAGAACAAGTCTCAGGAATGCGTTCTCCCTTCGACCATGTGGGTCCTGAGGCTCAAACTCAGGTTGTCAGGCTTGAAGGCAAGAGCCTTTACTCACTGAGCTGTCTCTCTGGTCTCTTAGATTAGACCTTTAAAATCGGGAACTTTAAAAACCAAGAAGCTTCTAAGTATCATACCTACAGCGGAGAGTCACTCCACCAAATATAAATTTCATATTTTAAAATGAAATTTAAAGCTGAGCCTGTAATTATAGTCCTAGCCATTCAAGAAGCTGAGGCAGGATGTTTAAGAGCAGCCTAAGGTACAGAGTGAGCCCAGGGCCGGCGTCAAAGAAGGAAGTATGAGGGCTGGCTGTGACTCAGGCTGAGCCCTTGCCCAGCGTCCATGAGGCCCGAAGTCAATCCTCAGCTCCACAGAATGTAAGTAAACAGACAAAAGGAAACACTGAGTCACCAGTCTAACTTTGAGCTCTCAGCAATCTGTTTCTCTAGAGAAGATGCCGGAAGTTGAGCTTTTGAGATGGGAACATGAAGAGAGCATCGGAAACTGAGTACTGGAGCGATGGCTCAGTGGGTAAGGGCACTTGCTGCTTTCCAGAGGATCTGAATTTGGTTTCCAGCACCCACATCAGGCAGGTCATCCCACCGGTGGCTGCAGCTCCAGGGGCTCCAAGGCCCTCGTCTGGTCTCTGCAGGAACCTGCATACACATGGCGTTCACATGCACACACTGACATACACATCCATATAAGTAAAAATACAAATCTTTAAAAGCACAAAGCACACAGATCATCTTCTCAGGCTGTGCTGGGCACTGCAGCACACACACATTTGTAACCCTAGCACACGGGGGGCTGCACCGGGAGGACACATCTGTAACCCTAGCACCTGGGAGGCTACAGCAGGGGGACATACCTGTAATCATTAGGCCCAGCCTCAAATACAAAAATAAAGAGAATCCTAGCCCAGGGGCTCTTCTGTTATGACTGCTGCTATTCCAGAATCACCCCTTTTAAAGCTGCAGGTTAGCTGGGCGGTGGTGGCGCACGCCTTTAATCCCAGCACTCGGGAGGCAGAGGCAGGCGGATTTCTGAGTTCGAGGCCAGCCTGGTCTACAGAGTGAGTTCCAGGACAGCCAGGGCTACACAGAGAAACCCTGTCTCCAAAAAAAAACCAAAAAAAAGAAGCCGCAGGTTCTTTCTCCTGTTCCCTCTGTTCCATGTGGCCGGCCCCTCAGGAATTCCCATTTCCAACTCCTCACAGCTACTCAGCAGCATTGCTCTGTGTTTTACCTGTGTTCTGCAGGGATCTCGTGGCCAGTTCGGTAGATGTGAGACTGCAGTGCGGTTCTGCTGGCATAGGGACAGCCACACGTACACTGGAAGGTCTTGCCGCAATCTTCCTCGTGTCTTTTCAGGTCCCACTCGGTGCCGTAAGAATTACTGCACTTACTGCATTTGTGCTTCTTCTCTGCATGCATTTTCATAAAGTGCTGCAGAGAACATGGTTGGGATGAAGACTAGAGACAGCATCCCATTAAGATCCACCCACACACCCAGCTTCCCCACCATCACCAGGTACTGCATTTGCCAGTAGACAAACCTCAGTTAACATATGCCTCTCCTTATGCACAGTGGGCAGGCTGCCTTGGAACCAACTCGTGTATTCAGATTCTTAACTACACTTAAGTGCTGTGGGCAAGAATACACAGTGTGTTGGCTAGGTTTATGCCAACCTAACATAAGCTAGAGTTATCTTAAAGGAGGGAGCCTCAGTTGAGAAAACGCCTCCATAAGATCAGGCCGTAGGACACTTTCTTATTAGTAATTAATGGGGGAGGGTCCAGCCCATTGTGAGGTTGCAATCCCTGGGCTGGTAGTCCTGGGTTGTACAAGAAAGCGGGCTGAGCAGACCATGATGAGCAAACTAGTAAGCAGCACCCTCTGTGGCCTCTGCATCAGCTCCAGGTTCCAGCTCTGCTTGAGTTTCTGTCCTGACTTCCTCCAATGATGGACTGTGATCTGGAAGTGTAAGCTGAATTAACCCTTTCCTCCCCACCTTGCTTTTTTGGTTATGGTGTTTTCACCACAGCAGTAGTAACGCCAACTAAGACAGACTCTATAGTGTCAGCGTCCTCAAGACTGCAGAACAGCAGCAACAACTTCATTTTTGTTTAAATTTTTATTTTCGTGCATCTGTGTGCATGTATGTAAACATGAGCCCACTGTTGCCAGGGCCAGAAGACAGCTAAGATTTCCATGGAGTTACAGGTGGCTTTGAACTGCCTGGCATGGGTGCTGGGAACGGAACTTCGGTCTTCTCCCAGGGTAGTAAGTGCCTTTAGCCATCTCAGGCTCCATTTCTTCAGTCTCGGACCTTACTATCCTCAGTAGCTGGATCCCTTCCTCCTCACAGGAGGCCTCCTCCTGGATCCCTTCCTCCTCACAGGAGGCCTCCTCCTGGACCCCTTCCTCCTCACAGGAGGCCTCCTCCTGGACCCCTTCCCCTCACAGGAGGCCTCCTCCTGGACCCCTTCCTCTCACAGGAGGCCTCCTCCTGGCCTTCGGAACGTCCCTCCTTACTGGCGTGTCTTGCTCTTGCCTTAGAGGCACATATACTCAAGGGGGTTCAGCAGAAATGTTCTAGCTCTCGGCTGCATTGTCTGTTTCTTCCTCTACAAACCTGGTCAGCAGCTCCCACAGAACTCACACTTGGACCTCTGGTTATGCCTGCTCAGCAGGAATGGCACACACTGAGTGTATGCCATCTGTATGCCACTGTGCTGGCTTGATGGCTTCACAGGCTTAGATATTTGAATCCTTGGTCCCCAAGGGACTGGTGTCCCTGTTTGGTTAAGTTTAGGAGGTATGGGGTAGTTGGTGAAAGTCTGGCACTGGGGATGGCCTTCGAGCTTTCAAAGCCACATGGTATTCCTAGTGTGCTCTTTCTGCTTCCTGCTTGCAGTTTAAGACATGAACATTCAACTTTTGCTCCAGCCATTATGCCTGCTGCCCGCTGCCATGCTCCCAGCCAGGAGGGAACCTCACTTCTCTGGAACTGTAAGCCACTTCCTTCTATAAGCTGCCTCAGTCATGGTTTTTATTTATTTTTAAAAAATCATTTATTTTTATTTTATGTGTATGAGTATTTTATGTGCATGTATGTCTATGTACAACATGTATGGAGTTCCTACAGAGTCCAGGAGAGAGTGTGGGACTTCTTGGAACTGCAGCTACAAACATTAAGTTTTACCACATGGGTGCAGGGAACTGAATGTAGGTCCTCCAGAAGCCTGGTCATAGTGTTTTATCATGTTAATAGCAAAGTAATTAACACATACACCTTGGGAAAAGTATAGTGACATACCTGTTTAACCAGAGAAAACTGAGAAAATGGTCTGTCAGGTCCTCGAGGACATCCTTTGATTGGACAACAGTAGAATTTCGGTACAGTTTTCAAATCTTTTCTTATTGTTGGATTTACTATGCCATCCTGCAAAGTAAAATCCCGCAGTTATCATTTTCTTTTTCTTTTTTTTTTTTTTAAAGATAGAGTCTCTCTATGTAGAACAAGTTAGCCTCAAAATCAAAGACTTGCCTGTATTAAAGGTGTCTGCAGCACCACACCTGGCTCAGGAATTGTCTTACAAAACTCATCACACTAGGCTGCTGGCAGCCATAGCCCTCCCAGCTCCCCATACCGGGCTGTCCTTGTTCCTGGGTATCACCCTCACCCACACTCTCAGTCTCAGCCCCTGAGAAGACTCCTGTGAGTAGGATACGGGCCTCATTGGGAGCGCCATGGCTTTCCATTTTTACAGTGTATATGAGTCTGTACACACATGCATGATGCTCAAATGTATAAAGGTCAGAGGTCAGTATCAGGTCTAAATCATTCTCCATTTTACTTTTACTTTCAAAAATTATGATTATTTATTTAGTATGTGTATGCACGAGCCACAGAACACATATAGAAGTTAAGAGGACAATTTGTAAAAGTCCCTTATTCTGTTGTGTGTGTCCAGGGACTGCCCTTAGGGCATTAGGCTGGGCAGCCCAGCATCTTGACCTGGTGGGCTGTCTCACTGGCCCTCCATCCTATATTTTGGAGACATGGTCCCTTTCTGTGATGGCTACTCTTGGTTGTCAACTTGACTATGTCTGGATGAGCACAATCCGGAACTGGAGGGCACACTGTGAGAGATCTTTTGCTTGGTTTGAAATGGGTGTATCCATCCCCAGTCTGGACATCTGAGGTAGGAAGACATACCTTCAATGTAGGCCTCACCTTCTGCGGGAAGTCTCTGTAAGAACACATGAGAAGGGAGTTCTGCTCTCTGCCTGCCTGCCCTCTCCTTGCTAGCACACCCACCCCTTCACTGGCATTGAAGCCTACTTCTTTGGGACTCTGCACATACTGAACCCCAGCTAGACTAGCTAGACTGCAACCTCTAAGTCATTCCAGTAGATCCCCTTTATAGAGAGATTCATTCCGTCAGCTCAGTTACTGGAGAACCCTGACTGACACACTCACTGAACGTGGGGTTACAAGCTACCTTATCACACCAGGCATTTTTACTTGGGTTCTATGGGGGATCAAATTCAGGTCCTCAGACTCCTGGTGGCTTCAGACTTAATTCTTGTCTGACCTCTCCTAGCTGGCTGTAAAGGAGGAGTGGGTCGTGGCATGCTTGTCTACGGGTCATCAGAGAAAGAAATGAGTGGCAGGTTCAGGTGGCAGCTGCTGCAGAGCACCTAGAAATCCCATTCCTCCGGCACCCTGCTAAGAGGCACAGGGCCCTGGGACACAGCTTCCTGTCTGCTGTGCACTCAGTGTAAGATGTTACTAACCACCTGGCCCAAGTCTTCCCGGGTTCTTAGAGGTACATGTAGTCTCGCTGACTGCCCACTTGCTGAAAGGGAAGGAAGCCTTGTTTTGTTCAGACTCCATCACCTGTTTGTTCATTTCAGATGTAGTCGTTCCTCTGAGTTTTCAGTGCTGGCCCACTCATCAGGACCATGTCACAGCACTGTCTAGGGCAGTGGTTCTCAACTTTCCTAATGCTGTGACCTTTAATACAGTTCTTCATGTTCTGGTGACCCTAACCATAAAATGGTTTTGTTGGTACTCCATAACTCTAACTCTGCTGCTATTATGAATTGTAATGCAAATATCTTCTGTGCACCCCAAAGGGGCCATGGCCCACAGGTTGAGGACTCTGGTCTGACCACAGTTTTGTTTAACATTGGCACTTACTATGTAATGACAACCAACACTGTCTCTCATCACCACCAACCTCATTTCATTCACCAATTTATCATGTTTTAATGGAAGATGTTTGAACCAACTTATATGTTCCCCATCTAGTATTATCAGTGAGGAAAAACATAGGAGTGTGTTCAATTGAAAGATGCTTGCCAACTCCTTAATTCACATGTCCACGATGGAGTTCCTTTAAAAAAAAAAAAAAAAAAAAAGGCATCCTGCATATTTTGCTGTATGTATGTATGTATGTATGTATGTATGTATAATTTTATTCTGGGGCTGAAGAGATGGCTCAGAGGTTAAGAACACTGGCTGCTGTTCCAGAGGTCCTGAGTTCAATTCTCAGCAACCACACCGCGGCTCACAACCATCTGTAATGAGATCTAGCATTGTCTTAGTCAGGGCTTCTATTCCTGCACAAACACCATGACCAAGATGCAAGTTGGGGAGGAAAGGGTTTATTCAGCTTACACTTCCATGCTGCTGTTCATCATCAAAGGAAGTCAGGACTGGAACTCAAGCAGGTCGGGAAGCAGGAGCTGATGCAGAGGCCATGGAGGGATATACCTTACTGGCTTGCTAGCTTGCTTCTCCTGGCTTGCTCAGCCTGCTTTCTTATAGAACCCAAGACTACCAGCCCACAGATGGTACCACCCACAAGGGGCCCTCCCCCCTTGATCACTAATTGAGAAAATGCCTTACTGCTGGATCTCATGGAGGCATTTTCTCAACTGAAACTCCTTTCTCTGTGATAACTTCAGCTTGTGTCAAGTTGGCACACAAAACCAGCCAGTACAGGCATGCATGAGTTTTTGCATACCACAAACATGTAGGAGCCTGTGGAGGTCAGAATGGGGTGTCAGATCATCTGGAACTAGCGTTGCATGTGGTCATAAGCATCTATGTGGGTGCTGGGAACTGAACCCAGTCCACTGTAAAAGCGGTACTCACCCTTAACCATTGAGCTATTTTTTAAATTAATATTCTTTTGCCCCCAGATGAGTATTTTTAAAGTGTACCTTCAGTCTCACTGTCTTGTGCAGCCACGTCCAGCAGCTTCCCAGTGCCACTACACCCACACTTCAGGGGTCTGAGACAGTCAAGTCCCCACCCTTTCTTGCGTTACTTTTTAGATCTAATGGAACTCAGACCGAAATGCCCTTTACAAAGAGCTTGGGACCAGAACTGACTCTGAGATTCAAATATTTGCATAGATTTACCATCTCAGTGTCCCTAGCTGGAAAACCCCAAACACTCCTAAATCGGAAAGTTTTCGAGCTTCAGATTGGTGGTCAGAACTCTGGATTTGGAGCATTTCAGGTGCTCAGCCTGCAATTTTAATTCCCTAGCCTTTTGTTTGTGTTACCGATTGGCTTTGAGTATTCTGAACTCAGTAAATGTTCAATGTGAGCTCGCGTATTGTGCACAATGCTCACCAGGCCCACCAGCCCTTAGGTGCAGTTTATGTGGGGCCGAGACCACATCACTCTGTGCAAATGGATGCTAAACTCCTCTGCCCCGGCAGCCACCCACCACCCCACACTTTCCCTCTTTCTGGGGCCATCTCCTTTATCATAGGTGCTCACAGGGCTTTGGGGTTTCTTTCTACTCGTTCTGAGACAGTGAGTTCAAAGGTTGGCTGGGGAGGGGAGACAACTGCACACCATACAACAGGAGTCATGGTAGGAGAGCAGCATTCCCTCTGCTGTCCTCTGCATAGTCAAGGACACGTGCCAGTTTGAGGACTCCGGGCTGTGTTTGCGGTTAGAACGAGAATCCATACTCTCTCACTCATTCCTTGACTCTCCCCCACTGCTGTTGGCTCCTTTTGCTCTACTTTTTGCTCATAGGGTGCTTGCTCTACTTCCAGCCAAACACTCTTCTCTCAGATGGAAATGTGGAAACATTTTATTAAAATAATATTATTATTGCTAATATTAAAAATAAATTTAAATAATACTATTTAAATGTTTTAGAATCTGCAAAAGAGAAGATGGTCCCAAAAAACAAGATGGTGGGGACCACAGGTGTAGTTAAGTGAGAAGCTCTGGCCAGCAGGAGTGAGTCCCCAGTCTCCATCTTTAGCACCACAGAACAAAGCCTCCAAAAAACAAGACTGGAAAAGAGACACAGATAAAAGGAGGAGAGGCTGGGGAGATGGCACTTGCTGCTCTTGCAGAGTTTGGTTTCTAGCAGCCATGTGACAGCTGGAAGCTCACAGCCACCAGTAACTCCAGCTCCAGGGGACCCAGTGCTGGCTTCTGGCTGGCAGTGTAAGCATCCATACTTTTGACATGCACGCATATATACAAATGAGAAAATAAAAATACCTTAAAGAACAGAAAAAGGAGGGCAAAGAGTGTGTGGCTGAAGAGTAGAGTCAAGAAGACCATAAAGATGGTGGCAGAAACTGCCTAGCACCTCACCACCCTTGCCGAAAGCACCCAGGGAGTCTACTCTAAACTCAAAGTCAGTAATCGTCATATAAGACACTTTGTGGAGCAACTTGCTGCAACCTTTCTAAATCTCTGAACACATACATACCCCTGGCTGGAGCCAAACACAGGATCACTACGCTGGCTTTAAGAAGCCAAATGCCACTTGATAACAGACTCTGTTAGTGCCCACCTGCACCCCTCCCCGCTTTCAAATGCCTCTCCAGCAGCCAGGCAGAGCCTACTTCCTCCCACTCTTCCTCTGGATCGTTTTAGCTCTCTCCACTGCATCATCGCTCCCTCTCTCTGCTGAACCCACTGCAGGCACGGCTGGCTGATGACATGTCCACACTTCCTGTCAGAGTGTGGAAAACAGACATTTATTTTGAGAACCGGCATCAAACCAAAGGTGGCTGGCTTACAATTCCTCAACCTTAGTTGCCAGTCTTCAGAAGGGCTTGGGTATTAGGCTGCGGGGTAGATTAGAATATAATAACCATACAACAACTGGTAGGGGAGAGAAAAATTATCATGACCAAGAAAACAGAAAAACAAGGAACACAATTAGAATCACTCAAGTAGCTGTAGCCAAGACAATGAGAATTTCCAATGAGTTGAAGAAACTCAGCCAATATGGGGCTGGAGAGATCAATCATGCTCCCCTAAGCACATAGGGTCTTCTTTCTGGGGACATGTCCTCATGACACTCTTTTCTAATAATATTTCGAGAATTGAACTGAAAAGCCTCTGTGTAGTGGCCAGCTTGAAGGTACACATAGTTACTACCCTAAGGCCTTACCACAAAGGTATGGCTATGTTACACAGGCCTCTTCATTAGAAAAAAACCAAACTCCCTTTCCATCAGACAACAAATGTCTAAGAGCTGTGGACCCTGAGGTTACCAAGGCAGAGGTCACAGGGAAGTGAGCTGCCTGACAGGAAACAGCAGCCATAGCCCTGAGGCAGTTTAAATACTGCTAAACAAAGCTTCCAGAGACTAAGCAGGAATCTTCTCCAACAGCCCATCTTTCTGTTGCTTAATATCTGGTTCAGGAATGGACCAGCCTGTTCACTGCTGTCTCCAGATAAGAGAATCTAAAAAATAAATGACAATTCTGGAAAGAATGACTTGTTTCACATGGCTCTAGGCCACAGAGGACTCTGGTACTCTGATGTGCTCAAATCTGAGTAAGCATCTGACTGTTGACATCCACATTTGCTAGAGCACGCCATGGTGGTGCACACTGTAGTCCCAGCACTTGGGAGGTGGCAGGAACAGTCCCAGTAAGTTTAAGGCTACTCTTCTACATAGTAAATTCAGGCTAGCCAGGGCTACATAGCAAGATTCTGCCTAGAACTGAACTGAACCAAACCAAACCTGTATTGGCTCAGACATGTTCCTGCTGTCACATGTCATACCTGGCCTCTTGTGTACTTCCGAGCTGTGAGCACTAATCTAATGTCCATCATCACACCACTTCGATACAGCCAGTGGCATCTTTGTGCTTCCAAGGCATAACCAAGTTTTGGGGGTGCAGTGCTCCCAACAGCAGCTCCAAAGAAAACAACAAATACCTTGCTAAGAAATGCTGGCTAGAGTCACTGCGGTCAACACTGAGGATGCCCTTGGTCAGACCATTACTAAACCTTTGTTTAGTGATCAGAAACCACCTGGGGCTGGAGATGTAGCTCAGAAGAATGCTTACCTACCATTCATGAAATCCTAGGTTTGATTCCAAGCACTGAATAAAAATGGGCATGATGGGGCATGCCTGCAGCCTCAGCATTTAGGAGGTGATGGTAGAGGATCAAGAGTTCAAGGTTGCCGGGCAGTGGTGGCGCACACCTTTAATCCCAGCACTTGGGAGGCAGAGGCAGGTGGATTTCTGAGTTCGAGGCCAGCCTGGTCTACAGAGTGAGTTCCAGGACAGCCAGGGCCACACAGAGAAACCCTGTCTCAAAAAAACAAAAGAGAGTTCAAGGTTATCCTCAACTACATAGTGAGTTCGAGGATAGCCGGGGCTATACTAGGATATGAACTATCCTATCAGCAAGGGGGACGACATGGAGGGCTGGTTATGGTTGTTGAATGCAAGTTGTAAGGAACTGAGGGATTAGGCTGTGGAATTCTTACAGGAACTCACTCTTCACCCACCTAAATCATGGTGAGAAAGAGAGAGAATTTAGCATTTAGGACGAAACAGAAAACTGCAGGTCAAAGCCCGCAGTGAGCTGTACTTGTGTTCTGGAAGGAGGCCCAAACGTTTACACAGAACTTCCTCGGCATGCCCCTGCTGACATTTCCTGACTGACCTTTCTCTGAGATCACTGTTGTCTCTTGTGTCCAGCTGCTAAGTAAAGGCAGGGCATCCCCTCAAGAACAACACACTTATTTACCCTACTACAGACTAAAACCTCAAAGTTGCTGTTGAGAAGTTCTCGGGGAAGGGGGGGAATTCCCAAGGTGGATTTACCTGAAGGTCAGATAGATCCGGCAACCCTCCGAGTAATGAGTCAAATCTGACCAGGGTAAATGTGCACAAAACTGCTTTCAGTGACTTGCATTTTAGAGCACTGGGAATACAGAGATCTGATGGTAGAAGGACGCTTCCTACTGTAAAAGCTGAGAAGCTGTGACTTATCAGGTCTGGCATGGGGTCCTAAATCTGATTTTTTACAAGCTTCCAGAGTATACCATAGGTTTGAAAGCCACCGTCCCCATTTATGTAACACGGGGAGGTCTCGGTCAGACAACCGTCATACTATCGACCGGTGGACCTCCTTCTACAGATCCACGGGAGAAACCTCCCTCCCCTCTCATTCCGGCTCAGCAGAGTTGATCTTAGCAACCTTGTGAAACTTGTAGCTCAAGGGCCCAGAGCCCAACCCGCAGCCGCTTTTGAAGGACCAGGTTGGACCCTCCGGCAGTTTCGTGGGAGGGGTGGAAAGCCTGTGCGGATGTACCTAGGTGCCTTGGCGGCATCACCTGTCCCTCATCCTCGGGAACCCGGGTAAACAGGCAGCTCGCTGAGGTGTTGCGGGCACGCCACCGAGAAGCTGCTGGCTCGGTGCGTGTGCGCGCCCCGCGCTCTCGCCGTGCTCGGTCGGGCGCAGGTGGCAGGGCACCGCGCAAACCCCGCACAACCAACCCGCGCCCCCGCCGCGGCCCGCTCACCTGTAGTCGATGGCTCTTGACTAGGTGCATGTTGAGCGCAGGACTGTTGGGCAGGATCTTGCCGCAGCCGCGCACAGTGCACAGAATATTGGTGCGCACAGCCCGGGACAGCTCGCTCACAGACGGCTGGATCAGCTCCCGGGCCGGTGGCACCGGGGCCGCGGCCCGAGCCCTGGCCGGTCGCGGTCGGCTGCCTTGCAGTCGCGACTCCGACGGTCTCCACGGGCTTGAGGCGGCGGCGGCTCCCCGCGTGCTCGCCGGCGTGGCCGGGACACCCGGGGCCGGACCCGCAGACTCAGCCGCCGCCGCCTCCGTGGCCGCCATGGCTCCCGCACGGCCGCCAGGCCCCTCTCACTGTGCCCGCCCCCGCAGCAGCCACTTCCGGCAGGGGGCGGGGCCTCCGGCCTCATTAGCATCCGGCCGGGCGGCGGCCGCAGCGCCCCCAGCCGGCCGCGGGCGAGCTAGTATTGGAGGTTGAAGTCTCAAGTGCTGGGAGAACAGGTGAATTGGATGGGTTCCATCGACCCACAGTTCTTCCTAGGGACCTGAGCTCAGGCAACAGCTGAATAGAAGAAACAAGGATGACAAGCTTAACCTTTTTTTGACCGTCGCTTTATTTTTTTTTTAAAGATTTATTTATTATATGTAAGTACACTGTAGCTGTCTTCAGACACTTTTTCTTTTCGCTCCGGCCCCGCTCGCTCCGGCCCTGCTCGCTGTAGCTGTTTTCAGACACCTCAGAAGAGGGCATCAGATCTCATTACGGATGGTTGTGAGCCAGCATGTGGTTGCTGGGATTTGAACTCATTACCTTCAGAAGAGCAGTCAGTGCTCTTAATCGCTGAGCCATCTCTCCAGCCCTGACCATTGCATTATTGTTATTAGGAATTAATTTTATATTGCAGACTATTTGCTTAGTATGCTTAAGGCCCTGGATTTGATCGGCAGCACATCAAAACAAAACAACTTATTTCTGAGGCCCAGTCTGGCGTCAAACTCCCCATATAGTCAAGGAGTCCTTGAACTCCTGATTCTCTTCCCTCTACCTCCCTAGTCCTGGGATTTTACTAAGCCTGGCTGGTAGTATTGAAGATTGAACCCAGTGCCTTGTACGTGTACTCTGCCAACTGAGCTACAGCCTATCCTCAAAGACTATCTCATATCTCCGAAGAGGGAAGAGTCTGAAGTGGCTCTAGTCACCTGAAAACAAGGTGTCAGCTGGGCTTGTTCTTCCAAGGGCCTTGCCTTTTCCAGCTTCTAGAGGTCACCTGCATTTCTTTGCCAATGACCCTTCCTCTACACCAAAATCAGCAATGAGTTGAGTCTGTCACATTCCGTAACTGACATCTATCGTCACCTCACCTCCTATTTACATTGGACCTGGGTGTCACAGCGCCATTCGCTCAACTGCAGGGTCCCTTTGTCTTGGGAACATACTCAGACTCCAGGAATTATGAAGCAGACATCTTTGAGAGTTGTTCAGCATGACGTTAGGCTATTAAGTCTGACTGCTGGCTGGCTGGATATTCATGTCAGAAAAACAAGGTTAGTAATGTGGCTGGAGATGGTGGCCCACCTGTCACCACAGAACTCAAGACACAGAGGCAGGACTACTATAGGTTCAAGGCCAGCTAATACAAAGCAAACGTATCCTCAACATTGCCCAAAAGGTCAGAATGCTGCCTGCTTATAAGAGCTTGAAAATGAGTTAATGATGTTAAGTACCACAGTGCTTACCATAGGGCAAGTGTTCCGTAAACAGCCATCATTTTGGGAACCGGTGGTCTGAATGAGAATGGCTGCCATAGATAGGCTCGTTTGAAAGCTTGGTAATCAGTTGTTGGAACTATTTAGAGGATTAGTTGGTGTGCCCATGTTGGAGGGGGTGTGTCTCTGGAAGGTGGGCTCTGAAGCTTCAAAAGTCCACCCCATTGCCAGGTCCCTTGCTGCCTCATGCTTGTGGCTGTGGCTAAGGTGTAAGCTCTTTTGGCTACTGCTCCAGCATTATGCCTGCCTGCTAGCTGCCATATTCCCTCCAATGACAGGTCTTGGACTTTAATCTTCTGGAACGGAGAGACCCCCTCCCCATTCAGTGACTTCATTTATAAGTTGCTTTGACTGCGGTGTTTTGTCACAATAGGGAAGTAAAACAGGGATTCTACTGAATCGTTCTGATTGTGGAAGTCTCTTGACTTTGCATTCACTGCAGTGCCTACCCCCGAGCATTTGCAAATGGACAGTAAGTATCTAACAGGTAAGTTTGAGGAGCCTTATTCTGGGAGGGCTACAGGATGCAGCCTGCTAGAGGTGGGATACGATGGGTCTTTCTTGTTCAGATTCCAGGTCCAGATTCCTGCCAACTGTACTAGGGAGAGCTATGTAGAACAAACACCCCAGGAAGTTCGAGGGCTTCTGCGGTTCCCATTCAACCAGTCAGGAACCTCATGGGCAGAGTGCCTTCTTAGTGCGTGACTGGCCCTGAGAGTGCTCAAAGGGAGCTAGTGGGGCTGGAGGGATGGCTCTGTGGTTAAGAGCACTTAATATTCTTACAAAGGACAGGTCTGATTCCTAGCGCCCAAATGGTGGCTTACAACCATCCATAACTTCAGTTCTAGGGGATCCAATGCTTTCTTATCTGTGAGGGCACCAGGCATGAATGTGGTACACATAAACAGATGCAAATAAAACACGCATACAAATAAAACTAAAGTCTTTTTTTTTTTTTTTTTAAAAAAAGAGGTTATATATGGAGGAAATGTCTTAGTTTCTATTGTTGTGATAAAACACCTTGACCAAAAAGCAAGTTGGGAGAGGAGTGCGTTTATTTGGCTTATACTTCCATATCTCTGTTGATCACTGAAAGAAGTCAGGACAGGAACTCAAACAGAGCAGGAGCCTGGAGGCAGGAGCTGATGCAGAGGCCATGGAGAAGCACTGCTTCCTGGCTTGCTCAGCCTGCTTTCTTATAGACCCCAGGCCCACCAGCCCAGGGATGGGACCCTCTCCCCCACCAATCACTAATTAAGAAAATATGCTTCAGGCTTGCCCACAGCCGTATGGAGGCATTTTCTGAACTGAGGTTCCCTCCTTTCAGATAACTCCAGTTCCTGTCGAGCTGACATGGTACTAGTTAGCACAAAGCCCAAATACTCGGATCACCGAGGGACAAGGGAAGCAAGCGCCTGACGTGTCCGTTCACACCAAGTCTAAAAACGGTCCCCTACTGGATGTTCCACAGCCCGTACACATCACAGTATAAAGCATTACTCGGTCCTTTCATGACTATTTATGCATTCTACTCAGCCCGTGTGATTTTCATCCAAAGCGACCGATGCGCCAGTTTGTCAATATGTTTATTCACAAATCCATGTAACGGTGATGCTCAGCTTCCATGGTCCATGGATAAGAGACCGTGAAGAGAATATGTACAACAGGAAAGGTATTTTATATAGCGAAGCCATTAGACATGCAGCCTTGTGTAGTAGCTCCCAGCTCCCCTCTGATTTTCCTAGTTTGGGGTTGGGGTTGGGTAGTTTCTTGGTTCTTCTATCTGTGTTCGGGGGTGTATAGAGATTCCACAGAAACCGGACTTCTGAGGATAAGCAGCAGCAGCAGTGGGAGAAAGGACAGTAGGTGTCTACAGATTGGACCACTGTGCCTATGCTTAACTTCTGTGTGTGCTAGGGTTGAGATCAGCCAGTAGCCGTGTGTGTGTGTGTGTGTGTGTGTGTGTGTGTGTGTGTGTGTGTGTGTGTGTGTGTGTGAAATGCCCACAGCTGCTGTACTTAACAGAAGAGAGAGCGCACGCACATACAGAGGACAGATTCAGTCCCAATCAGAGGACAGATTCAGTCCCAATAGTTACATTAAAAACACTGAATTTCCAACGCCAAGGCCTGGTTTCTAAAACACAAGATTGTATACAGAAGCTAGGCAGCTCTAGCTGGAATTGCATGTGCAATAGAAGCTAAGCCATATGTATTTTATTTATCTCTAATTTTAAAATAGTTCATTTTCTTGCTTGGTATGCAGGTGAGCAGTGGAGAAGGTGGCGCATCTGCTATGCCTGAAGAAAGAAGACAAAACATGAGAATGATCACGGGGACAATCAGTTTAAAGATGGCCAAGGTCAGAAGCAAATCATGGACACCTCCCCTACCCCTACCAGGCACAGACACAAAGGGGCTGGATGGGAAGCAGCCTCGAGCGGCAGGAACGCTCAGACGTAACCAGCTTACAGCTAACCAGCCGGTCGGCTTCGGAGAAGCAATAGCCGCTGCTATTATCCGTCTGGCTTGTGACATAAGCCGAGCACTTACCGGCTGGTGCTAAGGACTTCAATGCTTCCAGAAGATGTGGACTAGAGAACTTTACAAGGCACCGGAGGGGCTCTGTCCTGTCGGCCAAGATGCCCCCACCTATGTCACTCTTGAACTTGGTTTCAAGCTGTCAAAAAATATATTTATAAATGATGGTTAAGCTGGGATCAGCTGGAATGGTGAGAGCTGATGAACAAACTATGTACTTCATTAATTCGTACACATGGATTAATACAGGCAAAGCCCATTGAACTTAACTGCATAGATAGAAAGCATCTGGTATGCAGAGATAATCCAACTGAAAGTGTCAGCACTGTGCCTGACTCACAGCACAGGCTGTCTGTGGAGCTGCCCTCAGCATGGTTCTGATCTACAGGGGAAGCTGAGTGTCCACACTTCCCTCAGCATAGCACCCTACCTGTGGGAGAAGCCAAAGGTCTGTGCTGCCCTCAGGCACCTGTCACATTCTGCTTCAAATAAAAGCAATAAATCCCAGGGCTGGAGAAAGGGCTCAGTGGCTAAGAGCACTCGCTGTTCCTGCAGAGGACCTGAGTTAGGTTCCTAGTACCCATGTGGTGGCTTACAACCATCTGTCCCTAATGCCACTTCCAGGGTCTCTACACTGCCTTCTGGCATCTGCACTGGGTATACATACACATCCAGGCAAAACACTTACACACAGAAAAAAAAAAATCTTAGATTTTTATTAAGGAAGACTCAACACGCCTAGGAGCTGGATGTAGTGGCACATCTTTACAATCCGAGCTCCCAGGAGGACGAGTCAAGGAGGATTCCACGTTTGAGGCCAGGCACTATCTCAACAGCCAACTGCACCCAAGAGCCTCCCAACCTAACCACGTCACCTAGAAGGCACACACTGAGCCCCACATGCATGTCATGCAGCCGAACCTGTTACCAACAAACAGCTCTGGACTCACCTGTTACAAAGCAAACCCTCAAACTTAAGTGATTCTTAAAACTTGAGGCACTACGATGAAGTATCTGCAGGATGCTTAATGTTTGCCATTGATGAATTAAAGTAGACAAATGGCTCAGTATTATTCTAAGCCGTTTTCTGAGGTTGGAGAAAATCAGGCGTGAAGAAATGACTGCACACCTAGACTAACGGAACTCAACCACTCTGAGATGCTCAACAAGCAACACTGTCTATCTCCCAAACCAGTGGCTCTCCAGCTTCAGTGTGCGGCAGCCAGGAGCACACAAAACTGATGGCTGGGCATACCCCTCCTGAACCAGGAGGCACAGGGTGGACTGAAGAGCTATGCTTCCTCGCCATTGCCAAGTGACTGGTTCTACCACTCCACAGAGCACACACTGAGAGCTACTGTCCTACACTATGAGCTTTTTAAAGCTTAGCTAATAACACAGCTAAGAGCTGTGGCCACACCAGTGACAGGAAGGAAGCAAGAGTGTCAGAAGGTCAAGGCCAGCCTTGGCTACATAGTGAATGAGAGGCTTTCCTACACTATAAGACCTTGTCTGAAAAACAAGCAATCAGACTGGAAAGATGGCTTAAAGTGCTTATGCTTGAACATTACAACCCGAGCTGGGGTCCCCAGAACCCAGGTAAAAGCTCGGTGTGGTGGCATGTGTGCATAACTTGGCAGGGAGGCAGAGACAGGCGGAAGCTGGGGCTGCTGCAGCTAGTCCAGCTGAAATGGAGGAGCTCCAGGCTCAGTGACAGACTGTCAAAGTACAAGGACAAAAAATACCCAACATTGACCTTTAGCCTTCATGACTGTCAGCATACGTGAACAAAGCTGTGAGTGCATATAGCTTAATAAATATACACCCTCTCAAAATCCACTTGAAAATCTCCAACTTCTTCCTTTGAAAACAAGTCAAACCAAACAGTCTTTGGGCCTAAGTGAGCAGATCAGTGGCAGATGTTAAGTGTGTCCTGTAGCTGTAAGAAGACTCCATGGAAACAATTTTATTGGGGGTTGGGAAGGAAGGTATTATGAGTAGGAGCATGGGCTCATGTTAGGGTGGCCTATGGCAGTTCTTCTAATGGTGGCTGTGACTTCTAATGGTGGCTGTGGGCTTGTGCACCTGGACCTCCTCACAGCCATGTGATGGGCTCATGTTAGGGTGGCCTATGGCAGTTCTTCTAATGGTGGCTGTGGGCTTGTGCACCTGGACCTCCTCACAGCCATGTGATGGGCTCCATCATCACTCTTTCTAGCAAGTTTACTTTACGGTATATTTACACTACTGAGTTTCCTTCATCAGATGCCAATCAGCTAGGTAGCACATGTGCTTTCTCTCTTCTTGTTTTTGAGTTTCTGAGTCAGTCAGTCAAGTTTGCCTTCAAGTTGCAAAGTAGCCCAGGTTAGCCTTGAATTTGAGATCTTCCTGCCTCAGTCTCCTAAATGCTGGGATTACTGGTGTGTGCCACCATAGCCAGCTCATTCAAGTATTTATGAGCATTTACTATGTGCTAAATACTGTCCTATGTGTGGATAAGCTAGTAGGGTATAGACCTCCCCACTCCCCACAGTCGACCACATACAACTGAATTACTACAAAAGACAAAATGCAAAAGCAAATTCAGAATTTCATGATGTCTCCTTTGCTAACAAGAGAATTTACAATATACTTAAAATATCTAGGTAACTTTACATAAAATTGCAGTGATAAATGAAAAGAGAATAGTTTTTGGACATGTTACAGTTCCGGGACCTAACTTGCTGGTGACGTCCGCTGCGCCATCCTACCTTATATTGTGCGAACTCTAGCTGTGGCTGAGGACAGGCTCCAAAGGCCTCTTGAGTGACTCTGTGGATTCTCACTTTTTCCTCTGTGTTTTCGTGAATGATCTTTGGATCCACTGTGGAGGAGTTCGGAATAAGAGCGTCATTAGGAACACACATCACCTTACACACGTATTCCCATTCCTAACCCTGCAGAGGGTCTGTGTGGCTCAGATGTGTCCAGGGCCTTCTTCTCATTGGAATAATTACAGATCAGCTGGAAAGCCCAGGCTCACATAAGGGAGCATGGAATCCCAACAGTGCCATCCCTGTCTAGGTTCTAACACACTTCCTTGTAGCTTCCTTACAGTTACCGTGAGTAAATCGGTACCATTTCTTTACTTAGCACAGGACCACCGGCAGGTTTTATGCCCTTGGACTCTAACAGTCTCTGCTCCCAACATTAGTTTTATTTCCTTCTATTGCTAATCTTGAGTTTAGGTTTGCCAGGGAGAGACTCAGGTTCTCCCGAGTGGCAACACAACCACAGTATTATTCTAGAACCAGCATAGTGTTTCTTCGCAGGACAGCAACCAATCACAGGCAAACACTGTGGTACACTGCTCGGCATGAATGCGCTCTCAATGACTGTCAGCCATCTTAATAAATTCTGAAGGATGCCCGCGGGAGCTTGGCTTTCTGCCTCCAGATACTTCATTCTTGTTTTTAGGAAAGTGTGAAACAGTTCTGCAATGAGATCCTAGCACGGATACTTTACTGTGCAGCTGCCATCTGAAAGCAAAGGTGCCCACCCCAAGCCCAGCTCTGTCTCAGAGCACACATACAATTTATCTCTAGGCCAAGGCTTCCTTCATGCAGAGACATTGTGGAGTTGTAGTTTTCAAAGGTCTGGGAGAAAGAAAAAGTGAGCAGGTTACTGATTTGAACATGTTAGGGTAAGATATTAATTGGTTCTAAGGCGTAAAATGTGTTAAATCTTAGTTTTTAAAAGAGCAATCTTGTATTTTATATTCTTAATAAATAGAAAGAAGCAATAGCTCTGCCACAGGCTGGCTCAACTGAGCATAGCTCCTAGGACAGCAAGGCACGCAGCATGGCTGGCTGAGGGACCGGTGTAACAATGCGTCTTGGGCAAAGGATGTAGTATAATGTTAGAGCGTCTGCCTAGCAAATGTGAGGCGTTGGGTTCACCCCAGCACCAACCAAAACCAAACCCCGTCAAGGTGCAGGGCTATACGAAATCCAGAGAAATGAAGGACAGCACCTGACACCTTGGCGTCAGCACCAGATTCTTCATACCCTGAAAACTCTCTCAGGGGCCTTTTAGGAAAAGTAACTTTGCTACCAGAGCCCACATTTCTTGCATCCTTTTATTGAATCTTGCTGGAGTGAATGACAGTTTCCCAGCCTGACAGCTAACACATGACTTCTCCTAATAATGGTCTGGCTGCACCGCAGGGCAGCAATTGTCTGCTTGGCAGGAGGAGGGTGGAGGGCAGACAAAGAAGGGGCAGTTGGAGAGAAAACCATCTTCTAACTTCTTACCAGGCCAGCATGCAGCCCATGCCTGTAATCCCAGCACTTGGGAGGCAGAGGTCTCAGCTAAGTAATAAGTTTAAGGCCAGCCTGGGGTATACAAGATCCCATCCTAAAGCTCCCAACAACAACAAAAGTAAAAATTATTTTCCTTTTTAAAGGGAAGAAGCATTTATTTTGGTTCACGGTTAGAGGTTCCTGTTTATAATGGCTGAAGTCACAGAGGTAGAACCTTGGGGTAAAACCATGCTCATGTTACTACCCTTCCCCCTTCAAGAGTGACTTGCAGATAGCCATCCCTTCTCTCTAGCTAGAACATAGGACACAGCATAACCTCCTTAAGGAATCCCATCCACCTAGAGTCTGAACATGTGCAAACATTTGCCACGTACAGAAGAAACCTTAAGACCATGGGGCAGACCTGTCTGCCTCACTAAATGGAAATACCAGCATCCAAACCATTCATCATTCCATCTAGGAGAGGGAGGGGCTCATGAGGCCCCACCCCTTTCTGAGGAGCTCTAGGCAGTTAATGGCTGCTGGGGGAAAGAGTCATACTCCACACCCACGATCATGCAAGCAGCCCTAATTAAATGCAGCGAACTCCAAAGGCCTGCCTTCCCACCTGCCCGTGGAAGGGGTCCTGTTGGGAAGAAGGCATTTGGTGGGATGAGGGCCAGGGCAGGGGGGCCAATATGATCAGAGCACAATGTGTACGTATGAAATTGTGAAAAAGTAAACACATGCGAACAAAATGTGACTAAAAGCTTCATCCACTCAGCTTCAGGGATGGGCTGGGAGTGGCCTCCACCTATTTCGTGTGTGCAAGAGAAAAGGAAAACAACTGTAAAGAGTTGCTGACTGGCTCACCTGATTATATTCTCTAAAAACAATAGCCTTGAGTGAGTCCAGATGCCTGCTTCTCAGGTCCAATTGCATGATCTGATGGTGTTTGCTAGCGACTTTCAGTGCCTTGGAGGGAAAGGAGCGAGACTGTTAAGGTCGTGCATGGGTCTTTACATACTGCTCAGTGAAATGCAGGCGCTGCAACTGAGAATGGGAAGAGTCCTGTGTGGGGTGCAGTGCACACCTGAGACCCCGGCCCCAGGGAGGCTGAGGCAGGGGTGACCCCCGACTCTTGCAAGTGAGAAGAAATGTAACCCTATCCCCTTACTCACTTTGGGCCCCTGAGGCCTGCTGCTGACAGGAGTGTGAGCTGCACTCCCAGACAGAAGGTGTGTGGGGAACCGTGCAGTCAGCTGCAGAGCTGCTCACCTGCACGCAGCTCAACCTGGGACTCTGGGAGCACAGAAGATGCTAACAGGGGAGGAGTAATGACTAGCCCAAATTTGAGATGAATTATTTTTGGGAAAGAAGCTAGGACACCCAGAGCACAGAAGTGTGGTTTGAGTAAGAATGGCCCCCACTGGCTCCTACACTCGAATGCTTAGACCAGAGAGTGAAATATTAGAATTACAATGGTTAGAAAGTGTGGCTTCCTTGGAGTAGCTGTAGGAAGTGTGTCACTGGGGTGGGCTTGAGGTGATTCAGGGTGTAGCCTCTCAGCTACAGTCCAGTGCCATGTGTGCTCACAAGCCACCACCATGACTATAATGGACCAAACCTCTGACATGGGAAGCAAGCCCCCAATTATATGATTTTTTTTTTTTTTTTTAAACTGCCTTGGTCATGGTGTCTCCCCACAACAATACAATAGTGAATAAGACACAAAGGCGAACCCCTAAAAAGAGAGAGACTGCCTCTGACACGGGCAGTAGTTTTGTGTACACTAAGTGTGGGAAATGGTCATAAATGTCAGTTGCCATCTAGGCAGACTGCAGAAGTGCAGAAAGCACTAATCCTGACACTGGCAAAGTGACACAGAATTTGGGGCAAATGGAGTAGAAAGAAGGGGTGGAGAGTTTTGGTGACCCATCTCTTATCCTTTAGGGACTTGCTGGTTTTAATATTAAGCACACATTACTTTTACATTGACAATAAAGACAAGATCAAGCTAACACCTTCTGTCACATTTCCAATGGAGAGAAGCTCTGGTTTTAATATTAAGCACACATTACTTTTACATTGACAATAAAGACTAGATCAAGCTAACACCTTCTGTCACATTTCCAATGGAGAGAAGCTCTCCTTAGGAGAGCGGGACTAGGTGTGTGTGGTTTCTATCTATGTGGACGCTGGGGATAAGGGTACCAAGCACTCCAGCTGCTGTCCTCTGTTCCCTACCTGATGGAGAAGGGGCACAGTGCTCTTCAGATGGCAGGAGGAAATGAAGGCATACGGAGTCTGGGGATAATACACCACAAACGTGGGCTTGTACTGGTTTGGCTGTAAGTACTGTGTTCCCCAGGCAACCCGAATCCACACAGAATTCTTCTCGTAGACTCGGAAGCTGACAGTAACCTTATAAAGAAAAGATGGTTAAATCTCACCAGGGCGTCTGAGGCACACTCAATGTTAGTATAATCTTCCATGCACGTGGGCATCTGCCAGCCTTCTTTTCTACTTAAAAATTAAGTTTCTTTATAAGTATGTTAGTGCACACATTGCCACAACACACATATGGAGGTCAACTTGGGTCCCACCCAGCTCTTTCTCTACTTATGATACCGTTTTGGGACTGTTTGGGAAAACATTTTGTGATTATTTTATGAAGATCTATTTACACCTTGTAAAGTATTTCTGAGAAAGAAAATCCCTTAAAAAAACCTTAAAATCTGGCAGGAGAGATGGCTCATAGGTTAAGAGTACTTGCTGCTTTTGCAGAGGATTACAATTTGGTTCCCAGCACCAAGAGGGTGGCTCCCAACCATCTGTAACTACAGCTCCAGGGGATGTGATGCTCTCTTCTAGCTTCTGCAGGCACCAGACATGCACTTGGTACACAGCTATACATGCAGACAAACATTAATACACGTAAGTAATAAAAGAAATTTTTAAAAAATGAGGTGTCTGGGCACACCTTTAATCTCAGCCTTGGGAGGCAGAGGCAGGCAGATCTTTGTGAGTTCTGGCCAGCCAGTGAGATCCTATCTAAAACCAAAACAAACCAAAGGGGAGAGGGTGGCTTTCTAGAAGACTTTTTTGGCATTATAGGCTCACACACTTAGTTTGTTCCTTTGTTTACAGCAGGATTCCTGTGTGGCAAAGAGCCCCGAATGCACTGATCCTGACACATGTGTCTCAGCAGCCAGAACGATTTAGGAATGTGGCAGCACAGGAGGTTGTGTGGTATCCATTTTATGACCAGGCATTGGTCTTTCTAAACTTGCAGCTATGACTGGACTTGCTCTGGAATTTAATGGCCACTGCTAGGTCATCAGCTAGCTCCAGTCCACCTCTGGCTCTGACCCAGGAAAGGAGAACCTGAAGAGAGGGGCAGCTGGCTCGCTCTATCTTCCCTCTGGGCTCTTACTCCAGGAAGAGCAGGTTGCTATACTGTCTGCTAGGCTGCTTTTCCTGATCCCCTGCTGCAGTGATGAGGAACGCTCCCGGTCTGGGCCATGGGTTTGCAGAATAGCGTGTCATCTCTTGGTGAGCAGCAGAGAGCTTGCTCTTCTTTGGGGCTCAGCAGCTCCTACAGGCTGGAACAGCAGAGCATCTTACTCTAGGCAAGAGTGACTGATGACCAATAGCAGAGCCACTAGCCACATGTGGAATTCATTAAGTCTAAAGATTCATTCGCTCTATCCTATCAGCCACCTATAAAGTCCTCATGTGGCAGCCAGCTATGACCTGGACATTGTCAACTGAGGGTGCTTCTGCCACAGCAGAGTTCCATTGGACAATATTGCTCCTGAGAAGTACTAGGTGGGATGAGTAGGTGAGAGATGGAAGTAATACTTCAGTTTGTTTAGGTAAAATGGCGTATTATCCCCTGCGGCCTCACCTCCCCCACCCCCAAATATCATTAATTTCATAGAAATCCAAGAGGACTTGAATTCTTACATTTTTTAATGCTCGCTGAAGAATTCTCTTAAAGGAACTTTGGAACTGTTCCATATCAAAAAGGTCGGTGTCTTCACCTGCCAAAACGCAGAGATATGGAAATAAGGAAAGACAAGTAGGATGTCTTTGTCCCCTGTGCCCCAGAGCAGTAATGATCTTGCCACACCCATGCTCCTGAGAGTGCCAGGGATACACGTGAGAACAGTCACATCTTCTCAAAAGACTGTGGGAGCAGACGGCTAGGCTGTGGTAGCACACACCTGCAATCTCAGCACTCTGGAGGCAAAGGCAGGAAAACCACCATAAGGTCCAGACCAGCCTTGTCTACACAGTGAGTTCAAGATCAGCTTTGTCTACATAGTCTAGACTAGCCTATGATACACAGGGATACAATGTCTCAGAAAAACAAAACAAAACAAAACAAAATAAAACCCTCCGACAATAAAGACAACATTTGGCGGCTGGAGAGAAGGCTCAGTGGTTAAGAGCACTGACGGCTCTTCCAAAGGTCCTGAGTTCAGTTTCCAGCAACCATATGGTGGCTCACAACCATCTGTACTAGGATCTGGTGCCCTCTTTTGGTGTGTCTGAAGAGAGCAACAGAATACTCATATAAATATAATAAATAAATCTTAAAAAATAAACAAACAAAAAACCAAACAGGCTGGAGAGAGACGGCTCAATAGTTAAGAGCACTGACTGCTCTTCCAGAGGTCCTGAGTTCAACTCTTAGTAACCACATGGTGGCTCCTAACCATCTGTAATGGGATCCGATGCCCTCTTCTGGTGTGTCTGAAGACAGCAACAGTATACTCATACATAAAATAAGTAAATCTTTAAAAATAAAAAGACATTTGCTACTCATTTTTAAACTGCTAAAACACCAATACAGATGTTTAATTTGAAGCAGAAAACATTACCTGGTTCTTTACTCATCTGAAAGACATTCCAAAGCTTCTGGTGCCGATGAAACTGAGTATCTGAGAAAGAAGGGCTTACAGTTAGTGCTGGGTCTTAGGACTTGGAAGTGTGTGCTGACAAACATAGATCCGTTTCTTACATTACATAATGTGTTAGCTGACACGGACATTTTGCACCAAGTGTGTTTTGTGGTCCCCCTCACCCTCCAGCAAACACGTTTGTAATACTGTACAATAGTAGTGACCAATGAATGACGTGACAGCTTTGAAATCAAAGCTCAAACTTAAAAAACCAAAACATAAACTTTAAATGGAGTAAATTTATAGCAGACCAAAAAAAAAAAAATCCCAATTATTCAACTCAACAAAGATGAGAGTTCAGTTTTAGTATTTATCATCACTTTTGCCAGGTTGTTTGAAGCTCCATGTGGTTGTAAGGCGCCATGTGGGTGCTGGGAACTAAACCTGGTCTTTTGGGGGAATAGAAAGTGTTCTTAATGACTGAGCCATCTCTTCAGCCCTTCACTTGTCATTTTTACAAACATCAGCTAAGCAAACCCAGGACACACCCACAGAATGGAATGACTGATGAGGGCATCACTGCTGGCCTTGAGGCCTAAGGCCTCTTCTCCAGTTCCTTAAACACCTCATTCTTCACCTGCCTGCTCTTCCTCAGCAGCTACCACTCAGTGGCCTACCCTCATTACAATCAAACTGCTCCTGGTTCCCTCCAGGGCACTTGTGAAGAGGAGGGACTTGTTCAGTGCTCACACACACACACACACACACACACACACACACACACACACACACACACCCGCTAACCCTGCCTGCATGAAGCACTCACTTTGTGGAATGAAGGCAAGGCTAAGTGTGTGACACAGGAGATGCCCTTCAGAAGGCAAGAGGACTTGAAGTAGGAATGGGAGCCAGCAAGTTCAACTCTTTCTCACCATCCTTCTGGATCCAAACTGTCGCTGAGCTGACCTCTGCCTGTGTCCTCCACTCAGGCCAGGCTTCCTAACCTCTGAAGATGTGGACTCATCACTCAGGGTACCCTCAACTTTGGCATCAATGTTCTCCTTGTCTTTCCCTACGTTTAGCATCTTTTTCTTTCACAAGTCTGCGTGTCCCCGTTACTGGTCCCTACTTCCCTTCATGACAATGGGCCTAGCAACAGATCACTGACTGATTGGTGTCAAAAGGCAAAGTGTGATGCCAGCCCTCAAAGCGTTTCATTAGGTCCGTCTTTCCTTCCTTCTTTCCTTCCTTCTTTCTCTGATCCTTTCTTGTCTGGTTCTGTGTTTAGAGTTGGGAAGACTTGCTAACTGGCCTCTGAATAAGACTGCTGCAGCAGAAAGTCAGAACTCTTGTCAAAAGCTCTGTTGCACATCACCTAAAAGGTGACCACTGAGAACTTACATACAGATGGGGACAGCTTTACCTGCAATAGGCACACGCTAGCCTACCCCACATTTGTGAAGTATCTGACATACCTGCATCTGCAGCTTCCACATCACAGAGGGGAGGGCCCTAGCTCATGTGTAGATGCAGAGAACCCTGCAAGCTCACCCCACTTGTCTTTGTCCCTGGGTTGGGTGTAAGCCCCTTCTATGCTTTGGCCCCCACCCACCTCATGTGAGCTGCCCCTCTCTCTTGCTTATCTCTCTCCAGAAGATCCTACAGGTGACTGAATTCTCTCTTGTGCTGTAACCAGCATGATCTCTCAAAAACCGGGCACCTAAATGTTTTGGCTCAGAACCTGTCCAGGGCTGACATCACTAGGAGAGACACTGAGACCCTTCTGGTGGCTTCCACGTGTCTGTGTTATCTCAGTGTTCCCCCTACTGGAGCCCAGCTCGCCTCTGCTCTTGCATCTCAGGCACTCTTCTTCCACCCTATCCCTGGCAGCTTCCTCCTCCTCAGCTTCTCTGCCCCGCCTGGCTAGTGCTAACTCATCTTTTGGCTCTAACTTGAATACCATCTCCTCAAGGAAGCTTCCTTACATGACCACTGAAAAAGAAGCCTCACTGCTCCTATAAGTTCTTAATTCTCCTTCACACACTAGGTATCCCTGAGATAGGTAATGTTTCTCCTCAGGTAGACTCCAGGTAGTATCTACAAGAGTGTGAGTCACCTGCTCTGCTCACCAGTGCTCTGTGGATCTTTTTTATTTAAAGGAATGAATCATTTTCATTCTATGTGTGTATGTCTACATGCATGTAAGTGCACAATGTGTGGGTCCAGTGCCTAAGGAGGCAGGAAGAGGTTGTAACTCGGGGTAGAGACAGCTGTGAGCTGCTGTGTGGATGGTAGGTGGAATGCAGGGAGCACGTACTCTTAGCTGCTGATCCATCAGCTCTCCAGCCCTGCACCCACCTTACAGCTTAGAATCCAGTGACCGAGAACAAGGCAAACTAAATCACAGGCAGATCCAGCCACATCACAGCTGGAAGATAGTGGATGAGATGATTCTTTGAAACACTTCCAGTCACACAGGCAATGCACGTACTGACTAGTTTTCTGTCAACTTGACACAAGCTAGGGACATCTGAGAAGAGGGAATGCCTGCATCAGACTAGCCTGTCAACAAGCCTGTGGGACTTTTTTTTTTTTTTTTTTTTGATTGATATGGGATGGCCCAGCCCACTGTGGGTGGTGCCACCCTTAAGCATGTATCCTTGGGTTCTATAAGAAAGCAAACTGAATAAGTCAGGATGAGAAGCCAATGTGTAACAGTCCTTCATGGTCTGTTGAGAGCTTTTGGTGCCACTTCTAGGAATTTGGCATTTGTCACTGGGCTTGGACAAGGAAGTAGGCTCAGATAAGATTAGAAAAAGTGACCATGGGGCTTTGTTTACTACTTTACTTAATTATTATCTTGGCTTACTACTTTGCTTAATTACTATCTTGTGTGATCTCTTTGTTTACTACTTCGCTAGATTACTCTGTCTTTGACCTAAGAACTGACCATGTTTTTTGGATGTATCTAGGATGATATAAAAGCAGGCTGGAGAAAAATAAAGCTGCTTCAGCCTCAGCACTGGCTGGAGTCATGTTATAGTGTTATCTAATTGTCTTTATTTTTTAATCCTCACTCCCTCCCTTGAGACCCTGTTGACTGACTGAGCTGGCTTGGTCAGTTGTCTTTGCTCCAGTTCTTGCTTCCAGGTTTCTGCCCTGAATTCAACTTCATGATGGACTAGAAACTATAAACTGAAATAAAGTGCCCCCCCCAGGTCAAGTTTCATCATGGTTTTTATCCCAGCAATAGAAAGAAAACTAGGACAATATATAATGACAACAAATTCGTTTTAAAAAGGGGGACAGGGGGCTTTGGGTTAGAGACGGTTCAGCCGTTAAAGGCACCAGCTGCTAAGCTTGGTAGCCCGAGTTTGATTCTTGGGGTCTTCAAGGTAAAACAGAACTGACTTCAGCTACCTGTCCCAATGTCCACAGGTGTGCCACTTGTGTGCCCCTTCCAATAAGTAAAGCGTAAGAAACAAACCCCATATCCAGAGGAACTGCTTCCGTTCCCAGGGCTTGGCCTGCGGTCTCATCTGACCCTCCCACAGCCTTACTTGGTTATGATCATTATTATACACAGCTGTCAAAAGAAAGGAGCGAGGCGAGTGTGGGAGCCGCCATCCCCCAGCACTTACAGGCAAGCAATGATGGCGCCATGAAACCAACCCAAGCAATTTGGTCTTAGGGTCAATATTCTTAAATTTTAGTAAGTGAATTTTGAAGAAAATAAAACCCAAGAAGTAACAAAACGTGAGAGGTGGCATTTATGACAAATTCTCAGTAGTGCGTTTTCAAATGAGTAACAAAGTAAAGCCAAGCAACTGATGCTTTATGCTCATGATGAACCAGTTCCTGCCTCTAAAGGTCCTGAGTTTCCACAGTCCTAAAGACAGGGACTGACTGTTCCATGTCCACTGACTTAGGCAAAGTCAGAGGGTCCGAGAGGAGACACAGCCCAGCCAAGGCCACTAGGCCCATCAGTGAGAGAGCAGGGTCTTGGACCAGGCCTTTCAGCTCTAGAACCTGCATCCTTAAAGGTTCACTTATTTGTATGTGCATGTTCTGTCTCAGTGTGTCTACGCATCATGTGCATGCAGCGCCCACAGAGGCCAGAGGAGGGCATCAGACCCCTGGAGCCGGAGTGACGGGTGCTTCTGAGCACCACATGGGTGCTGGGAGCTGTGCACAGGTCCTCTGCAGGAGCAGCTAGTGCTCTTAACTGCTGAGCCATCTCTCTAGACCGCAGATTCTGCATTAACATAAGAAATTCCGCTGGGCAGTGGTGGCGCACGCATTTAATCCCAGCACTTGGGAGGCAGAGGCAGGCGAATTTCTGAGTTCGAGGCCAGCCTGGTCTACAGAGTGAGTTCCAGGACAGCCAGGGCTATACAGAGAAACTCTGTCTCGAAAAGCAAAAAAAAAAAAAAAAAAAAAAGAAATTCCCTCTGATAAAACAAAATTCCAAAGTAAAGCCAAATCCCCAAAACTTACACACGATGTCTAAAAGGGCCATGTCATCAAGACTTGCACACTTGTCCTGAAAGAGAGGGTGGACTGATTAGGAAATGAGGCACTAGCCCCTCAAGCCCATTTTAGGGCCGGACAGAGCATCCCATCAGCATGCCTGAAGTGCTTACTGTCTTGGCGATCTATCTTCAATCTATAGTCTCTTCATAATCAACAGCCACGCCTCCAATTCTTACCTCGGTCCACACTCCCCTGAAACTCACTCCACAGTCATCACTTAACATTTACATTTTAAAGCAGGAAAAAGCCAGGTATGGGGGCTCACGGCTGAAATTCGACTGCTTGGGAAGCAAAGGCAGAAGGGCTGTAATGAGTCTGAGGGCAGTCAGGACTACAGAGACTGTCTCAAAACAAAACAAAACAAAAAGCCACTCTTGAACATACACAAAACTGCATGCATGCTGTGGTTTGCATGTGGAATGTCCCCAGAGGCTCACATGGTGAGCGCTTGGTCACCAGCAGGTGGTGCTGTTTGGTGGTGGTGGTGGAGCCTCACTGGAGGAAGCAGGTCACTGGAGTGGGGCTGTGAGGCTCTGGAGCCTGCCATACTTCCTGTCCCCTGGGGATGCACGCAGCCTGACTGGCCAGGGTACTCCTGCTGCCAGTGCTCTCCCAAGGCTGCCATGCTTTCTGAGTCATGATGGCCTGAGTCCCCAGGAATGTGAGCCAAACCAAACCTGTTCCTGCTGGAGCTGCTTTTGTTGGGGCATTTCATCAGAGCCGCCAGTAAGACACTTACACTGTTCAGATGTGGCCACTGTCATATCAATGTGGCAAACATGCCCTGCAACCTCTATGTCCAAATTCCTGTGGCTCTCATTCTCATATCCTTTCCTGTCCCCAGTTCTCTGTCCCAGTTCTTGGTGCTGAGACAACTACAGATCCTTCTGCTGTCATAACATTTGTATTTCCCAGTTTTATATGAACGTTAACATAAGGTTGG
The DNA here is from genome assembly GCA_028551405.1 of Uromys caudimaculatus. Lineage (NCBI taxonomy): Eukaryota > Metazoa > Chordata > Mammalia > Rodentia > Muridae > Uromys > Uromys caudimaculatus. The sequence continues at coordinate 45,274,110 of CM052707.1, read as the reverse complement.
ATTCTTTTTTGATCTGGCTTCCTTAACTCAGCATAATTATTTTGACACTTAGCCGTACTTCTGCATCTATAGCTCAATTCCTTTTTATTGCTAACAGTTTTCTGCTGTGTGAATAGACACAATTTGTTGCTTACCTGTGGATGGACTTGGGCTGCCTCTAGGTTTAAGATATGAGCACTATGCTAACATATGTGCCTTTCAGTGGATATGCCTGTGTTTTCATTTTTCCTGAGGAAATGTCTGGCAGGGGAATGCCTCAATCTACAGCGGCAAATACTTAGACTTTTAGCGAACTGGCAAGGGCTGGGACTACAGCTCGGGTAGAACACTAACTCAGCATGTCTGAGACCCTGGCCTTCACCCCATGCACTAAAACTCAAATAAATGCTGGGCCTGAGGTACAGACAGCTCAGCAGGCAGCCCTGACCTAGCATGGTCCAGGCCCTGGGTCCAATGCCCAGCACCAGAAGCAACAGAATCTCATCTATTCCAAACAGGCATGCTCAGTCTTTTCAATCCTGGCCATCCTAACGACCATATTTTGCGGCATTTATTTGCATTTATCTAACAACTAGTGATTCTGAGCACTTCTTCATATGCTTATTTACCATTGGCATGTCATCCGTCGGGAAGTGTCTAGCCAAATGTTCGAAAAATGACTATGAGTGTTTTGCCTGCACATATGTCTATGTACCGTGTGTGTCCCTGGTGTCCTGGAGGCCAGAAGAGTGTGTGAGATCCCCTGGAACTGGGGTTACAGATAGCGGTGAGTTGCCACTTTGGTGCTGGGACTAGAATCGGGTATTCTGGAAAAGCAGCTGGTGCTCTTAACCAAGCCATCTTTCCTCATCCCCCATCCCCCCATCACCATCATTTTGATTCTTTTTTTATTCATATTACTGACTCTTGAGACGTTCTAACATGCTAGCTGCAGGTCCTTGACAGACCAGCATTTAGAAAGTTTCCTTCAGTCTGTGGCTTTTCTTAACAGTATTTTTCAAAGAAAAAAAGTGATTAATTTTATCAGTTTATCAATTGCTTTTTCTTTTACGAACCATCTTTTTGGTGCCCTAAGAAACTGCCTAGTCCAGTACCACGAGGATTTTCCTCTTGCTTTCCTTACACATTTGATAGTCTTAGGTATTGCATTTGGGTCTTGGATCTAATTTGAGTCGAGCTTTCTTTTTTAAACAGTAGAGGGGATGGAATGACCTTGTCTTACTTATTTGTGAGACAGTCCTCCTATGCTATTGACCTTGAATTCACTAGTTAGCCCAGGCTTTACCTGAACTCTAGATATCCCTGTCTCAGCTTCGATAGTTCTGGGACTGAACACATAGGCTGCCTTGAGCAGCAAAGGTGTTTTGCATATGAGCATCTAACCGTTATAGCCCGTCTGCTGCAAAGACTGTTCTTCCCGCCCACAATTGTTCTTTGTAGCTTTGCTTTAAAAAAAAAAAAAAAAAAAAATCCATTAACTACATGTACATACTCACCTAACTATTGTATCAATTTATTTGGTTGATAATTTTGAATACCGTTACCTCACACAGCAGAATCACTTCCTGGGCTAGAAATTCCTTTCTCTGCTTCAAGTTTATGGTCTGCAGTTGATCTTCAGACAAAAAGCCCCAGGCTCCTAGGATGGTCTTCATCTCACACAGAGGGATTTTCAGGATCATCCTCCGGAGAAACTCGGCAACATTCTCATCCATCCCTTTGGCCCTTGGACAAGATAAAGCGGTACAGTAATGTATTCCTCTTTAAACTGCATGTGGGAATGTATGTGTATGTGTGTATGTGAATGTATGTATACACACATGTATATACATATGGTCTCATGTAGCCTTAGGCTGGACTCAATGTGGCCAAGGATCACTTTAAATCATAAAAAAATATACATACTTATTTTAATCATTCATTTCTTGGTGTGACAGCGTGCCTTTGCACGTGGATGCAGGTGTCTGAGGAGGCTAAAGGTGTCAGATTCCCTGGAACTGAAGTTACAGTTGGTTATGGCCACTTGATGTGGGTGCTGGGAATTGAACTTGGGTCTTCCAGAGAGAACATCAAGTGCTTGTAACTGCTAAGCCATCTCTCCTGCCCGACTCTTCAACTTTTGATCCTTCTGCCTCTATCTTCCAAGTGTGGGTTATGGAGTGAGTCAGTGTGCAGGGTTCTAGTCAGTGTGCAGGGTTCTAGTCAGTGTGCAGGGTTCTAGTCAGTGTGCAGGGTTCTAGTCAGTGTGCAGGGTTCTAGTCAGTGGTGGATAAACCTGGGGCTGCCTACATATCAGACCACTACTCTGCCAACTGAGCTATAGCTACATCCCAATCTCTAGATTGTTTTTCCTTCATTTTTCCAGAGACAGGGTCTAACTCTGTAGCTCAGGTTAGCCTGGAATCTACTGTGTAGCCAAATCTGGTCTCAAGGTGGTGGGAATCCTCCTGCTTCAAGCTAAGAGCTGGAATTAGAAGTATGAGTCACTATACCCAGGATGCTTTAGAATTAAAAATTAGGGCTGTTATAATACGGATAGGTTTTGTACTCCACAAGTTTGTACTGGATACCAACTTAATGGTACTGAAAGGTGGTAGTTCTTTAAGAAGCCTAATGGAAGATGATTAGGTAGGTCACAGGGGTATAACCCTCAGAAGGGATTCATGCACCGTCATGGGAAGTCAGGTCTAGAGGGACTTGGATTAGTTTCCTACAAGGATTTTCTTCTTTTAAGAGAGCACGGGAGATGATGCTGTCAGTAAAGAGCTTGCTATAGATTCAGACTGAGTCTAATCCTTATCATTCTTGTACAAATTCTGGTGGCAGAGCACAGTATGTGTTGGGGCAGAAGCCTTGAGGTGTGGAGGCTTGCTGGCCAGGCAGTCTAGCAGGATTGGTAGGCTGCAGATTCAGTGAGAGTGTCTCAAAATATAAGGTAGAAAGTGACAGGCTGTACTAATCTAGCCATGGGGATCAAGGACTGGTAAACCCAGCTCCAGGAGGCTGCCCAGGGCTATGGGGTGCCGTGCGGTGTGACTCTCCCCACCTCTCCCGGCCTCTTCCAGCCACCTGACCACTCCTGCCCTCTCAGCCGGCCCCTCACACATGACCCTGCAATAAAGCCCTCTGCCATACTGAGATGCACCGAACAGAGCGAAAGTTACTTAGAAACTTGCTTCTGGAACTCTCCATGTAATGCTTTAGGCAGTGGCTGACTCCCTATGGTATGTGAAACAACCAGTAAGTGTGGACACCTGTAGCACGTGGTTTTCATGCTTCCTCGCACTGCCCATTGACCACACTATCCTGCTCTGTACCTGCAGGCAAAGTTGTTCAGGGCCCACTGTGTCTTGAGCCCCGAACATGGCATAGTTCCCTCAGCAACAGGTGACTCAGGCATACTAAAGCTGTGACACAGGGAAGGGAGATCCTGAGCCCTTTACCTTTCTTTAGAGCTTTTAGAAGGCTCAGCTAATCCTACTGTTAACCTCAATTGGAATACCAAGCCAGGAGGTAAAATGCAAACAAGCATACTTTCTTTTCTTTCCTTTCCCTCCTTTCTTCATAGCTCTGACTATACTGGTACTCACCATGTAGACCAGGTTGGCCTCCAATTTAGAGATCCACCTGCCTCTGCCTCCCTATAGCTGGGGTTAAAGGCATGTGCCACTGTGCCCGACAAACAGGCATGGTTTCCATGAGAAGACTAAACAAAGTCTCTGGAGATTTTAAGTTCCTTGACCAGCTTGTCTCCTAGAAAGGAGCAAGGCCTTTGGTGTCTATGTTTAAGATGAAAGGCAGCCCTGTCATTCCCATTGCTTCCCTCACACCCGAGGACTAAGAGTAAATGGATGACTATTCCTCACGAGAGCCCTGGCTGTGCCTGGCATCTCCTATTACAAGAGCTCTTTGAACACTGCGTGTAATTTCCTGCTATTGACTGTTGGCTAAAGATATGCAACTGACTGTACTTTATTTTTTTCTCAGATGAGTGTGTGACTGTGTGAACATTATAACATGGATGCTGGTACCCCCATCCAGACAAGTGTCTTATCCCCTGGACCTGGAGACACAAGCAGTTGTGAGCCCCTTGATGTGGCTGCCGGTACCTCCACTCAGGCACTCTGCAAGAACAACAAGGAGCTACTCTCTGGTTCTTTGAGACAGGGTCTCATACAGCCCAGGCTGGCGTGAACTGCCTCATCTCCCTCCCCCCATCTCCCAGGCACGGTGATTACCGGTGTGAGCTACCACGTCCGGTTCCATGTGGTTTGGAAGATGAACCCAGAGCTTCCTACATGCTAGGCAAGCACTCCACCAACTGAGCTACCACTCTAGCCCCTGCTGAGTTCATTTTAAAAGACAATGAAAACCATGGCATGGTTTAGGATAAAAAAGAACTGAATTAAGGTTGTGAAAATGGAGTTATCATTTGCTGTATTCTTCAGTGATGAGCCCATTCTTCCGTAAAGTAAAAAACAAAACCTTTAGCATGGTCTATAAGACACTGTATTACATGGCATTTGCTTCCCCCTGTTGCCTGCCTCCCTCCTTGTCTTCTTTTGTGTGTGTTCATGTGTATTTGAGGCAAACAATCTACAACTGAGCTCCATCCCTGCGTCCCACCTCCTCAGCTCCACCATCTCAATCCCCGTAAAAGGATCCCTCTGGGGAGAGAGCATTGCGCCTGCAGCTACCCTCAACTGGAGGGTCTGTCGTATAATTTCCTGTGGTAATTCAGTTCTCATCTTTGTTTTTCCCCAGGACACTTACTGCAACCATCCAATAGTTGTTTTTCCCCCCTAATCTTCCACTGCTTATTGTTTTTACAGAACCACCTTCAATTGGCTTTATAATTTTATCATAGCTACATTAATTTTTTCTGCTCAAGACAGGGACTATGTTGACCTTATTCACGACTATGTCTCTAAAATCTACAGCCGTGTTATAACTGTCCTGGCAGGAGCAAAGTCATTCTGAGGAGAGTCACTTGCGATCTTCCCCTTGGAGACAACAGACAGAGACATAGAGACTTGCCCAGGAATCTAATGGAGAAGGAAAGGCTGACACCTGGTGCCAGTCAGAGGGAGCTTTTCTGTCTCCTTGTCAGACCCTCTTGCAGAGGAGACTGAAACCAGGGCAACAGTGGCTCAGAGATGGGAGGACCACACCATGGCCAGGGAGATGGGAGGACCACACCATGACCAGGACTGCTTACTTGTGTATACCTTCTGCTTTCTGTTTAATCTTTTGTTTCAGGACTCAACACTTGGTGTGTGGGTCACTAGACCTCTTTGCTCTTCCCAGTGTGGCCACACTGAATACATCTCTCTTTTCTGCATTTCATTTAAGACTTGTCCTTTTAATTGGCCTATTGAGTCTAGCTTGCCAGGGCCGGGGGCTCTGATCCTAGCAATTTTCTTAATCATTAATCAAATCATACAGTGTGTCTGGTCACCCAAGAACAATCTCATATGCACTTGACCAATGCCTGAAGGAAGAATGACTGGATACCCACCCTAAGCAGTGTGCATATGGGAAGGATATGGTTCAACGGTCTGTCAACTATTAAACCAACACTTTGTCCATGTGAACATCCGAGAAGGCTTTCCTGGGCATCGGTGAGGTAAATTGGGGGAGGGTGTATGCAAAGCAGGCATTTCTCCTATCCCAGTACTGACCAGGCTAGATGCTGCTATAAGCTTCGGAGATCAGGGCATTCAGGGTGGGGTGCCCAATGGCAAAATGTAACATCCCTTAGCACTTCCGAAGAGTCTTAATTCTGATCTGCAGCATGCTATTCTAAAAGAAATGACAGAAAGGCCGCAAAACATCAAAAAAGTTAGCAAGCCTTTGAGTGAACTTTTACCCTGTTACTATTTCAATTTCTATCTTCTAGCGCTTTATTATGGTAGCTGCTAAGACACGGTAGTTGAATGAACACGTGACAATAACGATCCCGTAGACGCGCAGGGAGCACAAGGAGTAAAGCAACAGGAGGCACGGACAAAAACAGACGCAAGGCTAGGCATTAGGGAGCTGACACCCAGTCGGAACGGAACCTAAGGATCAAAGTAAAGCAGTCCTTGAGCCGGCAGCCCGGAGCTTCCATTGCGCAGACTCCAAGGGGGGGGGGGGGCACATAAAGCCCCGCCCCGCTCCGGGCGGATATGACGTCACGAACGATCATCACCGCCCTCTTGGCCTGGACCGGGGCTCCACTAGTGTCACTCCTAGGCGGAGATCTCGTGGCGAAACGGTGCCGTGGCAAGGCTCCCGTAGAGGTCTGGGGCCTGGCTCCCGTAGTCCTCCCTCAGCCCTCTGAGACCGAATCGGTGTCGCTGAAGCCTACCTTACCAGTCTGCATCGCCCGCAGTGTCTGCAGCAGTTCCCGCCGAGGCACTTTCGAAGCCGCCAATGGCAGCTTGGGCCCCGCCCACCTGGCAAGGCTTCCGCACTGCTCTGGCTGCACAGGGGGACGCGGCTGTGGGCACCCGATGGAAAACGCTCTGGGTCTCCAGAGTCGCTCTACTCAGGGACAGGATCAGATAAATGACCTTGACATCCGCCTTGAATTCCGCCTGGCAGTAGCGCTGTGTGCTGTTCCCGCCGAGCCTCGGTGGAATGGCCGTAGGTCCCCCTCAGCCTCGGACAGTGGACTCATCCAGGCGGGGCGAGGCATGCGGAGTGGCGCATGCGCGGAGAGTCGGGGCAGGAGCGTACTCCTGAGGGAGCTGCGGGCTCCGTGTCCGTGACTTCTCTTTCAGTGCTTCCCGTGGGGGCTGAGTGTCGGTGAGTGTCGGGTGTCCTTTAGCCTCTGGGCGTGTGGGAGCCTGCGTGGGGTGGACGTGACTTTTCAGCTTCCCACGTCGCGCTAGGTGCACCCATGTCCCTGTCCTTGGACCTTTGCTAGGAACACTCGCTTGGTGAGCCGTGGGCATGAGATGTCACACTGCTGAGATCTGCCCGCCGCTCAATGGCATTGCGACCTTGGGTGCGCGCCTCGTCGAGTGCGCGTACCCTGCCGCAAAACTTTGGAGGTGTGTGACACTAAGGGCGCAGTGAGCTAACTGTTCTGGATGGCTACTTATCTAGGGAGCTGCTGTCAAAGTTCCTTTACTGGAAAGTCACTTAACTGGCTGGTGATGTGGATATCTGTAACGAATCCCCCACGGAACACTTGGCAAGGAAAGTTTAGGGTACGTTTTATAGGCTGCTAGGGCGACTGTGAGTGTTTTCACGATAGATGTATGTAGAGTTGAAATACTAGAAGCCTCTGCTAAAACTTAGAGAAATCAAACAAAATCTCAAACTAGGAGGGTGTGGTGGTTCGTGCTTCAATCCCAGCTCTGGGGAGGAGGTGGAGGCAGGAATCAGGAGTTCAAGGTCTCCCTCAGCTACATAGGAAATCTGAAGCCAGGCTGAAACACATGAAACTCTGTGTCAGTATCAAACCCACTTTAAATGTATAGGACTTGGCACTGGCAAAGGCATTCTCGTGACATCCTTTCTGTCTTGTACATTCAGGCCTTGGTATTTGGTTGATCGAAGTAAAAATAAGCTTCTTCATTTTCAGTGTTAAATGTCAACCTTCGGCAGACATTTATCAGGCACTTACTATTTGCACTTTCTAGTCTACTCCCTCATAAGCTTCTGTTCTATCACCTGTGTGCAGACTGGTTTCTTTTTTCCTCTGAAATTCCCCTGGTCTTAGCAGACTGCTTACCTGCCCACCTGGTACTAGTAAGAGATTGTTCCAGAATGATGCAGAGGAGACCTATTCTTTTGAGAAGCAGTTTAGTGGAATTTGAAAGTAGTAAGCAGTGTGTCTGTTAGCTTTTCTAAGGGTGATAGTTGTGTGTGTGTGTCTGTGTTTCTGTCTGTCTGTCAGTCAGAAGGTGCTCCCTGGAGTTAGCTTTCTCCTTCCACCATTTGCATTTTGAAGACTGAATTCAAGTCATCATGCACTTGCTGGTTTTAATTAGTGTTTGTGTCTGTGTGCTTGTATGTCTGTTTTGGGATGTGGACTGACTTCAGTTCAGTCAAGCCTCATGCGCGCGCGCTCGTCCGCCCCCCCCCCCCCCTTACGGATTTGAGACCTGGTTTCTCATTAACAGTGTTGGCTTGCTGTTTTGGCTAGGTTGCCTGGCCATGAGCACCCTGGGATCTGCCTGTCCCTGACTCCTCATTAAGGGTTGCAGACACCCAAGGCACAGCAAGAGCTTTACCCACCAAATAACTCCCCAGCTCCTTGCTTATTTTAAACCATTAGAAATGGCAACTGTAGTGTAAGTTTCTTTCGTGGGCAGCCATAGTAGCAAAATCTTTCTGAAAGAAACACAGATGGCATTAAAATAGAGGGATGTCACCTATTATTATGACTTCTGTTGTTAGCATGCATTTCCTCGAACTAGAGCCTCTCCATTTAAAGATGTGCCTCCTAGTGCTGAAGCAAGGAATTTGTTCAGTAAGGTTGAGTGTTTAGGACTTAGGTTAAATAGCGTTCTACTTGCCAAGAGTGGAAGAAAACAAAATTAACATTTTATTCTTTGAAACAGCCATCTAGGATAAGCAATGAGAAGAGCCAGTTTTATTTCTCAGTTAAAAATAAAATGAAAACAATTTTTCTTTTTCCTGGCTAGCACTGTAGTAATACACACATTTTAAGTAAATGTTTGTCATGATGGGAAGAAAATACATGTAATTATGTGTGTTTTTGTTTGCCTATGATACGCATATATAGATTGGTAGTGTAGGACCCCCCGCTCCGGGGAGACCCTCACTCAAGCCTCGGGATAGCGAACTCCCCCAGTAACGCACGAGAGACCGTTCTTGATGTAAATACAAGAGGTTTATTTGAGCCTAATCTAGTGCACTAGGGCCGACTCATAGTCTATGCAGAGACAAGAGGAGTCGACCCCTATCAGTTAAAATTAAGAGTATTTATAGAAAAAATCATAGAGCAGATGGAATTTTTCATGCATCAGGGAAAAATACAGGGTCGCAGTTACATAGATATCGAATGTCCTTGTGGCTCATCCTTATCTTATGGCAGAGGAGACAGGGCGTCCTTGGTTAAAACTGCCCTTGAATTAAGCTGCCCCTGTGTCAGGGGAGTAATGATGTAAAATGTGCTGACTAGAATGAAAAGGGGAGGGGGAAGCTGGGAGTGTCTGGGCTAGTCTGGGTTGAGAGGAGGGAAGGGGGAGGGCGAGAGTGTCTGGGCTGCCTGCATCCTAGGGAAGGCAGGAGTGTCTGGGCTGCCTGCATTCTTCTTTTAACTCTTCAGTAGCCAAATGCCTTCTCAAGTACTGATACTTACTAAATTGTGGTAGGATTATGTCCAGAAAAATGCACTGTAAGTCCAAACTTCATTTAAAGGGCGAGGTGAGGGATTGCAATGGCCGGTGCTTGGTTGGCACGACACATGGCCCTTGGTTTGACCCTCAGCTCTGAAAAAACAATGTATCTGGTATACCTAATGGACTAAATGAACACCATAGCTTTCCCTGGTTTATGTCACCGTGCCCAGAATGTTTAAGGTAGACCAGAATCTTCTAACACAAACCCTCTTTTTAAATAAAATATTGCATATATTATGATGCATAGATATGCATTTTCCCAGACATGAAAAGAATGTGGAAACAGAAAACACAGTGCTTCGAAGAATGATAGCCATCCAGTGAACCGCAGGGCATAGGTAGTTTCACTACATTGTGAGACTCAAGAGCCGGGACTGGTTCCCACTACCCAGCTCCAAGAGATAACATTGGCCTGCATTGCTAGTTTATGGAAAGGTTAATATTTGAATGACAGGTCCTAATACATCTCATCTTTCTATGATAATGAAATCGAGAAATTGTAAGGTGGGCCATCAGAAGTTGGAGACCATATGTTTGCTTTGCCAATTAAATAGCTCAGAACATCTTTGTTTGTGTTTGACCTATAAAGGAACAAGTTTGAGGGCTGCTTGATCAAAATGTACAAAAATATTTTGACAAGTACATTTTTGAAGTGAAACATTCAAGTCATTTTTTAGGTGGCAAATCTGTATTTTCAGAAAATACAAGTGAGATGAAAACAAAATTAACTGCATTCTGCGTTCTGTTACATTGTTGCACATGGTAGATGTTGGTGCTTTCTGTAATAATAGTGGCTGGTGGCTTACATAGATGAATGATATGGAACTTCATGCTTCTGAGACACATAGTTTGTGTCATTGAAACAACCTATGTATGGGGCTAGAGAGATGGCTCAGTGGTTAAGAGCACTGACTGCCCTTCCAGAGGTCCTGAGTTCAATTCCCAGTACCCACATGGTGGCTCACAACCATCTGTAATGGGATCTGATTCCTTCTTCTGGGGTACATGAAAACAGAGCACTCAGAGTAGTAGTAGTAGTAGTAATATAATCTGTAGTCAGTACAGAGCAAACAAAATCTGAACTTGGCTGTGTTTCCATTTTCTATTTCAAATACTTAGCTGGGTGGAACAGGCTGATTTGTGGTCTCTAGCTATGGTGTAGGTGTATGTTTGATAGTTTCTGAATTGAAAAGGTAGTGGCTTTGCTTCAGTCCTTGGGAATTATTTATTTAGACTTTCTTTGGTATTTGTTAGAATTGAAGTGGACAGTTGGTAAATTTCAGAAATAAATACATATTTCTCAGATTTTTTAAATAAAAAAATTGAGGTATAATATGCATACCAAATTTGCCCATTGAAGTGAGTTTAGCGATTTTGGTACATTTGTAGAATTGTGCAGCCATTACCAGGACCTAGTTTTAGAACATTTTAATCACCTTAAGAAGTTTGTTTATGTGCATTTACAATTAACCCTCATTTTCACCTTTATTCCTGATCAACTAGTGGCTTGGTTTCTGGTTCAGTGAACATGAATGTGACCTTTTGTAAAAATGGTCTCAATATGTAGTCTCTGGTGTCCACTTTCCTTCAGAATAGGGCTTTTCATCAGGATTAGAGCATGGAGCTAATTAGTATCTATTATATAGTTATATAGTATCTATTATATCTATATAATATAACTATATGGTTATATAACATTTGTTTATATGTTTACCTAGTTATTAGACCCTGGTGGCTTTACATTCTTAGGCATAACTCTGAAGAATAATGCTCCCAGCCAGATGTGGAGGTACACGCCTTTAATCCCAGTCTTTGGGGGCTGAGGCCTGCAGATCTCTCAGATCAAGGCTATTCTGGTCTATATTGTGTCTTACAGGACTGCCTGGTAAGACCCTATTTTTAAAAACATTGTAATAATAAAAGAATGATGCTTCTGCATATGTTCACACAGGTCTTAGTGTGAGGTTAGGCTTTCCTTTCTTGGGTGGTTGCCCAGGTATGCAGCTGCTGAGCTGCATAAGTGTGTGTCCTACTTTATCTAGGTATCAGCATATGTCCCCTGCAGTGGTACAGGGGACCGTTTCTCCTCCCCCTAACCCTGCTTGGTATTGTCTGGCTTTCTGAAACAAAGGTGGTTCACTTTAGAATGCTGCAAAAAACAGTGTCCTACATATACACAGATGTTTGCGGCAGGCCATGGGTGATTCCTGTGCTTCAAAAAGCATCAGTTTTTAAGTCAGTGGTGGGGCAATAGCTGCTGATATTGACTGTGCTGAAGCTTTTAAGGAAGCATTGCATAGGGTAGTTGAGGATTAGAAATACTTACCAGAACAGATATTTTTTTGTTTTTGTTTTTTGTTTTTTTCAAAACAGGGTTTCTCTGTGTAGCCCTGACTGTCCTGGAACTCATTCTGTAGACCAGGCTGGCCTCGAACTCAGAAATCCGCCTGCCTCTGCCTCCCAAGTGCTGGGATTAAAGGCGTGCGCCACCACTGCCTGGCCAGAACAGATATTTAATGTTGATGAGACCAGCTTGTTCTGGCAACATACCCCAGAATGTGCACGCACTCATCTGGAGTGCAAGATAATGCTGGGACTCAAAGACCACGGAACTCTATCGCCGTAACCAGAAAGACGATGGCACAGCTGTGTTGGAGGACTGGTTTCTGAACTGTTTTATTCTATAACTAGAGACTTTATAGGCAAAGCAGCGTCCCATTCATGATCCTTCTGATCCCATACGGTGCTTCAGACATTGATGGCACATGGTTGGCATGCATCCTGATGTGAAAGTGTTGTGCCTGCTACTGAACATGCTTGTGCTTTTCCCACCAGTGGCCCAGAGTGCCATAGCTGCTTTTGAAGCACACAGTTCACACCGGGTATCCGCCCAGACAGAGGAAGCCATGGAGTCTTTCCAAACAGTCCTAGGGTTTAAAAAGTCTTACCATCCAATGTGCCACCCAGAACATTGCTGCTGCATGGGGAGAAGTCACCCAGCAGTGCCCAAACTGCCTCTGGAAGAGTGTTCTGAAGATGTATGTGCATCCACTCAAAGACTTTGACCAGGATGCTGTTGATACAGTCAGTAACAAGACGCTAGCTCTAGGGAAATGGCTGGAACTAGACATCAATGAAGAAGAGATTGTCAGGACGATGAGCTGATGGAACTGCAGGAAGAAGAAAGGAAAGCAGTTGAGTCGGAGGAAGAACTTATGCCTAAGGCACCAAAAAAGTTCACAGTCAGGAAACCGGCAGAAGCATTTGCTACTAGTAACCTGGTCATGCAGATGCTAGAAACATGGACAGCCATCATGAGAGACTTGTGAGTGCTGACAGGCTGATACAGGATGCTCTTGCTTGGTGTAGAGAAATACATCACAAAACCCAGAAAGTAGGAAGTCAAAACTTGGCATTTTCCTGGAAAATACCAAGCTTCCGCCTTCCACAAGCTTTTTCTTAGCCTCATGAGAAGATGTCACTGATGGCCTAGGCTCTCTAGCCTCTATACTATAGTAGAGTACTGCAGACTCTCCTGCAGCTCAGTGTGCTTCAGAGTGTATACGGTGATGGTGAGCATCCACAAAGTCTCTGTTTTCACTTTCAGTACAACATTAGCGATATTTGAGGTAACCAGTACTACATTATAATTCTTACAGTATTACAGTTCTTAATTTTATGTAAATGTGCATATTTGTGTGTTGTTGTGTATAGGTCTGAATGTAGGGCATGTGGAGTCCAGTGAAGACATCAGATCTTCTGGAGCTGGACTTCCCAGGTGGTTGGGAGCCACTTGATGTAGATACTGGGAACCGAACCTGCATCCTCTGGAAGAGCTCGAGCTTGTGTTCAGTATCTTTGTATGGGCTTCATTAACTTAACCATTCTTGTATCGTAGAATATATCTTGCCCATCTAATGCTCTTACACATTGGATCGTTTTACTGAATTGTAGGCCTTTTTATATTCTTAGATAAGGGTCTACAAATCTCTTTTTAGTTTCTTTGTTTTAATAGATTTTAGTTTCTAGAGTAATTTTAGGTTCAGAGTGAAACTGATCAGAAATTACAGAGATTCCACCCATACCCCGTTTCCTCAACCTGTACTAGAGCTGTTAAGTGTGCTATAGACGATGACACTGTCGCACTGGAAGTGTGCTATATATAGCTGATGACACTGTCACACCATTATCATCTGTCTTAGGGTTTTACTGCTGTGAGCAGACACTATAACAAAGGCAATTCTTATAAGGACAACATTTAATTGGGGCTGGCTTATGGGTTCAGAGGTTCAGTCCACCAAGGCAGGAGCATGGCAGCATCCAGGCAGGCATGGTGCAGGAGGAGCTGAGAGTTGTACATCATCTGAAGGACCCTAGGAGAAGACCAGCTTCCAGGCAACTAGGATGAGGAGCCCACGCCCACAGTGACACGCCTACTCCAACAAGGCCACACCTCCTAATAGTGCCACTCCCTGGGCCAAGCATATATAAAATGTCACACCACACCAGTGGAAAAAGCAAAATTTAATGGTTTTTTTGTTTTGTTTTGTTTTTCGAGAATGGGTTTCTCTGTGTAGCCCTGGCTGTCCTGGAACTCCCTTTGTAGACCAGGCTGGCCTCAAACTCAGAAATCCACCTTGCCTCTGCCTCCCAAGTGCTGGGATTAAAGGCGTGCGCCACCACTGCCCGGCAAGATTTAATGTTTTAAAATTACATTTCTTTCTTTTTGTATGTTGCCACATCCAGGACAGCTCCAGGGACAGACCTGACTGGGGGAGATGAGGGAATGAAGAAAAGACAGACACAAAGCCAGGCAAGCTGTGTTAGGTGGCCTGGGCTCTTGGCTAGAGCAACAGCACCCTCCCCAACTCAGCTGTTTATTGTGCAGAGCTGAACAGGGAGATGGGGTTATTGCATATAGCTGAATCAAGGAAGACTGGGTTATTACATGCAGACAAGGAGACGGGGTGTATAGTAGACAGCTGGATCCAGGATTCAGGTTTAGCTAATCTCTGTAGGAGCAGTCTGTGTGGGGGAGGTGGGGTGGAGGGGAAAGCTATGGTGGACAGTTCTTCACACACTAGCAGTATCCACTCACAGACCAGATGGAAGGCTTTGCCATTTTCTCCATGGTCTGAGGGTATGTAGTCCTTGATATGGCTACGACTGTGTCAGTAAAACACATTTACCTGGGACTTCACTCACTCTGGGCTTCCTCTGCTCCCTTCGGTGTGTGTGTGTGGGGGGGGGGGATGTGCTGTGGCACTTGTGTGACTCCTGAGAGTTAGCTCTTCCCCCATGTGGGTCCTGGGGATCAGAGCTCAGGTCATCGGGCTTGGCAGCAAGTGCTTTTATCTGCAGAGCCATCTTGCCAGCCTGGGACTTTTCATTTTCTTAACCGTGTTCTCTGAAGTGCAAAAGATTGCAATTTTGGTGAGATAATCAAAATTTTAATTCATGGATGATCCTTTGATTTATCTAAGAACTCTTTGCCCAGTGAAATGTCATTCCTTTGTGTTTTTCTTTCCCTCCCTTCGTTGTAGTGAAATACACTTAACGTGGAATGTGCCATCTTACCCAGGCACAGTATTGAACAGGTGAATGTTGTACAGAGCCACCGCTGTCCCTCATGACACCTTTCTGTGTGTGTGTGAAAAGGAAATGTCCCTTCCATAGCTCCCATGTCCTCAGCCTAGCAGCTCCTGCTTTTATGTTTGTATGCAGACGAAGGATTTCAGGCAGTGCCATTGTCACTGTGGGGTTTTGTTTTGAGAATATTTTCTTCAGCATTCTATCCCCAACCGCATCTCTGTTGCAGCATGTCGTGACTTTCCTCGTAAGGCTCAGTGAGAGTCCAGCGTTGTGGCCGAGGGAAAGCTTGCCTGTTTGTCTGGCTGGACATCTGGTTTTTGTTTTGCTCTTGAGTGTAATCTGCTGTGCATGTGGGTGTCTTGGTATCTCCTCAAGACCCTGCCTGTGCTTCTTTGAGGGGTGTTTCTAAGTTTTTGTTAGGTCGTATAGTAATTATTTTAACTTTTCCCTGAAACCATTTCTTTTCTATGTACGAGGGTTTCCCTGTAAGGTATGTGCAGTGTTTGCAGAGGACAGACGCTGACATTGGAGCCCGGGAACTAGTGTTAGATGCTTGTGAGCTTCCATGTGGGTGCTGGGAACTCAACCTGGGTCCTCTGCAAGAGCAGGTAAGTCAACTGCTGGCTCTTATCTTTCCCATTTTGAGACAGTCTTGCTATGTGGCCTAGGCTCTCCTCAGGTTTGTTGTGAACTGTGTCAGCCTGGCCTTAAGCTTGTTTCTCTACCTCTGCCTCCTTACTGCTGAGGTTGCAGGCATGGGCCCTGCGGTGCAGTGGGAATGGCTACATGACTCACCGTACCCTCACAGTGGCTGATCCGTTTTACAGGACACCAGCGGTGCACAAGGCCTCCAGTCTCCTAGTTTCTTTGCAGCCTCTCCAATACTTGTATTGTCTTTTACTTTGAGAAGACTATTTTGCCTGGCAGTGGTGGCGCACACCTTTAATCCCAGCACTCGGGAGGCAGAGGCAGGTGGTGTCTGCAAGTTAGAGGCCGGCCTGGTCTACAGATCAAGTCCAGAACAGCCAGGGCTGGTTACACAGAAAAACTGTCTCAGAACAGGAAAGGCAAGGCAAGACAAGACTATTTGTGTGTGTTTATGTGCACCACGTACATGCAGGTGTCTTTGGAGGACAGCAGAGGGTGTTGGTTCCCTGGAGCTGTAGTTATGGGGTCAGGAGCTGCCTGACGTGGGTGCTGGGAACTAGCTCCAGTTCTGTAAGGACAGCAAGCTCTTAACGCCTTACTACTGAGCCATCTCTCAGCACCCCTCCCACCCTCCCCACCCCACAGCTTTCTTTTTGTTTGTTTGAGAAAGTCAGGATTTCTCTGTGTAGTCGTGGCTTTCTTGGAATTTGCTTTGTAGACTAGGCTAGTTGCAAATTCAGAGATCCACCTGCCTCTGCCTCCCAAGTGTTGGGATTCAGGCGTGCGCCACTATACCTGGCAACAGTAGCTTTCTTAAAGGTCTGAGGTAGTTCTTGTGGTTTCTTTTTTGGGGGGGAGCTTTTAAGATTAAAACAATGAAGTGGTTCCTTTGGTCATGTTGCTGAATTAGAAAATGTAGATAAAAAAGAGTAACACTAGAGCAGACACTTTAAAATAATTATTTTCTTAACCTTGGTCGCTAATTTTCTATTTTGTAGTTGACCCATTAAACTAATCCTGGGAGCTTGGATTTCTGTTTTCAGTACAGTAATTACTTTTGTGCACAGATGTGTTAAATTTGAAAACTGCTTATTGCTTCACTTCTTCATTAGCTAAGTGTCTGAGCCAGATAAGAAAGCAGTCTGCATTAATCCACACTAATGTGAGACTGACTTATGACCCTTTATACTTCTCTTAGAGGAATATACAATTTAAAAGAAGTAATAAGCCAATTCTCCTAATTGGTAAACTTTTACCTGAATGAAATGAGTAGTAACCACCCCCAGGAGTCTGAAAAGTCCTTAAAGTCCACTGTTGATGTAGGCAGGAGCCCCTGACTGCTTGTCCTCTCTAAATCCGGGGAACATGCTGGCTGGTTCCATCAAGCCGGTTCACACCTAAGACTCTCTCCTGATAAAGGCCGTTGCTGTCTCTTGAAACTGCAGGTGTACTCTCGTGTACTCAGTGCACTCTTGTGTCCACAGGTCTGCACCTCCTCGTCCTCCTGAAGATGCATCCCGACTTGTCTCCACACTTGCACACTGAAGAATGCAACGTCTTGATTAACTTGCTTAAGGAATGTCACAAAAATGTAAGAATTCAGAAGAGTGACTGTAAGGCAGAGGTGAAACTAGGTGCAGCACTAATGAGATGTGTTCTCTGTTAGTGCCAAGGGACAGTGGCAGGGCTTGAGCAACAAGTGTGAGCTGCATGAGGCTTGACGTGTGGGGTTCCATGTTCCTTATGACTGGTGAGGTAGAGAGCGCTGCGCAGAAGCTGTGGTGCGTGTCCTCACATGTGCTATTGTAGGACGCCAGGACAGTGACCTCGGGCATCATTCCAGGTTACCCCTTGGTAGTCACCTTTATGGAAGTGTGTGTTAACTAGCTGCAGCTTTCAGATGGCCAGATTTGATGGGTTTACTTAAGTGGGACAAAGTAGAAAATGAGCCACATGGGGACTACTGCAAATCAAGTTAACGTTTTTGCAGATGTTGTTTTTACAGTTTTATGAAGCTTTAGTAATTTTCTTTAACTTTGTGCTTCTGTTTACCTCATGATGCTATAAACTGTAGCTACATCACACTTAGTAATAGTGACTGCCACTCGGGTGAATTAGATTAGGACGAAAGAATGGTAGTAAGGAATGCCTGCAGCCTTGGCAGACACATTTTACTGGGTCACAGGATGCTGCTGATGACAACACACTTTGGGCAGACAGTTCACGTGATACACACACATACGTGGATCAAGAATATGTGCTCTGATGCAGGGTCATGGTGGCACACGCCTTTCATCCCAGCGCTGGGGAGGCAGAGGCAGGTGGATCTCTGGTGTCCAGGCCAGCCTGGTCTACAGACTGAGTTCCAGGACAGCCAGGGCTATACAGAGAAACCCTGTCTGGAAAAAGAAACAAAGAATTAGGCGTTCTTGCTCATGCTGTACCTAACTGGCAAATGAGTCAGGAGATGTAAGTAAGATACAGCTTCAGGGATTCTAATGTAAGACTGTAAAGTCTTCTTTTAAAAAGGAGCCGATTTTGTTAGCTTAGTACAGACATTTCCATGCTGTGTGTAATAAGCTGCAGACAAGGGCACAAAGGAGTGTAAGACTTGAGAGTAACAGCTCCATCTTGTTGCTGAAGGCCTTTAGGCTTAACATTAAATCCAGGGTGCTCTTTTCATATGCACTCTCTACCTAAATGAATTAAGGGTCAGGAGTTTCCGTCCTTGTTTTCAAATATTCTTTGTTGAGCTGGCAGGGTGGCTCAGTCGGTAGCAGCACCTGCTGCCGATCTGAAGACCTGCATTTGACCCCAGAACCCACATGGTAGAAGGGGAGACCCAACTCCGGAAAGCTGTGCTTTGAGATCCATGCGTGAGTGTGCATGCAACATACACAACTGTAATTTTTAAGTTATTCTGTGTTACATGAATATTAACATATTAACATTTGGTCCTAGACTGTTACAAATTTGAATAATTTTAAGCATTTGGTTCTGTTTTTCATTTCTCATACAGTAAGGGTAACATCTCAAATTCTAGAACCAATTTTTAAACTTTAAAAATTAATATCAATACATACATAAATAATAAGTGTATAATTGTAAGTGTACAGTTGAATGAGTTTGACCAGTCCCCATGCCACCACACTAGTCAGTGCACAGTGTCAGTGTCGCTGCCGATTCTGCAGTGTTCCTCACACCTGGCCTGGCCCAGGGGCTCACCACGACCTTCTAATCCATGTTGATGCGCTTTGCTGCTCTGGAATCCGCTGTAAATATCCTCTTCTGCATCCTCTGTTGTGGGGCTGGTACCTGCTTTTTTCTGTGTCCGTGGCGCAGATACTCCTATTTCTGAGTGTGGTGCATTGTGTGAGCTTCTACAGCTTATTTCCATACTGGTAGACATTTGGCTCTTTTGGAGTTGTGCTGTTTTGAATAAAGCTGCTATGAACATTCGTTTACAAGCAATTGTGTGGATGTCTTTATTTATCTTGGGTGAATGCATAGGAATGGAATGACCAGACTGTGTGGTGTCTGTAAGAGACTGCCACCCCTTTCCGTTGTGTGCCCTGTAATGGTCTCACCAGCACTTGCTCTAAGGGCTTTAATCTCAGCTTTAATGGTCATGAGGATGTTGCAATGTCTCCTTTGGTTTTAAGAGTGTGTTTCTCTGGTGGGTAATAATTTTAAGTTTTTTTCATGTGCATGTTGGCCAATTATACAATCTTTCCCTTATATTGAAAAATTTGAGTTGCCTGAATTTTTTAAAAATTATATGGCATATAAGTCTGATAAGAGTGTTATTTTCTTTCATTCTATAGCATTGTCAGTCTTTTTGTTTTAGACAGGGTCTTACCATGTAGTCCTGGCTGGCCATGAACTCACAGATTCACCTGTCTCTACCTCCCTAGTGCTGGGATTAAAGGCGTGTACTACCTCACCTGTCTTGTCTTGTCTTGTCTTGTCTTGTCTTGTCTTCTCTCTCTCTCTCTCTCTCTCTCTCTCTACCACCTCCTTTCCTTCTTAAACATTTTAAAATTTATTTTTAGTTGTTGTGCATTGCTGTTTTGCATGCCTATATGTCTTTGTGACAGTGTCAGAAGCCCTAGAACTGGAGTCACGGATAGTTGTGAGCTGCCGTGTAGGTGCTGGGAATTGAACCCAGATCCTCTACAAGAGCAGCCAGTGCTCTTAACCACTGAGCCATTTCTCTAGTCATCAATTTCTTAAAGGTGTATTTCAAAGAGAAACTTGCAATTTGTTAAGGTCATGTTTATCTTTTTTTTTTTTAACTGTCCTAAGGATCTTTGCTTGTTTCCTGTAGTCACAAAGAAAATATTTTCCTCTGTGTGTGTGTGTGTGTGTGTGTGTGTGTGTGTGTGTGTGTGTGTGTGTGTTTTAAACTAGAATCATACGGTTTTGCTTTTATATGTAGGTCTCTGGTGGATGAAGTTAAGTTTCATGTGTACCATGAGGTGTGATTTTTGAAGTTCATTGTTTTGCTGATAGATACTTAATTGTCCTAACGCCATTTGTTTAAGAGGCTGTCTTGCCTCTCCATCCTCCAATTTATCTTCAGAAATCACCTGACTCTATGAGAATAGGTAGGTGTGTTCCTGGCTCTGCAACCTGCCCACTCATTCTTAAATTTAATGTCTCTCTTTTTAAAAATTGTTTCTCCTTTTCATCTTTTTAAGAGGTTGGGGATGTAGATTGGAGCTCAGTTGCCAGAGTGCTCCGAGTTCAGTACCCAGTCCTGCATGTCTATAATCACAGCGTTTAGGGCAGTGGTTCTCAACCTTCCTAATGCTGGGACCCTTTAATACACTTCTGCATACTGAGGTGACCCCAACTATAAAATTATCTTTGTTGCTATTCATAACGGTAACTTTGCTACTGTTATGAATCTGATATACAGGATAGCTGATATTCCACCCCCAAAGTGGTTGAGACCCACAGGTTGAGAACCACCGATTTAGAGGAAGTGGAGGCAGGAGGATCAGATGCTCAATGATCCTTAGCAACATAATAAGTTCAAGACCGGCCTGAGCTACATGAGATTCTTCTCACAATAAACAAACAAACAAAAACCCAACCTCCTCAACTTCTAAAAAGTATTTCATGTATGTATGTATGTATGTATGTATGTACGTACGTATGTACGTACGTGTGTATGTGGTACAAATGCCATGGGGTGTGTGTGTGTGTGTGTGTGTGTGTGTGTGTGTGTGTGTGTGTGTGTGTGTAAAGGAGGCAGATGACAACTTGAAGGATTTGGTTCATTTCTCCCACCTTGTTTTGAGGCAGGATCTCTCTGATTTCTGCCATTGTGCTGGGTGAGAAAGCTTCTGGCCCATTTTGTCTCTGCCTCCTAATTTGCCCTAGTAATACTGGGATTACAGACTCAACTCCTTGTAAGGTTTAGGGCACCAAACTCAGTTTGTCAGGTTTATGAGGCAAGCACCGTATGCTCCTGCACTGTGCTATCTCCTTAGCCGTATGTCTGCCCTAGCACCACACAGCCATGGATTCTGTTGTCTCAAACCCATACTCCAACTGTGTCCTTTCTTTTTAGAGATAGGGTCTCGCACTGTAGCCCTGGCTGGCTTTGAATTTACAGATCTGCCCGCCTCTACCTCCTGAGTGCTAAGATTAGAGGCATGCACCACTATGCCCAGTTCAACCATGGTTTTGGCTAGTCTAGAAACTTTAATTCCTTAGATGGTTTAGAATTAGCCTGTCACTTGAAAAAAAATTCTTACTAAGCGTTTTTCATTTGGAGCTGAACACTTGGGTTTTAGCCACCCCATCCCACCCCCCAGTAGGCAGGTTTATTTACTGATTGAAATCGTCTGCTAGGTAGGGTTGTTGTTGAGGGTTTTTAGGGCTGTCTGGAGTAGCTTAATTAATCTTGATCCTAGGTTCTTTACTGCTTGAGTGTTGAGTGAGGTGTCTGTTTGGCTTGTAAGAACTCCATGGACTCTTAGCTGCTTTTCAGCCTTTGGTTCTATAGTTCTCTGTAGTTACTGCAGCTCTGAGACCTGTCAGCTATCAGGTGTGGCAATCCCGGGAGGTCTCCTTAGCTGACAAAGCCAACCCCCCAGAGCTATACTCCTAGAAGGCAGGTAAACACAGGGCCTGCCTTGTTCTGCCTCCCCTCAGCCGCAGACCTTTACTATCTGTGGTTTTCTCATGTGTTCTGGCCATGCTTCTGGTTGGTGGAAGACCAGTTCTTTCTCAAGGACTTCAAGTGGGGTTTTAATGGATGACACTAGAACAATTACATAGTCACTTGGGAAAAGTTAAAATTAGATCTTTACTTTACACTAGACCTATGAATGTAGTCTGGTGGGTCAGGGGTTTAAATGTCAAAAAAAAAAAAAAAAAAAAAAAAAAGAAAGAAAGAAAGAAAGAAAGAAAGAAAGAAAGAAAGGCACACACATAGCAGGAAACCGTGTGTGTAGCCTGCACATGGGGAAAGACTAGCCACGGGTCACTAGTCCAGAGTCTGTCTTTAAGTGTTCCTTCCCTCCTTTCCATAGTTCTTTGACAGGAAGTCACTGAACATTTAAAGACTAGTGAATTAAGTTCTCCTTGATGGTGCAGTATCTATGTAGTTACTTAATTTTTAAAGTCTGGGTTATAGACCTGTCTTAATGATTTACTGCTATCAGTGTAGACTCACGCATACTGGGGTTATAATCTAATACAGGTTTTGTTGCCTAGGCCGTTTAAGCTTTGGGCCCCAGATGTCTTTCAGTGTGCTGTGTAGAGAAGCTAGTGGTAGCTCAGGCCTCACTCAGGTAGGACATGTTCAACAGGCAGAGGCAGGAAAACCAGGAGCTCAAGGCCAGCCCAGGTTACACCTTTAGCTGGGTGTGGTGGCCCATACCTTTAATCCCTGGACTCAGAAGTGTGCCATGAGTAAAACCACAGAATTGTAACTTTATTCCAGTTGAGTCATCTAGCCACACCAGAGGGAAGGGTGACCAAAGCGAAGTAAGGTGAACACAGGCCAAGGGTGGCGTTGTGGCTCTGGCAGTGGTGTGTCAGCCGTTGGAGAAGTGGCTTCCATGTGTTCTGTGTGCCCCAGAGGTGAGCGGTGAGAGACTGCGCTCACACTAAAGCTGCCTCACGGGGCCTGATGTCCCTCCTGCTCACAGTAGAACAGAGCTTCCAGTCTGTAAGCAGGGACAGGCCATATGTGCACTTCCGAGGACGTGTTGCTAAAGCTGCGACTTCCCGCCCTTTTCGAGCACCCTCAGAGGATCCTGGGTGTGTACCACACACCGCCTCGGTAGTTTAATTGATAGGATAGTAGACCAAGTCATCTAGCTTCTGCTGTCGGTTTGTGTAGCTGTTTTAGTCTCTGTTAGGAGGCTGTGTCACTCTGGATGTCCCTTCCCATGCGGGACTCTGCAGTGCTCTCTGGTCCTCCTCATCTCCAGTGGGCCATGCTGTGCTTTCCTCGTTCCTCCCATGCTCCCTGTTTTCTTCCTGTGGTCTTGGCAGCCACGTGTCGTCTCTGTAGCCATCAGCATCCACAGGCTGCTTCTGATCTACTGGTTTGTCTTGCCTACTTTTGTCAGCAAGATTCCAGTCATCTACACTTAAAATACAGAATGGAAAGCAGCTGCTTCCCTCAAAGCCACTGGTCCTTGCTGTTATTTTTTTTCTGGTTTGTAAAGGCAATATTTAAATAATACTTGTCATTGTAGACAGTACAGAAAACCCAGGAAAGCGTCAAGGAAACGGAGCTCCCATTCCTTTGCCACCAGAAAGGAAGTCACTGAGAGGAGGCTTTACTTGGTTGGTCTCTTATCTTTGTGTTTTTCCCCTTTTGGGGGTGGGGTGGGGATGGCTTCCTATTAACATTTTAAAAGGCTTACCTCTTTCCCATCCTGAGAACACAAACACATAATTGCTGTGATCCCAGACCTCAGAACATCAGAACAAACTTAAAAGAGTTTGCTTTCTCCTCTCTCAGTTAGTTTTCTGCTCCTCGGGAGGACTCTGAGCCGGTCACAGCCAAGTGCATGTTTAAGCTCAGGACATCTCCAGCCAGCTTCGTTCTTTAACCTGGTTTCACTTACTCTTGACTACGCTCCCTTGGTCTTTTTGCCATCTTGCCTCTACCCTAAGCCTGTTTCTCCGATATACCTCCTGAGAAATTCCCTTGTCATTTCAGCAACTGAAATTTCTAGCTCTGACTTTTTTCCTGAATTCTGTTTATCTCTGCTTTATATCAAATCCATGGACTTAGCTGTCCCACAAACAAACTCAAGTTGTCCAGACAGGCTTAGCTCTTCTGAAACCATTTCTCCTTTCTGTCTTAGTGACTCTCAGAGCCAGAAGCTAGTCTTTAGTTTCTTCTGCCCCACTTCTCGCCAGCCTCTGGAGACATCTGCTGTCACTCTTGTGGGAGGGTGAGAGTGGGCAGGACTGATAAGTACTTGGAGTTATTGGAAAAGAGTTTTCACATATTTAAATTTATATCCTCTCATCTCCTCCATCCCTCCTCTGCCATCCCCCCTCACCGATCCCTCCATCCCTCCGTCACCCCTCCTCACCGATCCCTCCATCCCTCCGTCATCCCTCCTCTGCCATCCCTCCTCTCATCGCCTCCATCCCTCCTCTGCCACCCCTCCTCTCATCTCCAACCCTCTGCTCATCTCTTCCCTCCTTCCGTCCACTCCCTCCTCTCATCTCTATTCCTCCGTCATCTCTCCTGTCTGACCTCTTCCCCACACTCCTGCCTTTTTGTTTTATTTTACCACTACTGATTCTAATCATGACCATGAGTATCTCCCAATGACAGATCCTGGGTCCCCCAGTGTGTCCGAGGACTACAGTACTGTTATATGGAAAAAGTGCATTTGTCCTCACTCTGCAAAGTGAAAGCAAATCCGAGGTCACTTTGTTCACTGCTGACACCTCAGTGCCTGGTGCGCTGTTCTCTGTAAAACATGCTCAGATACCAACTCATAGTACGCATTTAGTGCTCGCAGGTGCAAGGGAACTCAGTCCGAGGTGCTTTGTCCAGTTCCCCTTGGGTATTTGGGCTTCATGTTTCCCACTTCATAAAGTGTCATTCTCATTTGGGCTTAGCTAGTGTGGAGGTGAAAGGACAAAGTTAGCTTTTAGGCTTTAAAAAGAAGACCTGGGTACGCGGGGCGCTGGAGCGGCACTCAGTTGGTAAGGGCTAACTGCATGTGTGAGGGCTGGGTTCTGACTCAGCATCTGTGTGAGCGCTGGGCACAGCAGTGTGGGCTGTAATTGGCCTGGGGAGGCATGGACAGGAGGATCCCTGGTGCTTGCTAGCTAGCCTGTGTGGCCCAATTAGAAATCTCCAGGTTCAGGAGAGACCCTGACTCAAAAAATAAACCTTGTCTCCCTACACATGTACATGCAAGATGATAATCCCACATCTGCACATATTAGGGTGGAGATATATATATATATATATTGGGGGAGAGGTGCTGTAGGCACTGAATACTGTGCTGTGATTTCTAAAGTGCCATCTTCTATTTTTTTAGAAAGGGTGAACATGCCTTGTCCCTGTTTATTTGCTGTCACAGAAATCATTTAGGGAAAACACAGGAAGTGCTTGTTCTGAAAAGGCCAGTAGGTGACAAAGAGGAAATCCTGGACTATTTGAAGTGTTTATTGAAACAACTCAGACCGTTTACTCAGTGTGGACCTGAGAAGTGCTTCTACAGTGGCCCTGAAGGAGAAAAGAAAAATATCACAAGGTGTTGCGTACTAATTATGTGTTGTCTGGTTCCTGTGAAAACCATAATTAGGAAGAGAAGGAGAAACCTCATTACAGCCACAAGTTCAGCATTTACAGCAGATCACCGTGCTGCCCCGCCCACCTTAAACATTGTGACATGCAAACTCTCCTTAGTGCCAACCTCGGCATCTGCCATCCAGCATCCATAGTTTTGGCAACAGGGTTTGAAACATAAATGAGATTTTTAGTTTTGCTTTTCCAATGAAGCAGACTTTGAACTTGAGACACATTTTTCTTTACATTTTTTTCGAGGTTTATTTATCTTTTATGTATATGGGTGTCTTGCCTGTATGTACATGTGTGTACCATATGCATGCAGTGCCCGTGGGGGCCCGACAAGGGTGTCAGATACCCTGAAACTGGAGTTCCAGCTCGTTAGCTGCCATGTGGGTGCTGGGCATAGAACTCAGGTCCTCTATAGGAACAGTGGCACTCGTAACCACTGAGCCATCGTTCCAGCCCCAGCAGGATTTTCTTACAAGCCAGTGGCTTATTTATGTGACCTTTATAGGTCCTCAAATGATACTGTATATTTCTGATGTGTTTTGATGACATCTGGGATAGAGGCACATGAGAAAGTGGCTTTGGCAGCAAGCATATTATTAAATAACTTTTTAAAAGGTCTTTTAAATTACACATATGGGGGTGTGCATGCATACATGGCATCAGTGCAGGTGTCCACAGGCCAGAAGAGAGCATGGGATACTCTGAAACTGGAATTGTGCCCAGTGTAGGTGCTGGGAATTGGATTTGGTCCTCTACAAGAGCAGCAAGAACTCTTAACCACAGAGTCATCTCTTCCACCTCTAGCTTTTATGGACCAGTGTTTGCTAGTGAAGAAAGTCTTTGCTCATGCCACTGGCTCTGCACTTCAACCACATCCTTCTAACGGGTGAGCAGGGTGTGCTACTTAAGGAAATGAATGGTTTTAGGTGATTTAACTTTCTTTTTAAAGTATTCATATGTGTTTTTCTGTCAGAGCATGCGCGTATAGGTACCTTTGGAGGCCAGAGGCATTGGATCCTGACCAAGCCAGCTCCGTCAGTCAACCAGGTCTCAAGGGAGGGAGGATTGGGAAAAAAAAAAAAAAAAACCAATTATACAAAATTATAACTCCAGCCAATGCTGAGGCTGAAGCAGCTTTATTTTTCTCCAGCCTGCTATATCCTAGGTATATCCAAAAAACATGGTCAGTTCTTAGATCAAAGACAAAGTAATCTAGCGAAGTAGTAAACAAAGAGATCACACAAGGTAGTAATCAAGCAAATATTAAGCCAAGAGATCACATAAGGTAGTAATTCAGCAAAGTAGTAAACAAAGCCCCAAGGTCACTGTTTCTAATCTTATCTGAGCCTACGTTCTTGTCAGAGCTCTCGACAGATTCCTCTGGAGATGGAGTTACAGGTCATTAAGTGGGAGTGCTAAGAGCTGAACTTGGTCCTGGAAGAGTAGCAAGTGTTCTTAACCGCTGAGTCGTCTCTCCTGCCCTGTGATTAAACTTTTCTACCCTTTCACTATGTAAGGTTTTAATGGGTTAGGAGGCTATTTTGTGTTTTTAAATTAAGAAAAATGTGTGTGTGTGTGTGTGTGTGTGTATGTGTGTGTGTGTGTATGTGTGTATGTGTGTATGTGTGTATGTGTGTGAGTGTGGAGGCCAGAGGTCAATGTTTGATATCTATTTCGATCACTGCAGTCTTGTTTTGAGACAAAGCCTCTCACTGACTGTGGAGCTCATGGATTCAGCGGGGTGGGCTGATTAGTGAGCCCTGGGATCTTCCTGTCCCCTCTTCCCGGGCTGCCTGGCTTTGATGTGGAGGTGTAACTCCTTTGACCTTACTCTCATTACAAGATGAACCATGAAGTCATCTCCTCATTCAGAATTGCTTGGATTCTGTCCTGCAAACATTTTTTTAAGGCTGGGGTAGGCCTCCTTAGCAATCGTGTTTAACTTACAGAGCGACAAGGTAGGGGCATCTACAGCAGCATCCTTTCACCGTCTGTGATTCAGAGATGCTGGCAGACTGAGAGATGAACGGTTTCCCCTTCTCTCCCTTAGCACAACATTCTGAAGTTTTTTGGTTATTGCAACGATCTTGATCGGGAAATGAGGAAGTGCTTGAAGAATGAGGTAAGACCGGCATGCAGAGTTAAGTAGCAGAACATTTCTGGATGTCCCTTGTCATTATTAGATTGCCTATACTGTTGGTCTAACAGCAAGTCAACTTTACATGTATGACATTCTAACACCAAGAGGATTGAGCTCTGTGGGAGCAGCTTTAGAACGTCTTCCCCTTCCTTCCATGTATACAAGGGGAGAAACCATCTTTGCTTTCATTGAAAAAATATTCAAGAAATCTAGCCTTTGGCATCAAGGAGATACTTTGGTGACATTAACTGCTTTTTAGGTGACCAAGAGTCTTTGAACCTCAGTTTCCTTAAGTAAAGTGAGGGAGCTAACTATGGCTGGTTCCATCTTTAGTGAGATGCTTAGAGTCTGTGTGCTGTGAACAGCAACAGGGTCTTTGTGTGATCATGTGACACTGGTGTAGGCTGCACCATGGACCTGGATGTGGGCCGAGAGCTAATGTACCAGGCATGATTTCTTTCCAGGTACTACTAACCAAGCAGATTTACTTTAAACTTTTGAAAATAAGTTACTTCCATTTCTGTTTTATACATCAGTTACTTTATATTCAGAACCTTTGAAAGTAATGATTGCATGCATGTGTACATATATATATATATATATATATATATATATATATATATATATATATATATATTAATGTTATATATGGACTAAAAGATCCATTTTCCAATTTTAATTGGATGTGTGTGTGTGTCTGAACTGCCTCTCCAGCCCCCATTAGTTTCAGTTATTATTTGAATAACTCTATACAGGAGTAAATTTTAAGATGATCCATTTTTCTTAATAGCCCAGTCTAATTTTTAAACTCTCAATTCTCCTGCCTCAGCTTGCCGAGTATTGGGTTAAAGGCATGTGCTGCCACACCCAGGGGTTGTGTCCAGGGCGATTGTCTTTGTGATAACAAATGTATATGTTAGGATTTAAAGATGATTCTTGAAAAATGTTTTTTGTAAATGTTCAGGGGATGGTTTGTGTGGCCACTAAATCTAGTGCTGTGTAATGTGCTTGCAGAAAACAAATCCTGTGCTATTCTGACACCCACATTTTTTGTTCACACGTATTCAAATCTCATGTGAACTCTTCTTCCCAGCGTCCTGAATGTTGTTAGTGATTCATCAATTGGCTGTCATAGAAACTTCTTGTCTGTATTTGTTTTCATAAGATTTTCTCTTTCCTTCTGTCTTAGTTAGGGTCACTATCACTGTGATGAAACACCATGACCAGAACAACATGAGGAGGAAAGGTTTTATTTAGCTTACACTTCCACATCACAGTTCATCATTGAAAGAAGTCAGGACAGGAACTGAAGTCAGGCAGGAACCTGGAAGCAGGGTCTGATACAGAGGCCATGGAGAAATGCTCCTTACTGGCTCCCTCAGCCTTCTTTCTTATAGAAACCAAGACCACCAGCCCAGGGATGGCACTACCCATAATGGGCTGGGCCCACCACCACTAATTACTAATTAAGAAAATGTTTACAGGCTTGTCTGCAGATGATCTTACAGAGATTTTCTCAGTTGAAGCTCCCCTCTCTCTCTCTCTGATAACTCTAGCTTCTGTCAAGTTGACACAAAACTAGCCAGTATATAACCCCTGTGTTTAATGTTGCTTCATTTCTGCAGCTTATGGATGCTCTGCCTGATTTCTCTACTCCCAGGTCTGCTCTGCTCCTTTTTAATTTCCTGTTCTTTTTGGTTTTGGGTTTCTTTTTTTGGTTTTGTTCTTGGTGGTTTTTTTCAAGACAGGGTTTCTGTTTAGCCCTGGCTGTTCTGGAACTTGCTCTGTAGACCAAGCTAGCCTCTAAGGCACCTGACTCTGCCTCCCAAGTGCTGAGATTAAAGGCATGTACCAACACTTCCTGGCTCCTCTGTTCTTAATAGTGGCGTCGGAGGCTCTCCTGCCACCATCCCTCTGTATGTTGGAACTTTTAAAGAAATTATTCGTATGTGTGTGGCTATGTGCACACGCATAGACGTGCTGTGGTGGTGGATTTCCTGGAGCTGGAGCTGTGCCTGACCTGGGTGCTGGGGACTGAGATTAGGTCCTCTGCAGGAGCTGTACAGGCCTCCGTACCATACCCCAGTCTTGGAATAGTACACGACACTTCAGAGATCTGCATGTGTCTGCCTCTCTGCTGCCTTCTTTTTCCTTTGCTGTTACTGCCCTTCCACATCCTTCATCCCTGTTACTTCATTGTGGGGTTTAGCTGTCCTTTTTAGTATGTGCCATTAGATGACGTCTTGTCAGTGGCTTTACGCTCATTCCTTCCCTTATGCTCAAGGCCATCTTGACTTCCTCCGTCAGCACAGACTTGACTCAGTGTGCTCTGTGATTCATTTTCATGCCTGCTACACACACACATCACCTTTCTCTCTCTTTCTCTCTCTCTCTCTCTCTCTCTCTCTCTCTCTCTCTCTCCTCTCTCTCTCTCTCTCTCTCTCTCTCTCTCTCTCTCTCTCTCTCTCTCTCTCTCACACACACACACACACACACACACACACACACACATGACCAGCCAGTGTCAGATCTTTTCCCCTAGAGCACATAGCTGTCTGTGTTCTGGAGTAGGGCCTTATATTGTTTTCTCCCAGGTAGTCTTTTTGTTCTGTTCTGTCTTTGAGACAGGATCTCATGCAGCCCACACCGTGGCCTCCTGCGTTCACATATTTGTCTGAGGAGCCCCTGTGCCTGTCCTTCCTCACCTCTTCCCTGATGTTGGTGTTTGTTTGTTTGTTTGTTTGTTTTGTTTTGTTTTTGTATTTTCTGAGACAGGATTTTGCAGTGTGCCCAGATTGTCCTAGAACTCACAGTCCTCTGTACTCAACCAGAATTACCAACGTGATCCCCCATAGCCAGGCTGAAGTAGCCTTCTGATGAAGAAAAAGAGTCTGAAAACTGTTATTTAAGGGCTGAGCACATGGCTCATTGGCTGAGATCCTTGAGGCCAAGTGGCCCACCTGAGTTCCATCCCTGGGACACACACATGGTGGAAGGAAAGAATTAACTTCTAAAAGTTGTCCTCTGATCTTCACACATGAACCATGACATGTACACTTATACACATTACACATAAACATGGAGACATAAAAGTATGTATGTATTTGACACAGGGTCTTACCATGTAGCTCTGGTTGTTTTAGAAGTTACTCTCTAGACCAGGCTGGCCTCCAACTCACAGTGACCCACATGCTTCTGCCTCTCAAGTTCTGGGACTAAAGGTGTGTGCCACTACACCTGGCAATAATGTAAATTTTTAAAACTGCCATTCAAAGGGATTTATTCGGTTCTTCAATCAAAATCTTTAGTTTGAAATTCCACTGATTGAAACTTCCTAATGGTTGTATGGCGTAGCTCTTTTTGTTTGTGCCCCAGATGAATCAAGTAGTTCAAAAGTTGAAACTCTACATATTTTTTCTCTTAGGAGTCAGGGAGGAATTCCAGTCAAGTCCTTGGTTGGTTGTTACAGAATCTTCTATTTTTCTGTTCTTTCTTTCCATATCTATGGCTCCTGAAAGATGTCCCACTGTTCATATGTGCTCACGTTTTAATTCAATTTCTGTCTTTCCCCCTCCCCAGAGAAGAAGAATTTACTTATAAAATATGTCCATATTTATCTATTGATAACATAAACACATATATTAAGACATTCAGTTTTGCATATAGATTAATAAGCATTTGAGAAAACCTAAGTGCTCTTTCAGCAGGGGTAGTAGGGGACAGTTGTGACCAAGAGCTGTTTACTCACGATGTTTAGAGAAACACATCAGACATAGGCCTTCTCACCCCTCTGTCAGCGACTGGCTTGAGTAGTGTGTTCAATTCTTGTTCTGAACTTTTAATAAAGGCGTTGCTATTAAAGTGTCCTATAGGACAAGCCATCTTACAGGGCCAGAGGAAAGGGGCCAAGGCCTCTAACAATTGGAGAAACCTGTAACATTTGTTAGAAGGCAGGAGGGAAGCTTACTGGAAAATACCTGTTCGCTGTGACAACTTTGGAGAAGCAGAGCCACCCAGCAGCTGAACTAGCTGCTCTCAAGGTAGTGACCCTGGTGATAAGACAGACAGAGGAGCTGCTGGAGACAGGGACAGAAAGCATCTGTCCAAATGTCCCCTGACTTCTTTGGGAGGAGCTTGATGCAGCTGTTGACAAATCTGTTTAACAAGAAGTGCTCATGTTCCTTTAATCCCTGCCTCTGATCTCAGGTTCAGTGAGTGAAAGAGCAGAGTGTCCGTGAAACACTGTAGAGCTTAGCTGATCCAGTGCTGCTGTGACCTGTTGTCTCTTCCCTCCCCTTCTTCCAGTACACAGAGAGGAGGACCAGGAGCAGGGAGCACGGCGCCACAATGCGAAGGAGGCTTTCTGATCCTCCAGAGGAAGCTGGGAGATAGGCTCACTGGATGCTTCGGCTGGGAGACCTGAAATCCCTTCTTTATGGCCTCTGGGACTCTGAATGAGAAGTACTCTGTGAAGAACTGCACCATGGAGAACCATGAGAATGGATTCTTAGGACTTGCTGAACTTCAGTGCCATGCACTGTGCCTGTGAAGGTTTCCTTTGCTGCTGCCCTGAATCTGCATCCACCTAGTCCTGACTCGCCTCCTGCAATAAAGTCACTGGACAGCGTGGCTCTCCATTTTTTTAACCCTCTTGGGGCTAGAGTGAAAGTGTTGCCTATAGGTTCCTCAGTTTGAGAACATGGGATGAGGGTCACACAATGAAGACACTAACTAACATGGGGATTCCGGGGAACTATATCGAAGTCCCAGTTTTATTGTTTTAAAGAGCCATTTTCTGAAAGGTCAGATATTGCTAGTTAGCTTTCAAATTATGGATGGAAAATATCTGAAAAAAAAAGGGGGGGGGGTCCTGTAGTGAGCACGCACGTGCTCCTTGCCATTCTTTAAATAATACAGTATAGCGGTCACCTATACAGTCGGTCTGTTCGGCCTTAGGGAAGCTAGAGCCAGTGAGGCTACAGGTGGGAGTGTGTAGGTATGCAAATGCTTTGCTCCTAAGGGACTTGAGCCTTTGCAGGTTTGAATATAGAGCGTTCTAGAAACAGCACTGCCTGGACCTCTGGAGTGATGCCTAATGTGGACAAGATTGCATCTGGCTAGGGCCCCATTGTTTAGTTAAATGTTCTCACCATGGGTACCAGTTAACTCCTGGGCTCTAGCTTAGAACCCCAGTGTTGTTCTTGTGTCTCCCCCTTCCCCACCTCATGAATACTATTTACAGTGTTTTCTGAGACCTGTGACTGTTTGGAACCCAGTAACTTCAGCCACAGCCGCAGCAGGGGGTCTCGGGTCTTCTCGGGAGCCCCAAGACAGACCAATCTATAAGCTGCTCATAGTGTCTGGTGTATATAATGTTTGTATGAGACCCCACTGGTATCTAATAAATGATTTTCTATTGCGGGAGAAGCTGATCATTCATTTAGCAGGGTGGCTAAACAGGATAGCAGCTAATGAAAGGGGCAGGGCCAGAATCAGACTTCTTGAAGTCCCTTCTGTGTCAGTCACTGTGAATACATTTTATACAGCCTATCAAGTTGAGACATTTTGCTTGTAGAATCTTATAGCGGACCAGTAAACATACTTAACCGTAGTCAACTATCATTACAAAAGCCCTGTGACTAGGGAGGTGTTAAACGTAGCAAGAGAACTTGTGCCTGGTGTGTAATGGAGTCATTACAGGAAGGTTATCTGGTGAAGGTGACTTTTGGCAAGGTAAACTGGGATACCATCACGGCACCAGCAGGGCATCCGTGTCACTGGGAGACGGATCTGATGGTGGAGGACGAAAGGCCTATAAAGCTCTGAATTCTGTGTTTGCAGGGATTTGGGAGAGTTACAGAGTGAGATGTTTTTTTGATTATAGTTTCAGGGACAAAAAAATTAATCCTTTTGCTCAAGGAAGCCAGAACAGCAAGGGAAAGTCCAGTTGTGCTAATCAGGGAACAGCTGCCCTGCTCCCAGGATCTGCCTGTTTACAGGAAAGTGGATGTCAGAGGAATGCTGGTGACAGCAGCTGACAGAACTTGCAGTTAGCACTAACTGTAACACCTCACAGCCCCAGGGATGACCGGGTTGTCTTCTTTCTCAGTCCTAAAGGGCTCCTTGGGCAAGACATCTTGTTGAAGACTGAGACATGCTAGGTGGGTTGAGGCAGGCAATGAGACCTGCCTGGGTTTGTGGCCCAGGAGCAAGGGTTCAGAGTCCCCTAGTCTTAAAGGTAACTTTTTATGATCACGTTAGATTAGCAGCTAGCTCCAGCTCCAGGTGAATCCTACAAGTGATAAAGGGCTGTCTCTTAAGTTCATAAATTATGCCACATCAACCTCTGGTTCAACTCTAATGTTGGTGAGAGTTTTCGTTTGGGGGGGGCACATGCATGTGTGTATACCCCTTGTGTATAGCTATGTGTACATTTGTGTGTGTGTATGGAGACTAGATGTTGGCAGAATCCAAAGTACCTTAAGCCTGGGTGCTACATCATGAGTAGAAAGCAGGAGGGAGCTTTCTCAGTGTATGCTCACGTGCCCAGTGTCTTGTGCATGATAGGCAAGCACTGTCATCCATCCAGTTTCGTCTCCAGCTGAGTTAACCTCTCCCTAATGAAGTTTGCCATCAGGAGCAGTTTGGTCAGGGCTCTGTTTTTTTGTCTTGTTTCCCTTCTGATCTAGGCTTCAGCTTCCTGTGTTGACATGACTCTCTCCGTTGGTGCCACTTTACCAATTGGAATTTATCCTAGTAGAATTGAGGTTCTGCAAAGGGGTTGAGTCCTACACAGGATGATTCTGCTCTAGTCTGGGTTCCATCTGGGCTGTCTGTGGTACTGCCTGGGAAGCCCTTAACCAGCTCATTAAGCCATGGGTAAGGTCTTCCAGCCATTCTCAATCCCTGTGAAGTAAATACTCAAGGCCTTGGCAATGTGGGTTTTGTCAGACTTGGAGCTTGAGGATGACAAAATACTAGAGTTGAGCAGCATGAACAAGGCCAAGTGAGACAAAGGGAGGGCACGGATCCATGTTGCCCAGGTCTTGGGAACCACAGCATGCAACATGTATATTATTTATTACACATGATTGTGTGGAATGCTCCCCCCCGCCCCCAGACAGGGTTTCTCTGTGTAGCCCTGGAACTCACTCTGTAGACCAGGCTGGCCTCGAACTCAGAAATCCACCCTCCTCTGCCTCCCAAGTGTTGGGATTAAAGGCGTGCGCCACCACTGCCTGGTGTGTGGAATGCTTTTATCTTGGCCTTCCTGAGACTTTTATCTTTGTGCCTTCTGGGAAAGAATGGTGAGAGATAAGGAACTCAAGCCAGTGACAGTGCCTGTCATAAAGAGTTACAGTGAGGCTTCATTGAGATGTTTAGAAGAGCAAGTTCTTTGTGTCAGCATTGTTTTTGTAACTGCATACACATTAAGGTGTTGGAAACAGTTCCCCTACATTTCTGTGGTATATACCATACTGCTTGTGTGTACTACCCTTTTGGACAGGAATCCACCGATGCGGGAGGGGCAGAGGTCAGGGCTTGCTAGAAGACCGAAGGAGCGGCCAGGTCTATAGAACTCACCCTGTTCTAGTTTGCTTTCTATTGCTTTGATGAAACACCAGTGTAACTTAGGGAGGAGAGGCTTTATTTCACTTTGCGGGCGCAGTGCATCACGCAGGAAAGTCGGGACAGTAACCTGGAGGCAGGAACCAAAGCAGAAGTCATGGAGTAACGCAGCTTACTCTTCTGCTCCTCATAGCTTTCTCAACCTGCTTTCTTATACGACTCTGTAAGTACCCCCTGCCCAAATGTGACAGCATCCATAATGGATCCTTCCCACATCAATCATGAATCAAGAAAATGCCCCACAGATTTGCCTATAGGCATTTTCTCAGCTGAGGTTCCCTCTTACCAAGTGTGGTTGGACTGAGTTGTCCCCCATAGTCCTGGGCATTTGAATATGTGGTCTGCAGTTGGTGGTGCTGTTGGGGGCTCTTTAGGAGGTGTGGCCTTGGTGGAGGAGGTGTGTCATGGCAGGGGTGAACTTTAAGGTCTCAAAAGCTATGTAGCATGCCTAGTTTGCTCTCTCATGTTTGTGGTTTGAGATGTGAGCTTCCAACTCCAGCATCTACTGCCTGCTGTCCCTGCCATTGTGGGTACCGACCCTCTGAAGTGAAACCCCACATACACCCTTCTACAAGTTGCTTTGATCATGGTGTTTTATCACAGCAATAGTGAAAGACCTGACCCCCTTATGAGGAAAGTTAGACCCCTAGCACACTTGGAGCCATAAACAGAAATAGGTCTGAAATCGAATGCTTGGCCAAACCCCACCTGGCTGCATTCTTTCCCTTAAGAAACGGTTGACCTTGACCTGGCCCCAGGACCGGAGACACAATGTTCCAGGAACTAGCTAACCACAAAAATGTTTGTGCAACTGCCTTGTGACTAACTTAGAACATTCTGTACTTCCCCATAACGCAAATTCTTTCTGTTCCCCACCCCTTGCTTTGTGGTTTTTTCCTTTAAATACCCCTGACTTCAGCTGCTCAGGGTCGAACTCCTCTGCCTCTGCGTAGGTTATACGCTCGATCCCAGTGCACTGGTTCACCGAACGTGCGTTTGCAGCAAGAAGGGTCTTTCGTGAGTTCTTGGGGGATTGCGCCGTCCTGAGACTTGAGTGAGGGTCTCCCCACTTCGGGGGTCTTTCATTAGAAAAGTAATGAATACATCTGTTATTCAAGCTTCTGTCAGGTTGAAAAAAACCACACACACCTCAACCTGACCTACTTCCCTGGCTTCTTGGCTCCCTCCATTCATGGACAGAAAGGCTGGCCATCTCCTTCCACAATCACCACCCCTGGCTTACACCATACCTGTACTTCCCCTGATTTTCTTCAGCTTCCTGTAGACCAGGGTAGAGCCTCCCTGTTACTCTATCTAGAGCAGACAAGCTGATTTTTCCCCCCTTGGTGGGAAAGGAGCAGATCCCTCTTCTTACCTTTGGGGAGCAGTGTCTTTGGCTTGCTGAATGCTGCAGAGATGTGAAGAGCAACAGGGAGGTGGTGTGAATGGAGTCTCATGACTGCAGGTGTGACCCAAGTCATCTTCTGAGGTTTAGCTTTCCTTCCCCAGTGGGAACTGGGGAAGCATTTGGTCTACAGGATGCAGTAGGTGAATAGATTGACTTTTCAACTTCCTGCCCCTTTCAGTCATAAGGTACAGTCTCTTGGAAGTTGAAGGGCTCAGGCCAAGGTTTGCCTGAGAAATCTAATTTTGTTGAACACTGAACCCTGATGCTCTACTCATAACAAATTTACTAACGCTTATTGCAAGAAGCAGAAAGAATTTTATTTGAGAGTGAAGATAGAAAGTTGAGCTGTCTCTGACCTTTTTGTAAATGGAGTTTAAAATCGGGTTAATCTCCCGAGGTTTTAGCTGAATGCAGAGTTTTCCTGACAAATCTTGGCCTGAAACAAATAAACTGTGCCCCCAACTTGCCTGCTAGATAGTTCATTTTGTACTTTGCAAAGAGAAACAAAACATGTCTCACAGGCACGAAGGCACTGCCTTTTCCACCACAGCCTAAAACAAGTTGGTGCCTGCTGAGTGATTATATCCAGCCTTCCACATTGACCCATTTTACTTCCCTTGTTTGTTTGTTTGTTTTTTATCACCCCCTCCCTCTTCTTCCTTTTCTGGTGCTGGGGACAGAATGCATTCAAGGTGTTGTGCTTTCTAGGTAAGTACCCTACCACTGAGCTAAGTCTCCAACCCCTTAGCTTCTTAGATTTGCCCCAATTTTTCCTCAGTCCGTAGCCCGTCTGACACCCTGAGAGAGTTCACTGAAGGCACTAAGGACCCATAGGAAGAGATACAAAAATGCTGTGGTGGTTTGGATGAGATGGTTCTCATAGTCTCGGGCATTTACCTTCTTGGACTTCAGCTGCTGGTGCTGTTGGAGAGCATTAGAAGCTGTGGCCATGTTGGAGCAAGTGTGTCACCACAGATCGGTTTGGAGAGGATCAAAGACTCCTGCTGTTTCTAATCCATGCTCTGTTTCATGCCTCTGATTTAAAATGTGAACCCTCGGCTTGCTGTTTCAGCTGTCATGCCCACTGCCTGCTGCCTCTGCTGCGCCATCCTGGATTCTAATACTCTGAAACTGTAAGCCCAAATAAGCTTTCTTCTATAAGTCGCGTTTTTATCACAGTGCTACGGAAGTAACTTGGTCATCCCCATCACCTACCTTACTGTATTGGGGATAGTCTGCTGGCCAGGGGCTCTCCTTCCTTTGGCCCCAAGTCTGATCTCACTAACAGCTGGTACATGGGAAGTTGGGAGACTAAACAGGAAGGTGGTAGCAGACAAGAGCGAGCAGAGTGAGTGGGCCAGTCATGGAAACCAGCTCAGGTTGTCTGTCCTTTCTGAGTCAGTGAAAGAGGAGGGAATGTTTCCCCTTGCAGTAGATCTTTTTATATGAATACTGCCCTTTAAAGATGAAATGCTTTGTTTTTAGGGAAGTATGAATAAATGAATCCATCCATCTAATCTAATCTACCTAATATATCTGCATAAAGGGGATTTATTAGAGTGG
This sequence comes from Uromys caudimaculatus, assembly GCA_028551405.1. Taxonomy (NCBI): domain Eukaryota; kingdom Metazoa; phylum Chordata; class Mammalia; order Rodentia; family Muridae; genus Uromys; species Uromys caudimaculatus. The sequence continues at coordinate 45,235,966 of CM052707.1, read as the reverse complement.
CTTACGAGCTGGAGTCCAGCTAGTCCAACAATGGGTGTCTACCAACAGAAAGTCTAAGAATCTAGTAGTTGTTCAGTCCACAATAGTGGGTTTCTCAGCTAGTCTTCAATATGCCAGTTTCCCCAAAAAGTAGCTGGGCTGTCGTTCCTTAGGTGCTGCTTACCTTTTAAAACACTACTTTTTTCTTTTTGAGACGGGGTCTTCCGTTTACACTGAACTCACCAAGCAGGCGACATTGGCTGGCAAGGGAGCCTGGAGATCCAGCTCTCCACCTTCTTGTACCGGAATTGCAAGCACGCCCCGCCACACATGTTTTGTTTTGTTTTGTTTTTCTGGTTTTTCGAGACAGGGTTTCTCTGTGTAGCCCTGGCTGTCCTGGAACTCACTCTGTAGACCAGGCTGGCCTCGAATTCAGAAATCAGCCTGCCTCTGCCTCCCAAGTGCTGGGATTAAAGGCGTGCGCCACCACTGCCCGGCACACACGTTTGTTTTAAGGAGTTTGGAAATTGAACTCAGGTCGTGGGAAGCACTTTACCAATGGAGGCATAGCCTCAGCCCAGGTTTTCTTTATAGAGTTTAGTTTTTAATTATGTACATGTGCATGTGTCTTGAGTATGTGCACGTGGAGCCCAGAGGCTTCGGTTCCCCTGGAATTAAGAGTTGTAGGCAGTTAGGAGCTGTCTGACTGAGGTACTGGGACCAAATGGCTCCTCTGCAAAACTTGCATGCTCTTACTGTTGCTAAACCATCTTCCAAGTTCAGGTTTTCTTTCTTTTTGAAGACATAATACTTTGCAAATGTGAGTAAAGCCCCTTGTGTCTCCTATCCCATGTCTACTCTTGTTCTCAGAGACAGCTGCTACACAGACTCAGATGTAGTTCATTTTACTTTATTACATGTCTGAGTCTTCATAAGCAGGGTATTAGTTTATATTAAGGAATGTTTTATTTAGGCAACACATTCTATGTAGTATAGTGTCTAGAGCTTGCTTTTGTCAATTACTCATTTTAACTGAATCTACATCTCTAAACACACACACACACACACACACACACACACACACACACACACTATTCCACCACTCTCTCCTATTAGAGAGCATCCATCCATCCACCCAACTTGTTGTAGGTCTCTAGTGAGTCGTTATAGCTGTTTTGACTAAGATGGCCATAGCTGTTACATGTAGGGGACAGTGTTCATATCAAGTTTTGTTTGTTTTTGAGAAAAGTCCTGCGTAGTGATGTATTATATTGAGGAAGTACTACTGTGACATATGGTCATATTGAATGTGATAGCAAAGTCTTCCTGGAGATCCAAAACCATTCTGAAGCTCTTGGGTCATCCTCTCTCACCTGTGGAAAGTAGAGAACTGAGAAGTAGAGCCGTACAGACTTCTGTATACAAGTGTAGCTGAGAGTGCCCTCTGTTCTGTCACGAGGACCCGACTCTGGATCCCAGCATCCGTGCTCACAAATGCCTGAAACTCCAGCTCTAATCAATCCACTGCCCTCTTCCGGTCTTTGTGTGTGATTGTGCCACTAAAAAAAATGTTTTTAATTAAAGATGCTTGCTTTAGATAGACCATTTCAGGGGATATCCATATATACCTGTGTCCCTCGACTGTTGACCTATTCGATTAGACTTACAAGCAATATACCAAAAATATGGAAAGATATAAAGCAAATCAGAAAATCACCCTAGGGACTGTCTAAGATGCTATGTTGGCCTTATCTGCTGAAACTGTAGTTTACTTCAGTTAGCAGATTATTTGGTATGACTGGGAGATTTGGAGTTGAGGTGAACTCTAGACCGGAAACCTCTGTGGCAGGGTGCCTACCAGTCTTCTCTAGTCATAGAGAAGCTGCACCTGTAGCTTATGCTTGACCCACTGATGCTCAGCAAGTGCCTTTTCACTGGATGAATTCAGTTGTTTTAAAAGGTTTATTTATGTGTATATTTCTGTGAGCATGTATCATCACATGATGCCAATGTTCACGGAGGCAAGAGGGTGTCATCAGATCCCCAGGAACTTGGAGCTATAGGCATTTGTGAGTCCTCTGATGTGGGTGCTAGGACCCAAACTAGGGTCCTGTGCAAGAGCAGTGTCTCAGTCGCTGTCGTGTTGTGAAGAGCCACCAGGACCGAGGCAAGCATTGAATTGGAGCTGGCTTACAGTTTAAGAAGCTTAGTCCATTATCACCATGGTAGGAAGCAGAGCAGCAGGCGTGCCAAGCTTGTCGCTGGAGATGGAGCTGAGAGCAACATCCTGATGTGTAGGGAGAGCTGGGGGGGGCTTGCATGTGGTTTTTGACCTGTCAAAGCCCACCCCCAGTGACACACTTCCCCCAACAAGACCATACCTCCTAATCTTTCCAGTCCTCTCAAATAGTGCTACTCCCTGGTGACTAAGTACTCAAGTACACACGCCTATGAGAGCCATTCTTATTCAAACCACCACAAGCAGCAAGTATTGTTAATATCTGGGCCATGTCTCCAGCCCTCTAGAAAAATAGTCTTAATGGACAGAGGAATGAAATATTGAATGAGTTGTTAGCCTGGAGGACCTTACAACTCTTACTCTTCTGTAGATTACTGGATAGGCGCATTTTTGGGTAATTACAGTCAAAGTGAGAAGGGCTCCCTTCGTGTGCTTCTAGGGGAGTGTTTAGCCAGGCACAGAGGCACAGGCTTGGGATGCACGAGGTGCAGGCAAGAGGACCAAGAGTTTGAGGTCACCCTGCACTATCTGGCGAGTTTGTAAGTTTGTAGTGAGACTGCGTCAAACAAAAAACCCTAATTATCACATTTACACAGAAGTGTAGTGCAAAGCATTTACACAGAAGGGTAGTGCAAAGTCATAAAAAGAATGGCACTTTTCTGTATGTGCTTGTGTGGGTGTGGCTATACAGTAGTAACTATGTAGAAAAGAAAAATAATAGCCTAGTTTTGAAAGTAAGTAACCACAGGATTCTTGGGTGTTCAAACAGTCTTGACTACACGTCCCTAGGATGGGACACATTCTAGAGTAAAAAGCCAGCAAAGTCTGAGATTATTTGCTTATAAGCTTATGATAATGATCCTGCTGGCACTAGAGAGATGGCTCAGCCACAAAGAATGAGCACTGTCCTTGCAGAGGACCTGGCTTTGGTTCCCATCATCCACACCAGGAGGTTCAGAGTCACCTGTAACTCCTGCTGCAGGGGATCTGGATCGAGGTCCAGGCTCTGCATACATCTGCATATGCACGGCATATATACACAGAGTGACGCACATAATTAATAAAATCTAAAAGAAAAATGGAGAACCTGGTCTTTTGGATACTTTTATTTTATATCATTGCTATAAAACATATCAGAAAATAATGCCCATGGTAGTATCAATAGAAACCAGGGTTTTCAGCCAAATACAAAACAAAGAGCAAGAACAAAACCCAAGTCAGAACACTGTAAGCATCCATTTGAATTGGAAATAGGACTTTGGAGGGATGATTCTTCTCTTCCTGAAACACACTTTCTCAGTTCAGCCACTAAAGCAGTGTGAGGAGTGCCAAGGGCAGCGATTACCACCTTCAGGTCTCAGATGATGCCTTTTCAAAGGTCTGTCCCTTGAAGACATCAGGTCACTGGAGAAGGCTAGTCCAGCTCTTGGGCAGCAACATCAAGCTATCTTGTACCAGAGAGTGTTAAAGACTACTGAGGTCACACCAGACATAAGAGCACCCACTCACTATGGACAATGTGAGCTCCCAACAATAACAGACATGAGACTTGAGTACATTGAATAAACATCCTTGAGCTCGTGGAAATATTGTAAAAGACATTGACATCACAGGGGGTTGTGAGGGCATCCAGCTCACTACTCGGAAGGGAAAGAAAGAGTTATACTGACTTTACTAGATAAGCCATATTCAAAAGAAAAAAAATCCTTGGTATTGGGAATTGAACCCAGGGCCCCAAGCATGCTAGGCTAGCACTTTTTCACTGAGCTCCACCCCCCAAAGGAAAGGGTTGTTTTTTTTTTTTTTAATTTTTTTTTAATATCTTTCTTGGGCTATAATTCTACACATGCCATAAAACATACCCATTTAATGTAATGGTTTTGCTATATTCATAAAATGTTGGCCTGCTAACTAAGGTCAAAATATGACATTATGGGAAAGCCCTGAGCTCAGTGTAAAATGGTAGACTCCCTTGGTTGATGAGGCTTTCTCTTCTCAACCTGGGGGATCCCAGACCCCACACCCTCTACGTGTAGAATGTCACTCAATCTTGGTTAGATTACAGGTTCAGCTTCCTTCCAGTAAGAGCGCATTCAGCAAGCACCTGAGATTCCTGGAATGTCTCCCCGTGCTAATGAGGCATCTCAGTTCATTAACCTTCAGCCAGTGACCTTTGCCCACCCTGGATATTCCTACCCCTCCCCCCAAACTATATAATCCTTGATTCACCCCAAGTAAAGTTGATCTGTCTCCCCACAGCTGATCCTGGAATGGCATAATTTCCCTTCATACTCGTGGGCCATCGGAAACCCTGTTTATTGACTCTGCTCCCTTTGTCTTTGAAGGCCAGTGGTTAACGACCCCGGGAGAAGGGAGACTCACAATAAAGTTGTATAACCATTTACCATATCCCAAGTCTAGAATATTTTCATCCTTAGAAGAAGCTCTGAACCTGTAAGTAGTCATTTTCCATTCTCTATCTCTCTAGTTGGAGCATCCACTAATATCTGCTCTGGCTCTGGATTTCCTTTTCCAGACCTTTAAACAGGAAATGCGAATGACATGCATTCCTTTGTGAGCTTCTTTCAACCTAGCCCGACTTTTTCAAGGTTCATCCATGTGCTATCAGCTCTTCATTCTGTTTATATTGCTGAATAGTGTCAAAGTTCTTTCCTGAAGACTCTCAGTTAATAAACACAGGAAGACTGATAGAAAAGTTCTACTTTGCAGCACCCTACTGCAGTAACAGATCAGTGATATTTAAAACCGGTGTGATTGGAACTGAAAGACCCCCGCATATGAGGGGGACCCTCACTCCAGTCTCGGGATAGCACGACCCCCCCAAGGAACTCACGAGAAACCGTTCTTGCTGCAATCACACGAGGTTTATTCAGGGGACCAGTGCACTGGGGTTGAGCTCGTAACCTACGCAGAGGCAGAGGAGTTCGACCCTGAGCAGCTGAAGTCAGGGATATTTAAAGAAAAAAACCACAAAGTAAGGAAATTCTATGCGTCATGGGAAGGTATAGAATGTTCTAAGTTCACCATAAGGTGGTTGCGATAACATTCCTGCGGTTAGCTATTCCCTGGGACAAAGAGTGTAGGTCCTGGGGTCAGTTCCTGGAGCCGGAGGGACGGCCCTTGGGGTCAGGCCAGGATCATTCGTTTCTCATGGGAAAGCATAGGCAGTGGAATATGGCTATATTATCTCTGGCTTCAATTTTGCTAAGGGGGGTCTAACTTCCTTAGAATGGGCTCGGGTCTTTCATTCCCCACTTCTTCTAGTGGCTAGTTCTAATCTTAGAACTATATTTCTGTGTCGTCATAGACTTGATCGTCTTTGTCCCCAGGGCTTGGTACTGTTGTCTTAACATAAGAACCTGGACAGCGCTTATTCGTTCCCTGACAAAGGTTATTAATCTATTAATCAAGCAGGGTCCAATAGTGAGCAAAAGAAATAAAATCAGCAGGGGTCCTGCGAAGGCAGAAAATAAAGTTGTCATCCAAGGCGACTTGTTGAACCATTCTTCTAACCATCCCTGGCTAGCCTCCCGTTCTCTCTTGCATTTTTCTAGTCTTTCTCTAAGCTTGCTCACGGAGTCCTTAATGGCTCCTGAATGATCAACATAAAAGCAGCATTCTTCTTTTAAGACTGCACATAACCCACCTTCTTTTAGGAATAGCAAATCTAATCCCCTTCTATTTTGTAGGACTACTTCTGACAAGGAGGTTAAGGATTCCTGTAAGTTGCTGACAGATTTTTCTAAAGCTTGAAGGTCCTCATTTATGGTGGCCTGAAGTTCATTTAATCCTTTTAAGTGCTGTGGTCCAGTGACCAGAGCTGCAGTCCCCGTTCCTACTCTGGCTGCTATCCCTAGCCTGAGCATGACTGCTAGAGTCAAGGATATGGGCTCTCTTTTAAACCGGGTAGGTCGGAAGTCATATTCATTAATGACTACTTCTTCAGGATGATAATAGACTCGAGGAACAAGCTGAATCATAATACAAAAATCAGTAGACTGATTAAAAACAGAAGTAGAGACACAAGGAGTTAATCCAGTGTTGCATATCCACCATTTGTTATATCGTGGTATTAGATATTTGCTTGGCTCTGTCTGGGAGAGTGTCATAGTGGAATTACAAAGGCGCTGATGAGTCGTGGGCACCCTGCCTATACAGAGTCCCTCTCCCGAGATTTCAGTCAGGGTGAGTTTACCTAGAGATCCCCATGAACATTGCTCTTCAGAATGACCAGTGATATTAAAGGACCCTGTAACAGCCAGATCATCATAATAAGGGGGTCCTGAAGATAGACAGAGCCAACAGGATACAGTGGCTTCAGGATTAGTGGAGTTAAGAGCCTGAAAGGCTCCCTGTATAAGGTTGAACATTCTTTGCCCTGTTGTTATTGGGGGCTGGTAAGATGTCTCATTAGGGGCCCTAGTGGGGATAATTGGAGATCTCGTGGCTAGGCTGCCGGTGGTGGAGCTAGATATGGGTTTTGGGGGCAGTGGGGCCGGGAGGCCCTGCTCAGCTAATACTTTGTTAGGTCTGATCGGTAGTGATGGGGGGGGCTTTCTATTTTTAGTCTGATTGTGAAGGTGACCCCGTAGTCATATCCTCCCTTATAGAGTCTTAATCCCCATGAGGCACCTGTAATCCAGTGCTTAAATTGTTTCCCTGGATCAGTAAACTGTATATGTAATGGATGACACCAGCCTGAGCATTCTGGCTCGCTTTTCCAGTCATAAATTGTCTTACCAAGAATAGGGTGTGTATAGTTAGCGGTAACCTTAATGTAGTCCCAGGAGGAAGAAGGATTCCAGTAGGTGTCGCCCGTGCTCTCACAACCCCAGCTTCTACAATAATATTCTGCCCTACCGCCACATTTCGATTTCAGGGAATGGTCTCAATGTGGCCCAGGACAAATATAGAAAGTCAGAGTCTGTAAATTAGCCCGGTGGTCTGGGTTAGCACAACCTCCCCATGGTTCGAGTCCTGGACTCCATTGATTAGGGGCAGCATCCTGAGGGGAATAGTCTTCTAGATCCCATCCTAGGGTGCCTGCAGCCAACTGGCAAAGGTCTGGGTAGAGGTCCGGCCACCAGGTCCCGGGGGTGGGGGGCATGTGGCTTGTTGACCATATTATGTCCCCTGTGGCTGATGATACTTGCCAAGTTAATCTCTGGGGGGCATGAAGATTTTTACCCGGTATCTGAGTCATGTACACAACTCAGACGCAGCTTAAAAGGATTAGCAGTCTTTTCCAATTTCCATTCATCTTGAGCTGGTTCTGGGGCTCGTTTGACGTGGGAAGTGTGGATCCAAGCTGAGATGCCTTCAGTCTTAACCGCTGTGGGGGTGGTCAGGAGCATTAGGTAGGGTCCCTTCCAGCGGGGTTCGAGGTTGCCTACTCGATGGCACCAGACTAGGACAGCGTCTCTGACCTGGAACTGATGAGGCACATTGGTACTTTCAGGCTTATAGGCTTCCTTTATCTGTTTCCAAGCTTGGCGTCTGACCAACTCAAGGGCCTTTAAGTGAGCAAACAGGGGTTTAGAGAGAGAAGCATCAGGGTCAAAAACTCCACCTGCCTCAGTAAGTGGTGGTGGCCCCCCCACATAGGATCTCATAAGGAGTGAGTTTAAACCTTCCAGGAGTGTTCCGAACTTGGAACAGAGCAAAGGAAAGGAGGGCTGTCCAGTCTTTCCTGCCAGTCTCTAAGGCTAATTTTGTCAAGGTCTCTTTTAGAGTTCTATTCATCCTTTCTACCTGACCTGAGCTCTGGGGTCTATAAGCACAATGTAATTTCCAATGAATCCCCAGTTGAGTGGCCAATCCCTGACTTACCTGGGCAACGAAAGCAGGTCCAATGTCAGACCCTATTACCTTGGGAATTCCGAACCTTGGAAAGATTTCTTCAAGGATCTTCTTAGCCACTACATTGGCCATTTCAGTCCAGGTAGGGAAAGCTTCTACCCATCCTGAAAAAGTGTCTATAAAAACTAGTAAATATTTGTTATCATACTTGGCTGGTTTGATTTCTGTAAAATCCACTTCCCAATATGCTCTGGGGCAGTCACCTCGGAGTCTCTTGCCAGGAAATTTATGGAACGTCCTGCATTGGTCAAGGTACATGCCTCACATCTTTGAACCACCTCTTGTGCCAATTCTGGAAGTCCAATGACATAGTAGTCAGAGGACCTCACAATGTCCTTTAACTTCTTTGTTCCTAGGTGAGTTAAGCGATGGAGGTTAGTCACATACTTACGTCCTTCTTCTTGGGGCAGGACTTGTTTTCCTTCTTCGGTTCCAGCCACCACGTAAGGAGTATAGCCCTGGACTATGTCTAGTCTGTCCTGGACTCGATGATCTTCAGGAGTGTACCTCTGGTCCCTCTGTCATCATAATAATCTTTTGGCTCCTGTGCAGTCAGAATCATGGTCCCCTGTGCTGCTTGCTTAGCAGTTAGATCTGCCATCTGATTTCCTCAGGCTGTGGCGTCCTGCCCTTTTTGATGTCCTGGACAATGTATGATGGCTACCTTCTTTGGTAAATGTATAGCCTCAAGGAGGCTCAGAATTTCTTCTTTGTTTTTAATGTCCTTTCCTGCAGATGTCAATAGCCCCCTCTGTCTATATATTGCCCCATGTATATGGGCAGTGGCGAAAGCATACCTGCTATCAGTGTAGATGTTGACAGATTTCCCTTCTGCCATCCGCAGGGCTTGTATCAGGGCCACAAGTTCAGCTTTTTGGGCTGAAGTTCCTTCAGGAAGGCCACTGGCCCAAATAACTTGTCCTCCGTCCACCACTGCCGCCCCCGCCTTCTGCTTACCTTCGACCACGAAGCGCTACCATCGGTATACCAGTTGGGGCATCCAGGCCAGAGCTGATCTTGGAGGTCACTTCGGGTCCCAGTTTCTTCTGCTAGGATGTCGGCACAATGATGAGTGGGTAGTGACTCATTTGCTTCTGGCAGTAAGGTAGCAGGGTTAAGAACAGCTGGGAGAGCAAAAGTCACTCATTCTGTCAGCAGAAGGTTCTGGTAGTGGGTCATCCGGGCATTGGTCATCCAGCGGTCGGGGGGTTGTCTGATGATGCTTTCTAGGGCATGGGGCACTACCATGGTGGTCTGTTGCCCCATAGTGAGTTTATCAGCATCTTTAATGAGCATGGCCACTACCGTGATGGCTTTCAGGCAGGAAGGCCATCCACTTGCAACTGGGTCCAGTTTCTTAGATAAGCCACGGGTCTCTTCCAAGGTCCCAGAGGCTGAGTCAGAACTCCTCTCACAACCCCAGCCCTCTCGTCTACACTCAAGGTGAACGGCTTAGTCAAGTCAGGTAGCGCCAGGGCTGGAGCCGTCAAAAGGGCCTCCTTTATTTTCTCAAAGGCCTTCTGATGGTCTGGGGTCCACATGAACGTTCCCCCTTCTTTAGTTAGGGGATACAGGGGGGCAGCTAAGGTCGCAAACCCTGGTATCCATAGCCTACAGAAACCTGCAGTGCCCAGGAACTCTCTCACTTGCCTGGGGGTAGTTGGGGTGGGGATGTGGGTCACAGTCTTTTTCCTGGCTTCTGTGAGCCATCGCTTCCCATCTTTGAGGGCGTATCCTAGGTAGGTGACCTCTGTCTGGCATAATTGAGCCTTCTTCACCGACACCCTGTACCCCAACTCACCCAGTTCAGTCAGAAGCTCTTTGGTCCCAAGTTGGCACTCGAGCTCACTGGTGGCAGCTAGAAGCAAATCGTCAACATATTGAAGCAGCATGACCCGTGGGTTCTTAGCCCTGAAGGTAGCCAGGTCTCGGTGAAGGGCCTCATCAAAAAGGGTGGGGGAGTTTTTGAACCCTTGAGGCAACCTGGTCCAGGTCAGCTGTCCTGCCTGACCAATGTCTGGATCTCTCCACTCAAAGGCAAAAATGGGCTGGCTGGAATGATGTAACTTGAGGCAAAAGAAAGCATCTTTCAGATCCAGAACAGTATACCACTTACGATCGGGGGGGGGGGGCGGGGCGGGAGCTGAGGAGGTTGTAAGAGTTAGGAACCATTGGGTGCAAGTCCTGCACCCGTTTATTGACTTCCCTCAAGTCCTGTACTGGCCGGAGTCTCTGGATGTGGGGTCTGATTCCTTCTCGGGCCTCCTTACTCATGGGGTACTGACGAACCCCAGTGGGAGTGGCCCCTACCTTCAGTCCTACAACTATCGGTGGAACTTGTGAGGCCATCCCCATACCTCCGGTCTCTGCCCAGGCCCTGGGGAACTCTGTTAGCCGTTTCTCTAAATTAGGCGTCTCCGCCTTACCAGGGGGCTCATGCAGCCGATAGTCCTCATCTAGTTTTAGAGCCAATATCATGGAAGTGGGTGTTTGCCAAGACACCTCTGGTCCCGACTGGGAGAATCTGATCTGAGCCTTTAGTTTTGTCAATAAGTCTCTTCCCAGCAAGGGCGGGCACTCAGAGATGACTAAAAAGGAGTGGGTCACTTGCCCCTTTCCGAGGTCTACTTGTCTAGAGGTGGTTCAGGGGTATTGCTTTTGCCCAGTAGCCCTGATAACTATGCTTCTTTTATTTCTTAGCTTCCCCAATGGTTGCTTTAAGACAGAGAATTCTGCTCCTGTGTTTACTAGGAAGTCCATAGGGGTCCCCTCCACTCTTAGGGTTACCCTAGGCTCGGGGAGGGGGTCCGAGCCCAATCCCCTCTAGTCTTCTTCTAGGGCCAGAACCTTGGGGGCCCCAGTTCTTCTCTTGGGGCACTCTCTTGCCCAATGCCCTTTCTCTTTGCAATAGGCACATTGATCCTTTTCCAGTGGGGACCTTCGTCCGTTTCCTTTCGTCCAGGGTCTTCTGTTGCCCAGGTCTCCTGCCTGTCTAAATCCTGTCCTTTCTTTTTCTCCTACCACTGCGGCCAAAATCCTAGTCAGATTCCTTTCCTGTCTACGATCCCTCCCGACTCTCTCTCTCTTCTGCTTCCCGCTTCTCTTTCTCTATCTTTTCTTCCTCAGTCTCTCTTTTATGATACACTTTCTCTGCCTCCTTAACCAAATCCTGTAAAGACAGGGTCTGCAGTCCTTCTAGACGCTGTAGCTTTCTCTTAACGTCTGATGCTGATTGCCCTATGAAGGCCATGGCTACTGCTGCCTGCTGGCCCTCAGAAGTTGGATCAAAAGGGGTATAACGCCTATAGGCCTCCATCAAACATTCTAGAAACACAGATGGGGGTTCGGCTGGTCCTTGGAGGACCTCTCTTACCTTAGCCAAATTGGTGGGGCGTCTGGCAGCCCCTTTGAGACCTGCCACAAGAGCCCGACTGTCAGCCGCTCCCTATTTCTGCCGTGTTGAAGTCCCAAGTAGGGCGGTTCAAGGGAAATCCAGGATCTATCAAATTCGGGAGGTTGGTCGGGGTCCCATCTACTCCTGGAACATTTTTACGAGCTTCCAGGAGAATCCTCTCCTTCTCTTCAGTAGTAAAGAGAACCTGCAGGAGTTGCTGGCAATCATCCCAAGTAGGCTGGTGGGAAAACATTAGGAACTCCACCAGTCCTGTTAGGCTGGCAGGGTTTTCTCAAAAAGAAGGGTGGTTAGTCTTCCAATTGTAAAGATCAGCAGAGGAGAACGGCCAGTATTGAAGGGGTTGGATTTGTGGGGGTTCAACTGGGAGCCCGCAGACACGAAGCGGCAACGCTGTGGTGGAATCCGGCCCTCCAGGGCCCTGTGCAGGACTCTGGGCATGCAGACTTCGGGTTCCAGCAGCCAGTCTACCCTCTGCACCACCGCTGGCCCCGGGACCCAGCATCTGAGATAGGGCGTAAGGGGGAGGAAGAGGAGTGGGCCATTCAGGTGGCTCCTCGATCTTGGGATAGATCTTAGGAGGAGCCAAAGGCTGATTCTCGGGTGGAGTCGCAGGCTTCGGAGTTTCTGCTTTTGGTTTGCATTCCAATTCTCTGAGGAGCCAGGACTCGGGAGCCTGGCTTTTGTTTCTGTGCCCAAGGTTTGAGCTATGGAGGAGGGTTTCGTGCAAGATCCTCCTAGACAAAGACGTAGGGCACCTGGTCCAGGTGGGACTTTGGTCCCTCCTGAAGAACAATAGCCTTAACGGCAAGGATGATAGTTAAGTCAAGAGTGCCCTCTGGAGGCCAGCCAAAAGTTGGACATTCCGAGGAGCAAAAAGTCCGCCATGGTCCCTTCCTGACCTCAACTGACAAATTATGTGCCCTAACCTTAATCTCAGTCCAGTGTTTCAAAGTCAGACTCAGAGGAGTCGCTATCGTCTGTCCCATCGTCAGAGTCACAAGACAAAACAGAAACAAAAGACACACAGACAAAGACTGACAAGCGCTTGTTTCCACCAAGACAGGCAAGACCAATTCATAAAATCAGACGGCCGGGAGGGCGTATAGTCTCTCCACTCGAGGAGAACTACCGTATCCCCCTCGGCACCCAGACGGAAGCCACCCAGACGTCCCTGGGGCTCCCCCAGACCTCCTAGGACGTCTCCCAGGACGACAGTCAGTGATCCCCAAGCCTGTTGGCCAATCACGCCCCCGCCTCTACCTGAGACTGGGAGATGGTTGTCCCCTCACGGAGGCGCAAGCAACTGCAAACCAGACTGCACGCAAACCGAAAATACAGATTCAGACTAGACTCTAGCCAGCATAGACAACAAAAATACAGACAGAATCTTACCTCCATGTTGGTCTTCGAAGTCGAGGGTGGTCGCAAATCCCGGACGAGCCCCCACTTGAAAGATCCCTGCATATGAGGGGGACCCTCACTCCAGTCTCAGGATAGCGTGACCCCCCAAGGAACTTACAAGAGACCATTCTTGCTGCAATCACATGAGGTTTATTCAGGGGACCAGTGCACTGGGGTTGAGCTCATAACCTACGCAGAGGCAGAGGAGTTCGACCCTGAGCAGCTGAAGTCAGGGGTATTTAAAGAAAAAAACCACAAGGCAAGGAAATTCTATGCATCATGGGAAGGTATAGAATGTTCTAAGTTCACCATAAGGTGGTTGCGATAACATTCCTGTGGTTAGCTATTCCCTGGGACAAAAGGGTGTAGGTTAGCCATGAGGCAGTTGCAATAACAATCCTGCGGTTAGCTATTCCCTGGGACGAAAGATGTAGGTTAGCCATGAGGCAGTTGCGATAACATTCCTGCAGTTAGCTATTTCCTGGGACAAAGGATGTAGGCCCTGGGGTCAGTTCCTGGAGCCAGAGGGACGGCCCTTGGGGTCAGGTCAGGACCATCCGTTTTTCACGGGAAGGCATAGGCAGTGGAATATGGCTATATTATCTCTGGCTTTAATTTTACTAAGGGGGGTCTAACTTCCTTATAATGGGCTCGGGTCTTTCAGAACCATTAGGTCAGAGAGAAATATTGGTGGGTGAGTGGACATCAGCCCAGTGAATCCTAAACATGCTCATCAGTCCTGTGTTCCCTAAGTCACCAGCTGGTGACTACGTGAGCTATGTGCATGCTGTGCCTTCTTTAAAAGGGTGAATTGCCTGCCATCATTTAAAAAATCTAATCAGCCTCTAGTTTCAGCTTCCCGCTTAGGAATATGGGAGCTGGGGGAGCAAGCTCCACAGCCGTCACAGGAGTCACCATGCTGTAGTGCTAGATAGTAAAGATATGGTATAGAACAGAAGGGGGTGAGCCTTGGCTTAGATGACCAACCCAGCTCAGTCAGTCAACTGGGTCTCAAGGGAGGGAGTGAGGATTGAAAAATAAAGACAATTAGACAACACTATAACATGACTGCAGCCAGTGCTGAAGCTGAAGCAATTTTATTTTTCTCCAGCCTGCTTTTATATCATTCTAGGTACATCCAAAAAACATGGTCAGTTTTTAGATCAAAGACAAAGTAATCTAGCGAAGTAGTAAACAAGGAGATCACACAAGATAGTAATCAAGAAAAGTAGTAAGCAAAAGGATCACACAAGATACTAATCAAGCAAAGTAGTAAACAAAGAGATCACAAAAGGAAGTAATTCAGCAAAGCAGTAAACAAAGTCCCAGGGTCACTGTTTCTAATATTCTTATCTGAACCTACTTCCTTGTCTGAGTCCAGTGGCAAATGCCAAATTCCTAGAAGTGGCACCAAAAGCTCCCAACACTTAGAGGAGGAGGGTGGGCCAGTGGAATGGCTCACCCGGCAAAGGTACTGTTGTGCAGGTCTGACTGCCTGAGTTTTATCTCTGGGATCCACAGTGGAAAGAGAGACCTGATTCCTGAAGGCTGTCTCCTGCCTCCCCTGATGGGTACCCAAACTGACACACTAATAATAAGTTTAATTTTTTTTAATTCTTAAAAAAAGAACCACATGCAATATGCATATGGGTTCTGATGGAAACCAACTGACAAGAAGAAAAAACTTTTTTGAGACTGTTGGAAAAGTCTGAGCATGGTGGTGGTTGGGGTGATGCCAAGCAATGGCTGTCATTATGTTAGCATGATAACGACTTATCAATTATGTTCAGCAAAATGGACTCGTTACTGAAGATGCCATAAAGTATTCATGGCGTGTGTGTGTATGTGTGTGTGTGTGTGTGTGTGTGTGTGTGTGTGTTAGATGTGTGTGGTTCCACAAACAAAGCTGGCAGAGAGGGATTAGAGGAGGGAAGGCTGGTCTCAAGGAGATGGCTCTTAATACTGTGAAAGACTGAGAGGGATTTGTTACACTTTTCTATATGGGATGCTCGCAATTTCCATGGCAGTTTCTTTAAAAAAAAAAAAAAAAAAATCTCAGCCAGGTGTGGTGGCGCACGCCTTTAATCCCAGCCTTGGGAGGCAGAGGCAGGCGGATCTCTGAGGACAGCCCAGGCTACACAGAGAAACCTTGTCTCAGGAAACAACCACCACCACCACAACAATAACAACGACAAAATGTCAAGAGGCTGGCGTATTGGCTCAGTGGTTAAGAGCACCTGATGTTCTTGCAGAGAACCTGGGTTCAGTTCCCAGCATCCACATGGCATCTTACAACCGCCTGTGACAGTTCCATGGACACAGATGTCCTCTTCTGGCCTCTAGGGGCAGTGCATGCACACAGTGCAATTACATACATGTAAGCAAACACCCATATACATAAAAATAAGAGCTTGTTACAAAAGAATAAGTTCGGAGACAGTGAGATGGCTCTGTGAGAAAAGGCACCTGCAGCTAAGCCTGCTGATCTGACTTCTAGCCCCAGAACCCCAGATGGAAGAAGTGTGAGCTCCTACAAGTTGCAATCTGACCTCCATGTGAGCATGTTTTGATCACACACACACACACACACACACACACACACACACACACA
Source organism: Uromys caudimaculatus (assembly GCA_028551405.1). Taxonomy (NCBI): domain Eukaryota; kingdom Metazoa; phylum Chordata; class Mammalia; order Rodentia; family Muridae; genus Uromys; species Uromys caudimaculatus. The sequence continues at coordinate 45,220,441 of CM052707.1, read as the reverse complement.
CACACACACGTAAAAATAAATGAGTAAGCTTGAGTACCTCTCTGCTGTTTTGCCAGGATCACTCCTTCTCACGCCTACTTTCATCTCTATCCCACCTGCCATGTTGAGATGCCACCAAAGGAGCCCTCACCAGAAGCCAAACAGATGAGGCTGCCTAATTTGAGATTTTATATATAACTTGAACAAACTTCTTTATTTTGTAAAGCACCTAGCCTCTAGTATTCTGTTATAGAAACAGAAAACAGACTAATACAGAGATAAACATTTAAGTTTAAAAAAAAAAAAAAAAAAAGGAGGAATAATTCCAAATTGGATGAATTTTTGAACTTTGTTTTTCTGCTGCTTTGTAAATAATTGTGTATGCTTCTGCAGCAGCCTTTGTGGTATAGCCTGATGCTCTCAGCTGCCAAACAATGGAAATCTAAGTCAAGAGTATTTCCTTCCGGAAAGGCATAAATGGCATGGACTTAGGACAATACAATAGCACAGGCTTGTCTTCTTGCTTTGCCACTTACAGTGTCTTGTTCGTTGCTCCCTAAGTCTGTCCCCATGGGGGAGCAGAGCTGCATGTAGCTCCAGCAAGGTGAGAAAGGAGGCTGAGAAGGACCGGTGGCTGGTGAGATACCTGGGTGGTGCTCAGGCTTTGTTTCTGCTGCCGTGACTTGGAAAGTTACCAAAGCTCTCTGTCTCTTATCCTGGTATTTGTTGAATATCTTCTTTTCTGCTTATCTCTCTATTGCTTATCTGTTTAACTGAGCAGGTAGGAAGCCCAGGTTGTTAGGACTGTGGCAGCCCAGGCTCTGACCTGACAGCTCTGGTCACACAGGCATTCTGGGATAGTCACTAAGGATTTTAACCAGCCTGAGCATGACAAACATGGCAGACATGTTGACGGCAGGTTGGCAGGTTTTGCCTTTTACCTCTCTGCCATATCCCCTCTGCCTCACTAACTGTGAGACTACATTCCTAAAGCCAGCCCCCAGGCCTAGTCCCTTATTTGGCCACTTCCTCCTCCTGAGGCTGACTAGCAAGGTCCAGCTATCAAAGTATTGAAGTCCAGCAGTCAAAAGACCCTTTGGCTCATTTAATTAACATACCAAATTAAAATTAAACACCTCATCCTAACACAGGTTTCCTCTTTTATCTTTATAAAGTGTCATTTGCCTATAGGCCATGTCTGTCTCCTCTCTATCCAGAGGCAGGCCTTTGTCAGTCCAGGGCAAATATCCCTTCCAGGCGGCCTCCCTTGTTCCCCTCCCCCCTCATCCTCTATCTCCTGTCTTTGTCTCTTGATACCTGTCCTTTGTCCCTCTAGGGCAAATAAGTCTCCTTGGTGCTGAGAACTTGGTCTTGGGGGTGTCTTGTGCCTACTTCAAGGTCCTTACATTCAAATGTTAAGAAAGTCAAAAGAGGGCATCAGATCCCCTGGAGCTGGAGCTATGAATGGCTGTGAGCCACCCTCTGGATGCTGGGAACTGAACCTGGGTCCTCTGCAAGAGCAACAAGTGCTCTTAACTTCTGCTCTGTCTCTGCAGCCCCCACAGGTAGTTTCTTATGAAGATGCTGGGTATTTAAAGTCTCCATTCTTCTTCATCAAGCACTTTCCCACTGAACCATCTCTCTTTTCAAACACCTCTCACACTGTCCTAAGCATAGACCAAATCCCTAAAGACAAACACCCACCCTACTCAAGACAGAACTGACGTTGATTCCACCCACTCATAACCTGTTAAAAGACCAACTTTCTGTTGTGGTTTTCAGTGAGGGACTGTAGTGTCTCCTGGAGGACATAGAGATGTGTGAAGATATTTGTAATGATCTTCTACTTGGGAATTTTCAGGGGGTTGGGAGGGGGGTGGAGAGGTGTTGGGGGCTGGTGTCCAGCTCGGATATTGAATAGACTGCAGTAAACAGTAGAGGGTGAGGAAATGCCTGGCTTAAAAACTAGACAATAGGGCTGGAGAGATGGCTCAGAGGTTAAGAGCACTGGCTGCTCTTCCAGAGGTCCTGAGTTCAATTCCCAGCAACCACATGGTGGCTCATAATCATCTGTAATGGGATCTGGTGCCCTCTTCTGGCCTGCAGGCATACATACAGGCAGAACAATGGGTATACATAATAAATAAATAAATCTTTTAAGGAAGGAAGGAAGGAAGGAAGGAAGGAAGGAAGGAAGGAAGGAAGGAAGGAACTAGACAAGAACCTTTCTGAACCCTGTCAATGGTGGAAGGCCAAGGACATATCCTGATGTCTTAGGAGCTGTGGTTCCAGGCCTGGCCTGGACCCTAGCAGAGAGGGGTTCCATAAATACTTATTGAGGGGATGAAACACAGGGAACACAGAACTCTTCTATGTACTGGCTCTGGGAATTCGGGCACCCGCTGCAGACACACTGTAAAGTGGAGGTGTTAGTGCATCAGTAAGAACCTCAAGGGAAAAACCGTATCTTGCTAAGAAATAAGCTGGAATTCCCTTTACATGTGTAGAAAATATAGTGCTCTCTTTTTCCAGGAAGCTACTGGATGCTGTCCTGAAGCCCCACTTAGAAATATGAAAGGGTTGAAGAGAGACAGGCCGTTAGACACACGCAAATACCCTCTGCCACTCGGCAGCTCGGCTCTGCACGTGAATCCTTTCTGCTGAGGCTGATCACCGTTGCCATGGCCAGACAGATGTTGCCACAGCAGTTAGTAACTGGAGTGGGGAGGAGAAGGGGCTGAGTCTCATCCGACAGGACAATAAGGCAAGTGACTAACAGCTGAGCTCATGATCATGGCTCATGACACCTACAGGATGAGACTGACTTTAAAGGTGGCTTTCCAGTCCTCATCTATAGTACGGAGGGAATTATGCTTCCCATAAGGGTTACCGGGGGTAAACCAAGTCACAGAGAGTACAATGCATGGCACCTGCATTTAGGTGCCCTTAGGGGACATTATTCGTGTCATTAGTGCATTGAAAAGGAGTCTCAGACAAACGGCCAGTCATAAAGCCCGTGACCACCTTGGACCAGAATTGACACTTTGCCTTTTACCCCAAGGGCGGGCAGAGAACATCATGTTCTTCAGAGACACAAATGAAATCACTTTATTCTGCCTCTGAGTCACGTGGTTCCGTGGTTGAACAAGAGAGTGGTGGCTCGTGCTTCCCACTCTAACTGTGTTTCTATGCCTCTGGTGCTAAGTAGATCATTTTTAAGCCTCTTTTGCTAAAATGAAGGTCTTCCAGACAGCTAACCCTGCGCGCAGGCTTTACAGATTCCCACTTCCCACCCCACCACCCTCCCCCTCTCCCTGGCATTCCTAGGCATTTCCCTTTACCAAGGAGTGGGTTTGTGTTTTGTTCCAGTGACTCTGAACAGCCACACTAATGGGGACGCTCGGCATCTGTTTCCTGTTGAAATGTGAATGCTTTGGAGCAATATTTACCAAACCCACTTGCCAACCACTGCTCTTAGATTTGATGAAGTGATAATAAAGGCTGTCATTCCACGCCAGAACGACAGGCTCTTCTCAGGCCACGCTGGGCAGAGCCTTTAGGTTTTCTTTTTTCTTTTTCTTTTTTTTTTGGTTTTTTTTCGAGGCAGGGTTTCTCTGTGTAGCCCTGGCTGTCCTGGAACTCACTCTGTAGACCAGGCTGGCCTCGAACTCAGAAATCCGTCTGTCTCTGCCTCCCAAGTGCTGGGATTAAAGGCATGCGCCACCACTGCCCGGCGAGCCTTTAGGTTTTCAAATGGATGAGTACATTGCTTAAGAGACACCGCTTGTCAGGCTGAGGGAGCAAAGACGCCCTTGTCTGGTTCCAAAGCTGTGTTGTTCAGGTCCTACTCATTCAAACCCAGATCCCTTCCACTCAATCTGGAGGCTGAGGGTGAGTCAAATATTAATGGAGTGTGCCCTGGAACATACTCATGAGTTGACCTTTTAGTGAAAAAATGATCTGATGTTAAACAAATCAAGATAACTCACAGTAGGACCAAGATGGGGAGCAACTCATATCTGCTTCCCTCTCTCTCTCTCTGATCAAATTCAGGTTTCCTTCAGAATGCTGAGAAAATGCATTCTCCTGCAGGCAGGCAGGCAGGCAGGCAGGCAGCAGAATCTACACAAGCACAATAGCAGTTACTGTCAGCTCACTTTTGAGACGCACTATTACCAGATGTGGCAGGCTGGGTAGGAACCTTCAGAGATCCAGTCCTCAGAACCCATCTGTTTAAATGGAAAAAGGATCTCCGTAGGTGTAAACTCAGGATCTTATGCTGAGGCCATGGCCATCCGTTGTCTGCAAGGGGCTACACACCATCACAGGGGACAGGCTTCACATGAGAGATGTAGAGGAAGAGACATCAAACTTGGCTAAGGCAAAGGCCACAGATGCGGAGGGAGGCTCATGAAGGGACCAGCTGCTATATAGATCCCCAACAGACAGACAGATAGGAAAGGGGGCACAGACAGGTAAGGAAGATGGTGAACTTCCAGCTTCTTCCTCACCCAGCTGACCTGAGACAAAGACCTGGAGGGCTTTCTCTCCAGCCAGCACGGCCCCTCCTTCCAGAGACTAGTCCGGATCAGTTAGATGTGTTCTGGGCCAAACCTGAATGTGATAACCTCAAGCTCCAGACCTGTCAGCTCCTCTTGTCTAAATGATTCAACCCAAAATCAGGGGAAGGAGACTTATGCTGTGTCACCAAAAACACTTTAATAAGTAGCTGGACCTTCCCGGAGATTTGGATTTTGGTACTCTCTCTGCCCTGGGGCGTGGGGGTGGAGGGCATTTTTCTCTGTGTGCTTTTTTGTTTTACAAATGTGTATGTGTGTGGTGTGTGTGTGTGTGTGTGTGTGTGTGTGTGTGTGTGTGTGTATGTGTGTGTGTGCACCCTCATTCACGTGAGCACTTCTTCCCTTGTTTTGTTTTGTTTGTTTGTTTTTCGAGACAGGGTTTCTCTGTGTAGCCTTGGCTGTCCTGGAACTCACTCTGTAGACCAGGCTGGCCTCAAACTCAGAAATCCACCTGCCTCTGCCTCCCAAGTGCTGGGATTAAAGGTGTGCACCACCACCGCCCGGCTGCACTTCTTCCTTTGTAATAAAGTCTCTTACTACCTGCTGAGTCTGAAATTTTTTCCAGAGATTTAATTGGTAGAGAAAATGGACCCAGTCAAGATCCTAGATGGGCACAGATGAATGTCCCATTAGCCAAGGAGCACCAGCCACCACCAGAATAGGAAGAAGCCGAGGTGGATTCTTCCCCAGATCCTCTAGGGAACATAGCCTTTGAATACATTTCAACCGTTAACATCTACTTCAGAGTTAAAAAAAATAAACTGCTGTCTCAAGGCCAACCGCAATTGTGGTGATGTTACAGACGTCACGGGACACGAACACACTGTACAGGCGTGGCGTCTCACACCAGTGGCTTTCCTTTACAGTGCACACATCCCAGGCCTTCTTGAACACACATCTGGCAATGCTTGCTTCAACAGTCTGCTCACATTACCTTCAGAGGAGCAGCTCCTCACACTGAGACAGACATGTGTCTTAGCTGGGGTGGGTTTAGGGGAAGACAGAAGGCAGGTGCCAACTGCTAACGTATGTTCATATGTGTGTTTCCAGTGTGCTCTGTGTACACACACACACACACACACACACACACACACACACACACACACACACACACACACACTTGGGCTTCCAGAAAAACTATGCTAAGCCATTTAAACCTCACCATACATGAACTGTGATTTAAGTAGTTGCCACCACAAGACTATGAAGCAGATGCTGTAATTAATTACTCCTGTGTCAGTGGAAGAAACTGAGGTTCAGAGTTTACATTTGGCTTCCATCACACTAGCTAGCTCACAGGTGAGCTAGCCCACCACTTAAGAAAATCTAAGGGCCAATGGGATTGCCCAATCTGTAAATATGCTCATTGCCAAGCCTACGTACCTGAGTTCAAGCCCCAGGAACTCCATGGCGAAATGAAGAAACTGACTCTTATAGGTTATCTTCTGACCACCATATGTCCAGCAAGGTATGTGCATGCTTGACACACACAACCATACATGATCACACACATACACAAAAGCACATACACAGAGAGAAATAAATGCAATTTAAGATTTTTTAAAAAAGGACATCTGGAAGAAAAAAAGAAAAAGAAATTTACTTTTTTTTTTTTTGGTTTTTCGAGACAGGGTTTCTCTGTGTAGCCCTGGCTGTCCTGGAACTCACTTTGTAGACCAGGCTGGCCTCGAACTCAGAAATCTGCCTGCCTCTGCCTCCTAAGTGCTGGGATTAAAAGCGTGCACCACCACTGCCTCGCTTAGATTCATTTTTAAAAAATGGATCCCTGGAGTGGAAAAATATCTTCAAAGTAGTTTTGAGTACATTTTTATGTGGGAATACGAGTTCATATTTGAATATCTTCTTTTTTCATAACTGGCATTTTCATTGCTAACAATTGTTTTGGTTGGCAGAGACAGGCGGATTTTTGAGTTCGAGGCCAGCCTGGTCTACAAAGTGAGTTCCAGGACAGCCAGGGCTATACAGAGAAACCCTGTTTGTTCCCTTGCTCTTCATTTGTATCTATCTGCTGCAACAAATGACTGCCAACTAGGTGGCTTTGCTCAGTGGAATCTATTCTCTCAGTGTTTTGGAGACTAGAAGTCTGACCAGAGACTAGCAGGCCCATTCCCTCCAAAGAGTCTGTTCTTTGGTCTCCCCAGCTCCTGGTGGCTGTTGGTATCACAACCCCCCCCCCCCCATCTTCCCACTGTCTTTTCCTCTTTTTTTTTTTTTTTTTCTTTTAAGATTTATTTTATGCATGTGAGTACACTCTCGCTGTCTTCAGACAGACCACAAGAGGGCATTGGATCCCAGTACAGATGGTTGTGAGCCACCATCTGATTTCTGGGAATTGAATTCAGGTCCTCTGGACAAGCAGTCGTTGCTCTTAACCGCTGAGCCACCTGTCCAGCCCCTTTCCTCTTCTGTCTAATGCAGGACACTTGTTGTGGATGTAGAGCCACTTGGACAATCCAGGCTGAGCCCATAAGGTCCTTACTTTGCTCCTGTTTTTCCAAACATAGCCATGTTTGTTTCTAGCTTCTAGAGATCCAGGCACAGATTCATCTTGTCTGTGCATCAGCAATCAACCACATGTCATCCTTTGTAGTAATTGAAATGGTAACGATGGGGCTTTCTTTGAGTTGGCAAGATGGGTTAGTGGGTAAAGGTGCTTGCTGCCAAGCCTGACAGCCTGAATGTGATCCCTGGAACCCAGAGGGTGGAAGGAGAGAACCATGATCTCCCAACATGCACCTCTGACAATATATATATATATATATATATATATATATATATATATATATATATATATATATATATATATATGAATGACACACACATGTATGTAACACACACACACACACACACACACACACACACACACATACATATATGAGATAGGGTCTCACTATATAGCTCTTGCTGTCCTGGAATTCACATGTAAACCATGCTGGTCTGGAACTCAGAAATCTACCTGCCCCTGCTTTCTGAGTTCTCATTTTAAAGGCATGCATTACCACAACTAGCAAATAAGTATAATCTTAAAAGTTAAAGTTTTGGTTTTTTTCTTTATTCGTTTTGCTTTGCTTTTTGAGACAAGGTCTCATTGTGTAACCCCAATTAATCCAGAGATTATTATGTAGGCTAAGCTGGCCTTGATATCACAGAGCTCCACGTAGCCTCTGCCTCCCAAGTCCTGGGATTAAAGACAAATTGTTAAAGTTAAAAACAACAACAAACAGGCGATGGAAATGGGGAGTTTCTAGCCCAGGAGGGTGTTCAGGGACCACGTTTGTGAGACTGTGTCATTAGAAATCCGAATGATGGGAAGGTTGGAGGCAGGAGGATGCTGGGCAGAGGGGACAGTGTCTGTAGGGAGGAGTGGCGTGAAGGTAACAAGCTGGCGGTCACTTTAACAGTGAGTTGTTCCTGGGTGAACCGGACACCACTCTCCTGACCCTGCGGGGGACTTCTTTTCTCTTCCTTGTTTCTGACAGCACATTCAGTGAAGAGTGGCTGCTTCCTCCTCGGTTGCAAGTTCCCAGGTACCGGGTTCTCTCCTTTTGTGTGTTCGTTTGTAGCAGCGACATTGAAACTTATTAATATTTCTAGGATGAATCCGTGGGCGGGAGGTAGACCAACCTAAGGGTCACAACAAAGCGGCGAGGACAACTGCAGAACCGGAACTAGATACAATCCTGAGCTTTATACCTGGTCTCCTAAAAATACTCAGGGAAGTAAATCTACAATCTACAGCCACACTCCACCCCACCGTTACCTGGCAACAGTCAGGTATGCTCCTCCCCACAGTTGCCTGGCAACAGCCAGGTGGGCCTGGCCCACTATAAAAGGGGCTGCTTGCCCCTCCTCTCCCTCTTATCGCTTGCTCTTGCCTCTCTTTAACATCTCTTATCTCTTACCTCTCCTCATTCCCTTCCCCCTCTCTCCACGTGGTCATGGCCGGCTTCCACCTCTCTACTTCTCTATTCTCTCCCTCTCTCTGCCTTTCTCTGCCTCTACTACCCTCTTAACTCCCCTCCCCATGCCCTAAATAAACTGTTTCTATACTATACCTTCGCTTGTGTCTGGTCCCTCAGGGGGAAGGGATGCCTCGGCGGGGGGCCTGCTGAGACACACCTACACCCATATAACATATCTTTATCATTTTTAAAAACACATCACTCCCTAAAATTCCCAAAGTGATGTTAAATGCTGTCCATCCGTCCATCCATCCATCCATTCACTATGTCAGCCCCAACAACAATGAAGGATATTTTCCTTCTCCTTCAGTATGGGGTGAACTCAATGACATCCTTTTCTCCTCCAAAGATTTGTATTTACTTGCACGCGCACGCACATGTATGTGTGTGCTCACACAGACCAGCAGAGGGCATCAGATCCACTGGATCTCTGCAGGAGCATGGCAGCACTCTAAAGCAGCGCTCAGTCTTTCCAGCTCCCACTAATACCTGTCTTCTAACCCTCACCCGTGGAGAGCCCATGTGGTAGGAGATGAGACCCTGGGTGAGCCACCTTCCGAGATGATCTGTCAATCAAGCTCTCCGTAGCCTCCAGCCCAACAGGAAGGCATCCTAAGCCTAAGGGCAAGACCCCTTGAGCCACGGAAACCCACCTAAGCTTCTCTTAAGTCCCTGATCTGCAGAAGCTGGAGATAATAAATACTCATTGTCTTCGTCTTGGGGTAGCACGCTTTGCAGCTGCAGATGACTGACTCCGGCTCCTTCCCGGATGTAGTGTAGCTTCCCTCTCACTGTGGAACAATCATCCGTCTATCGCTCATTTCCTACCCTCGATGCCCCCTCAGACCTCCACACAGACACCCTCACTTCAACTGTACCCCCTCCCCTCCCATAAGTTCTTATTTTCATTCCGTTTAGCTTATTCTATTGCAAATCCCTATTCTTAGTTCTCTGGTTTTCCAATAATTGTCCAATCTCCCCACTAAGACTCCAGGATCGAGAATAATGTGCGGGGGTGGGGTGGGGGAGTGGGGTGGGTGCGTGGAGGAAGGAAGCATAATCAATGTTAACCTTTTTTTTTAAGTGGGCGAGGGAACACCACAAACATACCTAGATAAATCAATTTTTTCCCTATTATAGGACTTAGAGTCAACACTGTCAATGTCCCCAATGCAAGTCTGTATTTTATTCTAAAATCAAATCCCACTGTGGGAGACCCTAGTGTTTCTCTCTCTCCTTCCCTTTCTCCTTCTCTCCCTCCCACCTCTCTTTCTCTTTCTGATGCCAGGGGATTGAACTTAGGGCCTCATGCCTCCTAGTCAGGCATTCTGCAGCTGAGCTGTATCCCCAACCCGATTATCCCATTTTTAAAGGAGAAAATGGAGGCTCAAAGAGTTAAATTATTTGCCCAAAGTTGCGGAGCTATGAAGGAAGACCAAGTGTCAAAGGTCTGTGTAACTAAAAAGCCCAGGGCTCAAGTCTCTGTTCGTCTTAAGTCTGGCTGATGTTTAACGGCTACAAAGCCACAGGGCTGACTGGCCACAGGTTCCCTGACAGTCAGGTCACTTATAAGTCTCTGTTCCCTAATCTGTTTTAGGACAGAAAAAGATTCAGGATATCCTGGATAATGAACTCATGGTGGCCTTTCTCTTCCTTCAGCCTCAGGCAGAATCTGCAAGTGGAAAATTCCAGGGAAGTCTTGACTGGGAAGTAAAAATCTAATTTGTTTACTACCACCCCACCCCCACCCCTGGGGGGGGCACACCACCACGGTAAGCAAGCAAACAAAAACACCAAGGAGTGGGTTTCCCTCTGGTTGCCTTCCAGTTGTCAGGTGTGATGGGCGGGACCATTTGTAATTGAAATAGGCCCACCTCACTGCCTCAACCGAAAGGGAAGCCTTCCCTACCCCCAGGCCTGGCAGGGAAAAGCAGCCACCTTTGGTGGTTCGGTCCTGCTGTTGGGGTTTTCAGGAAGGGCATGTGGTTTTAAAACATGAAGAGCCTCACAGCTTTTTTCTTTCCTCCTCCTCCTTCTCCTCCTCTTCCCCATCTTCCTTCTCCTCATCTTCCTCCTCCTCTTCCTCCTCCTCATCTTCCCCCTCCTCTTCTTCTTCCTCCTCCTCTTCTTCCTCCTCCTCCTCCTCTGCCTCCTCCTCCTCTGCCTCTTCCTCCTGTTCCTCTTCCTTCTTTTTTTTAATATAACAATTATGAAAGTAGCACAATAGAGCACAGGGGGAAATGACTCGTTAACAGTGCCTGAGACACTCATGTACCCACTGGGGTCATTGTGTTCGGATGTGTCCTTAAGTCCCCAGTTGGGCCCCAGATGTTGAAATTTCTAGTGCTCAAGATCTTGTTTTTGCCAGTAGAACTCGCCCTGTCCAGAGCCAGGATGCTGTTCCAGGATCTGGGCATTTCCTCTGTTCTCTCTCCACCAGTCCTGCTGGCGAGGCTTTTTGAGACTACGGAGTCTTTGCCACGTGCTGTTTGTGTCTTAGTATAATTTGCACTGCCAATTGTCTGCTCTTCCCTCCTCCCTCCTTTTTTTCCTCTCCCACTTTGCCCTGTGGCTTCCAGGAGCCATTGCAGAACACTCCAGGAAGACGAACCGATTTCTTTCAGCAGTGCTTCCAGTAGGTGGACGATCTGTAGGCTCAGCCAAAGGGCATGTGAGCGTGCACGGTTTATTCAGAGCTGGAGCAGAATCTTCAGTGAACCTATAGAGTGGGCTGTCTCTTGTTTTTCCTGCAGAGCCAGGCTCTGTCTGTCTCTTGCTATCCTGTCATCTGCCACAAGGTTAGTTAGTGCCACAGTGCACTCCTTCTACCTGAGTGCCAGAGTAAAAGACTCCTGGAGCCAAGCTGAACATACCTACCTCAGCAGCTAACTTGAGTGCAAGAAATAAGCTTTTAAGCAAATCTAGGGGTTGAAGAGATAGCTCCTCAGCGGTTGAGAGCACTTGGTATTCTATAGAGAGGGTCTAGGTAGAATTGGCCGGCACAACAGTTTGCAGTTCCAGGGCCTCTGGCACCCCCTTCTGGCCATGTCAGGTACTGCATACATGTAGTATACATCCAAGCAGAAAAGACGTCCATATACATAAAATAAAATTAATAACAAAATACAGTTATATTTATTTTGTGTATCTGTGTATGTGTGTGTAGGTCAGAAGGCAACTTATGGGAGTTGGTCCTCTCCTCCCACTATGTGGGCCCTGAGGTGGATCTCAGGTCTTTAGCTTGGCACTAAGTGCTTTGCTATGCTGTTCCAATAGCTTTTAGTATAGAGTTCTACTGTATGGAAAAGACACAGTTCAAGGCAGAGGTTATGTTTAGTGCACTCTGTCACACTGATGGAGCCTCTCTGCCGAGGATGTAATGAGGGGGGTTCACAGAATGTGAAGCAGAACTTAATGTGGATCTGGAGACCCCGCCGTTCACCTCTTACCTTTGCTGGCTTCTGTGACTCTAGTCTCTGCTAACTCTAAGGGGCAAAGGTGCTCTTATGTTGTTGTCATCATTTATAGTGATGGAGGAAGGCCTCGGGTGGGCCTAATGTGGTTCGGACTTCTATGCCTAACCTCTCTGTCCAGAGGAGTCTTCCAGGAAGCTGGTCCTGTGTTCACTTGATGTGGGCAGGTATGCCAGAATCAAGGGAGCGGGCATCTAGATTGTATCCCAATACCCACAGCTACTGTGTAACAGGTGGCGTTTGCAGTGTCTGGTGTCAGTGTGAAGATCTCACCATAACGGAGGGAAGGCAGCCGTGTGAATGAAGTAATTTTATCTCAATAAACCTTGAATCCCTGAGAACAGAGCTTTTCTCCCTTGTAGGTTGGTTGTGATGAATTGAGGTAAACACCCTAGAACACACACTCAGGAGACTAGTTATTACCCCAGGTTTTGCTATTCTTGTACCTAGGGCTATGTAGATATAATGCCTTCTTCTCTCTGCATCTCCGATTCTGTCTCTGACTCTCTCTCTCTCTCTCTCTCTCTCTCTCTCTCTCTCTCTCTCTCTCTCTCTCTCTCTGCAGTAAGAAATACAGCTTTCATGGGGCCCAAGTGACCCTCATCAACAGCTTCCTGCTTTCTCTTCCTAGAGGCAAGCCAGCTGGGAAACCATATAACCAGAGGCTAGTGTCCTGGCAGTGATCCTGGGATATACTAAGACTTCCCCGGCAGACATGAATTCATGCTGTTAACAGCTTTCAGCCTTTGGCACAAGAGTCCCTTCTGAGAATCTCGGCGACGGTACTGCATTGTGCTCGGAGTGTGCTCCACCATACGTACTCACGGAACTCCCGGAAGCCACCCACAGGACACCGGTTCAGCGCTGAACATTAAATGTGTCATCTTGCCAAGAAAGCTCAGCCCATCGTCCACTAGCCTGGTGTGTTGATGGCCACCACCCGCTCTTCCTTTACGGCCCCTGCTCTGCCTATCACCCATTCGGGACCAACCTTTCTTTCTTAAGGGCCCATTCCATGCTAGCACCTTAAAGGTGTTGGCACTCAGATTGTCAGGCTTGGTGGCCAGCACCTGAGTCGTCGGCCAGCTGGCCTTTAATTTTTTTTTTTTTTTTTTTGGTTTTTCGAGACAGGGTTTCTCTATGTAACCCTGGCTGTCCTGGAACTCACTCTGTAGATCAGGCTGGCCTCGAACTCAGAAATCCGCCTGCCTCTGCCTCCCAAGTGCTGGGATTAAAGGCGTGGGCCACCACTGCCTGGCTAATTTTTATTTCGATACCAATAACCCACAACATAGATCTTTAGGCAGTGGACAGGAGGCCAAAGTATCTCATAGGAATTCCGCACGCAGGAAGGAGACATTCCCTCAAGACTGTGACTAGGATGGCCTCAACACCAGAGACCAGCTGTCCATCATGCAAAGCCTGGCCTGCAGGGGCCAGAGATGTCCCACCAGGGAGCTTCTTCAGAACCCAGAATTTTCACCAGGCACACCCCAAGTGTCAGTGTCAGGCACTCGCTCATGTGTTGCTTTCTCTACTCTCTTCAACGTGAGGCTGTGGTGAAGATAGTCTTCATTTAAAAACAAAACAAAACAAAACAAAACAAACAAACAAACAAACAAACAAAACAAAGAATAGAGAAAAAACCCAAAAGAACAGAGGCGCCCAGGTACAGCTGACATGTCCAAGGACAACAGACTCCCAGGTGCGGCTGATTCGTCCAAGGTCAAGGGCTGGAAAAAGCCAGCACTGCTGGGACAAATCCAGCTCCTTCCAGTCTTGTAGCAGGTGCTCTGAGCCACCTGGACCCGGAAGGACCCGGGCTGTGCTTGTGACCGGGAGGGTGTCCCTAGGCCATGGGTATCAGAGGGGACCTGGACTGAAGAAGCCAGGATCCCAGAGTCTCCGCGAGGGTCTAGTCATCATCACCAATGTGAAAGGAGAGGTCTGTGGGGCTACCTCAGTAGGCGGGAGGAAGACGGTTGGTCCTCTTTCTAGAAGCCTGGCCTCCGTCTGCAGGGGATGTCCCGCCAGGAAGCAAACGGGTTGGAAGGAGCTCACAGCCCTTGGCGCCCGCAGAAAACCCTGGCGCGCAGCCCGCCTGGCTCCCTCCGCGGCTCCCGCTCGGCTCCAGGCTGCGCGGTAGCGCTGGCTGCAAACCCGGCTGAGAAAGTAGGTCAGCCTGCGGCCAGCAGCCTCCTGGACAGGTTCCTGCCTCTCCGGAGTCCGGGCTCCCACCCCTGCCAAGCCTCCTCCTCTGTTGCTCCCTCCGCCTCGGCTCCACCAACCCCAGACAGCCACTCCCCTCCTTCGAGGAGGCAATGAACTTGTGTAAGGAAAATCAAAAGACTCAATAAACTTCATACTGGAGAAACCAAAAATTTCACTACAGAGGAGCAATTACCATAGTTAGAGAACGGATATCACGCAGGTATACCTTATTTTACAGGTATATGCCATCAGAGGAAAGGGATAACTATCTTATAATAACGAGACTTAAAATAGGTGCTTTTAAGATGAAAAAAAAAATCACTTTAGGCATTTTATTTGTTTTTTTTCTTTTCTTTTTTTCTTTCTCTTTTGATACTTTATTTACATTTCCAATGTTTCCCCTTTTCTAGGTCTCCTCTTTGGAAACCCCCTATCCCCCCCCACCTCTATGAGGGAATTCCACCTCCCATCCACCCACCCACCCACCCACCCATTCCCTTATTCCCACCTTGACATTCCCATTTACAGGGGCCTCTAACATTCTCAGGTCCAAGGGCCTCTCCTCCCCCTGATGGCCAACAAGTCCCTCCTCTGCCACATATGTGGTCCGAACCATGGGTCCCCCCATGTGTATTATTTGGTTGGTGGTCCAGTTTCCAGGAGGACTGGGGAGTCAGGCCAGTTGACACTGTTGCTCCCTCCATGGGGCTGCAGACTCCCTCAGCTCCTTCAGTCCCTTCTCCAACTCCTCCATCTGGGACCTCACTCTCAGTCCAGTGGTTACTGTAAAATGAAACTTGGGTATTCTGAACTTTTGGGCTAATATCCACTTATCAGTGAGTACATACCATGTTCGTTCTTTTGTGACTGAGTTACCTCGCTCAGGATGTTATTTTCAAGTTCCATCCATTTGCCTGCAAATTTCATTAAGTCATTGTTTTTAATAGCTGAGTAGTACTCCATTGTGTAAATGTACCACATTTTCTGTATCCATTCCTCTGCTGAGGGACATCTGGTTGTTTCC
>CM052707.1:45186517-45204691 GCA_028551405.1 Uromys caudimaculatus | reverse complement strand
TCCTGGAGTTCGGACCACCAACCAAAGAATACACATCTATTGACCCATGGTTCGGACTACATATGTGGCAGAGGATGACCTCGATGGCCATCAGGGAGAAAGGAGAGGCCCTCGGGTCTGAGGGTGCTAGAGGCCCCAGTAAAGGGGAATGTCAAGGTGGGAAATGGGGATGGGTGGGCGGGTAGGTGGGAGGAGGAATTCCCTCACAGAGTCGGGGAGGGGGAGGGGATAGGGGGTTTCCAAAGAGGAGACCCAGAAAAGGGGAAACATTGGAAATGTAAATAAAGTATCAAAAATAAATAAATTAAAAAAAAAAAAAAGAAATCATCAGGTCACCAAAAAATAAAACAAAACGTAAACCCCAAGCAAAACCCATGGAAGTCGCAGAGGCGTTAGTTGAGAAGGGGAGGGAAATCCACAGAAGGAAATCCACAAAAGAGGGTAATGGTGGTGAATAAGAACAAAATACATTATATGTATATGTGTGGAAAGGTCCTAATGAAAGCCGTAATTATGTATCATTAATATTTGCTACAAACCTTAAAACAACCCACACTTCAAGAATTTAAAAAAACAAAACCATTAGAAACTGCTTAGCATTAATTTGTTTTTATTTATTGGAATAGAAAATTTAGTGCAATAGTGCACCCACACGGTCTCTGTAGGTCACAGGCTTCCCAAGCAAAGGGTCATGTCTGTTATTTAGAAGCTTGATTAAGCAATGCAGAAGCATAGGCTTCACCCCTGGATCGTCTATTTTGCAGTGGCTGGGTGAGGCCTC
Source organism: Uromys caudimaculatus (assembly GCA_028551405.1). Classification (NCBI taxonomy): domain Eukaryota; kingdom Metazoa; phylum Chordata; class Mammalia; order Rodentia; family Muridae; genus Uromys; species Uromys caudimaculatus. Next base: position 45,203,910 of record CM052707.1, on the reverse strand, counting down.
GTGATCTGTGTTTTTAGTACTCTTGGTCAATTTGGCCTGTTAGGTTTGGAAATGACAGGTTTGTACATTCTCCAGGCAGCACCAGGGCAGTACATACCCATAGAGCAGGCAGAGAAGGTAGGGGCGAGGCCATGGCACCCTGGACACTGGCCTCATGGAACCAAACCCATGAGATATCGGGAATGTCTCAGATGGTAGCTGGCAACATGGACAGAGGACTGGAGGTGGTGGTGTACTGGCTGGTTCTGTGTGTCAACTTGACACAAGCTGGGGTTATCACAGAACCTCCGTTGAGGAAATGCCTCCATGAGATCCAACTGTAAAGCATTTTCTCGATTAGTGATCAAGGGGGGAGGGCCCAGCCCATTGTGAGTGGTGCCATCCCTGGGTTGGTGGTCCTGAGTTCTATAAGAAGGCACACTGAGCAAGCCAGGGGAAGCAATCTGGTAAGCAGCACTCCTTCATGGCTTCCAGGTTCCTGCCCTGTGTGAGTTCCTGCCCTGACATCCTTCAGTAATGGACAGCAACGTGGAAGTGTAAGTTGAATAAACCCTTTCCTCCTAACTTGCTTCTTGGTTATGGTGTTTCATTCCATCGATAGAAACTCTGATTAAGACAGTGGTGGACAGAAATTCTGTTGTGTATCGGGGCTAAAGGTGCCAGAGAACTTTATAGTAACAAGTATTTCTGGGATGTTCATGAGAGTCTTTCCACGAAATGTTAGAATTTGAGTCCATGGGCCTAGTGAAGATCAACCCCCACCAATCCAGGCAGCCATTGTCCACTTTGCTGAGGGCTGAATGAAACAAAAAGTCAGGAGAAGAGCAGGGTCTTGAGCTCTTCTTGAGCTGGGGCATCCATCTCTTCCCACCTTGGACGTGAGAAGCCCTGGTTTCCAGGTCTTTGACTCAACTTGTATTTAATTCTCTGGATTTTGGCCTCAGATTTAATTATATCACCAGTTTTCCTGGATCTCAGCTTGCAGAAAGCAAGCTGTGGGACTTTCTGGCCTCTGTAACCCTGAGATTATTAATTCTGGTTAGGTGGGGGTCTTGATAAGCTCAGGTTCCAGGTGGGATGTGTTGGAAGCTGCCTGTGGGGTTGTCCGAGTGAAGATGACCCTCCTGGGTCCTGTCCAGATGTAGACAGGAGTCTAGGAGCTTCAAGGAGTCTGGAGCTAGCAGATGGTGAGATGCACTGAGGTGGAAGGCAGAACTGGATCATCCATCAGGGGCCTTGAGTGTATAAGGAGCAGACAGAGGCACAGGCCACATGCAGGGGAAATTCTATATTTCAGACTCGGAAGTAGAGAAGTCACAGAGAGGCAGAGTCCTGGAGAGTCTGAGACAGGATGTTCAGGGTGACCTTCAGAGAGGAAGCTGCCAAAGCTTTCTGGGAGAAGAAAGCAATCAAAAGAGGCAAGCAGTTCTGAGTGCTATGCCTGTTCTCCCCGCAGCCTGACACACTTATTTAATATAGAAGCACAGAGAGAGGGGAAGAGGAAACGCGACAGACCCTGACAGCTGAAAGTTGCTTTGGGTTTGGGGAAAGTCGAGCCAGGGTCTAGTCAGAGGGGAGAAAGAGGCGGGATGGATGTGGGAGACAAGGGTGATGTTGGAGGAACCTTGGCGACAAGGCTAGGGTTAAGAAGCCCAACAAAGGCTCTCGAGAATCCTCCAGAGAAGCAAGAGACGGAAGCTGTTGCCCTCCGTGGATTTGAAGGGACCAGGGGAGGGAGTGCAACCCAAGCTGGGAGCAATTCAAGAAGGGCTGTGGACTCAGCAGACGCATACCAGACGCTGTTCATCTTGAGAGACCTGGGGCGCTGCGCACTGGGAAGCTTCAGGGGCGGGTGGTGGCCAGGGCTGAAGTGGAGGGGTACCTTGAATGAGAGCAGTCAACATGTGGAGATCAGAGGAAGATTTCTTCTGAAAGCCACCTTCCATAAGAACGAAGGGGCCACGGATGGGGGAACTATCGTCATGTAAAATTATCATTATGGGATAGAGTTAATTTTGGCATAGTCCAAGGACACGGGGCCAGAGCTGGAGTGACGTTGAAAGGAGAGGCCACAGGGGGGCTGCGTGAGGGACCCCAGGCCTGCCGTGGATGGGGGGCTCCACGCCATTCCTCTGCAGTAATCTCTGGGTGGTGTTATGGCCTCAGATCTCTCTCTCCCAAGCTGACGTTTATGGCTGGAACCTTATCTCTTGCTCCCTCTACTTGGGTCCTGAGATCCAAAGCAGCCAGAACCATTCTCTCCAGGCCAAATGATACTGGGGGGTGGGAGGACGGACATGTGGGGCCTGAGGCAATACCTCAGTTGGTGTCAACTGCTTGCTCGAGTCTGATTACCCAGAACCTATGTTAAAAACAAGCAGGCGCATTATCCGTCACTGTGGTAAAACACACAACAGGAGCAGCTTGGGGGATAAAGAGTTTATTATTTTGGCTCACAGTTCCCGAGGGAAAGAGTCCACTGTGGTGGGAAGGCATGGTGCCAGGAACACGAAGTCAGCTCAGTCGCATGGCATTGGCTGTTAGGGAGAGAGAGAGCCAGGTTACAAAACCCCAAAAGCCACTCCGGTGAGATACTTTCTCCAGCAGGGTTCCGTAATCTAAAGGTTCCATAGTTTCCCCCAAACACCGCCACCACGGGACCAACTGTTCACACATGAGTCTTTGGAGGCACACTTTACAATCAAATCACGCCACGGAGTACAATGGAATAAACTTATCATATGGATTTGGAGGCAGGTGCCTCCCTGGAACTTGCTGGCCAGCCAACCTGGCCCATCTGGTAAGTTCCAGGCTAGCGAGAGACTCTGTCTCAAAGAACAAGGTAAGGTGGATGGTGCTTGAGAAACGGGACCCTGTCTGTCCTGGATATGGACGACAGAGACTCCCACACCCGGACACACAAGTGCAACCTCCCTTTCCCTTTCGAGAATGAAAATGTGACTCAAGTTAGTTTAATCAGACTGAAACCTAGGACTTACTCAAGAGCTCCCAGAAAGGAAATTTCTCTCTTTTTTGTGTTGGACTTGAACCTGGGGGTACTGGACGGGGAAGATGGGAGGCAGATGATACAAGGGGACCAAGAGGTGGAGAGCAGCTGCTGGCGTTGTGTAACTCCCAGAATCATCCCCTTTCAATCTCCTGCACACCCGGAGCTTTACCGTTCCATGTTTAAGAGTTCCGTTTCTTTTTTCGCTAAAATGATTTAAGGTCTTTGCAGAAGCCCAACCCAACCCCTTGCTTGATCTCTTTGACCCCATTGTGCCTTGAACATTTGCTCGCCTGTGGCTTTAACACCTGTGTAATTTATCAAAGAGGGCTTTAGACACAGGTGACAGATCACTGACTACAGGTTTTCCTGAGCTGTGCTCAAAATAGCACACTTTGTGTTTTTCCATTTGAAATCCTTCATTGTCAAGCCACGCCGAGAGGCTTTGGCCTCTGAGATTGTAGGCATGGCATAGAAACAAAGACCTGAGAAACAATTTTCCCTTTTTGGGATGAACAATTACAAGACCAGTTGTTTCTAGAATCCCGCGTATTGAATAAATGTGCTTGTGAGACAGTGACTTCAAGTAGGATTTTACAAAACTAATCACCATTTCAGAATCAAAATGAGTCTTTGAGGCTTTATGGTCTCACTCACCTCTTGATTGCTGATATAAATTGATTACAGATATAGGTAGCCTAATCCCCCCCCCTTCTTAAATCAGGATGGACTGCATCCCTCTGTGACTGTGAGCCAAAAGAAAATCTCTCCAGCTGCTTTTAACAGGGTATTTTATCCCAGAAACAGAGACGAAACAGACACACCTGGATGCTTTATTTTGATTTTATCTCCTGAGTTCTGGGAGGTAAAACTGAAGCAAATACTTTATACCAACTGAGCTATAGCTCCAGCCCCACAAGTTAAATTCTCGAACTGCCTGTTTAGCCTAAAATACATAATGGTGTCTCTGATTTGGGTCTCAAGACCTGTGAGTGGAGGGAGAGAGAGTGGGCTCTAGCCAAACACCTCGCCCGACCATGGAAGAGACATGAGGTTTACGTATAGATCATCTAATTGAATTATCCCAGGTTAGGTCCACCACAGAGGTGTGGGTCACCCCCTTCTACGGATCTAGAAATGGATATGTAATGAAATGGATCGTGCCCCCGCTTGTGGGTTTCTGGGATTGGGAATCCCCTGAAGGCAGAGTGAGAGTGTAGCACTGTTAGGTGGGCTTTGACTCAGAGGTCCAATTTATACATGCCAGGGTCATCCCTGTGGCATCTGTGGGCCCCCACATAAGATTCGTATTCAAACCAGAATCCCGGTAATGCAGGATCGTGCCAAGAGTTAAAGGCCACCACTTGCTCTTCCTCATGGCTCTTCAACCCTTGTTGATTCTGTCTTTCCCTTCAGGTCTGCCTATTCGGTCTCATCTCCAAACTCTGGTTCTTGTTTTCATGGAGCGCAAGTGGCCTCTACTCATACCTCTCTCTGCTGCCACCCTTGCCAACTGCAGTCCACTTTCTCATTCTTTTTTTCTTCCTTTTTAAGAATTATTTATTTTATGTATATGAGTACACTGTTGCTGTCTTCAGATATACCAGAAGAGGGCATCAGATCCCATTAAGATGGTTATGAGCCACCATGTGGTTGCTGGGAATTGAACTCAGGACCTCTGGCAGAGCAGTCAGTGCTCTTAACCACTGAGCCATCTTTCCAGCCCCATTAGTTGGTCTTTCTAAAAGGCAACATTGAACTTTTATTAGATGGTTGGGAGAGTGTCTTCTGATCTGCCTGCAGCCATCTTTTCATCATGAAGATAGTTAGCAAGAGGACAGAGCTGATGCTCAAAAGAAGGTATCACTGTGAGCACTGCAGAGAAACTGAGACAGAGTGATTCTTACCACTTAGTAAAGTTATGTTAAATGTAACGCTTTGACTCACATCTTCAGAGTTAGAGGGAGGTAAGGTTTCCTATCGTAGAGAATTAAATCACTCTTGTTTCTTTTCTTTGTTGACTTTCCCTCATGGATCCTTTCTTCCTTGCTGGTGCCCTCGTGAGAGAACCTAAATTTTTCTATCCCCATGATCTTTGCAAGGCCTCCTTAGGGGTGAAGGGTTTTTAATCTAACCCTTGATTTCCTTTGGATCTCACACATTTCTATTTTTCTCTATTCTGTCGCCATGAAAGGAACATTCCCAGGAAAACCAGGTAGTCCAAAGAGAAGGATGAAGGATGTGTAGAGCAAAGGTGCCTCAGTAAAGCTCAGCCTAGATCATCCAAGTCAGGCTGAAGTGTAGACACTGAGCAACGACGAATTGTTCTAAGCCAGTGAGTCTGAGGCGACTTGTTACACGGCAGTAGCTAGCTGGTACAATCGTCAGTGAAGATGATTCCACAGGGCATTGCTGCTTCTGTGGCCAGTGATGAGGATGACTACCTGCTTTCCTAACTCTCTGTCACCTTTGGTCATGTACAACTTCTCATGCTGTCTCTTTTGAATTTACTTCTTTCAACTTTGGTCATTATCCCATCTCCCATAAAACTTGCACACTGTCTTCCACCGCTGGTCAAGGAGACAGTTACCATGGCAACCCTCCATCTGCCTGCTCTCTTTGCTCTCCAAACTCTAAATCCCACCACTCTCTTTTCAACAACAACAAAATAAAAATAACAAACGGAATCAAAGCCTGCTTGCATTTGTTAACATGCAAACTAAAAACAAACAACCCACCTCAGCATCAACGGCCTTTCGGATTTGTTAAACAGTCAGGCTGTCTGCGCCAGGCCAGCACTCCAGGAAGCAGGCACCCAGATAGGATCAGACATGCAAAGGATTTGTTAGGACACTTGGCTGTGGAAACCAGTTACAGGGAGGAAAGACGGGAGGGGACAAGGCATCCTGTCCGAGACAAGTCTGATGCCTGTTGAAGGAGAGTGGGATGTGGGAGATCATGCAAGGAGAAGCTGCAGAACTGACTGTGTGCACACCAACGTCACTCTGTGGAACAGGCCTATGGGAAGGAGCTCTGTGCCTTGCCTGTGCTCAACCACCGAGGGCTTGGGGAGGCACCTGAGGGAAGTACGTGCAGCCTCAGTCAGCTGTTCTCACACAGGAGAACTGGGCCGTGCTGTGCTGTGGCCACCAAATTCTCAGTCCCCGAATGGCCTTTGCCCCAACATGGGTAAGGAAATACGTTTTCGTAAAGCATTGAAAGAATGAGTACTAGGGCAGGAGAGATGGCACAGTTCATAAAGTGGAGCCCGGTCACTAGAACCCATACAAAAATTACCTCAGCACTGAAGATACAGGAGGATTCCTGGCACTTGGTGACCGGGAAGCTTACACTACTTCTGTGAGCTACAAGTCAGTGGAAGGCCATCTCCAGAAATAAGGTAGGTGGCTCCTGAAGAAATACCAGAGCTTAGCCTGGCCTCCACACACGCACATGTGTGCAACGGCACCCCAACCACGTGTGTGCCCACCCTTAAGGAACAGGCAGTGGGAGAGGTAAGATTTCTGATCTCCCAGGAGAGAATCGGCCATTTTGGAAGGTAACTCCATGGAGCAGACATATGGAGTACCTGCTTTAGCAACAGGTACCCAAGGCAAGGTGTCTTTCTCAGTCTAAATTTGGAAATCTCTGCAGATGGTTTTGGAGCAGGCCATAGGATTTGTGGTTTTGTTTTTTCCACTAATATGGTGTAAATTGTTGAAGACTGCATGATCCCCAAACAGGAGTATGTAAGTCATTTCTGTATATTACCCTTGATAGCAAAAGAAGATGTCCAGAGTGTGAAATAACCAGCTGTGGGAGAGAAGGCTCAGCCAAGGATGGCCATTCATCCATCCATCCATCCATCCATCCATCCATCCATCCATCCATCCATCCATCAAGTACTGGTTGTGTTATTGCAGGTGTGGGGAGAGAAGCTTTGACTTATGGTGTCCCAAGCTCTCATGGGAGATGTCTCCATCTGGACATGACCTTGTTCTGTCTCCTTAAGTACTAGGATTCGAGGCTCATTGAAGTTCTTTTTAAATTCATGTTTGACAACTTCATAAAAATCTTTCTGATGTGGTCTCCTTCTCTCTCTCTGCTCTAAGGAAGGGGATTCCTGGCTGGGGGATAATGGTCCAAGACTATGACATTTCAGCCATGGAGACAAGGTCAGCTCTGGAGCTCTAGTGACATCATGGAAAACAGAGTTAATAAAATTTTACTGGACTTTTGAAATTGAATATAGACATTTTAAAAAAGTGCTCTGTAGCCCAGGCTAGCTTCTAACTCATGATCCTTCGACCTCAGACTACCCTTTCCTCCAAGGATTGGGACAACGGGTATAGACTGCCAAGTCTGGAAAGAATAGACCTTAAAAGTTAACGCAATATGCAAGGCCAGAGAGATGGCTCTGTGGGGAAGGGCACTTGCTGTTCTTGCAGAGGACCCGAGTTCAGTTCCCAGCACCCACATCTGCTAATGTTGACCAACATCAGGGACACCCAACCTGAGCCAAGGAAGACTCTCTGGGTTTATAGTGTTAAGGAAAGGCTGAGATGTTGTCTCCTTCTGTACTCCTCTTCCTCTGGCTTTTGGATTAACATTGAGACCCATGTGTCAAGAGTCTGAATGGCAGACGAGCCTGATGTATAGGGGGCTGCTTACTAAAGGTTCCCAGGTGCCAGGGCGCACAGAGTGCTTGGCAAGGCACCGTGGCATCCCAATTTATTGCATCCATTATCTGAGTTCGGGATAATGTGAAGTTATGACTATGAGAGAGACAGAAAGATATGAGTGTTTATAATTCCTCGCTCTTGCCTGTCTGCACTGGGAGCATTGTGAGAACCTCTCCTATCTTTCTCCGTATCTTAGAACCATTTAATTAAATTTAATTTGTTCTCTGGACCCTGGAAAAGTCAGAAGGGAGCCAGCGTTTACTGTGTGCCAGGCAGGTCATTAAACATTTTTCATGCTGGAAGCTATACACAGTACTTCACCCTCCCATTTAATCTTCCATCAGTCTGTGCAGAAGGGCTTGCTGTCCACAGTCTATACGTGTGGTGATGCTGGAGCTTTGAAAGGTCAGGCAACACAACTGCAGTTCCTTAGGTGTTGTCTCTGCTCATTTGTCCATTTAGCCATCTATTGGGTTATCTGTCTACCTCCACCACACACTTAGAAACTGCTTCTTGATCACATGTCACGGGGTTTACCCTGGGTACTGGGGTATTATCAAGTCTGCCCTCATGGAACTTACACTGTGCTAGGGTGTGTGCTTACACCTTCCTGGACTCTTTGGGTAGAATGTCTCAATGACTTATGTATACATAGCCTCCCTCTAGACCTGGGTACCCAAAGAAATCTGGGGCTTTGAAGTGGTGTACGGACTACTCAGAATCCTCCAAGGGGAATGAGGGCTTCAGGATGAGCATATATTCCAGAGGCCCGAGACCAAGGTGTCTTTGAAATCATAAATTTTTAGTTTGAGCACAAGGTAGGATGGCAGCTGAAGATGACCTTAACGATGGCCACCCTGCCTGTACCTGTGCCTCCTGAATGCTGCTTTACAGGTATGTGCTATCATGTCCATTTTAGCAGTCCTGCTTGGTATTGAACCCAAGGCTTCTTGCGTGCTAAGTGAGCATTCTACTAGCTGAGCTACATACATCTTAATTCAATTATTTTTCTCATGGCTGTGACCGAATACCGGACCAGAAGGGCTTATTAGAAAAATTAAATTACCTATTTGTGTGCATGTCTATGTCTGTGTGCATATATAAGCATATGTGTTCAGATGCCCGAAGAGGCCAGAAGAGGGGGTTGGGTTCTCTGGGATAACAGATGGTTGTGAGCCAGCCAACATGTGTGCTGGGGACTGAGCTCTGGCCCTCTACAAGAGCAGCAAGGATTCTTAACTGCGGAACTGTCTCTTTGGGCCAGTGAAGGGTTTATTTTATTTTTTTTAATGGTTTGTTTATTTTTATTTTGTGTGCATGGGTGTTTTGCTCGCATGTATGTCTGTATGGGGGTGTTAAATGGCTTGGAGATGGATTACAGACAGTTGTGAGCCACCATGTGGTTGCTGGGCATTGAACTTGGGTCCTCTGGAAGAGTAGCTGGTGCTCTTAACTGCTGACCAATCTCTCCTGTCCTGTATGGATCTACTTGTAACTTATAGTTCAGTGGAATATATCCCATTGTGGCAGGGAATGGCAGAAACATTAGGTGTCTGTACCAGTGTCCAAAACTAGGAAGCAGAAATGAAAGAGAAAGTAGGTATGGTCTGTAAAACCAACTGCCCACTCAGTGACCCCCTTCTTCCCATGAGTCTCCATAAGGTTTCACAACCTTCTGAACCAACAGTGCCAGCTGAAGATCCAGTATTCAAAGACATGAGCCTGTTGGACATTTCACATTCAAATCTCAGTGGTATCCCATAGTGTTCAGGGCAGCCCCCAGCCGGAAAACACAGGGCTGAACTGTCAGACAGTGAGAAATGCTGCCTATGTTGGTAGGAATGGCAGATGGGTGAGATGTGTAAATCAGCTGGCAGATGGGTTGACTGAGACCAAGATAGGAACTGAACGAGCTGTGCAGCTGTTGGGGGACCTAGATCCCTCCGTGCTTAGAGACTTCCATGCTGCTGGGTCATGTTCTTTAGCTTTGTTTGGTTGTAAGCTTGCCTGGAGTGTTCGTTACTAGAGCCCACACTGGTACAGCTGTCTTGTGATGGCTAGGAGATGAGCCTATAATTCTCTCTCTCTTTCTCTCTCTCTCTCTCTCTCTCTCTCTCTCTCTGTGTTTCTAGTTTTCTATGTAGACCAGGTTAGCCTCAGAATCACAGGGATTCAACCTGCCCACCTTGCCTCTTGAGTGCTGAGATGAAAGGCCTGCCTCGCTCTGCTCCACTGGAATCTGTCTTATCTCTTGAGTATGGCAGTTACTGTGCTGAGTCACCAAGGACATCACTCTTTCGAGAGCCTGGCATTGGCCATTAGGGTGGTGGTCTCACTGAATTGTGGGGCCAGACAGGAGGAATGTTTGTGTTACTGGCTGGATAGTCACAGCTTGTTCAGGAGTTATCTGGGTTATGGGAGGCTTATTGGCCTTTGCGTGATGAAGTCAGCCTAAGCAGATGTCTATGCAGCTGGGAAGTCTCCATGAAGCCCCATGGGAAATTTTTTGTTGCTTAATGAAGGAAGCAGGGGCCCTGAGGTCAGGTCCAGCAATGGCTTGTCACAGAGCTGAGAAAAAGTCTGGAGCAGGGATATTTTTATTACTCTGTGTATCCTCTCTCAAGAGCTGCAAGCTCAAGGCCCATTGGTGGGGGACACAGCCATGCTCTTCTGGACACTGTAAAACCAAGTGGGAATTCTCTTGACTAGCAGAGTGGGAAATTGTTAGCTCAATTTTATTTACATTCTGTCTTGCCCTACAAAATATTTTTAATCGGCTTATAAAACAAACAAAATTAAACAAACAAAGCATTCAAACTAAAACCCACATGTGAGAACATAGGAAAACATGCATACGAATTAAAGAAAATCAAACACAGAGGGATTTTTATATAGAATGGGCAATCAACTTCAGTTTTAAAAACAGACTTATTTTACTTGTGTGTATGTGGATAGGTGTCTGCAGAGCAAATGCAGGTGCCCTCAGAGGCCACCAGAAGTCGTCAGATCCCTTGGAGTTAGAGTTACAGGTATGAGCCTTTTGATGTGGGAGATAGGAACTGAACTCAGGTCCTCTGGAAGAGTCGCAAATGCTTTTAGTTGATGAGCCACCGCTCTGGTCCCTCAACTTCATATTTGATATTGACCTTTCTTCTGGCCAAATGAAAATGGGATGCTACCAGTTGCATAGCTTTATGTCAAAGGTTTTAAAAGACTTCTGCCATTTCCATGTTGTAGCTGCAAGCAGGATAAGGTCTTCGATGGGCTTCACATAAGGACAATGAGTTGTTCTCAACCCTTATATGAGGCCAGAGTCAGTTACATATAACTTTTTTTTTTTTTTTCACCACCACCACGATGAAATGCCAAGCAACCAAACAACAGAAACAGGAGATAGGTTCGGTGAGATGGCTCAGTGGCCAAAGACACTTACCACCAAACCTGATTACCAGAGTTCAATTCCCTGGACCTATATTGTGAAAGGGGAGAACTGACTTCTACAAGTTGTTCTCTGACCTCCACATGTGTATCCTGGCATGTTTGTCTGCTTCCAAATAAATAAACAAACAAACAAATTAATTAATTAATAAGCATAATAAAACAAAACAAAACTACACAACAATAAAGAGGTGAGCATATTTCGATGCTTCTACAAACAGGATATTTAAATTCTTAGCCAGATGACTTGATAAATCTATTTCTAGGAATTCTCCCTAAGAAAAATACACGGTAGTTAAAGACTCATATACTGAAGTATTTGCTGAGCACTGATTCATACACCCCACAAAATGTATTGGTGTTTCTCCAGTAGTAGGCTATAGCTAGGTGTGGTCATGCGGTGGTCAGACCATGAAGGCCACAGGTCTAATCTGTAGATCTGTTGCTATGAAAGACATTTATAGCAACATTTATAGGTTTTTATGTCAATACCGTGACATAAATAACACAGCTGTGTCTCAGTACTAGAGGCAGAGTCCTACTTAGCCTCTGACAGTCAAGAACTAATATTTGTGTTTAAAAATGCTTTGTTATTGTTGTATGTGTGAGCATGCGTGTATGTGCTACAGGGTATTTGCAGAGGTCAGAGAACCACTTCTGAGAACCGGTTCTCACCTTCCATTGTGGGATCTGGGACGTGAACTCAGGTGAGTGATTTTATTCATTGAGCCATGTCACCAGCTCAAGTGCTGATATTTTGTTAGCACGGAAAGCCAAAGTGGAGAACCCATGTGAACATGCTATTGGTAAAAAGACATGGAGATATGGGTGTGGATGCATCTCCTAAGAAGGTTCGACCCCAGTGCATTGGTCCTTCTCACCGCCCCCGAATTAAACCTCGTGTGATTGCAAAAAAAAAAAAAAAAAAAAAAAAAAAAAAAAAAAAAAAAAAAAAGAAGGAAGCATCCTGACGGCTTCGTTATCGGAATGATTTACAGAAGGATGTGGGAGTGGCTAGGTGGTAGTGTTGGATGCTCTGCGCATAGCCCTCAGCCTCACTGTGCTAGTATGGACAAAGCATCCTCCCGAGGTGCCTGGGCGTCTCCCCCAGGTGTCAGCTACTCTGGATCCACAGGGGTCAGGCTGGAAACAGGAAGACTCACAGACTCCAGCAGCAACATCAAGCCAAGGGTGCTGAGAACTGGAGAAGAGCCTCTGCAGCATCCCTAAGGTGTCTCAGGCTTTCCCAGTGGATCTCCACCCCATCATGGTTGTGTGCATGGTTACACAACCCTGCCTGCATTGGCTGCCCTCTGTTTCATGGTCCCTTCTCCCCTCCCATGCCTCTGATGACCGCCTCAACACATTCTCAAAGTCTTCTGCCAGTGGAGCCAATGACCTTTATTCTCATTATAACTTTTAAGTAAAATAAAAACATATTCCGAGCCAAATATGAATGCCTATGGTCTCAGAATATGGATTTAATTCTATCCCCAAATATGTTTATGAATAGAAAACTTGAACACAGTCCATTTTATTTAAAAGGTAATTGTGGATTTTCTATTTGGGAGCTCTGTCCAGCTCCTACATTCCAGCTCCCAAACTCGGTTCTGGGGTCCTACTGTGTGGCCAATATGTGTCTGTGAGAGTGTCAGCCAGACGGAGCCTCTGTGGGGACCTGATCCTTGCAGATCCTATGTGGGCAAACTTCTCACATAGATTTGCCTGAAGAGAGATGAGGAAGGAGTGGTGTTCACATGTCCTATAGAGAAGGAGGAGAGAACTGGCCAGGCTCTTTGACCTTGAATCATTGACCGATGGGAGCTACATTCCTGGCCTTGTAAGGTGTTCATAGCATTGTGGGTTGGCAGAAAAAAAACCCCAGAGTCTAGATCTCATATTGGACCGGGGTGAGCCTGAAACCCGGAGTTGGCATTTGTTAGCTCTCAGACATTGGCAGTCCATTGCCTCAGGTGACTGCCATGAAAATTTCATAATGAAAGGACCAAAACCTGGCATTCACTGTACCTGATACTCAATATAGCATACATACGTGCAGTTATTTAATACTGATATCTGCGTGTATACATACTGTGCGTGTCTGTACGAAGTACAATTGTAAATTATGCCTACAGTTATAAAAGTTTACAACTAAAACCACATTTTATTTATTTATATATTTATTTATTTGTGTGTGTGTGTGTGTGTTGGGTGGTATGTGTGTGCATGTACATGTGGTGTGTGCGTGTACATGTGGTGTATGTATATATATGTAGTGTGTGCATGCATGAGTGTGTGTGTGTGTGTGTGTGTGTGTGTGTGTAACATAAAAGCAAGCTCCTATGGGAGGTGGAATTCCCTCATGGCGGGGGGGGGGATAGGTGGTTTCCAAAGAGGAGACCTAGAAAGGGGGAAACATTGGAAATGTAAATAAAGTATCAAAAAAAAAAAAAAAAAAAAAAAGCAAGCTCCTTTACCTGCTGAACCACCTTTAGGGTTCCTAACTTACAGTTTCAAATTTATCATGTGACCCCAAAATGTCCAGTACACATCTGCAGAGATAGATCCACAGATGTGGGCGAAACCCTACTTTCTTCAAACATGGCTGCATACTGAATTTTTCAGAATACACAGAAGCAGAAAAGGCACTGTGATGAAACCTGAGCTATCCACCCCTCTGCTTTGCCACGATTACAATCTTGTCAGTCTCAGGTTGTGTACTCACCCGCCATGTCTTTGCTACTGCAGTATTTTGAAAAACACCCAGGCACTAAATCTTGTCATCCGTCCTTCCCAGTTGACATGGTAATGTAGCCTCATTTTTCCCCACCCACCCACCAGAGCAGGGCCACATGAGCTCTGGGCTTCAGGGTCATGTACGTCTCCAGGGTCACACGTCTCTTTCCCTGGCCATTGCCCTCTTCTGGATGCTCTTTCCTCCTAGAGCTGTGGCGTTTGAGGTTAGATCTCATTTACACCTAGGGGTGCTGGCCTCTCCAGACCTTATCTGGTGTGATTTATGCTGAGGGCCTGGATCCACATTTAACAATAAATTCTTTTTAAACAGCCTGGCGGTTCAGGCTCATTTCTCATCTCCATGGAGGCTTTTGACTGATAACCTGAAGAATTGCTTCCCTGTGACTGGCAGGGTAATGTGGTATCTCAGCCTGTATGCTCTCTGAGCTCCTGGAGGCAGGTCAGAGCTGGGGTTCTGAGTGTTGCTGGCTGCTTGGATAGAGTCACAACCCCACCCCCATCTTCTGCCTATTGTCCCCTGCACTGCCAGGGTTTCGCTTCTAGGTACCAGGTCTGCTCCACGCTGAGGAAAATCTATGGGACACATCTCTCAGAAACCCATTGTGAAAGGTCTCTAAGGCAAAGGTCAATTAGGGCTCTTTGTGTGTTCTCACTGGAGTCTGCGAGCACCAAAAGGCATAATTTTATGGAGACCTTTAACTCTGCTGGATGCCAAGGTTGTCAAAGGGATTGTGGCTGAATTCCTCTTCGTCTTTTTTGTTTTTAAATGCTGTTTTATTTTTATTGATATGTGTGTTTCTGCCAATGTGTTAGCATGTGCATATATTTGGGTTGCAGCAGAGACCACAAGAGGGCGTCGGATCCCCGGACATAGGCGGTTGTAAAACACCTGATGTAGGTGCTGGCAACTGAACTTGGGTCCAGCAAAGTATCAAGCACTCTAAATGGCTGAGCCGTCTCTTTAGCCCTCATAGCCCCGGCCACTTGTTCCTTGTGAACCTCTTTTTAAAATTTCTCTCCCCCCCCCCCCCTGTGCATGCAGTACCCTGGGAGTCCAGAAGATGGCACTGGATAGCTTAGATGGTTGTGAGATGCCTAACAGGTGCTAGGAACCAAACTTGGGTCCCCTGCAAGAGCAGCAAGATCTCTTGTCCCACACTCACCGAGACTTCTTTTTATCTTGCCACTTGGCCTTCTCCATATAGTTCCCAAGTGTGTTTTCTCCCATGTACTAAGAACACACAGAAAGTGTCCAGATACTGCTGAGCAAATAGAGACAGAACAATGTATCCAGTCCTAATCCAGTAACTATGCTTGCCACCTGGAAGGGAGTCTAGAATGTCTGTAGTAAAGATTCAAGTGCTGGGTTTATCACAAAGCGCCAGAAATGGAACCCACTGGGACATTTATTATTATAATTCATGTTTAAAAAAATTAGATGTTTATTTATTTATGTGCATATGGATTTAATTATGTGTGTGCAAATATACACACGTGCACGGAGTAGCTTTACAAACCAGTGTCATTTGGGAAGAGCGGACATCTTTTGAGAAAACACTCCACCATATTGGACTGTGGGCAAACCTGTGTTGAATTTTCTTCTTCTTTCTTAAAAATTAATTAATTCATTCATTAATTCATTTTGCATCTTGATGGCTGCTCCCTCACAGCCCCCCTCACACAGTCCCTTCCCCCCTTCCCCCTTCCCTTCTCCTCTGAGAGGGCGGAGGCCTCTCTGGGTATCCCTCCACATCAAGTCTCTGCAGGCCCCGGTCTAGGCGTATCCTCGCCCACGGAGGCCAGACAAGGCATCCCGGTTAGCGTAGCCTATTCCATATACTGGTAGCAGCTTTAGGGATAGTCCCTGCTCTAGTTTTTTGGGGACCCGCATGAAGATGGAGCTGCGCATCCTGCTATCATATGTGTGGGGACGGTGGCTAGGTCCAGCCCGTGTATGCTTTTTGGTTTGTGGTTTCTGAGAGCCCCCAAGGGTCCAGGTTAGTTGTGTTGGTCTTCCTGTGGAGTTCCTATCCCCTTCAGGGTCCTCAATTCTTCCCCGAGCTCCATCCACTGTTTGACTGTAGGTCTCTGTATCTCTCTGAGTCAGCTGCTGGGTGGAGCCTCTCAGAGGACAGTCATGCAGTCATGCTCCCGTCTGCAAGCATGACAGAGTATCTATCATTAATAGTGTCAGGGATTGGTGCTTGCCCATGGGATGGGTCCCAAGTTGGGCCAGACATAGGCTGGCTATTCCCCTGGTCTTTGCTCCATCCCTCATCCCTGCATTTCTTATAGATGGGATACATTTTGGGTCAAAAGTTTTGTGGGTATGTTGGTGTCACAATTGCCTGACAACAGGAGGTGGCTTTTTCAAGTTCAGCTAAGGTCACCCCCATTGATTCCTGGGGAGCCTCCCTATTATCAAGTCTCTGGCACATCCTCAAAATGGCCCCATGCCCCACCCCTGCCAGCTGCAGATTTCTATTTATTCTACTGGCCCTCTGGTCCTCTTTCCTGTCTCTCCCCTCGCCTGATCCTTAGGACCCACCTCCCATTCCCCTCTTGGCCCCGTCTTCCACCCAGTCCCCTTCCTTCATCTGCCTCCTATGCCTATTTTATTTCTCCTTCTAAGTGAAATTCAAGCATCCTCGCTTGGACCTTCCCCCTTCTTAGTTTCTTTGGGTCTGTGAAGTGTGGTGTGGGAATCCTGCATTTTATGGCTAATATCTACTTATAAGTGAGTATATACCATGCATGCCCTTTTGGGTCTGGATAAGCTCACTCAGGATGATATTCTTAAGTTCTATCCATTTGCCTGCAAAATTCTTGATGTTTTTGTTTTTAATAGCTGAGTAGTATTCCACTGTGTAGACGTACCACGTTTTCTTTATCCATTCTTCAGTTGAGGGACATCTAGGTTGTTTCCAGTTTCTGGCTATTATAAATAAGCTGCAATGAATATAGTTGAGCAAGTGTCTCTGTGGTATGGTGGGAAATCTTTTGGATATATGCCCAGGATTGGTATAACTGGTCTTGAGGTAGAACTATTCCTAGGTGTTGAGAAACTGCCAAATTGATTTCCAAAGTGGTTGTACCAGTTTGCACTCCCACCAGCAATGGAGGAGTGTTCCCTTTGCTCCACATCCTTGCCAGCATGTGCTGTCACTTGAGATTTTGGTCTTAGCCATCCAGACTGGTGTAAGATGGAGTCTCAGAGTTGTTTTGATGTGCATTTTCCCTGATGACTAAGGACTTTGAACATTTCTTTAAGTGCTTCTTGGTCATTTGAGATTCCTCTGCTGAGAATTCTCTGTTTAGCTCTGTACCCCATTTTTATTTTATTTTTTATTTTTATTTTTTTATTTTTTATTTTTTATTTTTATTTATTTATTTATTTATTTTTTGATATTTTATTTACATTTCCGATGATTCCCCTTTTCTTTAGAAACCCCGTGTCCCCTCCCCCTCCCCGCCTCTGTGAGGGAATTCCTCCTCCCACCTACCCGCCC
>CM052707.1:45158618-45186017 GCA_028551405.1 Uromys caudimaculatus | reverse complement strand
GTGATACTGGTGTTGAAGGCATCAGGTGATGGTGGAGAGTAAGACAGCAAGCAGAATTCCTCCATGGCCCTCTGCATCATCTCCTGTCCAAAGCTCCTGCCCTGTTTGAGAGTTCCTGCTCTGCCTTCTGTGATGCAGAACTGTAAACTGAAATAAACCTTTTCCTCTCCACCTTGCTTTTGGTCATGGCGTTACAGTAATAGAAATCCTGCCTAAGATAACACTCATGCCATGGTGTACACTTTGATGCTAGAGGACAACTGGCAGATGCTGGTTTTCTCTTTCCACCATGTGAGTTCCAGGGATTGAACTTAGATCATCAGATATGGTATCAAATGCCTTTAACCTGGCCTCCAGTATAATTTTCTACTTGGCTAGGATGTCTTTATTTCTTCCTTCTACCAACATGTTACAGAGCTGTAGGTATAGCATGGGAATCAAGCTGCATGGGTTCAAGTCCTCACTGTAATGTGGACAGAGGCACAACTTCATGATTGTACCCAAGTCATTGTGTCATTGCTTTCACAGATGGTTTGCTCTGCAAGTGAACTATTCCTCAATAGTTTCAAGCAATCCCAGCTCCCTTCTTATCAGTGTGATCTCAGGCAAACAACTGCCTGAACTGGTGTCTGAGTTTGTTCATCTTTTGCACTAGAGTCTGGGGCTGGCTTAATAAATAACCCTGACTGGGATGGCTTAAAAACAAACAATATGCCTTAATGTTAATTCTCCCGTAGCTCTAAAGACAGATGGAAGAATCTGCTCCAGAAATCTCTCCCAGCTCTCTGGTGGCCATGTCCAGCTTTCCATCTCTATCCACCTGTCAGATGTCTTTCTTTCCTAAACATATTTTTAAACAATTATCTTTTGTATGTGTGTGTGTGTGTGTGTGTGTGTGTGTGTGTATGTGTGTGTGTGTGTGTGAGAGAGAGAGAGAGAGAGAGAGAGAGAGAGAGAGAGAGAGAGAGCTGTACACGGTCACATGTGCACACATGTGTATGTACATGTGTCTATGTGTGAAGTTGGCTGCAGAGGCCAGAAGAGAGCATTGAATCCCTTGGAGCTGGATGTCTATGTAGTTGTGAGGTACCTGATATGGGTGCTGGGAACTGAACTCTGGTCTTCAGCCAAAGCAGTAAGTTCTCTTAACCAGTGAACCATCTCTCCAGGCCGGTATATGGTTTTATCCAAATGTCCCTCTCCCGAAGAGGACGCTCAAATCTATTACAACCTCATGTTAATTGAACTACACATTCAAACATCCCATGTCTGAATAAGATCAGGTTCACACACTGCAAATAGAAGTGAATTTTCTGGGAAATTCTGGAAAGTGTTCAGCCAAACGCCCTTCCCTAAAGCTTGATCCCTCACAGCTCTCTTACTTTGTGACCATAAAATCCTCTTATCTAAAGCTGGTTTTCTTCAGGTGTGTGTCATCTGCTAGCAAGAATCAGGACTAACTCAGGAACAATGGCATCCTTTATTCAGAGGACAAAATGGGAGGAGCACATAACCAGGGGTAGCCTGAGACACCCTTGCAGGTCTCATAGGTGGATCTGTACCTTTCCATTTATGACTTCAAGGATGCTGACTTTGGAGGTGAAGAGCAGAGGGGAAATGCCCCCAGTCTGACATTGGGAGTGACATCAGCGTTCTTCCTGTTCTCTGCTCATATCACTTTGGTGTTCCTGACAGTCTGTCTCTGTGGTCACCGATTCAGTGTACAGCATGATAGCATCTCAACATTCTGGAAGTACCATGGATGACTCTGGGATTGGAACTAGGGGTCCTCTCCACTGGAAAATAGAAACAGTCTATTGATGGGTAGAGAAAAGTCCTGGAAGGAGGGAATTACCCTTTTTTTTAAATTAAAAAATGTACATATCTTGGGTGTGGTCCAGGCTGCCAGGCTGGCCTCTTGCTCCTGCTGCCAAGTACCCCCACTAGCGTGCACTGCTTCTTCTGGAACTATAACCCAAAATAAACCCCACTGTCCCTAAAATATAGATTTATATATTTAGTGCACGTTTGTTGTGGGCTCATATGTGGAAGTCATAGAGAAACTTGAGGGAGTCAATTCTCTCCTTCTTTCTTTCTTCGGGTTCCAAGGATCAAACTCTGGTTGTCAGGCTTGGTATAGCAAACACCTTTACCCTATGAGCTAACTTGCTGGTCCAGAAAGAGGAAATTCTCATAACTTCCATATTCATGTCATAGAAACATACTGGAAGCAAAGGAAAAAAATTATATCTGGACTCTCCCCCGGAGACCCTGGGAAGAAGCATGGCTGAGATCGAGTCAATCAAAGGCATGTGTTAAGGTCCAGGGTCTCAAGAAGCAGGAGTCCAGACTGGTTTACAACTGTAGTGAGTTTCTGATGTGGCAAGAATATGTAGAGACGGATTAAAGCTGGGTGAGGATCAGCCAAAGGAGTCAGAAGGAAACAAAGGAAACAGTAGAAAACATACACGGCCCAACTCCAGAGAACGAGGCTAAGAGGGTTAGCACAGAGATGACGGGATGTCTGCAGGGTTCATCCAGATGCAGATGCTGAGGGAGCCGAGGAAGATGCTGGCATTTGATTGCCGCGGACATCTGTGCTGGTACAGACACCATCACCAATGTGCTAGGGGCACATTGCTGCACGTGACCAGTATGAAGGGGTGACAGATAGGTCTTTTCTGAGAAAGCCATTGCTTTGTGCTAACAAACAAAGTGAAGAATGGTGACTATTAATTTGTTGTGCTTCTCCCTGGCTTGACTAAGGGCTTAAGGAAGTTGCCTTCTTCTTTTTAACGTTGTATGGGGAAATAGAGTGCCCAGGTTTGTCTCAATGTGTTTTGTGGCAGAAAAACCAAGCTTGGCCCATCAGATAAAACATTACAGTTGTAAAAGCAATCTGGGCTCCTGCTTTTTAAGAGGTCTTGGAACATTTTCATTCTGTGTGAACAGAGTTCAGGTTGGAGTGACCAAGTTGATTGATGATGCTTCAGAACTCTTAACCAACTCCCTCACAGAGGTCAGTCAATAAGGAAATCAAGGTGCCGGAGAGGAGAAGTGCCTTGGATTGTGGTCGGCCGAAGGCTGTGAGGAAGCATCTGAGAGCCCTGGCTTCTTAGCACAGAGATTCATTACTACATTGTCCCCAAAGCTGGCATCTTGGTTCTGACCAGAGGACCCTGTTATAGGGTGACTTGTGTCTCCCAAATTCCTGTGTGGATGTCTTTATTTTTAGGACCTCAGAATGTGAATGTATTTGGAGATGGGACATTTAAAAAGGACCTAACTTAAAAGGAGGTCGTTAGGTGAATCTTAATCCCATAGGACTGCTGTACTGATAAGAATAGACTTAAACACATGTAACACATTATATAGATATATGGTGGTGTTTGTAATGGTGGTGGCAATGTGTGTGTGTGTGGTGAGTTAGATACGGAGAAAATTGTCATCTATGAGTTGAAGAGAGAGGCCTCTGAAGATACTGACCTTCTAAGCACCTTGATCTTGGACATTTGACTCTAGAATTATGAGGCTAGAAACTTCTGTTGTTGAAGCCTCCAGTCTATGGTATTTTATGGAAGTCCCACCAAGCCAATACAATCCTAGTTTTTATAGGAAGTTCCTTCTTTTGTAAATATTTATTTTATTTTAAGTGTGTGTGTGTGTGTGTGTGTGTGTGTGTGTGTGTGCGCGCGCGCACGAGTGCATGTGCTCTAGAGTACAGTGCCCTTGGAGTCCAGAAGAGGGAATTGGATCCCCTGGGGCTAGAGAGAAGGAGTTGGAGATAGTTCCAGTTTCCCAGCCCAGGTATCAGGATGGATGGTAGTGAGGAAGGGGGCATGGAGGGACAAGCAAGTGTGGGGAGACAGTAATGAGTTAGTGAACCCCAACAGCTAAAAACTAAGTGTCTTAGTCACTGTTCTATTGCTGTGAAGAGACACCAGGAGCAAGGTGGCCCTATGAAAGAAAGCATTTAATTGGGGTCTTGCTTACAGGTTTAGAGGTATACTTCATTACCACCATGGTGGGGAGCATGGGGGTGTGCAGGCAGGCACTAGAGCAGTAGCTGAGAGCTATATGCTGATCTGTGGTTGGGGAGGGAGGGAGGGAGAGGGAGGGAAGGAGGGAGGGAGAAAGAGAGAGAGAGAGAGAGAGAGAGAGAGAGAGAGAGAGAGAGAGAAAGAGAGAGAGAGGGAGAGAGAAGACACATAGGCTTAGTAGAGGCTTCTGAAGCCTCAAAGCCCACTCCCAGTATATACTTTCTCCAACAAAGCCATTCCTACTTCAACAGCCTCCTGATCCTTCTAATCCTTTCCAACAGTTCCACTCCCTGGTGATTAAGCATTCAAATATATGAGCCTATGGGGTCACTCTATTCAAACCATCACAGTGGAGAACTGCGACTTGGGAGGGCCCTCAGGCTTGGCATTAAGCACCTTTACCTACTGAACCCGGTTCTATCATTGACCTGGGATTACAGTCTTGGTATGTAGGATTACAAGGCCTGGCATCCAGCCAGACTTTTAATTAATTAATTAACCTCCCAAATGCTACTCCTGGTCCTCCCCTCACAGAGTCCCTACCCCCATTCCCTCATCCCTTTCACTTCGGAGAGGGTGGGGCCCCCGGGTATTCCCTACTCTGGCATATCAAATCTCTGCTAGATTAGGTGCATCCTCTTCCACTGAGGCCAGACAGGGCAGCCCTGTTGGGGAATGGACAACACAGCCAGGCTACAGCTTTAGGGAGAGACTCCACTCCAGTTGTTGGGCGACCCACATGTAGACTGAGCTGCAAGTCTGCTACATATGTGCAGGGGGCCTTGTTCCAGTTGCAGTATGTTCTTTGGTTGGTGGGTCAGTCTCTGAAAGCTCCCAGGAATCCAGGTTATTGACTCTTTTGGTCTTCCTGTGGGGTTCCCATCCCTTTCAGGGCTTCTAATCCTTTCCAACTCTTCCGTAAGAGTTCCAACCTCTGTCCAATGTTTGGCTGTGGGTCTCTGCATCTGTGTCAGTCAGCTGCTGGGTAGAGCCTCTCAGAGGACACTTATGCTAAGCTCCTTTCTGCAAGCATAACAGAGTATCATTAATAACGTCAGGGATTGGTGCTTGCCCACAGGATAGATTGCAAGTTGGGCCACTTATTGGTTGGCCATTTCTTCAGTCTCTGCTCCATGTTTGTTCCTGCAGTTCTTTCAGAAAGGATAAATTTGGGGTTTTGTGGGTGGGTTGGTGTCCTTATTCTTCCACTGGGGGTCCTGGAGCCAGGCTTTTTTATGTGGGTTCTAGGCATCAAATTTAGATCTTTCTTCAGGTTGTGGTATTGGCTTAAAAGAAAGAAAGGAAGGAAGGAAGGAAGGAAGGAAGGAAGGAAGGAAGGAAGGAAGGAAGAGAGAAAACAAGGAAAGGAAGGGAAATGTGTGAGAACTTTGAGTAAGTGAGCATCTTGAGCAGGTGACAACTTCATGGGGTGCCTCAGAGGTTATCTCAGAGAGTGTCTTAATTAGGGTTTAATTGCTGTGAAGAGACACCATGATCAAGGCAATTGTTATAAAGGCACACATTTAATTGGGGCTGGCTTACAGTTTCAGAGGTTCAGCCCATTATCATCATGGCAGGAAGCATGGCAGCCTGCAGGCAGACATGGTGCAGGAGGACCGAGAGTTCTACATCTTGATCCAAAGGCAGACAGAAGGAGACTGTCTTCTGTAGGCAGCTAGGTGGAGGCTCTGGATCACATTGGTCAGACTTGAGCATGCATATATATATATATATATATATATATATATATATATATATATATATATATATATACACCCACACACCCACACCCACACCCCCACACGTATGAGACCTCAAATCCTGGCCTCCACAGTAACACACTTCCTCTAACAAGGCCACACCTCCTTCGATAAGGCCACACCTTCTAATTGTGCTATTTCTCATGGGCCTACCACATTCAAACCCTCATAGTAGGCAAATGGGTTTCCTTAGCAATGCTCCTTAGCTGCCAACTGGTTGTAAAGCCTCTTTCCAGTCAGCTGCATCCTCAGCCTACTGAGGTGCTCGAAAATGTTTCTTAATTGACTGGTTGTCTCCAAACAGTTGAATGAGACTTGATGACCCAACTTCCGGTTGGGTCCAGTAGCCTGACCTTGAACCTGCTTCTCTGAAGGTCGTGAAGAAGGCTCCTTCCACCCTCTGCCACTTGAAGACCCGAATACAAGAACTAGCTGCACTTAAAAAACTCACAAGATTGACTCTGCAACTTCCGAAACATTCTTTTATTCTTTGCTGAGCCAAGTTTCTGATCTGCTAGCAGCTTACTTCTCATGAGGTGACCTAGAAGCGGCCAATGCCCTAGGGAAGGAGGCTGTCTAAACTTCCTCCTGTTTACTGACCTCTCACTTCCTCCTATCACAGCTGAGAGCCTGTCTCTTCCCAGGAGCCTTCCCGCACTAGGTTCCAGCAGGTTTCTGGACAGAACTTCAGCTTGGCAGATGCAGGGCCTGAGCTGGAGTACTGCCAAGGGTAGCTATGACTGTTGGCATGAAGCTTAAATCCACACTGGACTCCCTCCCGCAGGCCCCGCCCCGCCCTGCCCCGCCCAGCCCCCTGCAGTGCGTCCAGCTTAGCCTTTCTCTCCTTGCTCTAGCCAAGGCAAATGTGCAGGGGATTTGTGGTCAATGCTGTGCACGGATGTCTGAGATTTGAGCACTTAGCACTCAGCCGTGTGGACACACTCGGATTGTGGGAAGGTTGAGTGTCGACTGGAATTCTGGTTTCCTTTTGCACCTAGGTTTGTCTGATCCATCATTGTATGTGCCCTGTTTAAGAAATTCCAGAGCTCCCGCCCCCTCCTTTCTTTGTGCTTGAAGGAAAATTGAGAGCCTGTCTGATTGCCCAGACTGGGGTGTGAGTTGGGCCAAGAACGCCCTCTTAGATACACGCTGCAGTGACAACATGCTTCTCGAAGCTACTTGAAGCTTTGACTGACTTTCTTTAACGCCGTTGTCATTCATTTGTTACAAAAGTATGCAGACCTACTGTGCACTGGGGACCCCAATGGATGTTAAGGGAATAGTGCATCTGCCTCTGTTATCCTTGGGGTCTCCAGGGATCAGTAATGAATACTATGCTTCATGGATTCGATAGGAACGGAGCACAGCAGAGAAACTCCCAGTGCAAACCAGGGGAAGTTTCAGAAGACTTGCCATGGAAGCAGAGGCTGCAGGATGCTGACACAGGTAGGGAGGGTCAGATGATGCTGGCACTTGAGGCACTATGTATATCTGTCATCCAGGCATAGTATGGGATCCTGATGTATTAGGTTGGGCCCTGACCTATGTGTAGATGACACCAGTTGCAAGGGAAGAAGGGAAGACATTGGCCCATTAGCCTTTTCTTTTCTGTTAGGACATCTCCTCATCAGCACACTCTTAGAATGGGATTCCAGGGATGGGCTGTGGCTCAGTTAGTAAAGTACTTGCCTAGCATGCACAAAGCCCTGGGTTCAATTCCTAGCATCCCATGAAACCATTCAAAGTGAATAGTGCCTTGCAGTTTCAGAACTTGGGAAGTGGAGGAGGCAGGAGGGTTAGAATTTCAAAAATCTCAACTATGCAGGGGGTTCGAGGCCAGCCTGGAATACAGGAGACTCTAGTGGGGAGGGGGGTCCAATTCATTACAGCCATATCACTATGCCCAGGTAAGAGTTTGTGTAGAATCTAGGCTTTTGGTTCTGTAGAGTCAAGACTTGTTCAATGTCCTGGTAGACAGGCTTACTGCTCCCAAGTAAATGGAACCCTCCAAGGTCAGCCTCATTCATAAGCTGCAATTTCCAGACACCAAAATAAACTTCTTAGAGGACAAATGTCTGAGAAATCTGTGCCAAAGGCCGGAGAGCTGGCTCTGTGGTTAAGAGTGTCCACTGCTCTTTCAGAAGACCCTAGTTTAGTTCCCCACACAATATTGGGTGGCTAACAACCACCTATAACTCCACTTTCAGGGGATCTGATGCTGTCATCTAGCCTCCTTGGGCATTTTTACTCATGTGGCATGAGTATGCACACACACACACACAAACACACACACAAATACACACAGACACACACACACACACAATTTTTAAAAAATCTCAAAAACCTGTGCCGAGGGCAGGCAGACATGGAAAACATCGCCTCCTATTTTATGTCCAGAGACTTCGGGAAGTGTAGTTACACTTCTGTTATTGCAGGTGGACTGTGTAGGCAGTGTCTTCCTGTTATCTGCCAGGTGCTAAGTGCTTACCGAATGACCTCATAGCCACATGCTGGCATCGGAAATATTAGATTAAAGAACTTGTGTAGTGCCGGGCAGTGGTGGCGCACACCTTTAATCCCAGCACTTGGGAGGCAGAGACAGGCGTATTTCTGAGTTCGAGGCCAGCCTGGTCTACAGAGTGAGTTCCAGGACAGCCAGGGCTACACAGAGAAACCCTGTCTCGAAAAGCCAAAAAAAAAAAAAAAAAAGAACTCGTGTAGTGCCTGAAGATGAAAAAGCAGGGAAAGCTCACAGGACACATCATGTTGGCGCTTGGCAGCTCCTAACCATGTTTTGGCCTCCTGGAAGTCCTTGGTGTTCATTTTCTCTTCACATGTGGAACTGGGCTAACCTTAAGGCTCCTGCCTAATTCTTCAGGGAGAGAGGAGGACAGGGCTGCCTTCCACCCCCTTTCTTTGCAGCTAACATGGCAATATCTGATGAGGAGGGCCTGTGGCCTTGACACACGTATATAGAATGTCAGACGGTAATTTTTCAACTCTTGTAAGACATAAGAAATGACAAGACATAGACCTGGTTGGTGCAACGTTGGAGCAGCTTTGGGAGTTGCCTCATCTGACCATGATAAGAAACACACTGACTATTCTTCATAAAACATGCCATGTCCCCACAGTGCAGGGGATGGTGTCTGGGCTTGTGTACCCCTCTGTGTATACCTCACTGGCATGTCCCTGTGTGTTTGCCTGTGCGCATGCTCCTGGGGTCTCTGCAGTGTCAGTGATATACAATGTCCTAGTTGCTTTGGTGGTAGCATTACTGTCACAGCTGGGGATAAGGCTTTGTAATGTGACCTGTGGCTTTAATTCTCTGAGGATGGAGAGGCTGTCCTGCCCCTGGGTCGTTCAGTCGGACTGTGTCTCTTCGGAGAGCATGCGGGAGGAGCCGAAGGAAGGTCTCCTTGGAAGGAAGAGCATCCATTGGCCTGGGAAGTTGCTTTAGGATTCTTATTTTTCACCATCTGCCTCCCTTTGCTGGATACCTTTCCAGAGAAGGTACCTACCAGGACACAATGGCGTCTCTCTCAACATTCTAGGGAGAATCTGATATTGGCTTTATTTATTTAATTTTATTGACTGGTTTGATTGTTTTTAGGGTGCTATGGGTTGATCCCCTGGACCTCATGCCCACGACTCAGCACAATACCACTGTTTTGTAGTGCAGCCTCTATCGTGGTTTTACGAGGTGTAGGGAAGCTGGCACCCCTAGTCGGTGCTGGGGAGCAGTCGCAGTCACAAGTTCTCTAAAGGGTCAGAATCAATAGAATGAATATGTCTTCTTACATTGAGGACTTTTTAGATTGGTAGCACAGTTCGGTGTGGGGAGGTCAACAATGCTGTCTCACACTGGAGACGCCAAGCAGACGCTTGTGGCTCATTCCCTGAGGCTGGATGTCACCTCGGCCCCCAATCTGGCATTGAAGGTTTGGGGGATTCCTGAAGAGCCACTGGGCTTCTGGCTATGTCAGAAGCCAGAAGAATTTGTTTCTGATACCTGTAAGGGATGCATCTGCAACAGGATGGATGAACTTGTCATAACAGTGAAGGTAAGGGGCTGGAGAGATGGCTTAGTGGTTAAGAGCACTGACTGCTCTTGCAAAGGACCCAGGTTTGATTCCCAGCACTTACATGGAAGCTCATAACCATCTATAACTCTAGTTCCAAGAAAATTTAGTATTCTCCAGAATACTAGACTCCAAGGACACGAGGGCTCCAGACACACATGTGGAACACAGACACAGACAGGCAAAATATCATTATATATAAAATAAAATAAATCTCAAAACAACAACAACAACAACAACAAAGGCAAATAGGCAAAAAAGCAAAGTTTCCCTCTTCCATCTCCCTTAGAGCTGAGCCTCCACAGAAAGGTGCCGCCCATATTTAGGGCAGGTCTTCTGCCTTCTAATAATCTAAACAAGAAAATCCCCCACAGGAGTGCCTAGGCTTGCCTTTTGGTTGGTTCCAGATGCAGTCACATGGACAACCAGAATTAATCATCACGAGCACAGGGCTCTCGTCCTGTGTTTTGTGACTCTTGCAGGGCAAGCAAGACGGCACCACAAGGCAGCATTTGGCCAGAGGCATGCCTCAGTTCCTCACTGCTCAGTCCCAGTTCTAGGTTGTGTTCTAGTGCACCCTCAGGGAAGGCACCAGCCATTCCTTAACGGGCGACATGAAATCATTTGAAAAACTCAGGAGCTAGGCAAGGAAGATGTGGGATGAAATATCTGATCTGTGTTCTGGAAGAATCCACAGAGGGTGGAGAAGCTGTTGAATTATAAACATGTTTGCAACGGGCTGTGGTTAGTTCTTAGAGGAGAGGAGCGCAAGGTATCTGGGTGGCCTGATGACAGGTGGAATCCAGTCAATGGATTGGCTGGCTCTCTTCGGTAAACTGAAGTTCTCGGGGGGGGGGGGGGAGAGCTACACCTCTGTTGAAGGTGTGAGTTCTACAAAGACGACTGATGAGAACTTCCTGATTGTGGAGAGTTGGAATGTTGCAGCTCCAGAGCCAAATTATCTTGGGCCATCTTTAGAATTACTTTGTAAAGGAGGCATAATTTTAGCTTTTTTTTTTTTTTTTTTTTTGGTTTTTCGAGACAGGGTTTCCCTGTATAGCCCTGACTGTCCTGGAACTCACTCTGTAGACCAGGCTGGCCTCAAACTCAGAAATCCGCCTGTCTCTGCCTCCCAAGTGCTGGGATTAAAGGCATGCGCCACCACTGCCTGACTAATTTTAGCTTTTAATAGATATTTTTGCTTGAGAATTTCATACATGTATATTTTGATCAAGTTAAGTCTATGCTTCCCCCCTTCTTCATCACTGCTATTACCGCCAAATTTCATGTGTTCTCTGATGTTTTTTATAAACCTATGGAGTCTACTTAGTGCTTTTGGTATGTTGCATGAATGTGGGTCCATCCACTGGAGTATGGGTAGTCTCTCAGAATCTGCAGCCCTGAAAAATGTTGGCTCTTCATGTTCAAGCAGCCATGTATTGCCAATAGCTCTTCAGCTAGGGGCGGGACTTCCTGATGTTCTCCTCCTCCACGCTGGGATTTTGTCTGGCTTGATCTTATGCATGCTGTCACAACTGCCATCAGTTCATGTGTACAGCTCCCCTGTTCCAGTCAGGCAACACTGTTTCTCTGGAGTCGCCCTCCCCCTCTGTTTCTTCCCTCTTCTGTAGTGATCCCTGAACCTTGGGAGGAGCGCTCAGTCGTGGCTCATTGACCAGTTGTGGGTCCGTGTTAACCTCCTTCTACTTCGAGAAGAAGTATCTCTGATGAGGTTTGAGACATGCACTAGTCTATGGGCATGATGCTAATGAGGAGTTGGTCTAAGATGGTGCCTATTTAGTAGAATTTGAGATTTAAAAGTGGTTGGATTTGCTTTGTTTGGAGGAAAGAGAGATCATGCAAAATGGGAATGAGAGCTAAGCATATGGAACCTGTTTTCTGTGTTTCACAAACAAACCCACAGCCAGAGGGACCTCACATTCCTCAGTCTTTATCCTGACACCTAAGCTATTTTCTCGGTATCATTGCCTTAGTCAGGGTTTCTATTGCAACAACACGACCAAAAAACAAATTGGAGAGGAAAAGGTTTATCAAACTTATACTTCCATATCATAGTTCATCATCAAAGGAAGTCGGGACAGGAACTCAAACAGGGCAGGACCCCGGAGGCAGGAGCTGATGCAGAGGCCACGGAGAAGTGCTGTTCACTGGCTTGCTCCTCATGGCTTGCTTAACCTGCTTTCTTATAAAACCCAGGATCCCCACCAGCCCAGGGAAGGCACCAACCACAATGGCTGGCCCTCCCCCATTGATCACTAGTTAAGAAAATGTCCTACATCCAGGTTTTATGGAGACATTTTCCCAGTTGAGGTTCCTTCCTTTTAAATAATTATAGCTTGTGTCAAGTTGACATAAAACTAGCCAGAAAATATTCCATATCCATTGTCTCTTACCTGCTGGACTCCTATTCACCTTGTGAGGGACACTTGGGGCTCTAAGCCATGAGTGATTGTCAAGGTTTAAATAGCTTGTTTGGGTGGGGAAGCAGGTGCTTAACCCAGAGAGTTTGGCTACAGAACATGGTTTCTGCTACAGATTACATCTATCTTTTTATCATCTATGTGCCTATCTATCATCTATCTGTCTATCTATCATCTATCAATCATCTATTATCTTATCTATCATCTATATATCAACAATCTCCATCTATCTACCATCTATAAGCCCTACCTATCTTTCTATCTATCTATCTATCTATCTATCTATCTATCTATCTATCTATCTATCTATCTATCTATCTAACATCTATTCTGTGTGTATATTTCCATATGTGTGTGAAGGTCAGAGGACAACTTGGGGAATTCTGGTTTTTTTCCATCCACTGTTTGAGTCCTGGGGATCAAACTTGACCGTCAAGCTTAGCGGCGTGCTCCCAAACCCGCTGAACCATCCCCTCTGACTGAGGACCTGGTTTCTCACTGTTTTGCTGCATGAAGTTTGTGTCTACGAGGAGAGAAATATATTGTTCCTTTTCTAGTTTGACCAGTTCTGTCTTGGATTTCAGGTGTGTAGTGGCTCCTTTAATGACTAGTTTCTAATCTCCAATGAGAATGTCTCTCTTGGAAACACCCTCTTCTGAGGAGAGATGGCTCAGTGGTTGCTGCTCTTGCAGAGAATCTGAGTTTGGTTCCTAGAGATGATATCAGACAGCTCACAGCAATCTGTGATTCTAACATAAGATACACACAGACACACACACAGACACACACAGACACACAGACAGAAATGATGTCCCCTTCTGGCTTCTCAGGGCACTGCACATACATGGCATTTATACAGACAGACATACATGCACATTAATAAAAGTTAACTGTTTAAACTAGCCTCTGAAATTGGCCATAATCTCTGAGGAATTTCTTGTGCTTGAAGATGGTGAGCATGGAATTAGGAGAACAAGCCACTCTTGAGGGGCCTTATTTGTTAAAGTAGGAACTGGCTTAAGGGAGTTATTTCTTGTGTGCACTGTGCTTGGGAGTATATTCACACAGTCCAATTTGCAACGGGAAATAATTTGTTATAGAGAATGAGAACCTTTGTCCCCGCCATATGCATCACGGGGGAAGGAGAATAGACCAACGGTAATGGTTTTCATGCATACGGAAGTTATTTTAGGTTATGCCATTTGTCTGTCCCCTGACGTTTCAGTCTAACTGGTACTCAGGAGCATGGAAGCCCTTTACATTTTTTTGATCCTTGTTAACGTCACATTATGAACCCTAATTCTACCCATCTTCCTGCCCCCTCATATTTGCCCCCACCCTTGCAACCTCCCCTCAAAAGAAATTAAGTGAGATAAGATAAAAAAAATCTTGTGACAGAAGCTGTAGTGTGTCACAGTTTGCCCCACAGTATTGGTCCACACATCTTTATTTGCAAATGTTCATTGCAATGGGTCATTGGTCTGTTTCAAGGCCTCTGGCTTTTGCTACACTATCAATACTGGATCCTCACCGGATCTCCTCTTGGATACCCTGTTGTTGCTCCGTGTCACAGAGAAACTGCAGTTCTCGACCTGCAAGTCTAGCCCTTTCATGTGCTCCAGCAGGTCATAGATGGAGTAGGTGTTGGGGTGGCCCAACTCAAAGACCTGGATCTGGGAGGAAGCTGAGTTGGTCAGCCCACCAATTTGCCTGTGCCCACACCACCAGGGACAGCTCTCCAGCACTGTCCCAGCTAGCTCACCCAATGCTACAGCCAGCAAGAGGGCAGGGTCAGCTCTCCTGCTTTCATGTCCTTGGGCTGGATCACCTGTGACTTTGCCACCAGCTCTACTGTGCTTCCCAGGTGAAGTGCAAGGCCTGTTCAGTCAATGAGGTGTTGGGGTCAGCTCTCCAGTTCTTAGGACCTTGGGGTCAGCTCTCCTGCCTGCTGCAGGCAGTGAGGGGTAGGCGAGGAGGGCATACCCATCCATGGCAGACTAGGGGTGAGGCCAGCTCTGCCAGGTCACACTCTAGGGAATGGCTCACCTGCTTCCCTGTTCTACTGCCTCTCCCTTTCCCTGCAAGGTCAGCTCTACTGTGCTGCCCAGGCAAGGAGTGGGGCCAGCTCTCCCAAGTGTGGCAGCTGGTGAGGAGTGGTGCCAGCTCAGCACGGTGCCTCTGGTGGTAGAGCCTGAGACATCAACACTCATCCTGGCTGGCATAGGACCACAGACGTAGATATCACACATACCCCCCCCCCCCACACACACACACTTATGGCAGCATGGAACTGGATGTCCCCATGACCTCAGGTAGCAGCTCAGGCCACTCAGATGTCTGCCTGAGGCAGCACAGCCCTCAGATATCCACATAGCCCCTGGTGGTAGCCCAGACCACAGACATCTGCTTGGCCTTTGGTGGAAATTCCGGCCACAGACATTGACTCAGACCTCAGCTACAGCAGAACCATGGATGCCAATATGGCCCTTGGTGGCGCCCAGGGCAGGACCTCACATGGCCTCCTTATATCTGACTGTTCCTCACTGATGTTGAGTCTCCAGTTCCACCTTTCTCCACAGCGTATGAACCTCTTGGCTTTGATTTCTCTTCATCTCCCCACCGAGTGCTCCGTCTTTCCCATCTCTCCATGACACATTTATTCATTGTAGTGGCTCCCTTGCAGGTGCTTGGGTGTCTTTCTTCTTCACGTAAATTTCCGAAGCACTTTTAACTCCAGAGCATGGCACACTTTTCATGGAAATGGAAATTTAGAGTGTCTCTCTTACACACGCTATGCTTAAAGATTTAGTTTTAGCATCTTAAAAATGTGTTTATGTACGTGTCTCCGTGGGTCATGTGCATGTGAGTACAGTGTCCATGGCATCCAGGAGAGGGCATTGGTCAGCTCACAGTCACCTGTAACTCCAGATCCATAGCATCTGACATCCTCTTCTGGCCTTCAAGAACGCCTGAGCTCACAGGTATGCACACACACTTAAAAAACAGAGTATGGTGGCTCCTGACTGTAATCCCGTGGGAAGGTAATGGCCTAGGGTTAACAGAGGAAGGGTTGAGAAGAGATTCAACCAGAGATACCTCAGATGAAGATGAGATGTGTTGGCTCCCTCTCCTTTCCCAATCTGGTGCCATAAAGTCAACTGTCTCATCATCAACCCTAGAAAGAATTTACTATGGGCTTCACTCCTTGGTTGACCTTATAAGGTTTATCCCCAGGATCCACAGCCCCTGAGTATTCAAATGAAGTCGTTCAACGCTGCCCTGGCCAGTTGTACCTTGCCACACAAACCTTGCCCCAGAGACTCTGGCTACCTTCCAAGGGCATAAATACCCTTCCCTCCCACAAATAAACAAACCAATCGCTGAAGCTGTTCCTGGGTGTGTATTCTTTGCCCAAGAATTCACCAAAGCTGTGCATTACACCCACCTACCCCTGATAACCTTCCCTTCCTCCAACCCAGTCCAGTGTGTGATGGGCTGGCTATCCCCCAGCCTGAGGGGGAGAAGTGGACACAGAGCAGCATAATCCCAGCACTTGGGAGGTGGAGCCAGGATGATCAGAGGTTCAAGGCTATCTTTGACTGTACAATGAGCTTGAGGCCAGGATCTGGGCAACACAGTACCCTATCTTATGGTGTTTGAAGTAACAGATACATCCTTAAGGAACGTGTTAGTGGCTTTCTGTTGCTTCGATAAAACACCATGATCAAAGGAACTTAGAGGATGTCCTAGGTAGGGTTTTTATTGCTGAGATAAACACCATGACCAAAAACAACTTGGAAAGGATAGGGTTTATTTGGCTTACTCTTCTGCATCACTGTTCATCATTGAGGGAAGCCAGAGCAGGAACTCAAACAGAGCAGGAACCTGGAGACAGGAACTGATGCAGAGGCCATGGAGGGGGTGGTGCTTACTGGTTTGCAGAGCAGGAAGCTGAGAAATCACATCTTCAGCCACAAACAAGACGCAGAGAGGGAGACCAGGAAGTGGGTGAGGCTATAAACTCTCATACCCTATCCCACGGACTTACTTTCTCCAGCAAGGCTCCACCTCAAAAGGGTTCTACCATCTCCCCAGAGAGTTCACCAACATGAGCCTATGGGGGACATTGCTCATTTAAACCAGTGCAGTCAGAAGTTAATCAGTCTAGAAGTTAATCTCTATGAAGCTCAATTTTGAAAAAAAATTATCTGTAAATGTAGGCCTAAGGTTAATCTGGTCCAATTATTGGAAGATCAATAGATACAGTCTCTGAAAGTTCTGGAACATTCCTCTTCCCTCCTTACCCTACCTCTCTGAGAAGGGACTGTAGACACTCGCTTTGCAGTGACAGAGAATTACTTTCCTGCTGAGACTGGGGCAAGTTAGTGTGCAAACTTGATAACCTCCTTCTGTGGTGGTTAGTTTAAAAAGAAATCTATTTTACCTTATGTGTATAGGTGTTTCGCCTACATATATGTATATTCACCATATTTATATCTGGTGCTCCATAGTCTAGAAGAGGGTGTCAGGTCCCCTGGAGTTATGAGTGGCTGTGAGCTACTATGTTGATGCTGGGGATTGAACCTTGGTCCTCTGCAAGATTAGCAAGTGCTTTCAACTGCTGAACTATGTCTCTGGACCCCACATTGTTTAATTTTGAGTGCTAGCTTGATTAGATTAAGATTATACCTAGGCCATTAGTGTATATCTATAAAGGCATTTCCAGGGCAAATTAGCTGAGGAGGGAAAGCCCACCTAGAATGTAGTGGATACAGATTCAATAAAAAGGGGAAAGGTGAAAACTGGCTTGACTGCAGTTGTCCCCTTTCTCTGCCCCTGATCTGTCTAGCTGCTGTACATTGCTGCCACCACAGAGACACTCACTGCCTTCCTTCCCCATGAAGGACCACGTCCCCTTAAACTGTGAGAGGGCGGGGAGGGGATCCGTCCTCAGTAACAGGAAAATATTATTCCTGATATCTTGAATTTGCAGCTTAAGGAAGCCATTCCTAGGCAATGTATTGGAGAAGTATCATGCATAAGTTTCCGTAGAAAGGAAGGAAATGAAGCTCAAAGACCATCTGCCTCTCAGAGGTTTTCAGAATAAAGGCAGAGATGGGAGTCAAACAAAAAGCCAGGTTGCTTTTTAGTGAATAATATCCAGATGATTCTGTCCTCTTTCCCAAGAAGAATGATAAAGGACACACACTTTAGAAATAAAGCCATGGAAATGTGTTTAAGGAATGAGACCCAAATGCACTCTAAGTAAAACACAGGCAGCTTGTAAAAACATTTGGGGAATAAGAGGGGGATGGCTTAGTTTAAGTGCCATGCAAGTAGGCTTGCGCTAATAATCCCAGCTCTGGGGAGGCAAAGACAGGAGGACTTCCAGGGATTGCTGCCAGCGAGCCTAGCAAGCTTCAGGCCAGTAAGAGACCCGCTCCAAAGAAGTAGATGGTAGAAATGAATAAGATATATGACACAGTTGCTCTCCATCCTTCATAAGCATGTGTGCACGCACTTAGGCAATGTACGCATGCATGCATGCACGCACGCACACACACACACACGCACATACGCAAGCACATAGGCAGGCATGCTCACAGGCATGAACTCATACACGCATGCGTGCACAGGCACGCGCTCTTACATGCATGCGCACGCATGCACGTACATACGCATGTACGCACACACGTAGGAGCTGGCACGCGGGTACGCATTCATGCATGCTTTTATTTTTATTAAGTTTGGTTTTAAAACCAGGACTCGATGAAGCACACAAATTTCCCTTGACTTTCCCCCTTTTAAGACTATCTTCTAAAA
Source organism: Uromys caudimaculatus (assembly GCA_028551405.1). Taxonomy (NCBI): domain Eukaryota; kingdom Metazoa; phylum Chordata; class Mammalia; order Rodentia; family Muridae; genus Uromys; species Uromys caudimaculatus. The sequence goes on along the minus strand of CM052707.1, from coordinate 45,167,871 downwards.
ACTTCCTAAAATTATATGAAATGATCATATAATTGTATTGAAAAAGAACAAGCAGTGTTTCCACTCACGGGACGTCTGTCTCACCACATTTAACCACAGTGTAGGGGACACAGCTCAACGCAATGGGTGACCTGCAGGAGGTTCAGGCAGGTGGGCATCGTAGGACCTCATTGCTTTCTGTGTGGCCTCTGGGGGGGGGGTCCAGGCAATTTAAAATTACCAGAAAAGCTAACTGTAGAGATGGTCTTTTGAACTTTTTTCTCTCGGATTCCTTGCTGTCTTTTTCTCTGTGTGGTGGAACCTGCCAGATGAGGAAGCAGCCTCCCACGGGTTCCGACCACACCAGGCACAGACAGAGAACAGATGGGCTTACTTCCTTTTTGCCCTACTTAAAGAGGGACTTTTCTGTCTACCTTCTCATTTTCACTCTAGTGACCCCTTCCCAGGGGCTGCTTGATTTCGTCAGCTGTGACTACATTTGCAAATCATGCTTATTTTTGGTAACCCAAAGAATTATTTTAGGCAGTGAAGTGTTGGTAAGTGTTTAGCAGTGGACTCTAGGAAGCACACACACATATGTGTCCTAGTTAGTGTACATTGTCAACTTGACCCAGCCTAGATGCCACCTGACAGGGAAGCCTTGATTGAGGAATTGCCTAGATCAGATTGGTCTGTGAGTATTTCTGGGGAAGGGAGATGTGATGGTTATTCCTAGTTATCAACTTGACTACATCTGGAATGAACTAGAATCCAGAAATGGAGGGCACACCTGTGATCCAGATCTTGAGGCAGAAAGACACAGATTTATGACCTGGATCTTGACACGGGATAACACACACCTTTGATCCAGATCTTGAGGTATAGTGGCCATGAAAAGCTTAGGCCCAGGCAAGGTAGTACAGGCTTTTATCCCAGGAGACTGAGACAAACAGATCTGAGTTCAAGGCCAGCTTTCGATAGAGCAAGTTCCAAATCCAGACATGGTGGTACACATTTTTAATCTGGGCCATACCTTCTGTTGGAGACCTACATAAGGACCATGGAAGACGGAAGGCTCACTCTTCTTGCCTGCTTGTACATACTTGCCAGCACATCTGTTGGAACCTATTTCTTCAGGATTCCTGCTTATACAGAAGATCAGCTGAAACACCTTGCCACTTGGGACTGAGTGACTACTAGATTCTTGGACCTCCCATTCACAGCTGCCCATTGTTGGGTTAGTTGGACTGCAGACTGTAAGTCATTATAATAAGTTCCCTTAATATATAGAGACATTCCATAAGCTCTATGATTCTAGAGAACCCTGACTAATATAGGTGATTGTCTAATGGACCCAGCTTCCTGTAGATGGTACAATTTCCTAGATATGTAGTCCTGGGCTGAGTAAGGATGCCAGGAAGGCACAAGAGAGTGAGCAAGCCAGGAAGTGATCCCGCAAGCAGTGTGGCTTTATTGTTCCCACCTCCAGGTTCCTGCTCTGACTTCCCTCAGAAATGAACTGTGTCCTGAGAAGTGTAAGCCAAATTAACCCTTTCCGCCCCTACGTTGCTTTTGGTCAGAGTGTGTTAGCAACAGAATGAAACTGGAATAAGCATACAGGTTTGTCACAGTACTACCACAGTAAAGGCTGTATAGATAACTCATGCCTGTAACTGAAGCACACAAGAAGCTGTGCTATGTAGAGGGAGGGAATGAACGGACGGAGCGCAAGAGTATAAAAAAAAATACTTAAATCCACAAGGCATGGTACCTGAGACCAAACACTCTACTTAGGGTTGAGATCTTGAGAGAAAGTTGCCCCATAGATAGATAGGCTCTACCCAGATCTTTTTAGAGGCCAGTCAGTCAGTCTGTCTGTCTGTCTCTCTCATGTGTGTGTGAATTTATGTACATAACATATGGTGCAGTGCCCAGGGAGGGAAGAGGGCACCAGGTTCCCTAGAACTAGAGTTACAGGGAGCAATGAGCTGCTTGCTTTGAGTCCTGGGAACCAGACTTGGGTCTTCTGGAAGACAGCAAGTGCTTTTAACCACTGAGCCATCTCCACAACTCTCTTCACAGATCTTACAGCCAAGCCTGGATAGACTGACAGTATAAAAACTGTTACTCATAAGTAGTACGCAACATGGAAGACAGAGAAAGGCGGATTGTGTGACTCAGGGTTCTGACTACTTGGCCATATTCTGGGCCTACTTCTTCTAGACTTTTCCTGATCAGTGCCTAAAGGTCGTGGCCTGCTGTATAGGAGGTGGACGGTTTTTGTTATTCCCTATAATTTCAATCTTTTTACATCTACATCTTTGGTCATATTCTTTTCTCCCCCCCCATTCTTCCCTTTCCCCTCCCTCCCTCCCTCCCTCCCTCCCTCCTTCCTTCCTTCCTTCCTTCCTTCCTTCTTGGCAGGAGTATCCTCTGTAGCCCAGGTTAGCCCCATACTCAAGATCTTCCCATTTCATTCTCAAGTACCCCAGTATCATGGTTAATTTTGGCTGTCAGCTTGATGGGCAGGCTTCTGGGCACACCTGTGAGATGTTTCCTCCGTCAGTTTGATTGCAGATTGATAAGCAGAAAGAGTCATTCTAAATGTGGGCAGCACTTCCAGGTGGCAGCCCAGATAAAAGGAAGTCAGAGAAAGAAGTGCTTCTGTTTTCTGCCTGCTTGCCTTCACATCATGTTGTCAAGTTCATCCACCCTGCTAGCATCTTGCTGCTACAGCCATTCCCACTGACACCAGAACCCAGCTCCTTTAGCCGTCTAGCGAAGACAAGTGTCTCTCCAGGCCTCATGACCTGTGCTTATTGAGGTCTTGGCATCTGTAGAGTGAAGGCAGCTAGCATTGGAATACTTAGTTGGTATCATGTAAGCCAATCTAGTGAATTCCTTTTCAGTGTCTATTCATTCTCTTGCTTCTGTTTCTCCAGAGAACCTTGGCTAACACACAGGGTTATTATAGACCTATTCTTCCATGCCAAACATGGATTTCTTGTGGAAAAACTATAGAGTACAAGGGTGTGTAATTATTTTAATGCTCCTGCTCTATTTTGACCAAACTTTTTTTTTTGGTCTGTGCGCCCATGAACACCATTATACAACTGTATGTCTGTCACCTTGGCTGGCATTAAGGCCAATACCGATACTGGCATTGAAAAACTCCTTTGCAAATTTGATAGGTGAAACATATGACATTGCTGTTTTATAGTGGGGAAACATTTTCTCATATTTATTAATCATTTACATGTTTTCCTTCTGAATGGATGGCAATGGGACATTTTGAGAATTACTGAGGTAGGATTTTCAAAAAGACTAATAAATTGGTCATTTTTTTCTACCTTGACTTACAATTGGAATGAACCCATGGCCAATAAGACCAGAGATCTGAAGAACCTTCCAGGGTAAGTGAATCTATGTTTTATTCTGGACATATTATTTTTAATTGGTCAATTGTATTATTTTTTAAGTGCTTAAAAATAAGGTAAAATTGTAAGTATGAAAAGCAACCTGGGGTTATTGCTGAGAAGGGAAGAAATGACCCTCAGTATAATGAAGGTATCAGGGATGTGCTGTGGACCACATGCTTGTATCTTCCCAGAATTCATACGTTGAAGCCTAAGCACATAGTAGGATGTTACCAATGGGTAGGGAAGATGACTGAGTGCTGATGGTGGGGTCCTTAAGAATAGAATTAATGCCTGCTGTGGTTTGAATGAGGAATGTCCTGCATACGCTCATGTGATTATACACTTGGTCGCCAGATGGTGGCACTATTTGGGAAGGTTATGGCACCTCTAGGAGGTGGAACCTTGCTAGAGGAAGTATGGTTTTTGGGAACAGGCTTTGTGGTTTTATAGCCTGGCCCCACTTCCTGCCTTTTTTTTCTCTCTGTTTCCTGACTGCCTGGCAAGACCCACATTCCTATAGCCATGGCCTTCTCTACTCTGATGGACTGTACTGGTTTGGAATTGTAAGCTCACATAGGCCTTTTCTTCCTTAAGTTGGTTTTGTTGGGATATTGAATCCCAGCAACATAAAGGGAACTAGTACAGCATCCCTGTAAAAAGACACACAGAGATGATTGGTTTCTGCTCTCCTTTGTGTGCGGGTACAAGTCAGTCGCCTGCAAACCAGGAAGCAAGTCTTCCCCAGAGAGTCCACCTGCCTTGATCTTGGACTTTTTAGCTTCTAGAATTGTGAAGGAGGAAATAAATCTGTTGTTGAATCTTTGATCAGTAGTATAGTAGGACAGCAACCGGCACTAAGAAATCCATATTAATTGGAGAAAGAGAACCAAATTCTCATATGAAATTATGCAGTGTGTCTTGTATTAGTTACTTCTCCATTGTCATGATAAAATACCCAATCAAAAGCCCCATAGTGGGGGAAAAGATCAAAAGCACTGTAGGGGGAGAAAGCAGTGTTTTTTGGCTTATAGCTCCAGAGGGATAGAGTTTATCCTGGTGGGGAAGTCATAGAGGAGGAGCAGGGGCAGGAAGTTAGCTGGTCACATTTCCAGCTACACACAGGAAGTAGAAAGGGAGAACAGGAAATGAGACAAGCCTACAAAGATCCCAGAGTCCATCCTTAGGTACACACTTCCTCTAGCTGCTAAAGGTTGCACAACTGTCTAGACCAGCAGCTCTAACTGGGAACCATGTGTTCAAATATGACAGCCTTTGGGGGAATATTTCTTATTCAAACTACTGCATGTGTATGAAGAGATCCAGTGGAATAGTTGGGTCAGGGGATATGGAAGCTGAGATAAATCTTATAAACTATTATCTATAATGCAGAGACCCAAGGAAGATGGTGGAGTGGTTCAAAGACCTAAGAGCCAGGAAGTCAGTGGCAGAGTGTCTGTTGTGTATCCAAAGACCCAAGAACCAGGAGTGAAGAGGATGGGCAAAAATTGATGTCTTAGCTGGAATAGTTGGTCAGAGACAGGGTGCAGTTAGCTTCTGCTGCCCTGTTATACTCAGCTCCCTCTTGCCTTAGTTTCCTTTTCCAGTGATATGATACTTTGATAAAAGCAACTTAGAAGAGGATGGTGCCGCCCACAGTAGGCAGGCCTTCCTACCTAGTTAACTTAGTTAAGATAGCTAGCTACCCACAGGTATGCCCAGAGCCAGAGCCTAGTAAGTGTAGATTTTGTCAAGCTGCCAACACTAACCTGGAAGGATTAGAAGGTGCTCGTGCATCTAAGGCAGGACAGGGCCATCTACCCAGTCCATTGATTCAAATGCTGTTCTCTCCCAGGAACATTTTCTTAGACACACCCTGTAATGGTTTTTGACCAAGGCTGAGTTAAGCATAAAATGTATTATCACATCATGACACTTGGTGGTTGGTTAGGAGAGAAAGGTTTTGTTTCTCTGAAATAGAACAAGTTCTATTAAGGGCTAGAGAGATGGCTCAGAGGTTAAGAGCGCTGACTGCTCTTCCAGAGGAACTGAGTTCAATTCCCAGCAACCACATGGTGGCTCACAACCATCTGTAATGGGGATTTGGTGCCCTCTTCTGGTGTGTCTGAAGACAGCGACAGTGTACTCATATACATGAAATAAATAAATAAATCTTAAAAAAAACCAAAACAAGTTCTATTAAAATTTAAATTACATTTCTTTACTCTACATGCGCGCGCACACACATATGAATTGACACACATGAACACATTTCACAGTACACAGGTAGTTGGATCTCTCTTTTTGTCATGTAGATCCTGGGGATTGAACTCAGGTTGTCAGGCTTGGTGGCAAGCACCTTTACCTGCTGAGCCATCTTGATGGCCCCTATAACTTCTCTCAAGTAAATATTCACCTATTGACAATACTACCAGCCAGTTTATGCCATTCTGTCTCCTTTCTATCTTTAAATGTGCTTTTGTGGCTTTTCTAGTCCTTTTTGCATCTAGTATTTTTTTTTTCTTTTCTCAGTCATAAAGTAACATTTTTCTTCAGGACTTGGCTTGATCGTCAAAAGGAACATTCATCTCTTTGAATATTGTATGAGCCTTTTCTTGTCCCATAGCTATACTTTTGATTATTATGGAGTCTTTCAAAGTTACATAAAAGTGAAAAATATGTAAACTCACATGAGTCTGTTGTCCATCTTCCACAAATAGCATGTGCTCGCCAGTCTGATTTTCTATTCCTGCCCCCCATGCCAACACACGCATGTGCGCGCGCAAGTACCCATGTGTGCAATAGAAGATTGAAGAGAATATTTTTGGTCTTCACCACCTCTGGTCTCTCTGTGGCATGAGTAGAGGTGGGCTCTTCTGCTTTGGCCTTGCCCTCTTGGACTCCACACTCTGTAGGTATTATTGCTGCCTGAATGAGTTCACAGTTTAAGGCTACAGTCCATCATGGTGGAGAAAGCATGGCAGTAGGTGCGAGAGGCAACTGCTGACCTTCCATCAGCTGTAGGGAAATACAGAGATCAGTTCTGGTGCCCAGCTCACTTTTTCCCTTTTATTCAGTCCAGGACTCCAGTGCATGGATGGTGCTGCCCACATAGAGGGCTGCTCTTTCCTCTTCAGTTAAACCTCTCTAGACAGGGCCTCACAGACACTCAGGTCTGCTTCTGTGAGGTCATGGTAAGTCTAAATCTCATCAAGCTAGCAATCAGATTGTTACATTACATTTGCCGGACACACTTTTTCTTCCAGGTCTTCTTTTGTTTGAGTCTCTCTCTAACCCTGTCATCAAGTATCAGAGCCCTTCAAGACTCAGATCTAGCCTTGTTTCTCTCCTCACTCCTCTTTCCAGGACACCTCATCCACATTTGTAGCTTCAGAAATAATTCATAAGTGGATGACCCCAAATTTACTTTTCCATTCCAGAGTCTTCTTTTGGCTAGAGACCACATTTCCAGCACCCTTTTTTTTTTTTTTTTTTTTTTTTTTCATTTCTTGGGTTTTCCTTCAGGTACCTTCAAATAAACTCATGACTCTGAAACCAAACTCACATTCTATTTCTGCCTTGCCTCCTGCTGCTGAACTTGGGTTCTTTCCTGTGTTTGTGATTATGCAAACAGACGACATACTATCTTATTGGCCAATCCACAGGCCTTAGGTCATTGCTGCCATTGTTCTGCCTTCATTCCCACAGAAGACAAACTCCTAAATTCTCTATAATCTCTACTCTTCTATCTCTCTCTCCCTCCAACCCAAGAGTCTCTTCCATTCCTGCCATATTTCTTTGGGCACAATTCTTCTCTGGGTCACTGAGTCTGTTTAGTTCCTGTTTGCCTCCTGAGCTCTTATATGCCCTCAGGGAAATTCCTTCTCAGCCCCTGATCTGTCTTCACCCTGGACTTCTCTGGCATGGTAATGGAGGCAGTTAGGTAGCTAGGTGGTGGGTTATGTAATCCAACCTTTGGTCTCTGTGCTGTGGTTGTCCTGCCAATTAAGGTGGAAACAGTTGGGAGGTTAAATTAGAATTGCAGGAAGCTTTCTTGGCCACATGCCACACCTCAGTGCGTAGGAATAGTGGTGACATCCTAGTCTGAGGGATGAGGAAGAGACAGGAACAGACATAGACAGAGAGACCGAACAACAGAGTCAGAGGTAGACATAGACAGACAGAAGACAGACAGACAGACACACAGAGAGAGGCAGAGATAGAGAGACACAAAGAGAAAATAACAGAGTCAGAGATAGAGACAGAGACAGACAGCAGACAGACAGACACACACACACACAGAAACAGAGAGAGACAGAGACACAGAGAGACAGGGAGTCAGAGAGACAGAGAGACACAAAGAACAACAGTCAGAGATAGACAGACAGCAGACAGACAGGTACACACACACAGAGAGACAGACAGACAGAGAGAGAAAGGCAGTCACAGACAGAGGGAGACAGAACAACAGAGTCAGATGGACAGAGACATACAGTGGACAGACACGCACACATGGGGGTGGGGCTGAGTTTCTCTTCTGTCTTCTGTTGGTTCTGACATTGATGGGGAAAATGTTATTGGGATGCGGATAAATGACCTTCTCATAGTGACCTCTGCCCTGTGCTCTGAGAGATCACGCTCTGCCCTGTTTAACAAATTTAAAGTACATTTCCTTATTCATTTATTTATTATGTAGGTGTGAGACAGAGAAGAGAAGAGGAGAGAGGGAAAAGGGGAGGGAAAAGGAGAAGGAGAGGGAAGGAGGAAGGGAGAGAGAGAGAGAGAGAGAGAGAGAGAGAGAGAGAGAGAGAGAGAGAGAGAGAGGACAGTTTATATGGAATTGGTTTTCTTCCTCCGCCCTGTGGATTTCAGGCATTGAATTCAGGTCATCAGGCTGTGTAGCAAGCCTTTATGTGCTGAGACATCTCCCTGGCTCTTTTTGCCTTCTTGTGAGCCTTTGGTATTTTTCTTCAGCATCTGCCCACAAATGTCAAAGATCCATATTTTAAATTTTTGTTGCCATCCAAATTTCCTTCCTTGCCAAGTTTTTCTCCAGGGTGAGTAGGGAGGACCGCTGAGGCTCCGCTTCTTTACTCATCTGGGAGTAGAGGTAGAGACATGGGAGAGGACCCTGCCTGGTCCTGAGGAAGCTGGGGTGGGACCCCTGCCGGGTTATACTAGAATGCACTTCCAATTTCTTTTTCTTTTTTTTTTTTAAATTATTTATTTATTTATTTATTGATACTTTATTTACATTTCCAATGTTTCCCCCTTTCCAGGTCTCCTCTTTGGAAACACCCTATCCCCTCCCCCTCCCCCACCTCTATGAGGGTATTCCACCTCCCACCCACCCGCCCACCCACTCCCATATTCGCACCTTGACATTCCCCTTTACTGGGGCCTCTAACACCCTCAGGCCCAAGGGCCTCTCCTCCCCTTCATGGTCAACAAGGCCCTCCTCTGCCACATATGTGGTCTGAGCCATGGGTCCCTCAATGTGTATTCTTTGGTTGGTGGTCCAGCCTCCAGGAGGACGGGGTGTGTGTGTGTGTGTGTGTGTGTGTGTGTCGGGCCAGTTGACACTGTTGCTCCCTCCATGGGGCTGCAAACTCCCTCAGCTCCTTTAGTCCCTTCTCCAACTCCTCCATCTGGAACCTCACTCTCAGTCCCGCGGTTACTGTTAAGTGAAACTTGGGTATTCCCAACATTTGGGCTAATATCCACTTATCAGTGAGTACATACCATGTTCGTTCTTTTGTGACTGAGTTATCTCACTCAGGATGATATTTTCAAGTTCCATCCATTTGCCTGCAAATTTCATGAAGTCATTGTTTTTAATAGCTGAGTAGTACTCCTTT
>CM052707.1:45126473-45158118 GCA_028551405.1 Uromys caudimaculatus | reverse complement strand
GAGGGATCTTTGTCCCGGCGCTGATTAGGTGTGGGGCCCTGTGGCCCAAGCTGAGGTTTCCGGCCGTCGCCGGAAGCTGCTGGCGGTCAGTCTCTGTGGCCTGGTGAGCTGGGGGGCATGTCTTTGGCCCTCTGCTGGGTCTTGCAATCTCCAGTGAGGGATCTTTGTCCCGGCGCTGATTAGCTGTGGGGCCCTGTGGCCCAAGCTGAGGTTTCTGGCCGCGCCGGAAGCTGCTGGCGGTCAGTCTCTGTAGGCCGCAGAAAGCGGGCAGAGTCAGTGAGCTCTGGGGACGCGTTGCCCCTGCTATGAGCTTTTCTGCGTTCCTGGGAGAGAGAGGATTGTCTCCCGGAGCTGCCTGTCTATGGAATCATAGTGTCCCAGGCCTACTTTGAATTTTTAAAAAATGATTTCTGTGGTGGTTTAAATATGCTTGGCCCAGGGAGTGGCACTCTTTGGAGATGTAGCCTTGTTGGAGTAGGTGTGGCCCTGTTGGAGTAGGTGTGTCACTGTGGGCATGGGCTTTAAGACCCTCATCCTAGCTCCCTGGAAGCCAGTCTTCTGCTAGCAGCCTTCAGATGAAGATGTAGAACTCTCAGCTCCTCCTGCACCATGCCTGCCTGGATGCTGCCTTGATGATAATGGGCTGAACCTCTGAACCTGTAAGCCAGCCCCAATTAAATGTTGTCCTTCTGAGACTTGTCTTGGTCATGGTGTCTGTTCACAGCGGTAAAACCCTAACTAAGACATTATCACACTTATTTATTTATTGGCTGTATGTTTGCATGGTATGTGTGTGTGTGTGTGTGTGTGTGCATGCCCATGCCACAGGACATGTATGTAGGTCAGAGGGCAACTTATAAGAAGTAGTTCATTTTCTCTTCCCACTGTGGATTGTAGGATCAAACAAACTCAGGTTATCAGGCTTGGTGGCAGTAATCATTATCCACTGACTTATCTTGCAGCACCCCTTTCTATTTTTAAGGTACTATTTATATTTCTTTCAGGAACTCTTTGTAGCTTTTGTTTGCTTTCTGAGACAGGGTCTCAGGATATAGCCTTGGCTGGCCTGGAACTCACTATGTAAACCAGGCTGTCCTTGAACTCATAGAGAGCCAGTGCCTCTACCTCTTAAGCAATAAGATTAATCACACGCATGACTCCTTCATGTATGACTGTGTGAGGCTAGAGAGGCGTGGGACTAGAGGAACCAGTCTATAGCAAGAGTGAGGTTGCAATAGGTCCAAACCTTGGCAATCTCATCCTGAGACCGGCAGGAGTAGGACTATTTTCCTCCCTGCTCTGGGCCTGCATGTTCCCACACACGTAGCTTAGGACCGCCCACCTCCGCCACCCTTCAGGTAGTCACGTGGCCTGGTGGCCTGATTACAGGATGCCCAGGAAGCACCTGGAATTCCTCTTCATGCAAATGAAACATGCCCAGGACCTTGGCACCAGCCTGTAATATATACTTACCCCCAAAACCTCTACCCACTCCCAAGGTTTATATAGCCCTGTTGCCTCCAATAAACGAGAGCTGGTTCACTGAAAACTGCCTCCAGAGAAGGCTGTTTCTCCCACGCTCATGCCTGACTGAGTTCCTGTCTGACCCACCTGCCCGACCAAGCTTCTTTCCAGTCCGGCCTGATGTAGCAATGGTGCCTGGGTATCCTGAGGGCAGAAGTAGACCCTGGCCACCATGACTGCCTTGTAGGTTTTAGTACACACATCTTGCATCTTCTTGGCCAAATTTATTCACATCTGTCTTATTCTTTTTGATGGTATTGTACCTAGAATTGCTTTCTTAATGTCCTCCCTGTATCACCCATTGCTGCTGTGTAGAAATAACTGGCTGTCTTCCTGGATTAGTCAGCAACCTTGTTGAATTATTTGAATGGTTTCTTGTGGTTTTCTTCATATGCAATCATGTAATAGTTCTGTTTCTTTTAAGTTATCAATTATTATTTTGTAGATCTGCATGTTTTACCTCTGTATGTATGTGTGGCATGTGCATGCAGTGCCCTTGGGTGCCAGAAGAGGGCACTGTTTCTCCTGGGACTGGGATTACAGATAGTTTTGAGCTGCCATGTGGGTATTTGGGGGTTGAACCCTAGTCCTCTGAAAGAGCAGCCAGTGTTCTTAACTGCTGCTTCTCCACTCCACTCATTTCTTCCTTTTAAATGAAGAAGATTCCCCCCCTTTTTTATTTGTATAATTGTTCTGGATAGAATCTTAAGTACAGTGGAGTAGAATTGGAAAAAGCAAATATGTCTTTGGCATTTCATCTGGCTGGGTGTTAGTTAGAAATTCACAAATGCTCTGATGCACACTGAGAAAGTTCTATTTTTCAGTTTGTTGGAATTTTTTTCATGAAAGTCTGCTAGAGTTTGCTAAATATTTCTCTATATAAATTCACATGGCCTTGTAGAGTCTTATTGATTGATTGATTGATTGATTGATTGGTGTTCTCACACAGGGTTTCACTGTGTAGTTCTGGCTATCCTGGAACTTGTTCTGTAGGCCAGGCTAGCCTTGAACTCACAGAGATCTATCTGGTTTATTTTATTTTATTCTTGTTTACTGGACCCGATGCTCATGGTGTATAAAGTTTTATTTTATTTTGGGGGTTTTAAAGACAGTGTTTTCCTGTGTAGCCCCTGCTGTCCTGGAGTTGGCTTTGTAGATCAGGCTGGGCTTGAACTCACAGAGATCTGTCTGCCTCCCCCTCCCTCGTGCTGGGATTAAAGGTGGGATTAAATAAAGACCACACCTGGTCTTTATTTTTTATTTTTGAGGCAGATCTAACTGTGTTGCCCAGGTTTGGTTCTAAGTTAAAGTATCCCTGCTTCCACCCCTGAGTGTGGGTAAGCTGATGTCACACAGTTCCTGTGGCTCCCTACTCTGCTCTAACCCACTTACCTCAGGAAGACGAGTGTTTATCTTTCAACACTTGCTGACTCATTTACACTTCTAGTCATTGATCCCTGGAGCCCCTGGTTCAGAGTTCAGCATGGCTTCTCTTCCACTGTACTTTTCTAATATATATATATATATAATTAAAAATTATGTGTTTATATATAATATATATACTAATTTATATATTATATTTTATGTATATAATATATGTAATACACATATATTTTATATATAATAATTTATATATTTTATGTTTGTATAGTATATAAAACACACATATTTTATACATAATAATGTATATATTATATGTTAAGTATATTATGGTATATAAAAATATATATTGTGTAAAACATATACATATATAGGTATATAATACTGTAGTAATTTTTTTACTACAGGATTTTAATTGAATGATACTTGTGTCTTGGTTAAGGTTTCAGTGGTTGGGGAGAGAAATATACAGATGTGGAAAATATTAGTGAGCCGAGGTCTTCCGGTGTATGTACAAAGGTTAAAAAAAAATCATCTAATTTTGGTTTAAGCAACAAAATAGGCAACAGTCCCATTTATTGACAGCCCAGGAGTAAATCTGAGAGAAGAAAGAAACAAGGAGGTCAGGGTGAGTTGTTAACTAACCCTGTTAACTAGGGAAAATAAAGCATACATTTAGAGTGAATGGGATAGCACTGAGGTGGAGGGTGTTGTCATATAAATGCTGCTGTAGCTTTAGCTGTCAACTTGACCCAAACCTAGAGCCACCTGGAAAGAGGGAATGGTCTAGATCAGACTAGCCCATGGCTGTGTCTGTGAGACATTTTCTTACATGTTAATCAATATAGGAGGGCCCAGCCCACTGTGGGCAGTGCCATCCCTAGGCAACTGGGCCTGGGTTGAGCAAGCCAGTGGAACAAGCCAGTAAGCAATGTTCCTTCATGGTTTCTGCTTCAAGGCCTTGCTCTAAGTTCCAGCCTTGGCTTCACTCTGTGACAGACTCTAAACCCATAAGATGAAATGAACTCTTCCTCCACAAGTTGTTCTTGGTCAGGATGTTTACCATAGTAACACAGAACGTAAAGTAGAACATGTGTGTGGAGGCTTGGGAAGAAGATGGAGCTGTAAAGAGAGGCTGCATCTGTACAGCCACGAAGGAGCCTGGGAATCTGTCTAAAGAGCAGAGAAAGAGGATAAAGAAAAGTAGGCGGCCCTGCAGTCGGGGTCTTCATTTCTGTGAAGAGTGGTCCACAGCATTGAAAGTTGCAGGGGATCCAGCAAGGTCAGGCTTGAACTGTGACCTCTGTACTGGGCTGCTAGAAGGATCTTGTTTTTCTTGGTGAGAGAAGTTTCAGTGGGAGAGACGGACGTCACAGTGAGTCATTTGATTATCCAGAAGTGGTGCGAAGGTCATGAGAGCAGGCACTTTTCCCCCAAGGGAGCCTCTTATACTGACTTCTGTGCTGTTTACTCCTGAAGGTCTTCAGTTCTTCCCTCCCTCCCTCCCTCCCTCCCTCCCTCCCTCTGTCACTTCTATGTGTGACGTATTTATATGTGTATATGAGTATGGGTGCACACATCTGTATTGGAGGAGTGTGTACTCTGCCCCTTATTTCCTGGATTGATCAATATCTATCTATCTATCTATCTATCTATCTATCTATCTATCTATCTATCTATCTATCTATCTATCTAGAGTTCAATGATTCAGCTAGACTGTCTGGCCAGAGAGCCCCTGGATCCATCTGTCTCCATGCCCTCAGTCCCTCATGGCTGCCACATCCAGCTTTCTGTGTTGGCCCTGGCATCTGAACTCACATCTCCAGGCTTGGGTCCCAAGCGCTCTAACCTCCTCAGCCCCTCTTATGTGTTGGCCTTGGAATATTTGCCTGTCCTCATGGGGCACGATGTGCACTTGCATATGCCTCCCAGTGTACCGTTGGTTCTTTCGTTCTCAAAACGCTGTTTTTAACTCTTTCTCTTACTGTGTTTTGGACCATCGCTTCCACCTGTTTGCTTTCTTGTCTGAAGGCATATCCACTTGTTAGCAGAATCCCTGTCATCTACGGCGCCTGCCTGCCTACATCTCTAATATCCTTGTTTTAATTTGCATTCGATATTGATGCTAATAATGGGCATTTAAACTTCTGTCAGTGAATCTTAAATGAATCCTGTGTCTTTTAGTCAGAAAGACAATGTTACATCTTTCCCATGCACCCTCTCTTTTATCATACATGTGTGTGCTTGTGTGTGTGTGTATGTGCACATATGCAGAGGTCAGAGGGCACTTTCCGGTATCATATTCAGGAACGCCGCCTCCTTTGCGGAGGGCCTTTCACTGGCTGAAGCTCGTGCGTTGGCCGGCCTGGATGGTTAGTGAGCCCTAGGCATCCTCCTCTGCCCCCTGCTCTGCCTCTCAGCACCGTGGTTACAAGCACACTGTGCTGTGCCTGCCATTGTTACATGGAACCTCAAAGTTGAACTTGGGTTCTTGTGCTTTTGAGGAAAGCGCTTGATCAACTGAGCTAACATTCCCAATGCTGTTTTTTTAAAAATTATAATTAGCATATGGATTTATGGTTATGGCAGATTGTTTCATTTCATAAAAGATAATGTTGTTTGTATCTAATCGGCCATGAGAGGGAGATCTTTTAAGAACTCTTCTATTTGCTTCTCTCTATTTTTTTCTAGTATATCACTCTGTACCCCTGACTGGCTTGGAATTCATTATGTAGCCCAGGCTGACCCAAACTCACAGTAGTCTTCCCACCTCAGCTTCCCAGTGCTTTGATTCAAGGCATGGGGCATCGTGCCCAGGTTATATAGCCCTGATTGTATGACTTTCTATTGCAGTTCTTTTATTCAGGAGTCTGAATGTAAGAGTGTATGATGCAAGACTTGGGGACAGCTCAATCAAGAAAGATCTGGGCATGGTGTCAGATTTGTAATACCAGCTCTGGGGAGGTGGAGACAGCAGGATCCCTAGGGCTCACTAGGCAGGCAGCCTAGAGAGTCCCAGGTTCCAGTGAGATACCCTGCCTCAAAAGCAAGGGAGGATGCCTCCTGAAGAACAGCATCTAAGGTTGATATCACACACACACACACACACACACACACACACACACACACACACACACATGAACAACACCTAAGATCTCTTTCTCTCTCTCTCTCATGCATGTGTACACACACACACACACACACACACACACACACACACACACACACACACACACACCATACAAAGAGTGTGTGTTGGAACTGTCATATGCTTGCTCTGTCTTTGTCTATTTTATGAAATCACCTGTGACAGTAACCGAGGAAGGAAGGACTTCCCGGGGCCGACAGTGATGCGGAATTGTGCTGGGCTGTCTGTGGTGATGTGGTGATAATGGGTGGGACGAATGGCTCTCTCCAGCACTATATTATGGTGTGGAAAGTGCACACACTCCAAGGGACAAATGCCATTTATTATTGAACGTGAGATGGTGGCTCAGATGTAGAGGTCAGAAGAGAAAAGCAGGGCTAGGAAAGGCCGTTCACAACCAGCGTCGTTGCTCCGTTCTTCTGTCTCCCTGTGGCTGTCACACTGCATCTTGTCCTTCATGACCCCCACTACCACCCTCTCTCAGAACAGCAAGGATTTACTGGAAAATAAAAACTTCGTTTAAAAAGTAATTTATCATTTCTCCATGTGTCTGAGTTTTCAAGGACACGGGTACAGAACACTCTGTTCCGAGGACCGCACCATCATCTAGCATGTAGGCGTGTCCTCTTCCAGCCTTCAGGGTAATCTAGACCTTCTGTATGGGCTTAGAAACATGACTTCTGTTTGACTCAGTTAGCTTAGCAGCCACACTGGATAACATTCTTCTGGCATATATATACTATCTACCTATCTATCTATCTATCTATCTATCTATCTATCTATGCTCTGTCTTTACACATACTGGAAGAGGGAATCAGATCAGATCATTACAGGTGACTGTGAGTCACCATGTGGGTGCTGGGAATTGAATTCAGGACCTTTGGGACTCAGTGCTCTAACCACTGAGCCACCTCACTAGTCCAGAATATATATACTTTTAAGGCTAACTTCTTTTAACTGTAGCATAGAATGTTCTGTGATATTTCTCTCCCTCTCTCTCTCAACTTTTTTTTTTTCATCGTGAGGTCTTTTAAAGGTCAGATCGTGACCATTCCAGTTAAATGATCTCTCTTTGTAGAACTCTTTTAAGGGGGAAAAAAATCCCCTTTGACTCTTACTCCTTGCCTCTCTTTTTCAAAGATTTATAATATTTTTGAATGTATATGTATGTGCATATGGAAGCCAGAAGAATTCTTGGGAGCTAGAAATACAGGTGGTTGTGAGCTGCGTGGCACGGGTGCTAGAAGCCGAACTTGGGTCTTCTGCTGGAGTAGAGAGGGCTTTTAAATGCTGAGTCACCTCTTTAGCCTCTCCACATGAAATTCTGTTGTCTGTCTACATCTTAGGTTTTTAGCATATATTCTTACTAAACATTCTATGATACCAGCCTCCTTAAATGGTTTGTTTTATTTTTTAAAATATGAGTGTATTTTACTTGCGCAAAGTAATGTGTTCCCTGATGGCATGTCCACACATACATATAATGTGCCTTGATCATCTTCACCCTCCTATCCTTGTCCCCCTCTCTCTTCTTTACCGTCTTTATCCGTAATAATCCTGGTGATTTTCACACCCTCCCCCAGATTCCGTACATGAGAGACAGCGTGTAGTACTTGCCTTTACATCTAGCTTATTTCACTTAGCAGGATGCTCTCCCGTTCCATCCATCCTTCTGAGAATGACCTAAGCTTGTTCTTTATGGCTGAGCTGAACTCCCTAGTATCTAATGTATACCATGTTTGTCTATTTATCCACTGATGAGCGTGGGTTGGGCTCACACTTGTGACGGTTGATGCCATGAACCTGGGAGTACAGGTATCACATAGTCAGCGGACTTTGATCGTTTTGGGTACATACACAGGAATGGCGTGGCTGAGTCATATCGTGGTTCTGTTTTTAAGTTTTGAGGAACCTCTGTACTGATGTCCATGGTGGCTGGACTAATCTACACTTCCACCAGCAATGGAGAAGGCTCCTTTTTCTTTCATTCTCACCAACAAGTTTTGTTTTTTGTTTCTTAAAATGGCCATTCTGAGGGTGAGGTGGGACACCTATTGGAGCAAGAGTTGGCATTGTTCTTCCTCCAGCCTTCTTCTGTGAGTCAGGACTACAATACTCTCACAGGGACAAAAGTCCCTGTCCTTGTGGCTCTTCATTCCCCGAGATCCGACTTTCCTTACAAAGTGCATGGCTGGAGAAGAGCACTGATTATCACAGCGACTGTGATTATGGGAGTGTGGTGAGACTCCCACCTACGTCTGAACAAAATACTGTGGAGTCTATGGATCTCTGAAGCAGGAGCCTCACGAGAGCCAAAGAGCAGGGACAGCTCAAACGTCCATCAGCTTTGGACTAGAATAAAATGTGTCCTGAAAGAGGAACAATGTCCTGAAACACAGTAAAACACACAGAACTTTGAAATGTGCTGAGTGCAGAAGCTGGTCAGAAAGCACCACACACCCCATAGTTCTTTTTATATGAGATGTCTGGAGTGGACCAACCTGTATAATGGAAAGTGGGTTGCTGGTTGCCTAGGGATGATGGAGGGGGAGGTGGGGAGGGGATTCAGGTTAAGGGAAGTGGGTTTTGATTTATAATGATGAAACCATTTTTACATTAACTGTAGTGCTGTATGCCCAACTCTGTGGGTGTTTGGAAATCTATAGGATCACACACTCTAAGTGGATGAAATGTTCTCTCAAGGAACGACGTTGGTTAACAGCGCTAACGGGAACAAAGAAACCGGATGAATCCCTATCTGTGTCAAGGGGATAAAAGGTGACCTTTGCTTATCCTTCAGGACACCCTGTGGGTGGGCACCATCACCCATTTCCAGGGAACTGAACCTGTCACTGATTCTGCATCAGGGCCAGAGTCTGTAGGGCTCCAGTCAGCGCTTCTTCCGGAAGCTGCTTACAGATGATGCCCTGTTCTTCCTAGAGCGTCAACATGACATCGCAAGGCTGAGATGATCAGAGACGGGCATTCCAGCAGAGAGAAGGACATGCTAAAGGTACTGCCAGAGAAGATGTGACACACACAATCTAGATAACCCAAGGACAGCTCAGTAAAGTGGCTACTTACAAAGGTGTGGGCACTCAGTGGAGAATCAAGCTGGCGTAGCCACAACCCCATATGCATCATACCAGGCTTGAAGGGACAAGGACAGGAAACCATGCTGGTAACATAGAGGTGTTTATATATTTGGATGGCTGCTGTCCTGGTTAGTTTATATTGCCAACTTGGCATAACCTAGAGTCACCTGGGAAGAGGTAGTCTTACTTGAGGGATTGCTGGGCTCAGGGCCTCTGGCCCTGTCTGTGGAGAACTGTCTTGATTGTTGATTGCTATAGAAAGGCCCAGATCATGGTGGGCCTGTTGCCCTTGGGCAGGTGTCTTGGGCTGTATAAGAAAGCTAGTTAACAGAAATCTGTGAGGGAGTCAGTAAGCAACCTGCTTCCATGCTTCCTGCCTCTTGAGTCTGCCTTGCGGTCCGTGCACACTACCCTCAGTGATGAAGTATTAGCTGGATTTGTAAGCTGAAGTAAACCCTTTTCTCCCCAAGTTTACTTTTGGTCATGGTGCTGATCACACCAACAATGAGCAAACCAGAACAGTTGTCTTCCTTCGATGACCACACCCATAGCATGATGCTAGCAAGATAAAAGTCCAGACATCAAACTGCTCAGGTTCAGCCTCCTCCTACCCACAGGCTCTCCGCCATGGTCTTTGTTCACTCTACCCAACAAGAAGCAGGGGGTATGAGGAGGCGAGATGTCTCAGCAGATAGGAGCACTGGCTGTGCTTCTAGGAGAAGCAGGTTTGATTCCTAACATCCACATGGCAGCTCACAATTGTCTGTAATTCCAGTACTGTCCTCCACGGGCACCAGGCACACACACATGATGCAGACACACACACACACACACACACACACACACACACACACACACACACACACGCAGAAGACCCATACACATACAATAAAAATAAATATTTTAAAAATAGAGGGAGAGTCCATGGATGTAACTCAGACATAAAAGCCTCAAGGACAGAGAAAGCCATGTCAGATGACCTTCTAGGGACAAATGGAAGGTATCAGTACAATGTGGAATAATAACACTGCAGTCATGTTCCAGGGTTGGGAAAGGAGACAGACAACAAGACTTAAAGCCATCCCCGGTTTATCCCTGTGCTCATTCTGTCCCCGGCCCCTTGCCCAGAGGCTGTGTTTAGTACCTGGTAAGTTTGCCGGCCCTCCAGAAGCCCCCATCCTCCACTTGGCATGGCAGCCACTCCTGTGTCTAATGCAGCATGAAGTCCATGCTGGCCCTCATTGTCAACCTTAGACAAACCTAGGATTTCCAAGTCAACTCAGTCTCTTTCCAGGGAATGAACCGTCATACTGACACAGAAAGTAGACTGAGCTGAGCAGACGTTGTAAGGGAAGGGATGTTGTCAGTGAACCAAGGTGTCCAAGAAGCCAACATGTAGGGCAGATACTGGTTTGTTAGTTAATAAGAATTGATGCTGAGATAAGGAAGCTGCCCAAGTCAGTTTGGCACCTGCTTTTGGTGTGGGGAAATACAATGGGGAGACAAACCACTTAGGAGGTGGTTGAGCATGGGGATAAGTTCTTGATTGGAAATTTATTTTCAGAACCTATTGTGTCTCGACCAACAGCATGGATGTGCCTGAGAGTAAATGAGATTTCTGTGGTACAGAGGCAGGTGGATCCTTGGGTAGTGCTCAAATAGAAGCCCTGGTGTCCCCATCTGTTACTGAGCCATCTTTCTTAGGAAACATTTTAATCTTCTATCTATCTATCTATCTATCTATCTATCTATCTATCTATCTATCTATCTATCTATCTATCTATCTATCTATCTTTCCATCTATCTGCCCATCCATCCATCCATCCATCCATCCATCCATCCATCCATCCATCCATCCATCCATCATCTGTCTATCATCTATTTTCAACAAATATATGTATCATCTACTCATGTATGCATGCATTTATCTGTTATCTAGCAATATCCACATGTATGTACTTGCATGTATGTATTGGTCTACCATCTTTGTATGCAAGTACTTATCTGCTATCATCTGATCTATCATTTATGTGTGTATGTACATATTCATGTAGGTATGTATGTACATATGTGTGTCTGTCTGTCTGTCTCTGTCCACTCATAGTATTCTACCCAGAGTCAAGGTATATTCTATTATTAGAGCCTAAGAACCATCTTGGGTCTTTAACCTAAGTTTGTACATCATTCTGTCTCAATTCTTATGTCTTGATAACAGTAGTTATGTGGAAATTTAGCTCCTCTGAACAGTTGTTATTTGGCTAACTGAGGGGCCAGACTATACAAACAGCAGATGAAGAGGAACAAGCATAAACAGAGCTCTTGATTTACTGGCCACAGTGTGAGGATGAGACTACCTCTGAGATCCTACAGCCTGATACTGATGTTGTACTGGCTAGTTCTGTGTCAACTTGACACAGCTAGAGTCACCAGAGAGGAAGGAGCCTCAGTTGAGGAAATACCTTCATGAAATCCAGCTGTAAGTCATTTCTTCAGTTAGTGATCAACTGGGATGGCCTAGCTCATGGTAGGTGGTGCCATCCCTGCGATGGTGGTCCTGGATTCTATAAGAAAGCCGGCTGAGCAAGCCAGTAAGCAAATCTTCTCCATGGCCTCTCTATCAGCTTCTGTCTCCAGGTTCCAGCCCTGCTTGAGTTCCTGTCCTGACTTCTCCCAGTGATGGACTATAATCTAGAACTGTAAGCTGAGTAACCCTTTCCTCCCCAGCTTGCATTTTGGCCATGGCGTTTCATCACTGCAATAGGAACCCCAACTAAGACAAGGTGGTATGTAACTTTTTTCATGCTGAAGTACCATGGCAGTGAGCAGAAGCACTCAGTCAGCCATAAAGTCATGGGATTAACAACTGACCCTCTGCAGCACACTGTTGCTGAACTGTGATGCTCTGCCGGATAGAAATTAAATTAATATCTACTTACATTTTGAGATGTCCATTGGGATATAACTCTAATATAAATTGATGAGCAGTAGTATGCTAAATCGTCATGAAGCTTCCTTTGGGTCAACCTGTTCGGAGACCTTTGAGCTATGTGTATCTGGATATCCGTGTCTTTCATTAGATTCTGGAAAGTTTCAGCTGTTATTTTTAAAATGAGATGCATAGGATGAGAATGTTCACTCTTTACTTGGTGTCCTAGGGTTACGGACATTCTTTCTCACACCCTTTCCTTGTCTTTTCTGGCCACCTGCCTTCCCATGACTTGTCTTCAAATTCTTCTGCATAGGCAAGGCCCACTGACACCTCTATTGCATTTATTTTATTCTGTGCATTGTATTCTTCCAGACCCCAAATACATGTTTCTTCTTTAATAATTTCTATCTTTATATTGAACTTCTTGCTTAATTCATAGGTTGATTCTCTTTTCCTTTTGGTTTTTCAAGACAGGGTTTCTCGGTATCAACAGCCTTGGCTGTCTTAGAACTCTCTCTGTAGACTAGGCTAGCCTCAAACTTACAAAGACACGCCTGCCTCTGCCTCCTGAGTACTGGGATTAAATGTGTGTGCTACCATGCCTGGCTCATGGGTTGCTTTTCTGATATTGTTTGCTGTCTGTTTCTGCGTGGCTCTCTGAGTTTCTTGAAAACTATTGTTTTGAGTTAATTCCTGGGAATCCATAGATTTCCTTGTTTGGGGGTTGGTCACAGAGGTATAATTGTATAGAGCTTAGAGGACAAGTTCTTTCCATCAGGTCCTGGGGATAGAACTCAGGTCTTTAGGTTGGTGGCAGTGTCTTTGCCTGCTGAGTCATCTTGCCAACTCTTTATTGGAACTTCTGAACCTGGAGAACATTATACTAAGAAATGAGAAATTCTGAGAACCCTAGGAATGAGAAATACTGTACCATCTCATTTGAACATCAGATCTAAAAGACTTAGACTCCGAACTAGACATAGCAGTATGTTTTCACCAGGGTCCGAGAGTGGAAGGTGTGAAAGTTAAAATGCCTTGTGATCTAAGTGACTGTCTCTTCCAGTCTCACTGGAGACTATGACACCGCCGTGACCGTAAATCTTTGTCTGCCTAATAAAATGCTTACGTAAAGACTTGGAAGAGCACAAGAGAGGAAGCAGGAAAGGGAGGGATGGTACTTGTAAACACTGGAGCTAAGCACTTGGTTTTAGCCTGGACTGTCTCTAGAGGATGAGCAGTTCAGAGATCTCCATGACTACAGAGGCAAAGGCTCTTGTAGCCCCATGGGTCACCTGGATGCCCACTGAGAAGATGGTGCTGGCAGCCACGCCTGCTCATTCCTCTCTACAGCACCTGCTCCCTTTTCACTCAGCCCGCCCATATTTTCCTGCCACATCTCCTTGTGTTTCTCTTTGGCTTGTCGTCTCGTCACTCTAAGCCCCCACAAGGACCATGGTTGGTTTTGTTCCTTGCTGTACCTTTGGCACTCAGCTTCTAAGGAGCCGTCATCAATGCTAGCAGAAGGGAAGATCAAATCACCCAGAGGTGAGCTCCCGACCATCAACCAGCACACACCAACTGGGTTCTATTCCGTTAAAGAATGAGCGACTAGGCCCAGGAGGCAAGAGCATCATGTGCTTATGCTCATTTGCAGATTTGACCCTAAAACACGTCCTCCAAATTTTAAGACTTCTTACAGCGATGGCCTGCAATTTCCTACGAAACTGCTCATAAATAACTACACAGTCAAGGCTGATGGGAAATAAAGTTGAAGAGCCTTTGTGTTTCAAAAACATCCCACAGTGCGGTTTTTCTTAACAAAGAGACAGGAAACTCGGTGTCTATAATTCCCTAAAATAGGCATCCCCCATTAAATCGAGGATACATTCTTAAGGGTCTCTGTTTAGCCAGTCTCTTCCTGAAAGTTCCTGCTGTATTGGGGTCGGAATGAGTAATTTCAGTGACCTGTGCAGGGAAAGAACACCAGAAAAGAAGAACTGGAGAGAGGGTTCAGCAGTAGAGGGCCTGGTATTTGTTCAGAGAACCTAAATTCTATTACCAACACACACTAAGGAGGTTCACAGTAGCCTCTTACTCCAGCTCCAGGGGGAAACCAAGACCCTCCCCTGGCCTTTCCTGGTAACTGCACTCATGTGCACATTCTGTCTCATAGCTCCACCAATGAAGACTAAGATACCGATGGGCTCTGAAGGGTATGGGAAGAGGAAAAAAAGCAGTTTTCTTTAAGGACGTAGCTCCTGGTAGTCAACCACAGTTCGGTGGATAATCACACACTGCGGAGTATATGAACAGCACAAATTGGACTTGTTGGGTTATTAAAAAAAAAAAAAAAAAAAAAAAAAAAAAAAAAGAAGACACAGATTCTGAGAGTAGGGATGTGGGGTGAATCTAGGAGGAGTTAGTGGGAGGAGTTGATAGCGACTATGATAAAAATACGTGTATGAAGTTCTCAATTGACTAAAATATTTAAAAAATAAAACAACCTTTAGTACCGTAAATGAAAAAAAAAATCCAAATTTAATTCTATTTAATCTCAAGCAAACCTCAATAACTGCAGAAGAAATAAGCAAAACTTTTGCACGAATGTATAGGCCGTCTTTCGTAGGGGCCTTGATGGTGTAAACGTACACCATGGCGACGTTGCAAGTCATTCAGGTTGCTCTTTGAGGGTTTGAATAACGAGACAGATAACAAAGCCTGTGCCCACGCAGGCAGCCTCCGCCTCCAGGAGCTTTCCCTAACATAAATAAGCGGACAGCAGTATCCTGAGTTTTACTGGTTAGATTCCAAAACAGGAAGATCTTCAAAGTAGATGACCTCTTTTGTAAAGGGTGGAAAAAAACAAAGTATGTCTTCCAGCTTCGGGAATGACTGAATCATAGTCCTACTGACCCTTCCCCTTGCTCTGACGGGTCTCGTGGTGACTGGCTGCCATTTTCTTTCTTTTTTAGTTTTTCGTGTGTGTGTGTGTGTGTGTGTGTGTGTGTATGTGTGTGTGTGTTTATGCAGGTATGCACATGTCACACTATGTGGAGGTCAGAGGACATCTCTGGGCTTGATCCTTGCCTCTGTTCACCTGTGTGACAGGGTCTCTTTTATTGT
This sequence comes from Uromys caudimaculatus, assembly GCA_028551405.1. Classification (NCBI taxonomy): domain Eukaryota; kingdom Metazoa; phylum Chordata; class Mammalia; order Rodentia; family Muridae; genus Uromys; species Uromys caudimaculatus. The sequence continues at coordinate 45,142,919 of CM052707.1, read as the reverse complement.
TCCTGGTTTTCTTCCCACTGTTTGCACCAGGCTCGCTGGCCCAAGCTTCCAGGGATTCCCCTGACTGCCCCCATTCTACCTCAGGAGTGCTGGGATTACGGCTGACCTTGTAAGACTGGGCTCTTTTGTATGGATTCTGGAGATTCAAACCCGTTTTTATCCACTGAACCATCTTCAGGGCCCAAATTTTTACAACAGTTTTATAGAACTAAGTGCAGAGCTTAGGTGAGAGTTCACAGATCACTGGGACAGGGACCTGAGTTCTTCACTCTGATGACTGACTTGATCAGACTTAATTATCCTCAGGTAGAAAGAGGGAATTTTCTGTTGCTGATAACACAATGCAAAGTAAGTTTTTCAGGAAGGTTTGCTGGAGCTTGTTTCTAGAGCTACAAGATCTAGCAGCCTCATTTGCTGATGGTCTTCTTCCTGGCTGAACTGAGAGGTAGCACAGAGGATTACACAGCAAGAGTGAAGATGGAGATACACACTCACATATGCATGAACACACCACATACACACACACCACACACAGACAAGCATACACCACACACGCACACACACACCACATATCACACAGACAAGCATACACCACACACACACACACACACACACACACACACACACACACACACCACACATATCACACAGACAAGCATACAACACACACACACACACATACACACACACACACACACACTAGCACACATGTATGTGTATCTGATCTCTCTCCCTCATCTCATGAAGCCACTAGGATTCAGTCAGGGTACCTCCCCTTCACCTCAACTAATACTGAGAGCTTCTCTAAGACTTTTCTTTACACCCCCCTCAAATGCCAGCCTGCAAGTGGCCATCATCAGACATCCCACCCTGTAGTATAAGCCATTCTAGTGATTATATATACACATATGGTCATCTTGTTTCTGTAGAGAACCCTGAATATCTCTCTCTCTCTCTCTCTCTCTCTCTCTCTCTCTCTCTCTCTCTCTCTCACACACACACACACACACACACACACACACACACACACACACACTCTGCATGCACACACAGCAAGCTGGTGAAAAATCATGGGGAAAATGTAGAGGAACAATGCTGGGCACACAGTATGCCCAAAAATACAGTAGAAAATTCCAGGTGAAAAATACAGGCAGAACAGCTATGAGCAAAGTCTAGGAGAAAAGGGGGAAAAAAAAAGCTAGGCTCAAAATGGTGCTAAAAATGCTGGGTGAAAGACATGGTAGAAAAGGCCTGGCCGAAAAAAATCAAGGAGAAAAATTTATATCAAAAAATATGGGCAATAAATATTTAAATATATTAGACATATATATACATATACACATATATACACATACACATAATATATACATATACAGTAAAGGGGATTTAGCTTACAGGCTGTGGTCCAGCTAGTTCAACAATGGCTGTCTACCAATGGAAGATCCAGGAATCCAGTAGTTGTTCAGTCCTTGAGGTTGGACATCTCCGCTGGCTGTCAGTGTACGCTGGAATTCTGAAGAAGTAGGCCCTAATGCCAGTGAAGCAATGGACTTGCCAGTGAGAATGAGGGCAAGCAGGCAGGCTGCCAGCAGAAGGTGTGGTTTCAGATTACAGGTGGATCTTCTCACCTCCAAAGATCTGGATTAAAGGTATCCCTCCTGACCTCCAAAGATCTGGATTGAAAGTGGGTCTTCTCACTTCAAATGATTTAATTAAGAAAAAAACCAAACCCTCGTATGTGTGCCCAGTGACATGGGTTAGTTAATTTCAGATACAGTCAAGTTGACAACCAAAAGTAGCCACCACCCCCACATTAAAATGAGGCTTAAGGTACAACCCCATCTCATAGTCCCATTTGGAGCACTGAAGATGGTAGAGACGGGTTTCCACAGCACCGCAGAGCCAAGAGAGCCACATGATAGCTTTTGGTTCAGAAACTTGGTGTTTGGTATTAGGGTGACAGTTTGCATTTGTTGGGAAGTGGTTGGGTTGTTACAATTGAAGAGGGCACCTTTGGCATACAGTGGGCCAAGGCTCTGGATGCTACTTGGCATCCTACAATGAACAGGACAGATCCATTTAAAGCCTTCTCTGGACCAACATTTTCAGTTGCTGAGGTTCAGATATCCTGCAGTAGAAAATGCTGCCCGAATCAGGGAAACTAAAGACCTGTCCGTGGTGACATTGATCCATATGAGGTGGAGGGTAAAGGCAACCTCAAACTGTTGGTTCATGGGTGCATCTGGAGGACTGGCTGTGATGATCTTTGGGAGGAGACAGCTGTTACTATGACAAAGGCTTCAATGGGCAAAGCTTCCTCTAGGGCGGACTGGCCTGACTTTTGGGCATGAGGTTGGAGCATCATTCATAATGGCCAATGGTTAGTGCCACTGGGATCTAGATGGCCATTAGATGGATGCTAACTCACCTAGAGGTCTTGAAGGATTCATGCAAGGACACAAAGATGTCCGACAGTTATTCATTTGTCAAAGACCTGGACTCTCATCCACGCAAAGCTTCTAAGTGCCCTGATTTAATTTGCAGGTTTGTATTCTATTTTGTTTTTGGAAAAGCATCATTAGTGTACTGTGGAGAAAAGTAAATTCATGGGTGGAGTTCTTGATGGATCTTGATGAGATTGTGAGTAGGTTGGCAGGATGAAAAAAAATGGCTGTTTAGTAAAGAACGGTTAGCATCGAGCTCCTGCCTTTTGGGGAGGGGGGGCTATGGGCGTGGCTATTTGATGAGGAACATTTGAAGACCAAAAGCTCAGAGGCTTCAAGGGGGAGGTAAGACTGAGAGTTTGAGCCTCTAACATGGCCTGTAACAACATGGCCCCAGGGACACATGACAGTAGACATGCCCTGAGAAAAGATGGACGTCCTGAGAGGGACTGAGGAGGGATTGAGGCATGAGAGAGCCATACTAGAATGGTTTGAAGCAAACAGTATGTAAATGACAGCTGTACTGACTAGTTTTGTGTATCAACTTGACACAAGCTGAAGTTATCACAGAGAGAGGAGTTTCAGTTGAGAAAATGCCTCCATGAAATCCAGAGGTAAGGCATTTTCTCAATTAGTGATCAATGGGGGGAGGGCCCCTTGTGAGTGGTACCATCTGTGGGCTGGTAGTCTTGGGCTCTATAAGAAAGCAAGCTGAGCAAGCCAGGAGAAGCAAGCAAGCCAGTAAGTTACATCCCTCCATGGCCTCTGCATCAGCTCCTGCTCCTTGACCTGCTTGAGTTCCAGTCCTGACTTCCTTTTGTGATGAACAGCAGCATGGAAGTGTAAGCCGAATAAACCCTTTCCTCCCCAATTTGCATCTTGGTCATGATGTTTGTGCAGGAATAGAAACCCTGACTAAGACAACAGCCTTGTGGATCTGCCCTCCATCTTTACTGGTTTGTCCTACATTGACCACATGTTAGCTCAAATGTTGTCTCTTTGAACTGTCTGGCTACTGTTCTCCTGCTTCCGGTGTGCTGTGTGTGTGTGTGTGTGTGTGTGTGTGTGTGTGTGTGTGTGCGTGAGAGAGAGAGAGAGAGAGAGAGAGAGAGAGAGAGAGAGAGAAATATGGGGGGAAGAGAATGTATGTTTGTGTCTCTGTGTTTGTGTGTATATGTGTGTCTGTGTGTGAGTGTGTGTATTAGTGTGTGAGTATGTAGTGTGTATGTGTGTGTTTGTATATGGGTGTGAGTGTATGTGTGCATGCGTTTGTGTCTGTGTGTAGGAGTGTGTGATTGTGTATTTGTGTGTATGTGCGTGAGTCTCTGTGTGTGTCTGTGTTTGTATGAGAAAGTGTGTGTGTATGTGTCTGTGTGTGAATGTGTGTTTGTGTATATGTGATTGTGTATGTCTGTGTGTATCTGAGTTTGTGAGTGTGTGTGTATGTGTGTGTGAGTGAGTGTGTAGAGTGAGAAAGATGAGTAAGGTTCGGCAACAGGAAAACACAGGGCTGGCAGAAGTTCAAACCTTACCACTTCTCTTTCAGAGAAAAGACCAGTCACAGGACACCCGTTAGCAAAAGAAATGGCCGCTTTAGCTATTTTTTATTTGTATAATAAAAGAAAATGTGCCCTTAGCAAGCTAGATAGTGTTTGGGGACACCTGATTCACAAAACAGTCAGTGAGACTTGTCAAGCAATACTTAATACCTAATGGTTATTCAGAATAGGTTCTCATTAGTTGTCATGAGTCTTTGTGGACAAACATTCCCTACACAGATTTGAGTTGCCCTCTCAGGACTTTTTTCAAGGTCTTTTGATGACACATTCAACCTGGAGTGACAAAGGGGCTGGGTCCTAATCCCAGTTTGGCCAATGTTGATACAAAGGTGAAGGCAAAGGAAATGTCATAGGAACTGACTCCAGGCTGGTTGGAGCCTGGAGAAATGGAGGTTGGTACCCAGGTTGGTTACAAGTTTCCTGTGACATCACAGGTTCTAGAGATAGGTGATGAACTTTCCTCTTCCAGACCTGTCCCCTGAAGGTGTTGGTTTGGCTGGACTGCAGACTTCATGTCTGTCATTTTTCCCATAGCTTTAGGAAGGCTCAGATGTCCACAGGGCACAGGCACTGATGGAGAGGCTTCTTGTCAAAGGGGAAGAGTTGGAGACGGCAAGGCTTGGACTTAGTCATCATTCCTGCGCCATCTCTGTCACCCTCCATTAGTCAGCATTAATGAATGCTCAGGACATCCAGACAATAGGATTCCCCCTTCCTAGCTCTACCAGGGATGTATAGGTCACCCATAGAAAGAGTAATGGCTGCTGTGCGACATCCCTGATCTCCTTGCTCTCCATCCTGGCGATGGCAAGTTAGCTCGAAGACTCTCACTTGGTCTAAGTCTCTTTCTCTTGGTTTCCTCTGGGTCCGTCCATCTTTACTGGTGTGTCCTTCACTGACCACATGTTAGTTCAGAGGTCATCCCCTTGCACAGCCTGGCTACTGTCCCCCTGCTTCCTGCCAACCCGGAGAAGCTGTACTCTTCTAGCAGCGTCTATGGCCGTCTACATGGCCTTGTCTGGTTGCCTATTTGCTTATTATTCCTCTTCTGTATTCTTACTCTTTCCCCTTCTAAAAATGTAAGCTCAGTGAAGGCCAAGGTCACCCCTGTATCCCCACTGTGGTCAATGCCAGCCTGGGCTAGGGTGAGTTTGAGACTTGCCTAGGTAACTTAATTAAACCTTGTCTCAATAGAAAGTAAAAAATAAAGGGGGGGGCAGAGGGGGCTGAGGGGATGGCTTGGGAGTTAGGAGCATCTATCAGAGGATCTGAGTTCAGTTCCTAGCACCCACATCAGGTTCCCTCACAAGTTTCTGTGTCCTGGGTCCAAGGGGTCTATCTGCCACCTACACTGTCCTCCATGGTCACCTGTACGTGTGAACACACACATAATTCAAATAACATTTAGGTCTATGGTTGTATCTCACTGGTACCTTGCTTGTGAAAGGCCCTCGATTCGTTCTCTGGCAGTGGAAATATCAAAACACACACACACACACACACACACACACACACACACACACACACACACACACACACCATCAAACAAAGAAAGGAAATATGATTGCCTCTGAGATCTCATCCAGTGGTGTATCGCAGTTGGACTTTCCCCAAACACTCAAGGTTGCTGTTAACCCTTTCATACAGGTGAGACCCTCCCTTACAAGATGTGGGTCTATCCCACTTCCTGCTTGCTTCTACTCTTTGTCTTGTTCCAGGCATACCATCTCTCTTGGTACCTGACAGTCTGAGCATATTCTTCATGGTCAAGAGCTTGGGCTCTGGGCTTCCCTGAACCCTGACTTGAATCTCAAGTCATTGCTAGCAAAACAGTGTCAAATAGGTGCCTTCCTTGTATGCACACACTCCGTAATCTATAAAATGAGAGCAATATAATGCCTACCTCCTGGGAGTGAGTTGCACAGAATAGGCTGTTTCCTGAAAGAACTAAGGAAGGACTGATGGTGCTCACTCTGTGTGCATGGTGTCATTTGGTCAGGGATGGAGGTTTGTTTGAAGGAAATACAGATGCAATCTGAAGAGTGGCTGAGTTCTCTTGTGAGCCAAAAAGGGAGCACGGTGGCTGAAGGTCACACTGAATTTCAAGGTGCAGCAATCCAAGAGTACAAGATGGAAGAGCTGCTGGGGGAAGGTATCTGGTGAGGGTGAGGAGCAGGGAAGGGCAGTGGTTTGAGAGGGAAGTTGGAGGGAGCGCAGCTGTTGAGCATGAGGTCAGAGATGTGAGGTGGGCAGAGCTTGAAGACCCTGGAGTTCCCACTAGCTGTTGGGGATTTTTATCTCATACATGGATCTCTGTGGTGGTTTGAAATATGCCCCCTTAAAATTCACATCCATCCTGAACCTCAGAGCATGGCTTTCTCTGGGATTAGAATCTTTGCAGATCTAATTAAGGTAAGGATGGTGTTGAGATCATACTAGATTAGGGTGGTCCTTACGCCCCACACCAATGTCTTCACTAAAGACGGACAAAGGCACATAGAAACACAGGGAGGGAGGTCATGTGAAGATGGAGGCAGAGGTTGGAATATCACATACAACCAGGAGCTGGAAGAGGCAAGAATGATTCTCTTCTGGAGCCACCCGGAGAGTATATGGCCTTGCTGGTACCTTGGTTTCATGTTTCATATCTCTGCGAGTTAAAGGCAAACATACATCTCTGTTGTTTAAAGGCAAAGACCTTTATGGCGACCTGTTATGGCTGTTTAAGGAGAATGGCACATATAACTTTAGCCAAGTCAATGCTATTTATGGATCCTTTCTCCATATTAAGGCATATATGCGTACAATAATTTTTGCTTTCAACTTAAAGGAGGACATGGAATTTTTCCAAGGTTCCCAAGGTTAAGAATTCTTTCAGTAGATAATTGGATGCGTTTAAGCAGTCCTAATCATTTAGCTGACCCAATTGTGTCCACATTTCGGAACAGTGATTGTGGAAGGAAGGTAGAGACGAATAGGAGTTGAGAGGGCTTCTACATATGGAGAAAAGAGTTAGCATGCAATCACCTTCCTTTCATATGTTTGTAAAATGCTGCATTGTTTACTCCTGCAAACATTTACATGACAAGAAAATTAATAAGGTCACTTATCATGAGTCCCAGGCAGGAGTCTTAATGAGACACAGAGGAATATTGATTTCAGTCCCTACAGTACCTTCTCAAATGACGGTGTTGCTAGAAAGAAGGAAGGCACTCAAGAGCTGGCACCATCTTGTCGAGGGTGATCCATTGTGGTCAGGCAGAGACAAGGAGGATGGGAAGGTTGGGTTTGTTGCTTCTTGGTCCCGAGGAAAGGATGCCGCTGGACGTTCAGGATGTAGTGCAGCAGGCACAGTGGGCTCCTCCTCTCATGGTTCATGATGGAGCTGTTGGGTGTGGATCAGCAGTGCGGCACGAGGCAGGGAGAGCCGCGCTGGTTCCAGAACCGTGAGAAGGGAGTGCACGCTGCTGCCGCCGAATGGTTTTCCTTTGGATATTATGGGTTGGAGACTCTGGTGGTTGATCTTCATTGTCGACTTGATGTAATTTAGGGTCACCCAGGAGAGACACCTTTGAGCCTACCTGTGAGGAAGTTTCCAAAGAGATTGACTACCCAGGGAAAATACACCATGAGTGTGGGAGGTAGCATCTCCTGGGCTGTGGTACCAGAGAAAGAAAAAGTAAAAAGAAGGAATTAGCTGAATACCAGCATTCAACCTCTCTCTGCTTTTTGACTGTGGATACCTCAAACCCCGTTGCCATGTTTCTCCATGGTGATATATTGTCCCCTAAAACTGTGAGTCAAAATAAGGCCTTCTTTTGAGTTGCTTTTGTCAGATACTTGGCCACAGCAAATGAGAAAAGTAACCCCCAGCGCCCTGTCAGTAATGTCTATGAGTAGAGCTTTTGGGAAGTTATGAGGTCGTATGGGCTCTGATGTCTTCAGGGGATTAGCTTATCCATGAGCTTTGTACAGATGTGAGCGCTGGGTGGCATGCTTGCTTTCTCTCACCATGTCACACCTTGTGCTACCTTGGGATTCTGCACAGGGTCCCCACAGAGTGAGAAAGAGCTTGCCAGATGTGGACCCTTGGCCGTGCATCACCCAGCCTCTAAGACCTTCATTCATTGCACACTTCCTGACTCGTGGTGTCCCGTTATAACACAGTAAACCAGATCAAGACAGGTTCCTGGCTGCCATCAACACCTCTCAGAATGTTGTTTTTCCTCCTGGTTCTGTAGTGATGGAAAGTCTGCCTTCATAATCTGGGGAAGATTGGAGACATCTCTATAGAACAGGAAGTAGCTTTCCTTTTCATTCTGGTGCGTATTTTCTGAAGATCTCTGTTCTTTCTCTATCTGCAAATCTTGGAAAGATCCAGAGCAGAAGCTTTACTTTCACCTGGACATCTAACATATCCAAGGCTTGGGTTTCCTATTAAAGCAAGAAAGTTGATTGTTAGGCTCAAATGGGGCAATACCTGTGTGGCAGACACTGCACCAGCTTAGTCGGTAGTCTTTCCCATTCACACTTCATTTTAGCCAACAGCATCTCTCTAAGTCAGGGTTTGTATTCCTGCATAAAACATCATGACCAAGAAGCAATCTGAAGAGGAAAGGGTTTATTCAGCTTACACTTCTACACTGCTGGTCATCACCAAAGGCAGTCAGGACTGGAACTCACACAAGGCAGGAACCTGGAGACAGGAGCTGATGCAGAGGCCCTGGAGGAATGATGCTTACTGGCTTGCTTGCCCTGGCTTGCTCGACTTGCTTTCTTATAGAACCCAAGACTACCAGCCCAGGGATGGCACCACCCACAATGGGCCCTCCCACCCTTGATCACTAATTGAGAAAATGTCTTACAGCTGGATCTCATGGAAGCATTTCCTCAACTGAAACTCCTTCCTCTTGTGATAACTCTAGCTTGTGTCAAGTTGACACACAAAACCAGCCAGTACAGCATCCCAATTTATTCCTAGATGTTAGAACCTGGGTACAGGCCCAGGGAGTGACGGCATAGGTGTGGGTGGTAGGGAAATGAATGAAGAAATTTTTTAAATGGGACCAGTCTTAGATGCCATTAGAACCTTTACCATCTCCTCTTCATTTTGCCATGAACATTGACTGTGATACCTGGACTCCAGCAACTGTCTTGTAACTTCAAGGACATTGTCAGTCTGATTGATGGTCATACAGAGACAGAGTGTAGTCTCAACAGTATCCTTGAGAAGCCAACTCACTAACTTATTTGCTCTGTAAGATAAGTAGGCTCCAGCTAGTTCCTATAGACCAGTGGTTTTCAACCTTTGGGGGCATCACATATCAAATATTCTGCATATCAGATATTTACATTACTATTCATAGCAGTAGCAAAATGACAGTTATGAAGTAGCAATTAAATAATTCTATGGTTGGGTGTATTAGGGTTCTCTAGAGTCACAGAATTTATGAAATGTCTCTCTATATTAAGGGAGATTACTGGAATGACTTACTGTCTGCAGTCCAACTAACCCAACAATGGGCATTTGTGTTGCTCAGTCCCACCAGGCTAGTTATTTCACTTGGTCTTCTGTATGAGCTGGAATCCTGAAGAAGTAGGTTCCAACAGATGTGCTGGCACGTAAGTGCAAGCAGGTGAAGAAGAGTGAGCCTTCCGTCTTCCATTGTCCCTCTGTAGGCCTCCAGTAGAAGGTATGGCCTAGATTAACGGTGTATAATACCACTCCTGAACTTGAGTTGTTCTTTATTTGGAACTTGCTCTGTTCCAGGCTGGCTTTGAACTCAGAGATCCGCTTGCTTCTGTCTCCTGGAATTAGAGGCATGTGCCACCTTGCCTGGGATTAAGCTTTGCTGACCACTGTGCTTCAAGATTTGGGTCACAGGTGTACCCTCCATTTCTAGTTGTAGTTCATTCCAGACACAGTCAAGTTAACAACTGGGAATAGCCATCACATTGGGGGTCACCACAACATGAGGAGCTGTATTAAGGAGTCACAGCATTAGGAAGGTTGAGAACCACGTCTATAGTTTAGACAGACCCCTTCACCATGGATTCTAACTGTGAAACACTATGTTCTCACATAAGTACTCAACAGTGAGACTCAGTCAGCACTGAGGCCTTTCCCAACTTCTCTTTCTTCTGGTCTGTTTAAACTTGGCTTTTCTGGTGTCATTTCCCCAAGAACAGTATTATGTATGTGTGTGTATGTATATGTATATATATGTATGTGCATGTGTGTGTGTGTGTGTGTGTGTGTATGTGTGTATATATTTATTCATTTAAGTTTGGGAGGCTGGGGGGGCGTAACTAAGGGAAACTGTAGTGGTAATTGTGCAGAAAGTGAGCTGTAAAGAACTCGGTCAGCTAGCAGCATGGCAGATCTGGAGTAGATGGACTCCAAGCAGAGAATGTGCTATCTTAGCACTTACGGATTTCTACTTTGGTCACATTAAAAAAAAAAAAAAAGTCAAATCTTGGCTGAACAGTTTCCCTACAGTGAATTTAGACTGAAAGATGGTTGGCAGCTTGATCAAGACAAGAACATGAGAATGACCCAGAAGGGCGCCAGAAACGGTGTAAAAATCGGCTACAAACACCAGAGAAGCTGGAAGTCACTTAGTGTGACTGCAGGCACCTGTATACATGGAACCCCTGAGGGCATCCATACATCGGCCCACTGAGGTACTTGGCATTCAGGACCAGTAGGCCACATATAGAGAAGACTGAGATTGCATAGTTCTTGTGTAGTCTGCTTACAGCAGTGGGATATTTGAGCATTTTTATTGAAAAAGTTTTTTTTGTTTTTGTTTTTGTTTTTTTTTTTGAGACAGGGGTTTTCTGTGTAGCCCTAGCTGTCCTGAAACTCACCTGTAGACCAGGCTGGCTTCGAACTCAGAAATCCGCCTGCCTCTGCCTCCCAAGTGCTGGGATTAAAGGCATGCAAAAAAGTTATTTTTTAAAAAGTGTTTGCTGGTAAGCTCTAAGTTCTTTACATCTGGACTGTTTTCCTTTAATATTTGGATGGGCACATTCTACTCTTACCTACACCCTTCATTCATTCAGGGGGTGTCTCTGGAACCTTTTTTAAAATTCTTATTACTATGAAGAAGCAGCTCTTATTACTATGAATTCCTGCTGAGCAAAACTAGTTACAGACATGAGGTAGGTCAAGTTGACCCACCCTCACCCGTGAGAAGCCAGGGAACGATAGAACTCTATTCATGTAATCTTTTTGCTGCTAGGATTTTTGTGAGTTTATGTCACACTTAGAAGAACTCTGCTGGGGTCCAGAATGCAGCTCAGTGACAGAGTGCTTGCTTAGTATGCTCAAGGCCCTGGGCTTGGTCTCTAGTTCTGCAAAGAAGACATAGAAGGGAGGCCAGGTACTGTTGCCCCAGGGTAGAGCACGCTGTCTCCCGGAAGTCGTGACTTTTCAGCATGGGGCTCCAGGATTGGTATTCTTTCTGTGGCAGGAGACATACAGACCCTCCTTCCTCTCTCCTTCGCCCCTCCTTCTTCGTGAATTTGAGAAGGAATTTAGGGGAACGGGAGGAGTTGGAGGGGTGGGAGTAATATAAACGACGTTTTCATGGATGTTCAGTTGCCGTCTCTCTGCCTCGACTTTGGGGATCGAGCTTTGAGGACCTGAAAGGAGTTGCTCCCACGGTCCACCCGAACTCCTTTGCCTGTTTCCACTTTTATTTTTTCCCTTTAGTTTTTGTACTATTTTGATTTGATCTTAGTTTTGAAACGCTTCAAAATTTTCATTCCCCTGATCATATCCAAGTTTGTTTATATGTTTTCCATTATTAGACATGTCCCCACTCTTGTTAGACCTTCCTTCTTCCCTTTCCTGTCCATGCCGTTCCCCCCCCCACTCTTCTTTCCCTTTTCTTTTCTCTATCCTGGCCTCTTTCCTTCTAGTTTTTCTTCCTCCGTTGCCTTCCTTTATCTCATTTACCTACTTTTATACACTTACTCTAAGTGACTTTATAGTACAATTTACATCATTACTTTCTATTTTATTGTCTGCGGTCATTTCTGACATTTGGTTATATTGAGATTTTGATTAAAAATAGAAACATTGGAAATGAAAACAAACAAACAAACAAATAAAAATCCCAGTGGAAAGTGCCAGCAACAGGCTTGCTTAAAGTGGAACGGAATAGATTAGAATAGAATTGAATCGAATGGAAGGGAAGGAAGGCAAGGTGAAGAAATTACTATACCCAATTATCAATAAAGAAAATGGAAACAAAAATTGAGCAAGACCACAGTGTTCAAGAAACCAAACCTAAGAATCCAGAGAGTATAAGGAACTGAGATAAAAACTAACTGAATATAAGAATCTGCGTAATGAAACTAAAGCAGAAAAATTTCAAATCAAGAGAAAGAAATAGACATTCAAGTACAAAAGGCACCTGGAACTCCGAGTATCATCATCAGAGGAGAACCTTTCCAGGATACATCACAATCAAGACAAAGCAAAGAAGAAATGTTAAAGGCATCATAGAAAAGGCTGGAGAGATGGCTCGGGTGTTAAGAGCACTTGCTTCTCTTTCAGAGGTCCTGAGTTCAGTTCCCAGAGCCCAAATGGCTGCTGGTAGCCATTTATAACTCCAGTTCCAGGGAATCTGATGCCCTTTCTGGTCTCCAAAGCCTCCCGTACTCACTTTGTGCACATCCATACAGGCAGGCAAAACAATCAAACACATAAAATAAAAATAAAAAATTTTCAAAGGCAACAGGGAAAAATGCCGACTCAGTTACAGAGGTAAACACATAGGAGTGCATCTGCCCTCTCATCAGAAACCCTAGGCTGCATGAGGGGGTGGACTAATATATTTCAGGTCTCGAATGTAAATAACTGCCAGTCAATGTAGCTATGTCCAACAGGGTTATCGTTTAAAATTTAGAGAGACATAAAGACATTTCAAGACAACCGGAAATGAAAGAAATTCATGGTCATCAAGCCAACACTGTGGAAGATAGCTAAAGGAATTCTAACCAGAGGAGGAAGAAAGACAGTCTCAACCAGGAGAGCTTAGGAAAGAACACAGTTCATGAGACAAGTAGATGAGCAAAGGAAAACTGAGAAAGAATTCACCAATCCTGACACAGTAAAACCAGCAAACCACTAATATCAATGAGGGGGAAATAAAGAATAAACGACAATTAAAAATCTTCCTCTAAAATCTGTTACCACCAACAACTACAAAGTTACAAAGATTAGCAAAGTCCCCCAGCAAAATTCTAAAAGTAAATAATCTTTACTTCCCCCAAATAGAGGACATAAATGTACTAATTAGAGTAAAACAAACAAACAAAAAAATCCAAGTATTTGTTGACTCTAAGAAAAATACCTCGCTGACAAAGGCATTCATCGCCTGAGCGTGACAGAGTAGAAGTTGGTCAATTCACCATGCAAACAGAAGTCAAATATTAGTTGGCAGAGATAATCTGCTAACTGATAAGGTGACTTCAAACAAAAATTAGAAGACGTGGTGGTTTGAATAGGTATGGCACCTGTAGGCTCATGTGTTTGAGTGCTTGGCCCATAGGGAGTGGCACTATTAGGAGGTGTGGTCTTGTTGGAGTAGGTGAGGCCCTGTTGGAGGAAGTGTGTCACTGTGGGGGTGGGCTTTGAGGTCTCCTATGCTCAAACTGCACCCGGTGTGGAATCAAGTCTCCCTTTGCTGTCTGCGGATGTAGAACTCTCAGCTCCTCCAGCACCATGTCTGCCTGCACGCTGCCAGGCTTCCTGCTGCCATGTTCCCAATTATTGCAACAATGGATTAAACCTCTGAAACTATAAGCCAGCCTCAATTAAATGTTTCTTTATAAGAGGTGCCATGGTCATGAGGTCTCTTCACAGCAATAAAACAGAAGTGATAAAGTATGCTATTACGTATTATTGGCGTGTTACTGCAACCTGTAACAATTCTTTGTATAGCATGAACGTTGAGGCTTCCAACTTCAGGAAACTAATTGAAAAAAAAAAGGACAGATAGGTCCTGAGATAATGATATCAAGTGGCTTTAATGCCTCACTCCTATCAAAGATAGGTCATTCCAACTAAAAAAATCAATAAAGAAAGTTCAATTCAGAATTAATCTTCTCCACTGATCAAGTGTACTTAACAGATTTGTAGAATTCTATATTATTTTGTTCAGACTACACATCCTTCTCAACAGCCTATGGAACCCTTTGCTGAAATAAGTCCCATTTGGGGAATGAAATAAATCTTAACAAAAAGAAAAGAAGCGAAATGGTTTTTTTTGTGTCTTATAAGCTCAGAGTGGAATAGAACTACACATAGAATAAGAACTGCAGAAACGGTACAAGTGCTTGGTACAGGGTCCTCTTGGATGATCTTCAGTCATTAAGTACAGCAAGAAGCAACATTGAAATCTTACAGATGCAAATGCGAGTGATCACGTAACTTCTGCTGCACCTTTAAAGAGAAGCTGACATCACTGTTCTTTAGCTCTTCCATAAACTAGGAAGGAAAGATCACAACTCATCCTGTGAAACCAGCGTTCCCCTGATAGCAAAACCTGGTAAGAACACAACATAAGCAGACTATACATCTGGGATGAACACCAAACAAAACTCTCAGTTAAATACTTGCAAACCAGATACAAAAGCACATTAAGATCATACACCATGGTCAAGTTGGCTTCCTGCCAGGAGTAGTTTAGCATCCCTTATAGAAGTCCCCATTTCTTATGCACTCAATAAATGCAATACAGCAAAATAAATTGACTCAAGGGCAGAAATTACATGACAAAGTTGAACATCACTTCATGATAAGAGCCCAGATGAAAGTAGGAACAGTCACTTCATAATAAAAGCCGAGAAGCTAGGAACAAAAGGAACACATCTCAACACAATTGCTGTATATTTAAATATGACACAGGCCTTGGAATGGTAGTGTTGGTCATGATCCTAGCACACATAAATCAGAGGCAATGGTCCTGCAAGTTCAAAGCCAGCCTGAGTTACTCAGCAAACCAAACCAATTCCCTACAACAAAGGCAAGCATTCTCTATGCTGTTGACTTGAAAGTGTGTACGGATTCTCAAAAGGGAGCTCTGTTGAGCTGTGTGTTTGGATTACACCACACACACCCACTAATTCAGAGAACTGATCCATCCCCATTCATGAACATAGTATGTCATGCCATTTGTCCAGGAATATTTGATTTTTTTGTTTTTCAAATTCTGAAACATGTGTTTTGAAATCTGTTGTTTCAGAGTCAAGTTTTTTGATACTTTTGTGTAATTATTTCTTCCTATGATACACACACACACATTTACTATTACTGTGTGTGTACATAGGGTGTGTGTATGTGTGTGTGTGTATCTCTGTGCGTGTGCCTGCACATCCACACGTGTCACAGGACTTGTGTGGAGCTCATAGGACAACTTTGAAGTATTGATTCTCCAGCCTTTTCACGGTTTGGGGATTGAACTCAAGTCTTGAGGCTTGCATTGCAAGCCCCTTTACCTACTGAGCCATCTTGTTGCCCTCCTAAGATACTTTGTAAGTGGTTGCGACTGCTATGGGGAAAGCAGTTATCTGGTTGCAGGTTGCTTGTTTGCTACTATTCTGAGCTAGAGTACCTATTTTAAGTTTGGCTGACTCCTCTTAGATAATGAAATCGGCGTTTACACAGGTTCCTCGTTACGTTGTTACTCATCTTCCCAACATACTGTATTGACCACAAATCCCAAAATGGAACTGAAAAACTAGCGGTCATTTCAGGTGTCATTTTCTCCTTATTTTAGAAGATGGAGTCTCCCTGGTGCCCCTGACTTCCTTCCAAATGCAGCAGGGTTGCTTAACCAGGGATGCTTTGGGTCTCCTTTCCATCCTTCACAAGACCCCCCCATCCATCACTTAAATCATATGAATGGCTTTATAATGTTAAGTTATCTTTTCACATCTGAAAGTATCTCAGGTTGCACTGTGGGACATTTTTATGAAAGTGACTCTTGACAGTCATATTCGATTGCATTTTTAATTCAAATTTCAATTCTAGAAATGCCCTTGCCAATTTTTTTGGTGTGTGTGTGGTGTGTGTGTGTGTGTGGTGTGTGTGTGTGTGCTGTGTGTGTGTGGTGTGTGTGTGGTGTGTGTGTGATGTGTGTGTGTGGTGTGCGTGTGTGGTGTGTGTGTGTGATGTGTGTGTGTATGTGTGTGTGTGTGTGTGTGTGTGTGTGTGTGGTGTATGTGTGTGTGGGGTGTGTGTGTGGTATGTGTGTGTGGTGTGTGTGTGGTGTGTGTGATGTGTGTGTGTGTGGTGTGTGTGTGGTGTGTGTGTGTGGTGTGTGTGTGTGTGGTGTGTGTGATGTGTGTATGTGTGTGTGTGTGGTGTGCGTGTGTGGTGTGTGTGTGTGATGTGTGTGTGTGGTGTGTGTGTGGTGTGTGTGTGTGGT
>CM052707.1:45114340-45126373 GCA_028551405.1 Uromys caudimaculatus | reverse complement strand
TGTGTGGTGTGTGTGTGTGGTGTGTGTGTGTGGTGTGTGTGTGTGGTGTGTGTGTGTGTGTGTGGCAGAGGTCAGTGTGAAAGCCTTCCTCTATCAATTTCCACCTTACTTATTTTTATTTTATTATTTTATTTTATGTTTTGTTTTGTTTTTTCCAGACAGGGTTTTGTCTGTGTAGCCCTAGCTGCTCTGAAATTTGCTCTATAGAACAGGCTACTCTCGAAACTCAGAGCTCTGCCTGCCTCTGTCTCCCAAGTATTAAAGATTTGTGCCACCACACCAGGCATCCACCTTGGCTAGGTACCTTCAACTCCGTGCTTCCCCCACAGTGGTGTTACAGGTGTGCACACAGTGGGAGCTTACAGGTGTGCACACAGTGGGGCTGTAGGTGTGCACCTTTGTGCCCTTTTCATGTGGATTCTCGGGTTACAAGCACAGGTTCTATATGTGTGCATGACAATCACCTTTCCCCCTGGGGCCTCTTCTCAGCCCATATCAGTTTGTAAATGTTATCATTTGTAGTGATATTCCTGAAATTGTTTTTGAGAAACTCTTTTTCCACCTTCTGGAGAAGTAGCAAAGATGTGCTTTTGAAAATTCACCTGACATCCCGTCTGGCCCTAGAAAACATTCTGAGTAACTTAAAACCAAGACAAACCACTTCTTGTCGCCCCCTTGTGTTTATGACTTTTCTAACTCTTCTTGTGTCAATTCTAGCTATTTTAAACTTGAAGCATCGTTTAAAATATTTCATAAGCTGTAAAATTTAAAACGACGTTTCAGTTAATAAATGTTTAATCTGAGAAAAGCTAGAGCAAAGATGGCAACTCAGCCTGCTGCCAACAGGTGGCGATAGCGGTCACCTTATCTTACGTTTTCTATGCTCAACTTTTTCTTTTTTCCCCTTTTTTTGAAAATAGATGTTTTTCCCTCTCACAGATTATAATTACGTTTCCCCCCTCCCTCTACTACGTCCAACTCCCCCTACTTCCTCTCCCACCCGGATCCACCCCCTTGGTGCCTCTCACTAGAAAACAAATAGGCTTCTATGGGATAATAAGAAAACAAAACGAAAGATAAAACAAAAACATACTCGTAGGAATTGGACAAAAACGAACTAACAGAAGGAAAAGAACCTAAGAGAAGGCACAGGAAACAGAGACCCGCGCACTTGAAAATAAACGACTGCCTGCGGGTCAGGACGCTTCTCAGAGCTAAAGCTCTCGCCTAGCTCCCGCAAGGCCCCGGAAGTGGCTCCCGGTGTTTCAGATAAATAACTGAGTTAATGAATGAAGGAATCAATGGATAAGATCCAGATCTCTTCAGGGCCAAACCCGTTATCTTTCCTAATGCTATCCCTTCATCCTCCTCCTCCCTCTGTGTGGGTCTCTGTTCTCTTTCCCTCCCTCCCTCCTCCTCTCCCTTCCCCTCTCTCCCTCCCTTTCCCCAGTTCCTATCTTCCCTGACTTAGAATGTGTTGGGACTTTTCAAAGAGTCAGAACTTGAATTTATTTTCTTGACTGATATTTTCATCTTAATTCTTTAAAGTTTTCATGTCCTTTCTCTGCTTTCTGATAAAGGTGAAGAGATTCCGTCAGTATTAAGGCTGCGGCCATCTAGCCCGGTAAAGTCGACACTGCTGAGCATCCCGGCTGTACTCTGTCGCCTTTGGTACCATAGTTTTCATTGCGATTCATTTCTAGATAGGCTGTCCTCTCCCCTTTCACATCTCCTTCTTCGAGATCCTGTAGGACAGCTTTGTTTCCTGGTTCACAAAAGGACGCTCTTCAGTGTCTGACTCTCAAGAGTGGCAAAGTTCTATAGCACAGACTGTTCCCTGATAGAACCGCTTCTGAAGTGCCGCTTCTTTAATGTAGTATTTTCATTAATTTTTGAGAGTTTCGCACAGTGTGTTTTGATTATAGCCACACCCAGTTCTTCCCCAAAGTCCTCCAGGATCTGCTCCCACCTCCCCACTCCCACCCAAACTTCATGTCTCTGCCCACCCACTCTCTCTCTCTTTTAAAATAACCCATTGAGTCCATTTGGGTTGCTTATATGCTGCTGGGTGGGTGGCCATCCACTGGAGGGTGGTTAAACGACTAGGAGCTACACCCTTAAAGAAAACAGATTCTCTCTCTCCCAGAAGCCGTAACCCGTCAGTGGTCTTCAGCTGGGGGTGGGCTCATGAGCCCCCATCCCATGCTAAACTATTGACTGGCTTCATCTTGCACATGTCTGTGCAGGTAGCGGCCCTGTTATGTGCAGAAGACACATTTTGATGGTCCTCCCTGACCTCCGGCTCTTATGATCTTTCTGCTCTCTTTTCCTTGGTGTTCTGTGAACATACGTGCGTGCTTGTGTGTGGTATGTGTGTATGTGATGTGTGTGTGGTGTGTGTTTTGTTTGTATGTGTGGTATATGTGAATATGTGTGTGAGTGTGTGTGTGTGTGTGTGTGTGTGTGTGTGTGAATGTGTGATAGATGTCCCATTTGTGACCGAGTACTCCTCTGTCTCTAATTTTCTGTGTTTTAACCATTTCTGAGTTTCTGCATTAACTATCATCCCCTGCACAAAGAGAAATTTCTCTGATCAGGTCTGAGAGCTGAATAAATCTACAAGTAGAGAGATGCAAATTTCGAGCCCAGTTTGACCGTCCGTCCGTCAAGGAGATTACTAATAGTAGGTTATGGGGCTGGAGAGATGGCTCTGTGGTTAAGAACACTTGTTCTTGCAGAGGGTCTACATTCAGTTTCCAGCGCCAACATGGTGGCTCACAAATATCCTTAACTCTAGTTCCAGGGTGCCCTCTTTCGAACTCTGAGGGCATCAAGCCTACACATGGTGCGCAGACATATATACGGGCAAAACACTCTTACACATAAAAATAAACTAAAAATTAAAGTCCTAGATTTATGAAATGGGTTTCATCTTAAAGACACCCCTCTTTCTGTTTCTTCAAGCCTGTTGATATAGTCTTGGCTGTCTTGGAACTTGCTTTGTAGACCAAGCTGTCCTAGAACTCAGAGAGATCCTTCACCTGCCTCTACCTCCTGAGTGCTGGGATTGAAGGAATGAACACCCCCCCCCCCCCCACCTAGCAGGATCTTTTTACTGACAAACCAGGGCCCATCCCTGTGTCTCTGGTCAGAGTCTTTGCTTAGTAATTTCTAGCTGATTATTATGCATTTCTCTGCAGACACATTAGGTTTGGTTACAAACAAATTCTGTGAGATTCTCTGAAGCTGATGAATGAGGAGAACTTCATAGTTCTGGATTATTTTGATAAATCAACTTGGTAGTTCTGGATTATTTTGATAAATGAGGATGTGGAGGAATGCACCTGGCCTTCAAAGATCTCCAGGAAGACAAGGAAGAGCCCTGGAGAACTTTGACAATCAAAAGCCCTGGGAGTGACCTGCAGGATCCGACAGAGGCTTAGCTTAAAAATTACAAGTTGCTTTTCTTCAAGCAAGAGGGGGCTGTCTTGTGTTATCCCAAATTTTATCAGAACAAAGTTGCTAGAAATGAATATTTTGCCTTTTAACTTCATTAAGTGTGCAATAAAACAGACTTGCTTTGCTAAGTTTTTGTTTCACTCATTGAGATGATGTTGTACTCTGACAGGAAGGCTGGCCTTAAGAGGCTTGTTCTTGGGAGTCTTCATCCTTGGGAAGAGGCTCTTAGTCACGTATACCATTGTCTATATATTTGTACGTCTGTCTATGTGTTCTGTGCTCGTAAGTTTCCCCCAGTCATCAGGGGAAAATGTGCAGTCTATTTGTCCACTTCAAAAACCAAAATTTAAAAGGTTTTATGACTCATAACCTGTATATATATATATTTTTTTTGTTCAATTGATCTCTCCTGAGTAATGATTTGTTTACATTTCTTAAAATTATAGTGGTTATGGAAGTTGTCTGGATTTTTAACATTGCCCCCTCTGTGTGTATGATTGTATGTTTTGTAGAATGTGGATATTTTATCTGTGTGGCTTGTACATTTGTGTATGGCCCATGTGTGTGACTGGGGACATGCACAGACCGTGACATGTGTGGAGGTCGGAGGGCAACCCACTTTCTTCCTTGCTTGAGACAGGACTCTGTTGTTGGCTGCTGCATTTGCCAGGCTGCCTGGCCCAAGAGCTTCCTGGGATTTCTGTCTTTCTCTCCCATCTCTCCCCAGGAGCACAGGGATCACAGACATATGCTGCTGCTCTCTCTGCTTTAAGTAGTTCTGGGAATGCAAACCGGGGTCCTCACACTTGTGTAGCAGACACTTTACTTAGTAAACCATCTCCCAGCCCAAGTGTTTAAAAATGTATTTAAACGGAACATGGCGATTGATGGGCAGAACAACTCCCAAAAGTTATGCACACTACTTTAAATTTCAATAAGAGTTATAATTAAAAGATTCAAATGATTTCCCCCTCTCAACTATGAGATTAGTATTTGTTGTATTTTGTGGTCTTGATTACTGCAAAGCTCCCCTATTTGTCCCATTTCCTGTTTTTGCCAAGCTTTCGCCTTCTTCTGATAGCCATTTGTCCCAGGTCTCTTGCATCCTTCTGTTGTTTGGTTTGGTTTTGGTTTTTTAAGACAGAGTCTCTTGTAGCCCAGGTTGGTTCCAGACTTACTACAAGGCAGACGGTGATCTTGAACTTCCAGTCCTCATGCCTCCATCTCTTCCAACCACCAGATGACAGGTGCACACCAGTTTACCTAGCTTCTCAGCCTTTAAAAACAAAGTGCTTCTTCCCTCTTTACTTAATATTTTAGCAAAAAACATGTACTCTGGGGCCCGGCATCCCTTGGAGGCCATTTCTGTGGGTGCTTAAGTCCTCATTATAGAGATCCCTGTCATCCCAGCCAAGGTTTCTCTTTACACCCTACTTCCTGGCGTATGCCACATACTTTCATGGTTAGAGGCACTATACTCTATAATGTGACATAGATTCTATAATGGCTACCACTCACATTTCAAGTTCATTTCCTCTTTCCCCCCTTTCTCTAATTGCCGAGGGAAGAGAAAAGCAGATCTGAGGTCTGCCTAGTCCGTCCTCCATTTGAGGAAAACTCTTAGTACTGTTTGCTTCCCTCCCGCCACAGGTTTTGGTACCAGATTGTTTCTATGGCGACTGTTGCTTTTACTGTCGCTGTCAGTAAAGCTAGACTTCAAACAGTATTTTAGACTTAGGTATTTTGACCAGCCGTAGGGTTTATTGCCGTCTCATTCCTGATTTAAATTTTGATTGGAGTATGTGGTTGAGTGGTTTTTTCCTTTCTTTAAGAAAGGCACATGAGAAGTGCATTTTCAGAGCCGTCGTTAACATGGGAATTTGCTTGAAATGGCGTCTTCAGCTCATCGCTGTTTTCTTCCACGATGTCTTTCTCTTTTACTTCTGTCCTAGTTGGCTTTTCTTCCCTCAAACCACCTAATCGCGCCTTCACTGTCCAGCCTCCCTCTCCTGTGATTTTCTCTCCTCAGGGAAATGTCTTTGTCCCTTTATTCCACATTCTAGTGGATATTTTTGTTTGCTGCTTGTGTTATACCCGGCGATTTCTGTCTACCATGTGCTCTCTGATTCTGTCACATCATTTAAAAAAAATCTTCTTGTCATCCATCTTCTGTCTGATGTGCACTCAGCTTTCCTTGTTTCCTTCTGTTCTTCATTTCAGAAGCCTAAGAACTTTTGCTTTTTTTTTCCCCTGAGAACTCTAACTTGGTTTTGTTTCAACCTCTTTAAATACCACAAGAGTGTGTGTGTGTGTGTGTGTGTGTGTGTGTGTGTGTGTGTGTGTGTGTACTTATGCATTTACCACGATGTATGTGGAAGTGAGATGACACCTTGTGTAAGTAAGTTCTCTCCTTCCACTGGGTGGGGGCCTGGGAATCACACGCAGGTCCCCAGGCTTAGAGGTAGATATCTTTATCCTTGGAGCCATCTTGCTAGTCCCCAACACTGGGTTCTGAAATGTTGCATCTAGATTCTGGATTGGCTTATCTTAACACAAGCTCTTATCTTAATTTTCTTCTTCTTGGATTTCTTGTTCTTTAGACTGCGTTTCTTTTCTCAGATAACTTCCTGTCTTCCCACTGGTGAAAAGAAATACTGAAATCAAAGACTTGGAAATACCTGTACATTCAGAAAAATCTAATAGTTGACTCACAAAGAAGCAAAGTACTCTTCCTGCAGGAATCGCTCTGCCGCTAACGGCCTCTTGCCAATCTTAGAGGGGAAAAAAATATGAAAATGCTTTTGCTGCATTTTGGTGTGGAAAAGAAGTGAACTCTATAGAATGCTTTAAAACTTGCTGAGAGACCGAGCGAGGCTGGGTGGTGCACGCTTTTACCTCCAGCACTCAGGAGGCAAACCTTGGTAGGTAGGTAGCTAGATCTTTGTGCGTTTGAGGCCAGTCTGTTCTACACAGCAGATTCCAGTACAGACAGGGCTACACGGTGAGGTCTATCTCAAAATTTACTGACAAACTGCAAAAACAACAGTGAAGCCTCCCAAGGACTCCCATCCCCTTAGTGCCAGCTCACCTTCTTGTGGCACACTTGTCACAGCCAGTGATCAGTTTGATGCCCTGTCATTAGCTAAAACCCAAACTTCACTCATGAGCCTTGACGAAGCTCCCATCACTTTCCCCCCAGCACCCCATCTCAGACTACGTGTTACATCCAATCACCAAGTCTCATAGTGCTCCCTTAGCTCCGAGCACTTCTCAGAGTTGCTCTATTTTGTTTTGATGTTCTTGACAGTTTGAAGAGTAATGACTGGATCTTTTGCTGTAGTTGTCGAGATTTTGGAGATAGGACCTCATGTAGCCCAGGCAGGCCTCTGACCTGGTCCTCAGGCCTCTATCAAGTTCTGGAATGGTGGGTGTGCCCTGTCATCTTGGCTCCTGATTGGATGTTTTGTAGAATGTAGAATGATGCTTTCCTTATGGTTTCCCTTGGGTTGTGGGTTCCATGGAGGAAGACCACCATTTTAATCCTGCAATGCCAAGGGTGTACTGTCAACAAGACTTGTCACTGTTGCCACAGTTGACCACTGGGATGTGGTTCTATGTGGGTCAGGTTTCTCTCGTGTGGAGTCCATCTCTACTTGCCATTCCTCAGTCTGCCCTTAGGAAGGAAGTAGCTATGGGCAGAATCACACTGTATCCTTGAGGCTTGAGTATTTATTTTGATTATTTGGAATTCTGCATAGGGTAATGTTGTCTTTTCACCCACTCATTCATCCAGCCATTCAGTGACATATCATCAGTAACTCATGAATATTTATTTTATACCTTGAATATAATCCAGTACCACTTGATTAATTTTGTTGACCTCTTCTCGCTCTGGCCAATGAGAGCTTTGTAAGTTGGCTCTACTGACACACTCCATCCCTGTGGGCTGATTTTGAGTACTTTCTTATTTTCTGGCACCATGAGATATTTCAGGATCATCTTGCCTATTTCCTGCCCCAGTCTTAGAATTAGCCATTGTTCTAATGATTCCTGGTTCTGTTTATTGAGAATAGTATGAGAAGCCACGACCTAGGTACTATGAATGGTCTGTGTTCCTGGGGTGTTTTTATTATTTTTATTTTATTTTGCACTCTCAGCTGGCAGAACAAGGAAACACATGTGCCTGGGTTCATGGGTGAGCTGATATATCTGTGACTATTACTAGCACATAGTCATCTGTATCCAGTTAAATTAGACATGTTCATTCTAATGCTTTCAACGCTAATGCATGTCTCTGCAGGTCTTTGCATCTCTCTTCTCATGCCTCTCTGTAGACTCCCATTTCAGAATGTCGCTTCTAAAATACATTGTCTTGAATAAACACATCTAAATCCGGGTGGTTTTACAACTTGTAATTCTAGTACTTGAGAGAAAGAAGCAGGAGAATCAGGACTTCAAGATCATCCTTGGCTACAAAGAAAGCTTGAGGCCAGCCTGGGCTATGTGAGACCTTATCTCAAAGAATAGACAAATAATCAAACGAACAAATATGATCTAATACTTCCTAATATTAGGTACATGTTATAGATGTGTATTATATATTTATCTATTTATGGGAAAGCATCTGGAAAATGTAACCATGTCTATGGAATAAACCAACATATTTTAGATTCAATAAAGTGCTTTTTTTTTTTTTTTTTTTTTTTGAGATAGGGTTTCAGTATGTAGCCCAAGTTGACCTTGAACTTGCTGTGTTGCCTTGGTAACCTTGAACTGTCTATCTTCTTGCCTTAGCCTTTCTGTTACTGGCATTATAGGCATATGCCTGATTTTAATAACTTAACATTTGCACATTCATGGACACGCATGCATGCACACACACACACGCATTTTTTACAAATACAACTGTGACCTCACTAGACAAACTGTAATCTTCTTTTCATTCTCAGTGATCTATAATGAGCGCTCCCCACATTAACTATTCTTTTTAAAGGTCATGATTTTAATTTCCTGCAGAATATTAATCTGTAATTATGAAATTTAAATATTAGTAATTTTGGCATTCTAAATAACTATAGCACATACTTCGAAGCATAGGCCATTGTTGATAACATGATCCTTTTATTTAGACTATTTTTGAGGAAGTTAAATTGCCAGGCCCTTGCCGGGCAGTGGTGGCACATGCCTTTAATCCCAGCACTTGGGAGGCAAAAGCAGGCGGATTTCTGAGTTCGAGGCCAGCCTGGTCTACAGAATGAGTTCCAGGACAGCCAGGGCCACACAGAGAAACCCTGTTTCGAAAAACAAAACAAAACAAAACAAAATGCCAGGTCCTTAATTACAAACATTTTGAGTCACATGATAATCAATGATAAACTTCTAGAAAAGGTAGGAATAATTAAGTCTCTACCAAAATTATCTATGAGCTTATTTTGGTATATGATCAGGAATACTGAGTATTAGAATAAAAATTTTAAACAATCCATTGATTAATTAAAATGACCTATCCCAGTTGTCTTGAAGTTTTTTGTGACTATAAGAGCTTCTGTATAACTTATTTTCTGAGTTAATTGTCTATTTCTATTTCACTGTTTCTACATTACCTGGTAGTGCCTTTCCTAATTTTTTTTCTAAGTTGGGTAGTTTTTAGTTTTTCCAAGTTAAGAATGCAGTTTCAGAATAAATACACACTTGGTATAGAAAACAAAGAAATACAGAAAGGTGCAAATAATTATTCATGACCGCATCGCCCACTCTTGGCTCGCCGTTCTCAGTTTTGTTGTGATAGATACTGTGCCCTGAACACTTGCCCCTCTAAAATGAATGCACCAAAACATAGCCAGTAGTACCTCAGGAAAGTGGTCGCCTCCCGAGGGTGAGGCCCGTGTGAGTGGGTTTAGTGCCCTTTTACCACCCGGAGACACAAGGCATAGACCAGGAAGTCACCAGTTACCTCCCGCTGCTTCTGCATTTCCCAGAACTGTGAGAAGTAACCGTTTTGTTTCTTGTCTATAATTGACCTAGACCATGGTATTTTGTTGTATGCGCCCACAGGGACAGAGCCAGTGAGTCTCTTTACAGAGCAAATAGTATTTTATATGTGGTTAATTAGAAAAACGGCCCATTGTTTTATAGCTTGCTCATTACTCATTTAATTTAGCACCAGCAGTCTCTCCTAAGCGTCTCCATAGTGGACTCAACCAGTTTAAAAGAAAGGCCTCTTGGGAATGTGTGTCAAGGCACCGTTGGGAAGCTTTTCACTTGTCAGGAAGTCAGGCCTCTCTCTAACAGACCCCAGCCTGTTGATCTCTAGTTCCACAACACTGTTCTCCAGGCCACAGCATTCCCTGCCCCTGGAAGTGTATTGGCTGTGGCCACTCTCTAACAAGAGGTCATGGATACTTAGCTTTATTTCCGTATCCTATCTGTATACACAGCCTGTCTTTAAATTTCTACAGGACAATGGAGACAAGGCTGGAGCACATCTAAAGCTAGAACCAGAGACACTGGATGCAGAGAAAGCACACTCACTTCTTGTCCAGTGACTGGGTTGATCTCCAGGTCTCTCTAGCTAGCTCTGGAGACCAGTGTGACTTCTGAGACAGGTGGGTCTCACAGAAGTCCATGCCAGTGACTTTTTACTCTTTGTTCTTGTTTCTTTTCTCTTGCTGTGATAAAACACTCCCAGCACCTGGAAAATAGAGGATGGAGGATTCCGAGTTCAAGGCCATCCTCTGCTACATTGTGAGTTTGGGGCTAGCCTGTTCTACATGATGCCTCTTCAAAACAACTAAGAGAAATTAGTGTTAATTAGATGTGGAGGAGGAGTGATTGCTACATTTAAGAAAATAATCCTGGCATACTTTCGTGATATGAGGTGATGTCTGGAGCTTGCTTCAAAAGAGTCGAGGGATAGTATAGGCCCATAGAGATGAAATCAGTGTTGTTCCCCAGGGCTCTTGTACTATGTAGCAGTTACAGAAGGATGTGTGGTATCCTACTAACTTTTGCTCAGGCTTAGGATCCTCCCCCCCCGCCCCCGCGCGGTGTTCCCTCAGAGTTCAGCCAACTGCTCACAGTGAACACTGCTCCCCGAGTCCCTCCTGAGCAGAGGCTCCCTGGGCCAAGGACACACCATTCAGCAGAGTAGGGATGCTTGCCTCCTAGACTTGGAACAAAGCAGCCTGAGCCTGCTAAGAAAATAAACATTTTTATACCCTCTCAAGATACAACCACACCCTCCACAAGGACAGCCTTCTTCGAGACTCTGTTGACTGTAGCTCATGCAAAGTGGTCCAGGCATCTTTGGGGTCCCGGAACTCTTCCAAGACACGCTGTAGATGCCTTACAGTTCTGCTGGCTCTGGCTTTCCACTCCTGAGCTTCCAACAACAAACAGAGGGGGTTTCTAGAAGCAAGTGGCTCCAGATAATGTCATTGATCGGATAATTAATGGTCTGTGTGTCCCTGAAGCGCTCCCTTCCTCCCTCCTTTCCTCCTTCTCCCTCCCTCCCTCCCCCCCATTCAGATTTTATACATTAAATACAACCCACAGGAGCTCTTTGGAGTTCACAGTTGTCAATGTAACTTTTGAGAAACCCGGACACAGGTGGCATTGTGGCCACTTGCAAGCACAGATCAGTTTCTCAGCGATGTAGCTGATGCAGCGCGTACCACAGAAATTACATTTTGATCTTTCTAGACACAGGGACATTGAGCTCACAAACTTAAACCCAGGTTTCTTTTAAGGACACACACACAAACAACTAAGAAGTTGATATTCTTTTCACCAGCGTCTACCCACCTCCCACCCGAAGATTTCAAGGCCACAGGGCCAATTCTTAGTCAAGGCACAGAGCCAAACATTGGGTTTTCTTTCTCTCCTGCTGCCTTTGCCAGGGGGACATTTTCTCTGAGAACAGGCAGTTGGGGCTTTCATGTGCACACACGTGCATGTGTGTGTGCGCATGTGTGTGTGTGTGTGTGTGTGTGTGTGTGTGTGTGTGTGTGTATGTGTGATGTGTAGAGTAGTGTATCTGTGTGAGTGCAGACACACTCATCCATGTATATGTGTGTGGACACCAGAGGTTCACATAGTGTATCTTTCTCTAGTTCTCTCTCCCTTATTTTTTTTTAAGATGGCCTATCATCCAAACTAGAGTCTACCATTCCATTCAGATCCATTGGTCCACAAGTATCGAGCTCAATCGTCTCTGCCTGTTTCTACCCTGGAGTTTCAGGAATATGCTACCATGCCTAGCATTTTTTTAAAAATTTTTTTTATTTTTGATACTTTATTTACATTTCCAATGTTTCCCCTTTTCTGGGTCTCCTCTTTGGAAGGCCCCTATCCCCTCCCCATCCCTACCTCTATGGGGGAATTCCACCTCCCACCCACCCGCCCACCCATGCCCCTATTCCCACCTTGACATTCCCCTTTACTGGGGGCTTCTAACACCCTCAGGCCCAAGGGCCTCTCCTCTCTCCCTGATGGCCATCGAGGTCGTCCTCTGCCTCATATGTGGTCCGAAAGATGGGTCCATAGATGTGTATTCTTTGGATGGTGGTCCAAACT
>CM052707.1:45046151-45113840 GCA_028551405.1 Uromys caudimaculatus | reverse complement strand
AGGTACCATGAGGTGCTGAGAAGAAGGTATATTCTTTTGATTTAGGATGAAATGTTCTATAGATATCTGTTAAATCCATTTGGTTCATTACCTCTGTTAGTTTCACTGTGTCTCTATTTAGTTTGTGATTCCAAGATCTGTATGGAAACCATTCTTATTCAAACCATCTTAGCCAAATTTATCTGCCAACCAGGTTGTGTTCTAGGGTTCTGGGCAGATGTGAATTCTTGTAGGCCATAAACACTGTGCAGAAGGACTGTGGGCTCCTCAGTCTGCCGACTTGGCCCTCTGAGCCCGACCTTGGTTGAAACACTAAAAACCCTCATCCTGTCTGTTGTGTGTGTATTTACTCACACCTGTTGCATCATTTGCACTATTGCACATGAAGTCTGTGATAACTTCTTTGTCACAAACCTTCCCCATGTTCGCTACACCCACCACCTCCTTATCCACCTCCCTGCTCGTCATTACTAAAGGACTTGAGTGAGTCACCTGTGCTTGCCACCTGCATGTCCTCTCTGCCAAGGCCCTCCTTCTCAACCCATCCTGTTCTAGCTTCCAACTTACCTGTGCTGTGTTGTCAGGTCCCACTGACTTCTTATACAACCTCCCAGTAGCTTGTTGCCATTATCCCTTCCCTCTCTCTGTGTCTCTCCCTCTCTGCCTCTCTCTGTGTGTCTCCATCTCTGTCTGTCTGTCTGTCTGTCTGTCTCTCTCTCTCTCTCACACACACACACACTTGGATCCTAGATAGCAATCTGTTGGTGAGCTCCTACCTCTGTCATTCTCTCTTAGGGTCCTTTGCTACCTCCCCTCTCTCTGACTTCTAATGCTCGAGAGCTTTGGGATTTATCCCAAGCCCCCTTCCCCTCCAGGTCGCTGCTCAATCTCTCAGGGACTGAGATGTCTGCTTTTCTTGCAATCTTACCGCCCCCACAGACGTTTCCACACACATCAAATGTTTCCTCCTCCTCTCTACTAGGAAGTTGGCTGCTCATCTCTGCACTACCGAACCAGAGGTATTGGCTTCTTCCCACCTGGTCCTGCTGCCATCTACAAATGATGTCCCAGTGTTCCTCGTCTCAGTCAGCACCACCTCTATGTACCCAGATTCCCATGTCAAAGTTTTAGATTTCTCTTCTTTCTTCAACCCCAAATGTCAGCCATATTTTTTCATTGTTGACGGCGTCTTCCAGAGTTCCCATCCCTGGCCCCCCACACATGCTCGGCATTACTTTCTTCTTCGTAGCCAAGGGACCGAGTCCCGTCGTGTCGTTAGTTCACCTCCTCCACTGCTCTCCTTTCTCATGCCATGCCTTTTGCTTTTCTTTGATCTGTTTCTCAGGTGGTTTGGCTTTCTGCTCACATGCCACCATCTTAGATGCGTGTTAACAGAACCAGTGACGTTTTGTCCCTGCACAGCCATCTTGGCTCCTGTCTTTCTCTTTCCCCAGCTTTCCTGGTCTCCTCGTTTTCATCCCTACTTCAAATAAGAGCACATTAGTCGCATTTTTGGCTTATTATATTTTAATTGGTTTGTTACTTTCGGTTGTTTTCATTGTGTGCTAAGCACCACAAGGGCAGGGTGTTTTTGTTTAGCATTAATAATGCCTAGCTACAGAAGAAGACTGAATTCACTTCATCTGTCCTTGTCATTGTGGAGGTAAAACCTTTTAAAGTTAATACTGAAAATCAAGTTTAATTATCAGTAAGTGTTTCTTCAGATCTTGAAAATCATATTTATTTTGAAATCTGATTTACTGCCCCTTTTTAGGAATCTTGAACCTTTATGGACATTACTGAGATATATTTCAAGCTTGAAATTAGTTAGCAGTAGTTGTCACAGTAGTATAGTGGGCACCATTCCAGCCCTTATTAGTGGCAGGCGCTCTGTGAATAGCTGCACATTTAATTCTCAAAACACATCAATGGGCTGTCTGTCAATTTACAAATGGGTGTGATGATTTTAAAATCTGGAGGGTTTTTTTTTAAAGTTCCCCTTTAAAAGGTAGAGTCTACTTGATTTCTCTTGAATTTGACTTGACTTGGCAACCAAGTTCCAAAGAGCAAGATCCAACGGACATGGCAGTGTTCCGTGACCACGGTGAGCTCTCCAAAGCTTTGGGTCCTCCTCCCTCCACTCCAGTATCTGCCAGCCCGACTCTTAGTTTCCCCATCTTTGAGGTGAAAACTGGACATATCATCATAGATATGTCCAGTTGCTTAGTCTGACCACACCAGTCATGTCAATAGCAACATCAGGTAGTCCTCCTAGCAAGTGGCAATGACATCGTATGGGCTCTGAATGTCGTGCTGGTTTGGTTTGGTTGTTTGTTTTCAGTTGCTGTGATAAAATAGTCCAACAACATCGAGTTAAGGGGAGGAAAAGTTTATTTTAGCTCCAAGCTCTAGAAACAGTCCAGCGTAGGGGCAAAGTCAAGACGACACCAGCTTGAGTTAAATGCTTACCTTATATCCCTAATCAGAAGAGACAAATCAATGCATGCATGCGAATACTTAGCTTGCTTTGGACATTTTATACATCCCAGCATCCCTTGCCCAGGGAATGGACCTGTCCACAACTAAAATGGCTCTCTCCATATCAATGAACACAGTCAAGATTGTTCCCCATCGGCATACCCAGAGGCCCGTCTTCAGGTGATTCTAGATTCTGTCAAGTCGACAGTTAAACACTGATTTATTACAGGGATAAAGATGAGATGAGGTTAGGGCAACTGAACAGCCATAGAGAGTGAAAGTTTCCCTGCCTGAAAGTTTCAGCTTCCTGCTAGCATCCATGTGGAAGGCCGTCCTAGAGGCAGGTTTTCCAGCCCCATTTCAGCCTCCAGAATGGCAGAGCTACCAAACTTTTTGACTGGCATCTCCCCAGAGACCATGAACCAGAACCACCAAACAAATGCCCTGCGAGGTGATGGAAAACTGCCAGGTGACAAACAGAAAGCTTATTTTCAACAAGGAAACAGCAACCTTTTGGCATCTTGTGTTAAACCATTAGAGTTGGGAAAAATTCAGTGTATTTTGAGGATAATTTACATACAGGGTACCCGTAGATATGGAAGGATACAGAGATGAGGAGCAGTACATCAGAAACCCAGTAAACAGTGATGATTTAAGAGTCAGAAAGCCAGTGTGCTTCCTGTAAGTCCCCATGCCCGACCACTGTACAGAACCAGAGGGCAACTCGACGTCCTACACTGGAAAGACAGTGTGTCTTCTGTCAGGGCAGTGGGTCTAATCTGGTTTTGTGTGTCAACTTGACACAAGCTGGAATTATCACAGAGGAGCCTCCCTTGAGGAAATGCCTCCATAAGATCCAGCTGTAGGGCATTTTCTCAATTAGTGATCAAGGATGGGAGGGCCCCTTGTGGGTGGGGCCATCCCTGGGCTGGTAGTCTTGGGTTCTGTAAGAAAGCAAGCTGAGCAAGCCAGGGCAAGCAAGCCAGTAAGCAGCATCCCTCCATGGCCTCTGCATCAGCTCCTGCTTCCTGACCTGCTTGAGTTCCAGTCCTGACTTCCTTTGGTGATGAACAGCAGCATGGAGTGTAAGCCGAATAAAGCCTTTCCTCCCCAACTTGCTTCTTGGTCATGTTTGTGCAGGATTAGAAACCCTGAGTCAGACAGCTGGTAAACTGGCTGGTTTTGCTTTATTGTAAGGTCATGCTGGGCAGCTAGCTCCTTCACTTCCAACTTCGGCTTCAGTCTCAGACGTGTTCCAGCATACGGGGAACATCAGCCTCTCCATCCGTCTTCTTCCTGTACCTCTGCCATTCCTTTGCACTCATCCCCACTTTCAACCTTGTAATTTATGATTAAACTGCTGATCGCCACACCTGTCTACCTCTCTGGTGGTCTTGTGACTTACGTTTGACCAATCGAAGTGTACTATCAGTGATTGACTGGGCCAAACACAGTATGAACTGGGTTATGGGCCGATCAGAGGCGTTCTTTGGGATTTATAAATACCCTGTGAGGCGAGGAGAGCTGCCATGGAGTCAGCAGCAGCCTGCAGAAAGTATCAGAGAGTGGTAGAGGCCACTCCTATCCCATGCAACCTTGATGCCAGACAGTCTCGAAAGCTACTCCATCCTTTCTGAATCTGCACGAGTCAAGAGGCTCTTCCTGTAAGTGGGTGTCACCGAGTTTTCTTTCATGCGACCTTGAGCAACGTGTGGTTAGTCTGAAGGGTCTGCCCTAGCTTGTGGGAGGTGGTGGCACTCTCGAACTTTGCATGTGTCATCTGAAGAATCTGGAACATCACTGTCCAAAGACCCTTCCCCCCTTTAGCCTCAGGAAGCATCTGTCTTTCCTGGAAGCCCGCGTGGTCTGGGGAAATAAACTCAAAATAAAATAGTGTAGTGATGGATGGTGGTTGAGCCGCAGCTCCAAACCTTAGTCATCTGTGTATCCTTTCTTTCCTTAGCTGCTCACCCCTCCCCCAGTCCTTGATTTGCATACATCCTGTTAGTCACCAGGTCCTGTTGATCTGGATCCAATGCTCGGTGGAAGTAGGTGGAGGAGCCTTAAAGAAAGTTAGATACTTCTGCCGTGGGGGCATCTGGCAGGTTCAGTTTTACATCTCCATTTTCTTTCTCCCGTTGAGGACCACTGCAACTGGCCTCCCTGCCTCTCAGCTCAATCAGCTTGTTAGAGCTCTCATGGTTCTTGTAGACTTTCCTCTTGTTTCCAGATGCCCTGGCTGACGTGAGTTTCTTTTGGCTCGCTGCCTGTTAGGTGGCAAACTTCTTGACATAGTGTTCAAGACCCTCCACAAGCATTCACCGTCCCTTTGGAATCTCATATTATTCCCTTTGTAGAGCTGCCTGCTCTCTACCTTACCTCCATCCCCAGATGGAAGCCCAGTTCCTTCTCCATGACTTACCCAGATTCTTGTCCCGGTCTCAATAAAATAACCTGAGTATGGTGCTCCTCAGTGAAAACCCACGTCCCTAAATCCTGCAAACCAGTCTAAACTAGGGATTTTCAAATCTCGTTCTCATTCCCAGGGAGAATTCGATCAGAACAACCAAGTTTAGGATATATCCCTCCTCCCAGTCCCAAGTACTGATCATGTTTTTACATTTGACTTAGCATATTACGTCAAACCCAGCTTCTTTCTTTCCCTCCCCTCCCAAATCCCATTCTCAGATGATGGAAGCATAACTTCTTTCACCCATGAACTGAGGCTTGTGCAGGTTTGTTTTGCTACCTATGGACTGAGAGGTACTTAGTATTAGTTGTATTATTTAAACAGTGGGCATGGGGAAAATATGAGTTATGAAGAGGGACTGAACCCAAGGGCTGTGTCAATTCCCACCGTTTCTAAACCGAATTGACCTTTCTGTTTCTTTCCACACCCCCACCATTTTCTCCTCGATATCTTGATGCTGGGTTCTCGTTTGAAACTAGAAATGCAATTTGCCATTTTCATATAGTCCATAAAGCACCACTCTGTCAGTTCTGGATCACTCTCCACTAGCAACTGTGGTAAAGTTTGTGGCAGTCAGATAAGTCCTTGTCATTATCCCTCTGCAGCAGGAGAGGCCAGGGGTCTGATTAAGATATAACTTAGCTTTACCGAGTTCCCTGGGGATGGACAGGTCACAACACCACAGGTACCTGGATCCTTCACCATGCTTGTATACGGCCACCCATTTAGAAAGGGCACCAGGTAATCTGCCCACCGTGCTGCAAACAGCAAACCACCAAAGGAGGATATGGTTTACATTACATTACATATTTGGCTTGAAAAAAAAAAAAAAAAAGACAAGGTGGATGGACATTTGGAACATGAGTCCCTTGTGTCCCCCTCCAATTTGAGAACACTCTCTCTGGGTTCTGAGAGAGTTGTACTATTTTAAAAGGAGAAGCCTTTAGATGCAAAGGTGACCATACACTCAGGATGTTTTTTAGAAAGAGATAACTTTTTAGGAAGGGGCAACTCCACCTCTGTAGCCCAGTATTGGGAACTCCTGTTGAGACACTAAAGGAACCCTTCCCTAATGTGCCTCTCCTCTTTCCTCTGGGATTCAAAGTCCAGTGTGGGCAGGGTCTCACTGGTGGCTGCAGACACTTGTAGTTGGGTGGACTTTGGGAAATGTTTGTTGATTAACTGATTGACTGGATAGTGGGGCAAGAGAGCTGCAGAGGGAAGGCCATGCCTGGCCCTAAACACTTCACAGGGTTTAGTGGTGACTGCTACTGTCCTGGCTCTCCATGGAGCCTGTGGACCGACCACTTCCTCTCTCCTCTCCTTGAAAACCCATCCTGGAAGCAAGGGCTGCTCAGCTCTGAGGGGCCAGTTCTCTTAAGATCGTGCCCAGTCCCCTCCCCGGGAAGGGGAAGAGTGGGGTACTCTGGAGCAAGAAGCAGGACTGAAGAGGGGCTCCCTTGCCTGAGACCTGCAGGTTGATACCTGCCTCTTGGCCGCCCCTTCGCAGCCCGGGCAGGTCATTCTGTGTGGGCACCTGGCCGGGTACTCTGGGGGCCTCGCGGCTGCGCGCGCGGCCGGGCTCGGGAACGGTACCCGGGCTCGGCCCTCGGTGGCCGCCGCCCCCTCCGCCCCGGGGGCCGGGCCGGGCTCCCGGGAGGCGGGGACTCGCCCAGTGGCAGCAGCGTCCGGGCGGGCGGCGGGCGCGGGGCGGCTTCCTGCAGGCGGCGCCGGGGCGAGCCGAGCGCTACAGTCACCAGCCTGGGGACACGGGGGCCCGGGCGCTCGGGGGGCCGCGTCCGAGGCTCAGGGCGCGCTGCGCAGCCGTCGGTCGCCCCTGCCCGCGCTCGCGTGTCGCCGCGATTGCCGCGGCCGCCGCCGGTTACGCCAGCCCCGCCGCCGCCCGCTCCGATTCTGCGCACAGGCGGCCCCCAAGCTTGTCATTCTGCAAAAACACAGTTTACTCAACACGCCGCACACACTCGCGCGCACACACACACTCACACACACTCACACACAGACACACGCGCGCGCACGCCAACACACACACCACACACACACTTATACACACGCACGCACACACGCGCTCACGCGCGCGCGCAACCCGGGCCCCCCGCGCGCACACGCACGGGAGCGCGCGAGCGAGCAAGACGCGCACACCCGGCGAGCCAAGTTCCGCAGCCTGGCATGGCTTCTGGGGACCTTTACGAGGTACGGAGAAGACGGGGCGCGGGCGGCGCCGGGGAACCGGGCCTGGCCGAGCCGGTGCGAGCGTAGTCCTGAGCCCGCGGGTGGCGGCGCCGGGGATCGGAGGGCGGCTGGGGAACTCGAGGGTGGCGGCGGACCCGAGGGTGGCGGCGGGGACCGGAGGGTGGCGGGGGCCGGGCGCGCCTCCCGCCGCCGCCTCCCGCGGCGCCCGCTCCCTCTTTCTCTTTCTCTCGCGCACACACTCTCTTACTCCATCTACTTTGCGGCCTTGGAGAGGGGAAGGAGGAAGCCGGGCGGAGCCGGGGCGGAGGGAGGGAAGGTAGCGGTCCCGGGGAGGTGCTTGCTCAGCCCCGACGAGCCGCCCCGAGTGTGCAAAAAAAAAAAAAGTACAGGTAAAAAAGAAAAAAATTAAGGAAAAAGAAAAAAAAGTCGCCGGACGTGCGAGGGAATATGGGGGGCCCGAGCTGCGGACGGCCCAATTTAGGGGTGTTGAGCCCCCGGGGGTGCGCGGGTGTGGGCTGGGTGGGGAGAAGGTGGGTGATCAAAGCAGAGCCAGGTTCCTAGGGAGGGGAATGAAAAGGACAAGAGTGTTGGGGCACTGGGGAGGGGGTGCTCTGGGGACACTGCTCTTGCAGTTCCACAGGGGCCACTGAGTGCCTGCCCCCTCCCCCCACCTGCTGCCTAGTGTCCCCCTTCTCTGGGCTCTGTAGCTCTCCTGGCAGGGGCTTGGGGGTCGGTCGTCTCTGCTGGTGTCATGCTTCTTAGTGTGAAAGAGGGGCTGCAGAAGGACCCCCTAGGTGGAAGGGAAGCTGGCCTGAAACTTGTATGTGGGTGGTCAGACTTGTCAGAGGACATGGGTGTGAATCCAGTTCCCAGAACCTCCTCTGGCACACTAAGGGGGGGTATCATACTTGTCTCTAAGGTCACACAGGTAGTAGTGGGCACTGGATATTTTGAAATTGGTTCAAAATGTTGAAAGAAGGCGTCCATCTGTCATCTTTTGAACAACAGAGAAATACCCATGGTCTCTGGGGAGAGAGGGCTTAGCTGGCCTTGGGACCACAACAGTTCTTGTGTGGGATTTGGACTCCCGAACAAATAAGAAGCCACCACCCATCCCAGGGGGAGGATGCCCTTCAAGAGTTGTTTGTTCTCAAGAGAAGGGTCTGAATGAAGAAACCAAAGGGACTGGCCAGCTTCTACCAGGAGGCCTGCAGATACTGCAAGAAACCAATGTCATGGGTCAGCTTGGGTTTGCCATCCCTTTCCTCCAGTATGAACCAGCCACTATGGTTGGCTGTCATTCCTAAGGTTGTTGTCTAAATTTCCATGCAGTCTGGGAACAGGTTGAGTTAACATTTTGGGTAAGAGACGGCCGTAGTAATCCATACTCTGTAAGCTCATTCCCTGGGCCTTCCTGGAAGCTAAGCTTCTCCAGCAGAGGATTTACTGACTGGTGTGAGTGGAGAATGGAGGACAGGCTGGTAGGCATCTCGATTTCCTGTGTATCCAGAGCCTTCTGGATGATTCTGGGCTTGGCGGGACCCAGAAATGGGTTACAAGCCATCAGACTCAGGTGGGACCCATGTTTTTAAAAAGTGATATAAGCTGCCCTCTTTACCCTACGGCCTTCCTTCTCTTTGTGCTGATGGAGAAGCCAGGGAGGGATAGAAACTTGATGAGAAACTGACAGGATGTATTAAGCGGGCCACCCAGACTCATCCATCTTTTTCCAAGATGGCGGAGCAGTCTCTGAAACCAAAAGTTAAAAACATAGTGAAGTGAAAACCTTCGACCAAGTTCCCCAGACACTGGCAGAACGTGGATGCCATTTAGGAACAAAACCGATCTTCCTGAGGTCATGGGATTTTTCTCACCGATGGTGAGTTGTCTCAGAGCCACTGACATTGCCTGGGTGACAAGTGGCCTTGTTGAAGACATGAACCGGACATCATAGGAGACGTCAGTGCTTCCCCATTTAAAGTCTGAAACTTATGAACCTCCCGGGGATAATTTCTTGTTTAATGTTCATCTGAAACTGCCATTCTTAACCTTGGTAATTATAGTTGCCAGATGAAGATAGGAGTTCCCACCATGGCCTTGAACTATTTCAGCAACTCAAGAGTGCTTATTGAAGTCCAATAAGCAGGGACAATCATAACAATGACTTCTGTGGTGGTAGGTAATTGTATGAGGTAGAAAATGGTTTTCCTGTAGCTGATCATTTGCACAGCCATTACTAGAAGGGCTAAACTGTATTATGAGAATATAACCAATGTCAACGTCCTTATAGCCCATGCCTCCATTTACATAACATCCGTGGAGGGATTTAATTGGTTGTTCAAATTTAACTTAAAACCAAAAAGCGGCAGGTGTGCCTCAGTCCATGTATTTCTAATTGTAAAATTGCCATGTGCATTAAAAATAAATAGATCTGGGCATATTCAGTGTAGTTACTAGCCTTAAAAGAAATTAAAAAAAACCCCTCTTTTTATATGCTGGTATTTCCTTAATTAAATATACTTGGATGCACATAGACTGGCTTATCATAATCTTTAACCAATAAACTATATTAGAGTAAGCTAGGAGTGGTAATCTTTGTACATATGTTCCACCTGGGTGCCTGATGACATTACCTCCGATGTTTTCTGCTGAGGATGATGTTTGGATGGCAGAGATTCCCCGGCTCTTTGGTGATCTTAGATACCTGTTATAAAAAGCAGCCCTTCCCCAGAGAGCTCTGTTAAGGCATCTGGTGCCGATTTTAAAGCCTCCAGAAGATGAGCCTTCTTTCCATGGTGATGCTCTTCAGTCTTGGTGAGGAAAGCTGGGTCAAGAGGAGGTTCTGAAATCTCGATTTGATAGATCACCTGGTTTTGTTTCCCTGATAGCAGAGCCCTCACCCTTTCTGTTGCGATCTAGTTATGTTTCTGAGGGTGATGTCAAATATCTATGACTGTCTTACAGCCATGGTTCTCAACCTTCCCAGTGCTACAGCCCTTTGATACAGCTCATGTTGTGGTGGCACCAATCATAACATTGTTTTTGCTGCTACTTCACAACTGTAATTTTGCCACTGTTATGAATCAGATATTTATCTGATATGCAGGATATCTGATATGCAATCCTTATGAAAGGGTCATTCGACCCCCAAAGGATCGAAAGCTACAGGTTGAGAAATATTTTCTTTTCCCTCTACCCTTAGATGTGCTAGTAGACATATGGGCCATCAGAAGTGGTCCATTAGACAGTTCTAGGCCCCC
The DNA here is from genome assembly GCA_028551405.1 of Uromys caudimaculatus. Taxonomy (NCBI): domain Eukaryota; kingdom Metazoa; phylum Chordata; class Mammalia; order Rodentia; family Muridae; genus Uromys; species Uromys caudimaculatus. Next base: position 45,103,421 of record CM052707.1, on the reverse strand, counting down.
TACGTGTACGTGTGTGTGTGTGTGTGTGTGTGTGTGTGTGTGTGTGTGTGTGTGTGTGTGCTTGCGCAAGTGTCTTAGTTCATTGTTAGGTATGAAAGAAGGATCGAGCCGAAGGTCTTTAGCATGTCTCTTCCCACAATGACCCTTATACAGGAGCATCCATTTCCCTAATATGTTTGCCCAATCAATCTGAATCCAGAAGGTATTAGAGTTTGCCATCCGTGGCGTTTAGTCAGCCATTTGCCAAGAGGGTTGGGTGTCAAGAACACATCATCTGTGGCACAGCACGAGGAAACCAATTATCTTGTCTTTTCCCTGCTCTGTGACTCCTCACACGTTCACTAACTCATGGTTCTTACCAGTGAATGGAAGAGCAGATCCAGGAGACAGAGAGCACGTTGAGCCACCTTTGGTATTCTATGCTGAGAGTTACATACTTTCTTCCCCAGCTCATGGTCTCTCTCTTGGTGGTGGCAATGTCATGCCCTAGTTTTGTATCTGTTGCTGAGATTAGTCCATTGGCCAAATCTACTTGTGTGAACAAAGACACACTTCCACATTGCACAGTCTGTCACAGAGAGAACCAGTGTGTAGGATCTCAAAGCAGGAACCTCGTGGCAGGAACTGAAGCACAGACACGATGGACTGCTTCCTACAGCTTGATCAGCATCAAACATTCTTTCTTCTTTAGTACAGTTACTGGCCTTAAAAAGAAATAATAAAAGACATCTTAGACTACATTGTAGTATTTCCTTTAATTAAATATTATAACCAAGTATACATCAAATGGCTTATTACAGCTTTTAACCAATAAACCATATTTTACGTAGGCTAGGAGTGATGACTTGCTTTCTTATACAACCAAATATCTTCCCAGGGGGTGGAACAACCCACACTGGGCTTAGCCCTACCACACTAATCATTAATCAAGAAAATGCCTCATAGGTGTGCCCACAAACCAGTCTGATGTAGGCAACCCCTCAGCTGAGGGTCCCTTTCCCCAGGTGTTTCTAGTTTATGTTGAGGTTGACAAGATCTACTCAGCACACACCATGATAGGTGGTTGTTCACCTATCATGTTCTTTGATGGCTCAGTTTTTTCTCTAAAAGTGTGTCTGGGTGTCTTCTTGAAAAGCCAACTGTCTTCCCTGGGAAGAATTGACTGCATTTAAATGTCCAGATGTGGGTTTCCTTGCTGTTGAGTGGTATCTAATACCTCTTGCCCTTGATTAGTTGACATGAAGGACAAACAACTTACCTTGCTGGCAAAAATGTTCAAAGAGGATGCTTTCTGAGTGGAGTGGCTGAGATGATGCTTATTGAGTTGGACTTCACAACAGTGAACACTCTGTGTGCCAGACTCTGTTTGTTGATGCTTCCTAAATCTCTAAAAAAATGGCTATAAATTTTTTTGGGGTGTGTGTGTGTACATCTCTCCTTCCTTATGTTCAGAACTGTGTATGTACAATTTTATGTATATTTGCACAGTGTACATAATAAAAATTTTCATTCCAAATAAAAACAACAATGCTGGGCAGTGGTGGCACACGCCTTTAATCCCAGCACTTGGGAAGCAGAGGCAGGTGGATTTCTGAGTTCGAGGCCAGCCTGGTCTACAGAGCGAGTTCCAGGACAGCCAGGGCTACACAGAGAAACCCTGTCTCGAAAAACCAAAAAAAAAAAAAAAAAAAAAAAAAAACCAAAAAAACACCAAAAAACAAAACAAAACAAAACAAACCACAACAACAACAAAAAACAACAAAAAAAACCAAACCAAATGAAAACAACAGATATGTTTCCTTTGTTGAAAGACATTGACTTTAGTTGCAAATGGACTCTGCAGTAATGAACACAGGTTTCTCCCCTGTGGCAGGGTCTGTGGACCCTGTGTTTTCCAAAGTCACACATTAGATGTAGCAGAGCTTGTGGACAGAAACAGTGTTGAAGTGGGTTATCGAAAATGTATGCAACCCTGAGCTCACAACATCAACCAAGCCCTAATTAAATCTAATAGAAGTAAGCTGACTGTCTCCCAGTGAATCTGCTGGTCCTTCAAAGTGTGTTGGCAGAGCTGGCAATTCCTTGTTTCTCTGTAGATTGCCCAAGGCATTCACTTCTGATAAACATGGTTTCTGACAAAGTTATGTCTGATCCATAGCTTTCTTCATTCACTTGTGGAAAGCAATGGCTTCTGACCCTTTCCATGTGTTCTTCTGGCTCTACCATGTGGTCAACATGGTGGTGGTGCCGTTATATGTGCTACCACTCATTTTCAAGATGGTGACTGAGCACAGTTGCAGCTTTATGCTAGTGTTTCTATCCACTGTCGAGTCTCTTTCCTTGTGAGAGTGCTTGCCTGCGACAGCTTCAAAATATTAACAAGTTGAAGAAATGGCATCTCAACCTACACAACTTCCTAGTGACGCTGCTGTCATTTGCCAAGTTAATCACATCTAAGGACCTTTCCTGTCAAAGATATGACCTCTTAAATCTCTGCAAATATGCCATCCAAGGATGATGCCAGTTGAGTTGGAATATTGGGATCTAATGAATATGGACTAGGTATTTGATTCTCCAGTAGGGATCCATCAGCTTATTTTTAAAGCAGGTTTTTATGTTATTCCGTACTGAATAAGCTTGTTTCTTCAAGGCCTTAAGCTATCATTGAAGGTGATAAAAAGTGTCCTTGAAGCTTGACTATTTTCAAAGAACAGTCCCACCTGGGTGTTGATAGAAAGTCTTACAATCAGATACAAGCAACTAGTTTTGACATCTCTATTGGAGGGTGAAAGGGGATCTAGTTTGGCTGAATTTGTAGCACCAACATTTATTTATTTTCTTATTTCATATTTATGGACCAACAAATATATGCCTAGTACTGGGGAAATGACAGCAGTGTCTCCTAAAAGTCTGTGGTCTAATGGGAGATAATGTAAGAGAACAGAAGTTCACAGTCAGTGGAGAAAGCATTCTGTGGAGAAGATGAGGTGTCCAGGAGGATGTTGAGGATATATGAGATTCAGGCTGGGAGAATGAGAGAAGGTCTCACAGAGGGGGTGATGGCCTTCAAAGACTCAACTAGGAAGTGAGTGTGGCCAGATCTGCAGGACTTAAACTAGTGCCCAATAATGACGTTCAATGAAAGATCAGTTTTCTCCTGAAGCTATCACTTTTTTTGATAATAAATTCCCTGTTGTTGGACATCTAGATGGATTCCATTTGTAAGCCATTGTGTTCTGCTGTTATGACCATCCACAAACATCATTATTTATACTCTGTTTTTCCCCAGAGTAGATTCTGAGAAATGATAGTTTGAAAAATTCAGATATTTTTACTACTCTTGATTCTTAACCCAAGATATCTCTTCCAAATGAACAGTTGACTGAATTAGTGGAGGAGCTGGAGCAGATCTAACTCTGCTGCATGCTGTTTTTGTGACTGGAAGGAGAAATGATGGCAGCTGAGTGGGAGTGAAGAGAAATGGGCAAGATTGGAAGATTTAGGGAGAATCAGCACAGTTTGCTTGGTCAGTCAGGATTGCATGCAGCAGGTGTAACAGAAATATGCGATAACAACTGTGGCTTAAACAGTATGAATTCTTTTATATGAAGTAAATTTGGAGGTCAGGGTTGGTATTGCCCCTCTGTAAAGTTCTCAAAGTGTCAGGTTCCTTTTATCTTTATTCCATCATTCTCAGTTGTGGCTTCTGGTCCAGAAGGTCACTTCATGATTCAACCTGATCATAGAACTCTAGCTATCTTTTTCAGAAGAGGAAAAAAAGAAAAGATGGAAGGCTGAACAGAATAATAATCTCAATTATGCCTGATCTCATTGGCCTGAATACCTAGCTGCAAGGGAGTCCTGGTAGGAAGTACAGTTTTCAGCTGTAATGTCCATTCTCTTGCTAAAACAAAACTTGCTTACAGTGTATAGAGATAAAAGAATGCAGGAGTTGAGGGATAATCCCTATGTTTCTGTTAGCCCATTGAGTTCATGCTGGAACCTGGGGGAGTTTTGTTTGAAGGAAGTGTGGAGGAAGTTAAGTCAGGGCCCATGTAACACCCAAGTGTAGATGCCCTTTGCAGCAGGTACTCAAATTCAGAACTTAGGAGTAGTACCTATCATGGAGACAGATTGAGTCCTGGAATAAATACACAGATTGAGCACCGCTAGTACACAGATCATAGTTAAAACCAAAGGAAAGAATGCAAGGCTGAGTAGCAGCTCCATGATGGGAAAATGGACATTTTAGAGACATGGAAGAGTGTGGCTTTGCATAGTGTGTAGGAAGAGAAGTGAAGGGAAAACAAAGGTGTTTGCTGCTGTGGAAGTCAATGGAAGATTGCATTTGAAGAGAGTGGCCAGTGGTGTCCTTGGACTGAGTAATCAATAAGTCATTAGCATCTGTGGGATGTGGCTGTCCCACTGAGTGTGCTGGGAGTGAGAAGGTTGCAGCTTGATGCTGATTTAGGGAGTATAGATGCAAAGACACCTTTCACAGGCAACTTCTTAAAGAACCCTGTGTAATGGGGAGTGGTACTTGCATGAAATGGGAAGAGGGACCGGCCATGTCTGTCCTCCTAGTCCTGTACTTACCTGCTTTGGATGATTTGCAGAGTAAATGGTTATGGTGTCAATGCTAATTGGTTCCTCATATTCTTAGATGTGATTTTTCCATAAGTCTTATGAACCTCTTTATGCTCTACCCGATGACTTCAGCAATTAAAAAATATTTATGTTATTTATGTGTGTGCGCATAGGTGCAGGTACCCACAGAGTTCAGAAGAGTGGGTTAGAGTTCCTGGAGTTGGAATTACAAGTAGTTGTGAGCCTCTTGATATAGGTGTTGGGAATCAAACCAAGGTCCCATAAAAGAAAACCAAATGCTCCTAACCACTGAGAAACCTCTTCAGTCTTATCTTCAGTAATTTTAACAGGAGAAAAAAAATAGGGCTATAATTCAACGAAGAACTCACATCTCCTGGCTTTGCTCATTTCTTTTTTTTTGTGGCTGCTTTTTTCTTCTTGTGCTCTTTTCTCCTCTTCCTCTTGCCTTTTCTTTGTTCTTTTTGGTGACTTTGGTTCATACGGCAGACTTCCAATCCACAGTTCATACCCTGGCAGCAAATTTCAGTCTACCAATCAAATATCAAAGGTCTGTCATCCACTTCCTTGTTCACAGTGACACTGCTTATCCAGACCCAAGATTGTAATTCTGTATTTCTCCCTCTCACTGCTCACATGTAGTAAATAGCCAAGTCTAGAAAACCCATCTAAGATAGACCTTCAAATCTGTATTTTCTTCTCATTCCTATTGGCTGATATACCCTCCTTCATTAAGGATGCAATTTATTTTTAAGCAATATGATCTGCATATATAAAGATATTTAGCACACAAATTGTAATTTATAATAACCAATAAACAACATCTACAACCAATAAAAAAAAGTTGAATGTGCATAATATAGTCATACAGAGCCTTTCTAGTAAGTAAAACTGGCTCAAGGAAAAGATTTAAGTCGAGGACTTCAAGATGCACTCTTCAGTGAGGGCTTTGCTGCAACAGTGTTTGAGGGGATAGAACAGACAGAACTGCTGACATATCACTGTGGTGATCAGTGTTAGATGATAGCTTGCCTGGCTTACGTTCCCAGTTTTTTGGGTCAAATATCTAGGTTTTGCAGTGAAGGTCTTTTGGGGATATGGTTAAAAGTCTCTAATCAGTTGACTTTAAGTAAGGGAGGTTATTGTGGTCAATGCTGATGGGCTTGAGTTAATTGGCTCACACACCTTAATGCTAAAACTGAAGCTTCTAAAAGTCGAAATCCCACCTATGGCCATTAGTTTAACCCATGTCCTAGCGTTCCAGTTGCTCTTCCTGTTGATCTCCTGCCCCATGGATTTTGTTTTTTATTTGTCTCACCAGCTCTGCACTGGGCAAGACAGTTCCTTCCAATAACCCCCTCCTTAGGTGCCCAAATGGCTCTGCTTCTCTACTCCTTGCCACCCGATAGTGGTGGGCAGCTAGATGAGCCTTTTCACTTTTGATCCTTGGTTGCCACCATTATAAACAGAGATCGGTCACTTATATTTAGATAATGCCCCTTTCGTTTGAGTTGATTGCTTCCTCAAATACCTTGCTGCAGGGTGTCTGTGTGTGGTGTGTGTGTGTGTGTGTGTAGAAGGGCAAGCCACAAGCCCAGGAGCTCAGCATTGGGTGGACTTGGTAATACCTAGAACCTCTCAACTTAGGCACTCTATCTCACTGTAGTTACTTGTGGTGTGTCCCATGACAGCCATGGGGGGCACCACAGTTCAGCACAGATAGGTCTTGGGTCTGAGAATCAGAGCTGCCTGAGCCAGTCCCTTGTCCTGAGAGGCTGTTGAAGGTGGAGATTGTCCAGTAGTCCTTCTCACCCTTAGCCACCTGTTCTTGTTTACTGTCAGCCTCTGACATCGTCCTGTTATCCTTAACCTGTGGGTAGATGCCTGTATCTTCAGTGGTCACCGCTCCAGTGAAAGGCCTATCACTGACCATTCCTGTGTAAAGCAACAGGCTCCTGAGAGGGCTCTTCATATAATGCTCAGTGTCTCTTCCAAACAGGTTCACCTTGACTTCAGCTACCTCACCTCTCCCAGAATTTCTGTGCCAACCATACTCAGTTGCTTAATGCTTAACTCAGGGAACGATCAGCATGGACCCCTCAGGGGCACATCTATGGGGCTGAGGCTCCAGTTCACTCACTGCTGGATCAGAATTTCCCCCTACCGAGGAGCCATTGCCCTAGTCTCAGATTCATCGCCAGAGAATTTTCCCCCTTGATTTTTGTGTCCTTGTTCTTTAGCCTAGTGTTTTAAAAACTGTCTTAGGGAGGGTTTTACTAACAAACCATAGAGATAATACAAATAGTAGAGTTGGATTTAATTGAAAAATAGCCATTGGTGGCTGAAGAGATGGTTCAGTGGTTGAGTACTGGATGAGAACTCAGGATTCCCAGCACCCCCATGGTGCCTCACAAACATCTGTAATTCCAGTTCCAGGGGATCTGATGCCCTCTTCTGGCCTTCATGGTGCCAAGTATGCATGTGACATACAGACATAAATACAGGCGAAATACCCATACACATAAAGAAATAGTTATATGTTGAATAATCCACCAGTTAAATAATATATGTTAGCTATGTACCTATAACTATGCAGGGTATGGACTCTTGAGTATCTTTTAAATTCTTCTTTGGAATTTGGTAATTTAAACCCCAGCACCTAAATTAATCATTAATATGTATTTTGAGAGCTTATGTTTATTTGTATTATTTTTTTCCTTTTTTTTCTTTTCCTTTATTGGATATTTTCCTTATTTACATTTCAAATGTTATCCCCTTTCCGGGTCTCCCCTCTGGAAACCCCCTATCCCCTTCCCCCTCCCCTGCCTCTATGAGGATGTTCCCCCACCCACCCACCCACTCCCACCTTCTAGCCCTGGCATTCCCCTACACTGGGGCATCAAACCCCCTTAGGCCCAAGGGCCACTCCTCCCACTGATGTCCAACAAGGCCTTCCTCTGCTACATATGCGGCTGGAGCCATGGGTCCCTCCATGTGTACTGTTTGGTTGGTGGTCCAGTCCCTGGGAGCTCCTGGGGGTCTGGCTGGTTGACACTGTTGCTCCCCCATGGGGCTGCAAACCCCCTCAGCTCCATCAGTCCCTTCTCCAACTTCTCCCTCGGGGACCCCGCGCTCAGTCCAGTGGTTGTTGGCTGAGAGCATCTGCCTCTGTATTTGTCAGGCTCTGGCAGAGCCTCTCAGGAGACAGCCATATTAGGCTCCTGTCAGCAAGCACTTCCCAGCATCTGCAATAGCGTCCAGGTTTGGAAACTGTATATGGGATGGATGTCCAGGTGGGGCAGTCTCTGATGGCCTTTCCTTCAGTCTCTGCTCCACACTTTGCCTCCGTATTTCCTCTTGTTCCCCCTTTAAGAAGCACCGAAGCATCCACACGTTGGTCTTCCTTCTTGAGCTTCATGTAGTCTGTGAATTGTATCTTGAGTGTTCCGAGCTTTTGGACTAATATCCATTTATCAGTGAGTGCATACCATGTGTGACCCACAGTTTTTAATGGTGAAAACCAGAGTCGAGTCAATTTCTTTTTCTTGCTTTTTCTTTTCTTTTCTTTTCTTTTCTTTTCTTTTCTTTTCTTTTCTTTTCTTTTCTTTTCTTTTCTTTTCTTTTCTTTTCTTTTCTTTTCTTCTTTTCTTTTCCTTTCCTTTCCTTTCCTTTCTTTGCTTTTCTTTGCTTTGCTTTGCTTTGCTTTTTGTGACTGAAACTCAAAATACTGTGTTTATTTTTTGCTATCTTTGGGCATATATTCAAATCTCTAGTAAATGTGCATTATTATTTTTAAAAGAGCAACATTTTATCTATATATCTACACACACACACACACACACACACACACACACACACACACACACCCCAGTTCCTATCCATGTCTTCTCATGTAAAGCACAATGGGAAATACACTCTTTGTAGCACACACGGCCACTCATATGGCACTCAAGGTGGAGGTGGTGGCTGGTGTATGTTCTGGTGTGTAATAAGTGTGTGATAGCAATGGGGGCATATTAAACTTTTGTGCTGTATTCTTGGGGTTTATTGATACATCTAAGTCTTTCTGCCTTGATTGTTTGAGAGAAGGAAGGGATGGGAACCACGGTTAGGTGTTATAAGTCCAACCTTGAAACAGACAAACACACAAACAGGTTTCCATTCTCAATGACTTGTGGCTCATTGGAAATGAACCTTGAGATCACAAGATCACATGGCCAAAGCGACCCAAACTAAACATAACTTGTTACTGATCACAGCTAATTTTCATAGAAGATCCAAGGTCATTTTCTTAAGCATCAGCAAATAAAACACAGAAAGCAGTTGGTGAACCACAGGCTGTTGCAGGAGGGTGGGGGCATTTTGGGGTTTTATTGAAAGCATTTGCTAGAATTTACTGCGTGCCTCAGCCTAGTCAGAGGTAAGAAAACCAAGTCGTCAGTTAGCCTAAGATAAAACATCTACACCAAAATGTGTGCATTTTGATTGAGAAAAGGGCTCTATGGTTGAATCCTACTCTCTCCTGTAGGAAGCAGGCTCAGTGGTAGACTATTCTGGATCATTTGTGTTTGTAGTCCCAGCTTGTGGGACTTTGCTGGTTACACGGTACCCTTAAGTAACTATGCAATGAATGTGGAATGAATTGAAAATATTGGAAGCCAATGCTTACAGACTACCTTCCTTTACCTGTGTATAACATACTTACCCCTCTCCTGAGAAGAGTCCTTCAGATGTTCCTGGTCATTGAAATAACCACTTTGCCTGACACTGGATCCTGAATAGACTTATTAGATGGCAGAAGTCCCTCATGGCAAATCAAAACCTTCAAACCACCATTCACTAGCATGAATAACAACTGGATAGAGAACAGCCAGTCTCTGTTAACTGCATGTGACAGAGCTGCTTCATAGCAAGCACACACAAAGGCCACCCTATGGCCTGCTACCTCTGCCCTTGGCATCTCTGCCGCTATACTGTAGGCTCAGGGGCTTGGTCCAATTTGATACATAGCATCCATTCTATATTGGGTTGCCTGGCATAGACACTTGTATGTAGATGGTATCTAGAAGACTGTTCTCTGGAGATAAGCCTGGAAGGATGTTGGGGAAACAGGACTAGTCAGATGGTGATGTACAGCAAGGTTGCAGCTGAGCCCCTCTTAGTTAAAGAAGTCAAGGTGGCTCTTCAGAAACATCCCCAGGTGATGTCAGGGCATGGGGCTCTTGAACCCCTGTGTCAGCCATTCAACACTGAAGGTTGCTCTATGGGGTGGGGCAGGGTAGCTCGCTTGAGTGACATCTGGGTGGTTTTGGCAGCAAAGAACATCCTTGCAGCTGTGAGTTGGGTGATCCATCTCCAAAGAAGGCCTGGGCTGAGTGTCCCATCCTTGTATTGACACCTTGTATTGACGCCATCGCTTGCAGTTCATGGATGGGCAAGTCTTTCTTTTCTGGATCCCTTTGGATTCATATCTGCCGTACTGATGCCTCTCTCAAGGACATTATTTATCATTTGCTACCATATTGGAACTCCTACCTGGTTTGAGTACTGACAGGTTGGCCCTATGTCAAGCTTTTGATCAGGATTCTCTGAACTGCTCATGTGATAATCCCTCAACATGCTCAGAGAGGCATGCAACAGAGTACCACTTCTCTTGAGCACCCCAGCTCATTCTTAGAGCATCTTCCACTGACTGGTTGACTCTGTGTCCTTGTTTCCTGCTCTCAATACCTTAAGCCTGGCAATTTACAAGATAATAGTCTGTCCCAGGCTTCCCCTGACCTCCTGTAGCAAACAGACTGGATTGCTGGCTTTGAAGTCTCTGACCTTTGCCTGGATTCTTCTTCTGAGCTCTAGAACTATCTGTCGAACTATCCTTTAAACTCAGTATACAAAAAGTCAAACTTGGAATCTTCCTTCTAGCCCCATCTGTTCATCCCCAAGCCAGAAATATGGTCTCTTTTGTTTTCCTCAGACACAGTGTCTGCTCTGTTGAGTTGGCAGCCTGTGTATTTCTGGAATCCATCTTTTGTCTTCGTTTTCATCTTGTCACCATAGCGCAGGGGATGCCTCCCATTGCTTGAGTCATCCTAGCACCTCTCAGGTGTTCATATCAGATTTTCTCTAGGGTGCCCTTACAGGGATCTGAAAAAAAATCTCTTGTTTTGCTGTCTTCTGACAGAATATCTTTAGGGGGTGCTTAAGGTCTGTGTGGCTTGTCCTCCTCTTCTCCTGCTGTTTCTCTGTGTGCAGTGTGTCCTACCCAGAGGGCTGCTCGCCACTCTTGACTGTTCCATGAGCCATGAGTACCCTCCTCTAACATTCTTGTAGGTGATGGACAAGCCTCATCCCTGCTAACTTAGTTTCAACTTCTCCTGGTTTCTGCATAGATACCACAGTTGGCAAAACCTTTTTGACCCAAGATTTAGCTAAAGATGCCAGGGGAGCTAAGCATGGCCCCGAGTCTTGGTGAATTCTCTCAGTGATGATAAATAAAGCTAGATCCATCCATCCCTTTGGTGACATTACAGCCCTAGACATTTTGTAGAGACCTGACACCCAAGTTCTTCCTGGAATTGAAGCACATGCTAAAAGTCAAACTATGTGATGGAACTGAGAGGTTTATGCCTCCTCTTTGGGTTCCTACAGAATTCATTCTTTTGGAATTCTAGAACTTGTTTGCAAATACTATAAATGTCTCTACTTAAATGCTAATAGTCTACTTATTTTCAGAATCTCTCATCATTTGGCATGGGACAAGACTAAAAAAACCCACTCAATGGAAAAATGAGCATGCACATGTCTGTCGTGTGTAGGAGAGTTAAACTTGTCTCAGATGTCTCTAGAGCCTTCTTGGCATGAGGCTGAAGGGGATGCCCATGATTTTAGTAGTCCTTAACCATAGAGCTTCTCTTCTGCATCTTTGCTGGTCAGTTAGTGGCCACACCATTTTCCTGTAAGTCCAACTCAACTGGAGTGTTGTATTCTCAGTAAGACAGTGGAGTCCTGATTTCAGAAGATCACTAAGTTTTGAAGCTGGATAGGAGTTACAAAGTCAAGTTGAGTCTTAAGATAAAAGGTGAGAGCCCCTTTGACCATTGAGGGAGATGTAACCCCTAGCTCCTTGCCTTGTTGGTTTCTGCATGTGCTGCACATGAGGTAGAAGCAGATTCTTGCCGTGTTCCTCTGGAGAGTATCCTTGAAAGTCTTGACATTATTGCGTTCTCATGCAAGATTTAATGAAGGAGTCCAGTGCTGCTTAGCATGGGCTTGTGTCCGGGGAAAGTCTCTTAGGGATGGTGATTGAGGTTGTGACCTGTCCTCCTCACTGATGCCACAGGATTTGATATTATGGGGAACCCCGATAGCGGAATTTTCCTGGAAATCCCAGTTCTTGTGTCAACTGTTGGAAGTGAGAGCAAGTAACAGCGCCAAAACCCATGCTGTTAGGAGAAAAGGGGGAAGATTTGATTGTCTTCATATTAACATCACTCTATTCATTTGTGTGTCTTGAAACCAAAAACAATGTCTCTTTTGAAGGAGAAGATACACATGGAGACTGTGATTCAGACTTTGTGGTTAATAAATAGAGGAAGGGAGCCATAGAGCTGTTGTCTTTAGAATGTGCATGGCCTTTTTTTAAACAGTAGACTCAGATTTTTGAGCAGATGAATGCTTTGGTGCTGGGTGGTTCATCCAGTCATTTTCTCGTCTTCTGAATCAAACATGGCAGAGACGGAAAAGTCTGGCACCTCTGGGGCATTTCTTCACTCTGTTGCACTAGTGTTATTCTGTCAGTGTTTGATGGAATGCACCAGCAAAGCCATTTGGCCCTGAGCTTCTCTTTGTTGGGATGTTTTACTGACCAATATGACTCCTTTACATGTTTGAAGTTGTGCTGGCTAGTTTTATGTCTGCTTAACACAAGCTAGAGTCATCAGAGGGGTAGGGACCTCAGTTGAGAAAATGCCTCCATAAGAATAGGCTATATGCAAGCCTGTAGGGCATTTTCTTAATTAAGTGATTGATTGGGGTATGACCCAGCCCATTATGAATGATGCCACTCTCTGGACAGCTGGCCCTGTGTTCTACAACAAACCAGGCTGAGCAAGCCGTGGGGATCAAGCCAGTATGCAGCACTCCTCTATGACCTCTGCATCAGCTTCTGCTTCCAGGTTCCAGTCCTGACTTTCTCCAATGATGAACAGTGATGTGGACATGTAAGCCAAATAAACCCTTTCCTCCAAAGTTGCATTGGTCGTAGTGTTTCATGACTAGGACAGAAATTAGTACCAGGAGTAGGCATTGCCGTGACAGACCTGACCATGTTGTTTCTGGAGGAGTATAGAAGGACTTTGGAGCTCTGGGTGAGAAAAGCCACTGAGTGTTCAGTGCTTGGAGAGCTGCTCTGTAGGAGCTTGGAAGCTAAGCATGCTGAGAGATGTTGGAGGCCTGCCTTGAGAAGTTTCAGAGGGAAGTTTGAGAGTCTCTCAGTGACTCTGTTGGGGCCATTCCATTATTTTGGGTTAAGAATCTGTGGTTTTGGTTAGCTGAGGTGGAAGAATCAACTGTGATTAACAAGATACCAGAACTACTGAAGTAAAGCCTTTTGCTTTACTGTGACAATTGATGCTGGTTAACTTGATGAGAAATAAGTGGTGATTAATAAAAGCTCAGCAGCATCACTGAGGTGAAATCTTCTGGAAGCCTTTCCTTAGTAGAGTCAGTACATGCAAGCTGTGTTTGGAGATGGCCAACGTTGTACCTTGTGCTGGTAGCCAAACTTGATATTACGAGGTTTACTTAGGTGATACTGGTATTGAAGACATGGAGGAGTCATGGAAGGCAGTTGAGGCTTGTCACTGTGTGGCAGGGCTGGAGTCCACAAGGAGTCCACAAAGAGAGCATAGTAAAAGACATTGGTTGCAGCAAGAGGCTCCAGTATTTTGGTGAACACCAAGAATAGCAGCAGGCATAGAGTGGAGCTGCCCTAAGCCTAGAAGACATCTCTGTGTGTGCTGCAGAAGGAGGAGCTAAAGAAGTGACCTCAAGACCTTTGGAGGAGCCCAGAGGATCATGAGTGGACCACAGATTCTGGACATTGACTCATTCACACTGTTAGAGTTTGGTTTTTCTTTGTTCAGGTTGTGACTATGACCTGGTTCTTCCCTCTTGATGTAAGAAAGTATTTATTTTTGGTTTTATGGAACCCACAGTTGAGAGACTAAATTTTATAAAGAGATTTTAGGTTCAAAAAGATATTTTGAATTTTTTAAAGTAAACTGAATTTTAAACTGAATTGCAAAGACTGTGGGACCTGTTAAGTTTATAGAATGTTCAGTATTGTGATATTTATATTGATGTTTGATCTTGGGGATGAACTAGAAAGGAAAGGTTGTAGATTAATGGAGATGTATTTGTGTGACAAGTTGACAAGGGATCAATTGTACTGCCTAATTTTAAATCAACTTTACACGAGCTAGAATCATAAAAGAGATGCAAGCCTCAATTGAGAAAATACTTTCATAAGATTGGGCTGCAGGCAGTCCTGCTGGGCATTTTCTTAATTTATTATTGATAGGGTGGGCCCAGTCCTGTGGGTGGGGCCATCCCTGGGATGGTGGTCCTGAGTTCTGTGTGAAAACAGGTTGAGCAAGCCGCGGGGAACAAGCAGTAAGCAGTTTTTCTCCATGGCCTCTGCATTAGTTCCTGCCTCGAGGTTCCTGCCCTGTTTGAGTTTCTGTCTTGACTTCCTTCAGTGCTGAACACTGATATGGAATTGTAAGCCAAACGACCCCTTTCCTTCAAAGCTGCTTTGGTCATGGTGTCTCATCACCACAGCACTACCCCTAACTAGGACAGAAGTCCAGTATAGTTTCCTATTCTTTACTGCTTTTAAAATCACTTTTGATTGTATATTTCTAGAAATACTTCTATTTCATGCAAGTCATTGGTGTGCAGCTGTTCAAGGTTTTTTTTTTTCTTTAAAAAGATATATTTCATTTATCATTTTTTAATTTTTGAGATTATAATGATATCATTTCCTCTTCCCTTTCCTCCTTTCAAACGTTTCCATACCCATCACCTTGCTCTCTCAAGTTTTTCACTGATGGTTGTCACATACATACATGTTTATGTATACACATATGTATTCCTAAGTATAACCTGCTCAGTTTGTTTAAGCTTACCTGTATGCATGTTTCCAGGGCTAACCACTTGGTATTGGATAGCCAGTTGGTGTGTTCTTCTCTGGAGAAGACTGTTTCTCCCATTCCCAGCATGCATTAGTTACCCATAGTTCTTTTTGTAGGCTGGAGAACCTTTTCATGGTCTGTGTTGGCATGTCTATTGTCATTGTTCAGTTCATGCTTAGTCATGCCAGTAAGACTGTGGCTATCACTTCTGATATTACTAGGAGATACAGTCTCACAGCAAACTCCCCGCACCTTGGGTACTTGCAATCTTTCTCCCCTCTCCTCTGCAATGATCCCTGAGCCTTTGTGCAGGAGTTGTTTTGTAGATGAATGCACTGGGACTGAATTACAGAATTCTGAGTTTTGTTTGGTTATGGTTTTCTGTAATGGTCTCTCTCTGTTGCAAAGAGAAGTTTCCTTGATGAGGCAGAAGGACTGGCTTAGTTCATGTTCTGTTGCTGTGAAGAGACACCATGGATGACAAATCCCATAAGAGAAGTCATTATTTGGGTCTTGCTTGCAGTTTTGGAGGTTCATTCCATTATTAGCATGGCAGGGAGCATAACAAAACACAGGCAGACATGGTGTTGAAGAAGTAGCTGAGAGTCCTATGTTAGAATCCACAGGCCACAGGGAGAGAGACACTGAACCTGGTTTGAGCATTTGAAACCTCAAAGCCCACATTTCCCCCAACAAGGCCACACCTACTTCAACAAAACCATACCTCCTAGTCCTTCTCAAGTAGTGCCACACCCTGATGTCTTAAGTATTCAAATATATGATGAGCCTGTGGGGACCATTCTTATTCAAACCACCATTTTTATTCAATACAAATGTTTAGAATGAGTTAGGGATTATGCTAGTTTAATAAAGAGGTTCCCCTCCAAGTTCCATGACTTCACTAGCCTTGGGTAGTTATCTAGATTTCCAGTACCAGGCATGGTTTCCCTCTTGTTGAGCAGGTCCTAAGTCCAACTAGAGAGCAGTTGGTTACCACCCAAGGTAGCATGCTTTTTCCTGCACTGTGCCATGCTGGTCATTATTGTGACTCATAAGCAATATATCTTTGTAGGACTGTTAGTTGCTTCCCTCTTTTGGAAGCTTTCTTGGTGCCCTCTGCTACCATGGAAGCAGACCTCAGGGAGGATGCGTTCAGGTGTTCCAGCTCAGGGGCCTCTGGTCCTTCTGTCTGAAGTGCTTGGTCTCTTCAGCAATAGAGACTTACTTTCTACCTCTGGGGCCAACCAATGGCATATGAATAGTCTGTGATGTTTTGGGAGTCTCTTGGACAACCCCGACCAGCAACTCAAAAGAGGGCTCCATATGCACAGTTTTGGCATTTTTGTTAGATTGTCTTTGGCCTTTGGAGTGAGCATTGTCAACTGAGATGATAAGATTTCATTTAAACTATATATGTATATTTATACATAGAATTATGGGTATTGTAGTTTTTTTAAAGGTAGGTAGGTGACAGTACGATTTCTTTTGGCTGTTTCAGACACCTTTCCTCTTATTTTACCCTCCTCTCTTCTTTTTCTTTGCTCATCTCTCTTTCCTATCCTAATTGGAACCCCCACTTTCCTAATCAGACTATTTGTACCTCGCTAATTCTCTCTAGTATCCCCCTCCTCTATGCCATAGGGAGGGAGCAATAGGCCCTCTTCACCTTCTGGTTTCTACAGTTACTCCAGGATATGTACTCATATCTGAAGATGTGAAACTCGGAGCCTCCAGGAGCCAAGGAGAACATACAATGTTTGTCTTTCTGGGTCTGGGTTACCTCACTCAGTACGATCTTTTTTAGTTCCAATCATTTGCCTGCAAATTTCATGATTTTTCCCTTTCCCTCTTACAGCTGAGTAGGACCCACATACATGCAGCAACCCCCCCCCCCCATTTTCATATCGATTGGTTGACTTGAGGACATTTATGTTCTTTCCATTTCCTAGCTATTGTGAATAGAGCAGCTACAAACATGACAGACTGAGTATCCTGGAATAAGATGCCGAGTCCTTTGGGTGTACGCCAGTTGTGTATCTGGGTCCTCTTTGGGTGTACGCCAGTGGTGTATCTGGGTCCTCTTTGGGTGTACGCCAGTGGTGTATCTGGGTCCTCTTTGGGTGTACGCCAGTGGTGTATCTGGGTCCTCTTTGGGTGTACGCCAGTGGTATATCTGGGTCCTCTTTGGGTGTATGCCAGTGGTATATCTGGGTCCTCTTTGGGTGTATGCCAGTGGTGTATCTGGGTCCTCTTTGGGTGTATGCCAGTGGTATATCTGGGTCCTATGGTCTATTTATTTTTAGCATTTTGAGAATTCAAACACTGACTTCCTTGATGACTGTACCAGTTTGCAATCCCACCCGCAGTGCGTAAGAATTCCCTTTCCCCCACAATCGCTCCAGCATTTGTTGTTGGTTGCTTCGCTGGTCTTTGCCATTCTGACTGCCGTAAGATGAAATCTCAGAGTTGTAATTATTTGCATTTCCCTAATTGCTACGAAAAATGAATTCTTTTGAGATGTTTCTCACCATTTTTGGTTGTTTGTTTTGAGAATTCTTTGTTTGGGTCCCAGGGCCATTGTTTTGAATGGATCACTATTTTTTTCTTTTTGATTCTGTACTTTTTTAGTTCTTTATGTATTCTCTATATTAATCCTCTATCACATGCACAGCTGGAAAAGATTCTCTGCCATTCTCTGGGCTTTGTTTTCACTTGGTTGATTTTTTAAAAAATTTTTTCTGCAGTTTTAGTTTTGTGAAGTCTCACTTGTTAATTGTTGGCCTTAATCTTGGGGCAAATGGAGCTCCAGTTAGAAAGCCTCCTACACCTCCAGCATGTAGGGCATTCACTATGCCTTCTAGCAGTTTCAGTGTTTCAGGCTTAATGGTTTAATGGCCTTCGATCCCTTTGAAGTTAGTATTTTGCAAGGCGATAGACATCAAGGTAGTTTCCTTCTTCGGCACATGGATGTCCAGTTTCCCCAGCTCATTTGCTGAGGCTGCTTTATTTCATTTTGCTTAGGTCGTTTCATCAAATATTTAGTGGCTGAAGCTATGTGAACTCATATTTGAGTCTTCGAATTTGTTCCATTGGTCTGTATGTCCAGCACCACATTGTTTTTATTACGATAGCCCTGTAATACTTTTTTTTTTTTTTTTTTTTTTTTTGGTTTTTCGAGACGGGGTTTCTCTGTGTAGCCCTGGCTGTCCTGGAACTCACTTTGTAGACCAGGCTGGCCTCGAACTCAGAAATCTGCCTGTCTCTGCCTCCCAAGTGCTGGGATTAAAGGCGTGCGCCACCACTGCCCGGCCCTGTAATACATCTTAAGCCATCAATTGGTGATCCCTCCATTACTCCTCTTGTCCAAGATTGTTTTGGCTATCCAGGGTCTTTAGTGGTTTCATATGAATTTCAGTATAGTTTTTTTTTTTTTTTTTTTTTTTTTTTTTTATTTCTGCAAAGAATGAGATGGGATTTTGAGTAGGATTGCATTGGATCTTTGAGTAGCTTTTGGTAAACTGGTTATTCATAATATCAGTTCTACCAATCCATGAACATGGGATGCTTTTGCATTTTCTAGTGCCTTTCTGTGTTTTTCTTGAGAAGTTTGAAGTTTTCCTTGTAGAGGCCCTTCGCCTCTTTACTTAACTTATTCCTAGATAATTTTTTTTCCTTCGAGGCTACTGTGAATTTGAGTGTGTCAATGATGTGTTTCTCTGTATGTTTTGCTGTTGGTGTGTAGAAAAACTATTGATTTGTACAAGTTGATTTTGTAACCTACCACATCACTGAATTTATTATTTCTAGAAGTTTTCTGGTAGAATTTATGGGACCTTTAGTGTATACTATAATACCATCTGCAAAAGACTTATGTTCCACCTGCTACCTGGAGCACAACATTGACAAGGGCTGGCCTAGTGGACATCCTTGTCTCATTCTTGACTGTAGTGGTCCTGCTTCAAGGTTTTCTTGATTTAGGATGATGCTGGCTGTGGATCTTTCATATATAGATTTATTATGTTAAGGTGTGTTCCCTCTAGGCCAGCATTTTCTATAAGTTTTATCAAGAAGGCATATTGGATTTTGTCAAAGACTTTTTCTGTGTCTCTTGAGATGATCATGTGCTTTTTTTTTTTTTTTTTTTTTTTTGTCTTTGAGCCTTTCTATGTTGTTCATTACATTTATTGATTTGCATATGTTGACTTATCACTGCTTTTCAGGTATAAATCCAACTTGGTCATGGTGGGTAATCTTTTTGTTGTATATCTCTACTTTGTTTGCAAGTATTTTATTGAACATTTTTGGCTATTTTTATCAGGATATTGACCTTTGTTTTCCTCCCTCCTTCCCTCTCTCCCTCCCTCCCTCCTTTGTTGTTGTATTTTACCTAGTTTTGGTGTAAGAGTGATCCTGGCTTTGTAGCAGAGTTTGGGAGTGCTCCTCCTGCTTCTGCTTTTGAGTAATTTAAGAAGGGTCAAGTGTAGGTCTTCTTTGAACGTCTGGGAGAATTCTGTGGATCCATCTGGCCCCGGACTTTCTTTTAATGCTGGAAGGCTTTTTATTACTATTTCAGTCTCCTCAATTATTATGGGTCTGTTGAGGTTTTTTGATTTCTTGGTTCAGTTTTTTGGTAGTTTGGTTGAACCTAGATACTCATCTTTTTCTGATAAGTTTTCCACCTTAACCGAGCACAGGGTTTAAAATAAATTGTCTCTTAATATTCTGAATTTCTTTGGTGTCTGTTGCAGTATTTCCTTGTCTATTTGTGAGTCTATTAATATGGATTTTCTTTCTCTCTTTCTTTCAGTTAGTTGGGCCAACGGTCTATCAATTTTATCTTCTAAAAGAATCGGCCCTTAGATCCACTGATTCTTTTTATTTCTTTGTCTCTATCTCATTGATTTCCATCTAATGTTATTATTCTTTTTTGCCATTAGCTGAATTTGGACTTGGTTTGGTCTTGTTTTTCCAACTTTTTGAGTTGTATCATTAGGCCATTTATTGTGATCTTTCTGGTTTTAGAATGTAGGCACCGAGAACTATAAATTTCCTTCTTAGACTGCTCTCTGTCTGTCTCTGAGGTTTTGTTGTGGTATGTTTTTGTTTTCATTTATTTTCAGGAAAAATTGAAAGTTTCTCTCTAGATTTCTTCTTTGATCCACTCATCATTCAGCAATGATTGTTTAATCTCCATGATTTTGCATATCTACTAGAGATTTTTTTCTATCAAATTTAAGCCTTATTGCAATGTGGTCAGACAAGATACAAGGAATTACTATATTTTTGAATTTGTAAAAAATTGTTTCATGTTCCAGGATGTGTCCCATTTTAGAAAAGCTTCCAGGTACTGCTGAGTAGAATATGTATTAATGGTATTTGGGTTGAATATTCTGTCGATATCTGTTAAGTCCATTTGGTGTGTGATGTCAATTTATTATGCTGTTTCTCTGTTTATATTTTGTCCAGATGGCCTGTCTATTGGAAAATTTAGGGTATTGAAATCACCTGCTATTAAGTTATGCTCATTTCTCTCTTCAGTTCAAAATGTTGCTTACTGTATTTTCTTTTGGTTTGGTTGGTTGGGTATAAAAATTTTAGGCTGAATAGTCTATTCTGGAATGTTCTCTTTTCTCTTTCCATTATGACAGATAGTTTTGCTAGGTATATTACTCTAAGAAGGCTGGCATAGTCTATTAGAACTTGGAATGAATTGCTTCAAGTTCTACTGGATTTCAAAATTTCCATTGAGGAATCAGCTATTATTCTGATGTGTTTGTTTGTTTGTTTGGTTTTTTTATATGTGACTTGAATTTTTTCTCTCAAAGCTCTTCATATACTTTCTGTGTTATTTACACTTCTTGTTTTAGCTATGATGTGCTGTGGATATTTTCTTCTATGGTCTTGTCTATTTTGTCTTCCTTCTGTTTCTTGTATATATATTGGTGAGTCTTTCCTCAGTTTGGGAATACAACATAGGGTATTTCATGAATTTGAGTTATTTTATTTTTAAAAGTAATATTGTATGTATGTGTCTGTGTATAGATATATGTTCATGTGTGAGTGCGGTGCCTGCAGAGTCCAGAAGAGAAGACATGACACTTTGGAGCTGGAAATACAGGTCATGATGAGCTGTCTGAGACAGTTGCTGGGTCCCAAACTTGAGTCCTCTGCAAGAGCAGGATGTGTTTAGCCGCTGCGCCATCTGAGCCATCCCTCCTGGCTCCCCATAGTGTTTTCTCAAGATTACTTTTCTTTCTGTTCAGTTTCTAGTAATTTCCCCCTTTCATCCATTTGAATCCATTTCCTCAGTGTTTTAGCTAAAAGCCTGTTAATTTTGTTCATTTCTTTGAAGAACCAACTTCTATTTCTTCTATTTTTCTATTCTCTATCTCCAGACGTTGTAATTTTCATGCTTCTGCAGGCTTTAGGTTTACTATTTGTAGTTATTTAGAGTTTATGATTGGTGACTGATTGGTGACTTTTGTTCTTTCTGTGTTTATTTTTATAGCTGTAACCTTCCTTCTCAACCTGCTGTTACTGGGTCCCACTCTGTACTATAGTCTTGTTATTTTATGTTTTTACTTTCATTTGTCTCAAGATACTTTTGAATTTCTTTCTCTAACCCCTTGGTAGCCCCTTGGTTATTGAAGAAAAGGGCACTTAATTTCCATATTTTTTGAGCCACATAATTTTCTATTAAACTTATAGCTTGCTCCATTGTGGCCAGAAAACATACTTTGTGTGCTTTTAATTCTTCAGTTTTAATACATGAATATTTTATTTATTGTTTGGAAATATCAGACATGTCTACAGTGTTTTATTTTTTTAAAAAAATCTTTTCCACCCCTAACTATTGCTCTCCAATTCCTCCCAGGACATGACAACCCATCTATCTCCCTTTTGACTTTCTGTCCCTTTAAATCATTAGTGTTATTAATAGCTCTGAGTCCAATTAATGCTGGCCATGGAAAGGGTATGGTGCCATCCACTGAGGTTTGTGCAACCTATTAGCAGCTGCATTGCCAAAGAAAAGTATCTCTCTCCCTCAGTAGTCACCAACTGTCCATAGCTTTTCAAGAAGCTATGGCGCCTCCTGAGCTCCTTCACAGTCCGTGCTGTCATTTTGGCTGGCTCGATCTTATGCAGGTCTTATACAGGTAACCACTGCTGCTGTGAATTTAAGTGTGCATCAGCCATGCCATCTCCAGAAGTCAGCATTTCACGGCCCGCATCCCTCCTTTGCACACTCGCTGTCTGCAGTAGATCCTAAGCCTTAGAGAGGGGATGCTGATGACTTAGCTGTGGTTGAGCACTCACTCACTTGTTCTCACCCCTTTGAACCGTTCTGAGTCCTTGGCCACTGTTTACTGCAAAAGGAAGCTTCTTTGGCCAATATATGGAGCACCACGAATCTTTGTGATAAATATATATTTGTTTTTCAGCTGAAAAAAAAACCCCCCAGTAAAGTTTGGCTTGTGGCCCAACATGTGGTTGGTCTATCTTGCAGAACCTTCCATATGCACCTGAGAAGAGTGCATATGCATTCTGCATTACTGGGTGAGAGAATATAGATTGACGACATACTTGGTTTCTAGTTTTTCATGTCATCTGATTTCTTAATTTGCATATGTGTCCTGTCCATTATTGATTATGGGATAGTCATGTCTCTATTGCAGAACTGCTTATTCTCCTTTATATTTTGTCAAAGTTTGCTTTGTGTCTTGTGTGGACGCTGTTGGTAGGTGCACATGCATCTGTGACTCCTATGTATTCTTGGAGAATCAAACACATTCATCCTTTTGTTACTTTGGCCGTCTGAATCTGGATGTCGGTGAAAACCTCCCTGATTTCTTTACCCACAAACGGTTCCAGTAATGGATCTAGAGTATACTGGTAAATGGTCTTTTCTTTCTGTTTTCTAACTTAAGATACGTACCGTATAACAATTCCCGTCAAACTTTGCTTTGCTACTCTTTCTAACTGTATGCTCCACACTGTATGTTAGCACCTTATTTCTGACATTTGACCTAGGTAGCATAGAGGAGGATATCAGGCAGTGAGGGTCAAGCATGAACTAGGAAGACAAGATACAGCTCATGTTCTTAGTAAAGTTCAGCCACATATGATATATTTTTAATAAATAGATCCAGATCACTAGCTGAGCGACTTTGTTTATTTGTAGCAACCTGTAGAAGCTGATTTGAATGCATTTTCTAATATCTGCGTTGGTTTTGTGGAGGAGAGAATATTTGGGAGTCTTCAGTCTGCTATTCTTTCTGGCATCACTCTTGTGTTATTGGTTCTTTGCAGTCTTACTCTAAACAGCATGGAAGATTCTGTCAAGCCCCTTCCCGTCATTTTCCTCATGTTCAACCCCTTAGTCACAGCCATAGAGGGAAATATGTTACAGAACGACTCATTTCCAGCTCCATATTATAAGTGATTCCTTATTCTATACTTTTGTAGAAACCGAAAATGACCTAAAGAGCTAGGAGAGGTGAGACGGGATCTCAACGTAGTTTCAATCTGATCTCTCTGATGACGAATGAGATAGACTATTTTCCACCTGTTCATTGGCCATTTGTATTTAAACTTTTGAGAAGTGTCTGTTTGTCTCATTAGCCCGCTTGTCGATTGGGTTGCTTGATTTCTTGCTTATTTTTGAGTTCTTTGCACATTCTACATTTCTAGATATCAATCCTCTGTCAGATGGACTCTTTGCAAAGACGTTTCTCCATTCTGCATGTTGCCTCTCCATTCAGTTAACTTTGATCTGGGCAGAAATCATTGGTCAGTTGTTGTTGTTGTTGTTATTATTATTAGCAACTGGAGCTCTGCTCAGTCTTGCCTAGAGTCCTTGCTCTTGCCTATATTCTGAAGTCTTTCTCTTACATCTAACATTCCAGAGTTTCAGGTCTTATATGAAGACCTTTGATCCCACCGGTGGTGTTTTCTGTACAGGGTGAGAAGCAGAGATCTAGTTTCATCCTTCCCTGTGTGGATATTTAATTTCCCTAGCCCCCTTTTGTTGAAGAGGCTGTCTGTTCTTCAATATATATTTTTGTAAAAAAGAAATCAGTTGGTTGTAGCCTCATGGATTCATATCTGGGTCTTCTCTTCTGATCCACTAATCCAGGCGCCTTCTTTTGGACCAGCATCACACTGTGTCTCTTGCTATGGTCCTGTAGTATAACTTGAAATCAGGTATAGTGATACCTCCAGCATCATTCTTTCTTCTGCTCAGGATGATTTTGGCTGCCCAGTCTCTTTTGTGTTTCCATACAAATTTAGAGACCTTTTATTTATTTACATCCAACAAAGAATTGGAATTCTAGTGGAAACAGCACTGAATCCGTAGGTTGCCTTTGATGGTCTAGACGTGCCTACAATGTTGGTTCTTTCAGTGCCTAAGCAGAGGAGGCTTTCTAGTGACCTCTTGGGTTTCTTTCTTTCAACCACTATAGATATGTATATGGAAATGTCTCAAAAACAAAACAATATACCACCCCTACAGACAGACAGACAGACAAACAACAAGAAATCGAACATAAGATTTATCATACGACCCCGCTGTACCACTTCTGGGTTTTTTACTAAGCTCCTCCAAGTCAGTACATCACGGAGTCACTCACTTGTTAATATTCATGGTAACACTCTTCACAAAGGCTGTGACGTGGAACCAACCTAAGTATCCACCAGCAGAGAAATGGATGAGCAATGTGTAGTTTATATACATATGGAAGTTTTCTTCCAGCCATAAATGGAGCATCGTACTACTTGCAGGAAGACGGGTGTTACTGGAAATATTCATATTAAGCAAATTAATCCAGGCTCAGAAAGACCGATATCACAAATTTTCTCTCATTCTTGGTTCCTAGATTTAACGAAGATACTCGAAAGCATTTATGCGTGTACTTGGTAGACTTAGAAGGGACTTTGATGAACACATAGCCTGATTGAACAAAAATGCCCTTGTGTACCACAGAGCCACGTGCAGGAGGTGCACACTGAAAACTAAAAAAAAAACTATGTAAAACCATCTTAGGACTTTTGTCCAGAAGTCACAGAAAGCTCCCAGTTAGTAGAAATGGTAAGATGATTGATCGTCTCCCACCCCTGCATGCAGGTCTTACTTTCTGGAGGTTAGGAGACAGGCATCTCATCCCGGTCACCATCCTTGTAATGTGGTCTTCACGTTCGTAGGTGGCGCCAGGTATGAGCCTACAGTTTTGACATCATGTGTATTCACAGGAGCCTGTGTCTCGTCTCAAATATTTTTACCAGTTCCTTTTCTCAGCTCTATGCTTTAAAAGTGAACGAATTTTAGAGATTTAGATTAGAAAGCAAATGTATGCTCACTATGATTTTTTTTTAAAAAAACTATGGTTTGAGGAGATAGCTGAGTGTTATGCTCTTGCACTGCTCTTGCAATGTAAGTGTGAGGATGTGAGTTAGATCTCCAGAAACCTACATAAATTCTATACAGCCGTACAAGCCCACTTGTAGCTCCAGCCTTTGTTACTTGTACCTGTTTCTGTGTGGTATGTGCATGTGTGTGCAGGTTCCTGAGGAGGGCCACAAGAGGGAGCTTGAGCCCTAGAGTGGGAGTTATAGGAGGTTGTGAGCCAGCCGATATTGGTGCTGGGAATTGAACTGTGGTCCTCCGCAAGAGAAGCATGTGCTGAGCCATCTCTCCAGCACTAGTAATAGACTTTTTAGAGGTGACTGCATATATTTAGAAATAGTCATTTTTGATGCCCGTTTATTTTATTATTATGTAAAGTCTAACCAGTCGCTCTGGTAGTGTTTGGGTATTGGCATTTTAAATTGTGATTGGTGTCTGAATTCTTTCCTCTTTATGTGCATGGTAATTTAGTCAAGGTTAATATCAGAGTCATGCTGGTTTTTTGAAATTAATTGATTAACCTTTCATTTTCTCCCTGTTTTCAGGGGTGGTCACTTAGGCATTCTCAAAAGCCTGTGAAAGAAAGAAGTCGGTTACATTTTCTACATCTGGAAGATTTGTTTTTGAGATAATTTTGGCAATGTTTGTAAATGAGTGGATTTTCCATATTTTCTTCATTCATAACTTTTGATATTTAATGTCAGTGAGAACACCATGTATAGTCTTCATTTCAGTGAATATCTGAAGAAGCACAAAGAGTCCCTTCCAACATTTTAAAAGTGTCTCTTCCCTCCATATGTTTGCTCGTCCCATCCTGCCTAAGATGGTAGGCCTCCTCTTTTCTATATCATCTATATCACCACATTAATTAAAAAAATTGTTTTAATAAAATAAATTCTTTGCTTTATTTTCTTATTTTACCCATTATGCAGTTGCTGACTTACCACCATCCATTCCTTCATCTTTTTAGTTGTTTGTACTTTTAATCGTGAAATATAATGTACAAATAAAAGTGATGTGGGCATCCAATGTATTAATTTGATGACCCCACTAAGCACATAATTTAAGAACCCCCTTTAGCCCTCTGTATGACCTATGGCAGCAGGTGTCCCTTCCTTGTTCCAGGAGATAATTATTCTTCCAAATTTAAGGTTAATTAAGTAGTTTTACCCCAAATAGTTATGGATCCCTTTAAATAAAAGTTGCTTAATTTTTTTCAAGGTTCTGAACTTCACAGAATTGGAGTCAGACCATATGAGTTCCCCATTTTGTTTTCTGCTCTGCATTCTGTTGTTGAGATTCACTCCTACTGATGTAGGTAATTTTTAAAGTAGTAGATTTGTTGTGAGACTATGTAATTGCATATTTTCATATGCAATCACACAAGACTATTAAGATACATAATATATAACATTTAAAAAAATTGGTGGTTAGTTTTGTCAACTTGTCACAAACCAGAATCTCCTGAGTCTCAGTGAGGGGTTGTCTAGATGTAGTTGGCCACATATGGAGGTCTGTGGCGGTTGGCGTGGTATCTTGATTATGTTAAATGAGGTGGGAAGGCCTGCCCACTGTGAGTGGCACCATTCCCTAGGTAGAAGATCTGGACCTGTGTAAGTGTAAAGGCAAGCAGAGCACCAGCATGTGTGCATTAATTCATTGCTTTTTGTTCTTTTATTTCCATTGACTAATTTATATATTCACTTTACATCCCACTGTCAATGCTCCCTCTTTTCCCAGTCCCCTCTTCCACAGCTCTTCTGCCCATTCCCCCTCCCCTTCTCCTCTGAGAAAGAGGAGGGCCCCCTGGGGTATCACCCTACCCTGGCATATCAAGTCACAGCAGGACTAGGTGCATCTTCTCCATCTAAGGCCAGTCAAGGTGGCCCAGTTAGTATGAGATCCACAGGGAGGCAACAGATTCAGGGACAGCCCCCTCTCCAGTTATTCGGGACCCACATGAAGACCAAGCTGCACATTTGTTGCATATGTGCAGGAGTCCTAGGTCCAGCCCATGTCTGCCCTGTGGTTGGTGATTCAGTCTCTGGGAGTCCCCAAGGGTCTAGGCTAGTTGGCTATGTTGATTTTTCTGTGGAGTTCCAATCTTCTTTGGGTCCTTCAGTTCTTCCCCAACGCTTCCACAACACCCCCCGAGCTCCATCTAATGTTTGGCTGTTGGTCTCTGTTTCTGTTTCCATCAGCTGCTGGGTGGATCTTCTTGGAGGACAGTTATGCTAGGCTCCTGTCTGCAGGCATAACAGAATACCATTAATAGCGTCAGGGATCGGTTCTTGTACATGGGATAGGTCTCAATTTGGGCCAGTCATTGGTTAGCCATTCCCTCCATCTCTGCTCCATTTTTGTCCCTGCACTTATTGTAGGCAGGACACACTTTGGGTCAGAGGTTATGTGGGTGAGTTGATGTCTTTATCCCTCCACTGGGAGTCCTGCCTGGCTACAAGAGGTGGCCACTTCAGGATCCATATCCCCCACTGCTAGGAGTCTCAGCTAGAGTCACCCCCATAGACTCCTTGAGGTCTTCCCCATCCCAGATCTCTGGCACATCCTAGAGATGCCCCCCCCCCAATCCACCACCAATTTCTATTCTCTCCTGTTCTCCCTCCACCTGGTTCCCCCATCCCTTCCCCCCCCTCCCCTCTCCCACCTAGTTCCCTCCCTCCCTTCATTCACCTCTGATGTATATTTTATTTATCCTTCTGAGAAAGACTCAACCATCCTCCCTTGGGCCCTCCTTGTATTTGGCTTCTTTGGGTCTGTGGATTGTAACATGGGTATCCTGTACTTTATGGCTAATATCCACTTACAAGTGAGGACATACCATGCATGTTCTTTTGTGACTGGGTTACCTCACTTAGGATGATATTTTCTAGTTCCATCCATTTGCCTGCAAAATTCATGATATCTTTGTTTTTAATGGCTGAGAAGTATTCCATTGTGTAAATGAACCACATTTTTTTTTTTAAATCCATTTTCAGTTGAGGAACATATAGGTTGTTTCCAGTTTCTGGTTATTATAAATAAAGCTGCTTATGAACATAGTTGAGCCAGTGTCCTTGTGGGATGGTAGAGCATCTTTGGGGTATATGCCCAGAAGTGGTATAGCTGGGTCTTGAGGTAGAACTATTCCCAATTTTCTGCGAAACTGCCAAATTCATTTCCAGAGTGGTCGTACAAGCTTGCACTCCCTTTATTGATGGAAGAGTGTCTCTCTTGCTTCACATTCTCACCAGATGTGCTGTCCCTGGAGTTTTTTATCTTGGCCACTCTGATGAATGTAAGGTGGAATCTCAGAGTCATTTTGATTTGCATTTCCCTGATGACTAAGGACATTGGACATTTCTTTAAGTACTTTTCAGCCATTTGAGATTCCGCTGTTGAGAATTCTGTTAAGTTCTGTAGTCCAATTTTTACTTGGGTTATTTGGGTTATTGGTGTCTAACTTCTTGAGTCCTTTATGTATTTTGGATATCAGCCCTCTGTCAAATGTAGGGTTGGTGAAGATCTTTTCCCAATCTATAGGCTGTCATTTTGTCCTATTGACACTGTCCTTTGCCTTACAGAAGCTTTTCAGTTTCATGAGGTCCCATTTATTCATTGTTTATATTAGTGCCCAAACCATTGGTGCTCTCTTTAAGAAGTTGTCTCCTGTGCCAATTAGTTCAGGGCTATTCTCTACTTTCTCTTCTATTAGATTTAGCGTATCTGGTTTTACATTGAGATCTTTGATTCACTTGGACTTGAGTTTTGTGCAGCGTGATAAATTTTGATCTAGGAGACATCAAGGATACAAGGGACATACCTAAACACAATAAAGGCAACGTATAGTGTACTGTCTGGTTTTGTGTCAGGTTCACACAAGCTGGAGTTATCACAGAGAAAGGAGTTTCAGTTGAGAAAATGCCTCCATGAGATCCAGCAGTAAGGCATTTTCTCAATTAGTGATCAAAGGGGGAGGGCCCCTTGTGGGTGGTACCATCCTGGGCTGGTAGTTTTGGGCTCTATAAGAAAGCCAGCTGAGCAAGCCAGGGGGAGCAAGCAAGCCAGTAAGAAACATCCCTCCATGGCCTCTGCATCAGCTCCTGCTTCCTGACCTGCTTGAGTTCCAGTCCTGACTTCCTTTTGTGATGAACAGCAGCATGGAAGTGTAAGCTCAATAAACCCTTTCCTCCCCAACTTGCATCTTGGTCATGATGTTTGTGCAGGAATAGAAACCCTGACTAAGACATATAGCAGGCTAATAGCCAACATCAAATTAAATGAAGAGTAGCAATTCCACTAAAATCAGGGACAAGACAAGGATGTCTGTCCCCTTTTCCTACCTCTTCAATATAGTACTTGAAGTCCTAGCTAGACCACTAAAGGACATCTAGTAGGATCCAAATTGGAAAGGAAGAAGTGAAAGTATTGCTAACGTGACTCCAAAAAGTCTACCAGAGAACTCCTATAGCTAATAAACACCTTCAGCAAAGTGGTTGGATACAAAATTAACTCAAAGAAATCAATAGCCCTCTTTTATACAAACAATAAATGGGCTGAGGAAGAAGTTAGGAAAACAGCACCTTTCACAATCGCCACAAATAAAATAAAATATCTTGATGTAACTCTAACCAAGCAAGTGAAAAACCTAGATGACAAGAACTTTAAGTCTCTGAAGAAAGAAATCGAGGCAGATCTCATTAGATGGGAAATCTCCCATGCTCGTGGATTGGTAGTAAAATGGCCATCTTTCCAAAAGCAATCTATAGATTCAGTGCAGTTCTCATCAAAATTCCAACACATTCTTTACAGACAGAGCAATTCTCAACTTCATATGGAAAAACAAAAAACCCAGGATAGCTAAAACAATTCTGTATAATAAAAGAACTTCTGGATGACGAGCGTCATCCATGAATTAAAAAACTGCATGGTATTGGCGTAGAAAGAGACAGGTTGGAATTGAACTGAAGACCCAGAAATAAACCCACACACCTACAGACACTTGATTTCTGACGAAGAAGCCCACACCATACAATGCAAAAGGGAGAGCATCTTCAACTAATGGTACTGGTCTAACTGGAAGTCTGCATGTAGAAGAATGCAAATAATCTGTATCTATCACTCCGCACAAAACTCAAGACCAAATGGATCAAAGACCTCAACATAAAACCAGCTACACTAAATCCAGTAGAACAGAAAGTGGAGGGTAGCCTTGAACTCATTGGTATAGGGCACACCTTCTTGCTTTTCATTTTTGACTGTGGATGTTACATGATTACCTGCCTTAACCCTCTGCCTCCTTGGTTTTTCTCAGTATATTGAACTGTAAGCTAAATTATCTCTTTCTCCTTTAGGTTATTTTGTCAGGATATTTTTATCACAGCAACAGAAATGAAACTATGATAATAATAATACAGAAACAAAAAGAAATGCATGGGATCTATGTATCCCACTGTTAATGAGTATTTGGAATTATTTTGGTTTCTTGTTTTATTTTCATGTCTTGCTGTGTGAGAAAGAGCAACTTTGTAAACATATCTGTAGCTCTCTTCTGGCATATTCATGCCAAACTCTTTTTTTAATAAATATTTTCTAGATCTCAGATTTTTTTTAATTTTTATTTTTTGATACTTTATTTACATTTCAAATGTTTCCCCCTTTCCAGGTCTCCACTTTGGAAACCTCCTATCCCCTCTCCCTGCCTCTATGAGGGTATTCCCCCACCCACCCACCCACTCCTGTCTTCCAACCTATACTGGACGCCAAACTCTTCAATTCCTGGGTCTTAGTGTCTATTCTGTCTACCAGATTGTCACATATTTACTAAATCATTGCCAGAGAATTTGTTTTCTTTCATCTTGATTTGTTCCTAATTGTCTAGCAGTTAGTCTGAGTTGAATGTTTCACTTATTTGTTTTTACATTTAATGTCTAAACACTTAGAGCCATTGGGTTCTTTCAGAGTATGGTTTTAACTACAGAATTTTATTATATAGTCCTAAAATATACACGTGTTTACCTGCATGTATGTGTATGTGCCACATGCATGTAGTGCCTGTGGGTGCCAGAAGAGGGCAGCAGATCCTTTGGAACTGTGGGTGCTGAGAACCAAACCCTGGTGTTTATAAAAGCAGTTGGTGCTGTAGCAACTGAGCCATCTACAGTTCCAATATATTCTAATTGTCATGAAAAAGTAGAATGTATTTTCAGTTTCTCTTTGTCCTGTTACTGAATGACTATTTGGGAGGTTGTTTTTAAATTTTCATATAATCAGATCAACATTATTTTTGCTGCTCTTTTTGTTGTTTATATGTTTGGGTTTTTAGACATGACTGATTTATGAGTAAGAGATTTAATTCCTTTCTGCAGTGTGATTCAGTTTCTTTTGACTTAATGTGAGATCAATATTTTATTGATACTTGAGAAAGACAGATATCCCCTCGAAAGCACAAAATTCTATGGCAATTTTGTGTAAATTATACACATTGATAACTGAGCTATTAAATAAAGCTTATTAATTATATCAGGAAAATTGTTTAGATGTTGATTGGTTAGCCTATGGTAGGACTTACTTATATTCCCAGGTTTATGTTAATACATAAGGAAAATCTCTATAAATACGGATATATTTGAAATTATTTATAATATTTTAGTTTATATTTTTGGTTAATCATGATTTTTTTCTTTCCTTGGGTTTGATTATCTGTACAATTTCTTATTTCTGTTGGTGTTCTGAATGCAGTAGTGCAGTTTTACTTTTGAGTAGTTTGACTGCTAGTGTTGTAAAAGTTTTCTGGGGCTGGAAAGATGGCTCAGCGGTTAAGAGCACTGACTGCTCTTCCAAAGGTCCTGAGTTCAATTCCTAGTAACCACATGGTATCTCATCTGTAATGGGAGCCGATGCCCTCTTCTGGTGTGTCTGAAGATAGCGAGTGACAGGACAAATGTATTCATATTATAAAATAAATAAATAAATCTTAAACAAAACAAAACAACAGCAACAAAAACACAGTGGTTAAGAGCATTGACTGCTCTTCCAGAGGTTCTGAGTTCAATTCCCAGCAACCACATGGTGGCTTACAGCCATCTGTAAACGTTTTCTGTCCTAGCTCTGACTTGCATCTCATTTGTTTATGCTTTGAGCATACATTTCTGTGATCTTCAGGTAATGATTTTGAGTTTAATATCAATCAAATCTTCATGTTTTTAACATTGCTGTGAATCAGGATGCTTCTTCATCAGTTAAGGTGGATATTAAGATTTCTGTTCTGATTGTTTCTTATACATTTGCCTACTTTTATATTGTGTAGTGTACTATAGTTTGTCCAATGTTTACACTATTGGATTTGAGTGTGTGGTGTTAGGCACATAAAAAATTGAAACTATATTCCCAGAAATCTTGTCCTTTTGCCATTATGTGTTTTATGTATGAATGCCCTGACTGCATGTACAGCTGCATGCCAGAAGGGGGCATAAGACCTCATTATATATGGTTGGTAGCCACTATGTGGTTGCTGGGAATTGAACTCAGGACCTTTGGAAGAGCAGCCAGTGCTCTTAACCACTGAGCCATCTCTCCAGCTCTCCCCCACATTGGGGGTGCTGACTGGCTTGATCTTGTGCAGGTCTTAGGCAGCAACCACAGTTGCTGGGGGTTCGTGAGTGCAGTGGTCCTGCCATGTCTAGAAGGCAGTACCTCTGTCTGGTCCTCTATATCGCCTGCCTCTTATAGTCTTTCTACCCTCTTCCACAATGGTCCCTGAGCGTGTGTGTGTGTGTGTGTGTGTGTGTGTGTGTGTGTGTGTGTGTGTGTGGTTATGGATGTTCCTTTTATAGCTGAGCTACCACCCTGCAGTCATTTACTCTCTGCACATTACTAAGTTTTAAATGTCTGTGTTAACCATCATCTACCACACAAAGAAACCTCTTTGATGGGAGACGAGATCCCTTTAGAGCTAGTTTTCTAGTCAGGTCTTTACAGTCACTCCATCAACTCATACTTGGCCTACTGCCCTTCAGAAATCTTACATCCCTTTTGCTCATTTTCTCATTCACATAAAGAATTACAGTTACCACTGATTAGCACATGACCATGTGCTTGGGTGTGTACCTCCAATATTACTCATGAAGTGTGTAGTTTTGGGTTCTGGGATGCCCACACTACACAGGCTATGTGTTTCCCATTGATGAGATACAGTGTGTGTGTGTGTGTGTGGGGGGGGTGCCTGACTGGTGAACACACAGAATCATATTCCATGCTAGGACATTTGGACTTCATTCACAAGCAACAGGGAGCCTCAGAGAATGTTAAAGTACTGGCTAGTGGCCAGAGCTGTGCATGTACAAGGTTTTACAATTGATGGAGCAGTGTTCATACCAAAAGCTAGCATTTATGAATACTCATATTTTGCCATTTCTGTTTTTTAAGATTTTCTTGAATACTTAAAGCCTCTTTTTTAGGTTTGAAAATGGATCACAAGATGTTAAAAACCTAATGTACAGGGCTGGAGAGATAGCTTGGTGGTGAAGAGCATTGGCTGCTCTTCCAGAGGACTCAGGTTCAAGTCCCATTCCATGGGGCAGCTCACAATTGTCTGTAACTCCAGTTCTCTGGCCTCCAAGGGCACCAGGCATGGTCAGAGATGATGCATAGACATACATGGAGGCAAAGAAATATAATTATATATACATATACAATATATAACACAACATAAAGTAACCTATGTATATATTATTTTACAAAAAAGAAAAACAAAAACCAAACTACAGAGCTAATTGGCAGAGGAAGGATTTGAACCCAGGCAGTCCAGCCTCATGCTGTGATGCTGTCTCTTAAGCAGAAAATCTCACAAGATGGTGTTACATCTGTGTGTTGGCCCCTCCAAAGCATACACACCAACATCCTTCTCCAATAGGAGGGGGCTTTTGGAGGTGACTGAGATGTAAAGTAGAACCCTCAAAAAATGGAATCTTTTGACCTTCTCAAGAAGCCTGGGCAGGCTTGTTGTTACCTCTTCTGCCACCTGAGACCTGGTCAGAAAGGCGCCATCTATGGACCAGAGAGTTGGCTCTCAAGACTGCAAGTCCGCCAGTGCCTTGGTCCTGGACTTCCCATCCCTTTGGACAATGTGTCTATAACTCACACAGTCTGTGTTATTTTGTCCTACCCCATCAGAACTGACTGAGACATGTGGGTGCCAGTTTGTGCAATAAGAAGTCCTTGAGGCCTTCACATCGGGAGTCGTGACACATGGGCCAAGTTCAAGGCCTGAGGAATAGGGAGGGGCACAGCATGAAGTAGCCTATCAAGACAACAGTAGTAAGTTCTCCCTAGGCCCCATGACTTCCAGAGCTATTTTGATCAGGTGTAAAGTGCAAGGCTTGAATTCCCTCCCATGGAGCAGGCCTCAGATCCAATCCAAAAGCAAACGTTTTCCTAATCTTTAGAAAAAGGCCGAGGTTGTTCGGAACCTGTCTCATGGTAGGTACTCTGTGAGTACCGGTTGCATGAATTCTCCGGAGTCGGTAAGCATTTCCAGTAGGTAGATTCTCTGGCATCCTGTGACTGCATAGACACGGGCTGTTGGTGCTATGGAGGAACAGTGACCGCTTCCACCTCCCATGCCTTGTCTAGCATGACCATTGCTTTAAAGTGTTTGAGGATGCCTTGGGCACAAAAGAAAAACTAATTATGCGCCAAATTATTTTCCATTAGCCGTTCATGTTTTACGACCACCTGGTGGCCCTTCATTTAGCCAGTTCTGTTTTTCTGTTAAGGGAGCTTAAGCTGAGGAGTTGGTATGCAGCAAGAACCCCATCCTGGAATAAACGGCTATAGGTATTCTCAGCACTGCATTAAACACCTGTTAGAAGTCATAAATAAAATTAAGCTCTCCTGCCCCGGTCATGCAGCTGAATACAGTTAGTGTCTTCCGAGTAATGCATGCTCAGAGAAGTTCTTGAGAGCGATGTGCAGGCTGCAGCAGGCTGCTCTGTGGTGTGGTTTGATGACTGGGGAAACAGGAAAAGATTGATTCATCTATGTATTTGCTGAGGACTGCGGTGTTAAGTTCTACTGTCTAGGAAGTTGATCCTCCTGCTGTGTTTTCTGAGGGAGTTGGAGATCTCTCTCTCCCTCCCTCCCTTCCTCTCTCTCTCTCTCTCTCTCTCTCTCTCTCTCTCTCTCTCTCTCTCTCTGTGTGAGAGAGAGAGAGACAGAGAGACAGAGAGACAGACAGGTGTTCATATTCTGGGGCCACATCACAGCTTCCTGGTCCACTTCCCTCATGAAGCAGCTGTGCAATGGGTGGCAAATTTTCCCTTACCTCTTTTGGGACAGGGTCTCATACTATATAGCCCTAGCTGGCCTGGAACTCATTTTATGTATTAGGCTGGTCTTGAACTCACAGAGATCTGGATAGTTTTTTAAAAGCATATTAGCAGCCCCAACCTGAATCAATAGAACATGTTTTTCATCCTTTTCTTCTTTCTCCACAGTCTGTGTACTCACTAGCTGATGCTCGGTGTTCCACCACGCCCTCCCTAGCCCCTAGCAACCACACTCTGCTCCCTGTCCTGTGGATTTGCCTACTCTGGACACTCCTTACAAATGCTTTCCTCATACGATAATTATGGTCTGTAATTAGCTTTTGCTTTAAGATTTATTTTTATTACTTTCAAATTAGGTGTGTGTGTGTGTGTGTATCTGTCTATGAGCGTGCATGCATGTGTGTGTGTGTGTGTGTGTGTGTGTGTGTGATGCATGCACATGAGTGTAGCTGCCTGCTGAATCCAGAAGTGGAGGATTGTGGTCAGAAGTTATAGGTGCTTGTGCGCTGTGCTGAGAGCACAGCCTGGATCCCTTGTAAAAGCAGTAACTACTCTTAACCCCTGAGCCATCTTTCCATTCCCACCAGCTGCTTCTTACGCATGTTTTCAAAGGAAGGTCACGCTGTATCATGGGTCAGCGCATCCGTTCTCATGTTGATGGGTATTGCACCTTGTGGTTAGACTACATTTGGCCGATCATCAGCTAATAGACATTTGGGTTGTTCTCACTTTTTGGCTTCTATGAATAGTGCTGCCACTGGCACGTGTGCAGGCTTTTGTGTAGATGGAGGTTTCCTGCTGTTCTTGGTATATACCTTGAAATGGTGGACATATACAGTAACTCTGTGTTCACTCTCTGAAGAACCCCCAGACTGTTCCCACCTGGTGGCAATGACTTCATAATTGGGGTTGAAGTGTTTTGCTTATGGGCTCACTGGCGTTTTATTGTGGTGACTTTGGTTCTTGCCAGAATCGTTGAAGACATTCAGTCTGTGCCTTATACATCACCGTTTCATGGTTTTTATGGAGTTGTATCTGCTGCCTTTGACCTTTGTCATTTTCACCATTACTAGTTTCCAAGTCTTCTGCCATCAAGAGATCGGTTAAATACTTGGTGTGAGATCCGGGCTAGCTAATGCTAAGGGAATGTTGGTTGCAGACTGGGGTGTGGATGAGCTTATTCAGGTGACATCTGGTCTACCTCCTGGGGCACTTCTGTACTGGTGTGAGGTGCTTACCCTCAGTTGTGTGAAGAGGCTTGAGGATCACCTTACAGGAGTCTATAAAAATGACGTGACGTACAGGATAGAGCTATGCAGCTGCCCCCTCCCTGGCCTCCCAGTACCGTCATCTGGGCCAGGAACTTTCTCAGGATGGACCTGGACATTTTTTGTGCTGCTCCTCTTTTTAGTTGCTTGCTGTGTACATGTGTACATGTGTGTGTGTGTGTGTGTGTGTGTGTGTGTGTGTGTGTGTGTGTCTCAGGATGGACCTGGACATTTTTTGTGCTGCTCCTCTTTTTAGTTGCTTGCTGTGTACATGTGTACATGTGTGTGTGTGTGTGTGTGTGTGTCCCCACAAGCATATGGAGGTCAGAGGACAACTTTTGAGGCTGACCCTCCCCATCCTCCATGTGAGTCCTGTGGAATGAACTTGGGTCACTGGTCTGGGTGGCAGGTGAGTCATCTTGCTGGTCTCAAATACACACACCATCTTTAAAGGCTGGTCTTTGTTCTGCACAGTCAGTTGGTGGGACTCAGCTCTAGTACTTTATTGTGCAGTGGGGGACTGTGGCCAACAAGACTGTTTTTATTGGCCTTTCTGGTATTTATAACACTCATTCCTTTTATTTCTGCAGAGCTTTCCCTAGGTACTTTGCGCTAACTTGATAAAACATCTATGCTCTCCCAGTTGAGTCAAAGCCCTCTGGGGAGGGTGTTTTATCTGTCCTCCACATCATATCTTTGGAAACAGCACCTGGTGTTGGTCAGTCAGCTGGCTGGGGTTCTTGTGTTCTACCAAGATAGGAATCATGGGTTGGTGACAAACTGCTTTTCAGTGCTGACAGCCCTGGGCTCTTGAGTGCCTACAGCTTGGGGCCTTTACTGAGAGACCCAGAGGCTTCCAGCTCTAGGACTCAAGAGTCAAGGGTTTACTGCTTCATGTGTTAGAAGGCAGAGCCTTGAGTCTTTTAACCACCAGCAGCGCTGTCACTTGGCAGCTATTAGAATCCTCAGCTTCCTGGAACAGTGGGTGGTGAGAGCCAACAGCAGTGAGCAGCAATGCCTTCTAGTGTATAGGCCTTAGGAGCTGGGCCCCTCAGCTTCATAGCAGCCAGTGTCCTAAATCTTGGGTCTAGAGTATATTTCATTCTGGTAACTAACCAAGGTCCTCCTCCCCATTTCTTCCTTCTGTGTTAATGTCATTGTGCCTCTTGATTCTACGTCGGCGTTTTCAAAAACGGCTGATTTATTTTTATTGTATGTGTATGGGTGTTTTACCTGCATTTGTACACATGTAGCACATGTATGCCTCATGTCATAGAGGACAAAAAGAGCAGTTTGGGTCCCCTGTCACTAGAGTTGTGGATGTCTGTGAGGCACCATGTAGGTGCTGGGAATCGAACTTGGATCCTCTAAGAAAAGCAGCAACCAGTGCTCATAACCACTGAGCCACCTCTCTGGCCCCCTCTTCATGGATTTTGATGGCCTCATGTACTGTTCATCGATCTGTGACCAAGTGTTAATTTGGATTCAGTCACAGCTGTACTCTTTCTGGTATTCCTTCTTTCTTGCACATTGAGCTTCTAGTATGAGAGAATTTTCCTTTTTCCAAAATTCATTCTCTCTAGATCTGCCAGTGACCCTTGTGTGCCACAGCCAGCCTCTCTGGCTGCTTCAGCTGGTGATGTTACCTGGGCCACTTAGAAGCCAGCCAGGATGGGAGCATTTACAACAGAGAACTCAGCAGATACTTTTAAACATCAAGGCCTTTTCTCTTCAGTTAAACACTCACCAGCATAGCCCTGTCCAGTGACAAGTCCCTGTCCAGTGCGCATCCCAAAATATCTTTATTTTAGCCTATTTCAGAATATTCCCATACAGGCTCCTCAGTGCCCTTTGCTTTCTTTCAAGACTTCTGTTTTTACTGGGTTCAGGCTGTTCCCTCATGGCTGCTCTACTCTCCCTCCTAAGACAATGCAGCCTCCCCTCCCCCCTCATCTGGCTGCTTTTGAGAATTTGTTTTTATGTAATCTGCTTGAGATCTCTGTGACTTCATAGTCTCTCTCTTTTTTTTTTTTAGAAATTCTTGCTAATTATCACTTTACATAATGCTCCTTCCTTCCTTCCTTCCTTCCTTCCTTCCTTCCTTCCTTCCTTCCTTCCTTCCTTCCTTCCTTCCTTCCTCATCTGGGACTCCATATTAAGCATCTACTGTTTTTTGAAATCATGTTTCTTGTACCTGTTATGTTCTGGTTTATATTTCTGCCTTTTGACCTCCGCTCTTTGTCTGGATATTATCCTTTAACCCAGTGTCTCAACCTTTCTAATACTGTGACCCTTTAATTCAGTTCCTCATGGTGTGGTGACCCCAAACCATAACATTATTTTTGTTGCTACTTCATAACTGTAATTTTGCTACTGTGATGAATCGTAATGTAAATATTTGTGTTTTCTGACGGTCTTAGGTCTTTTCACCTTTATGAAAACTCACAGATTGAGAACCAATGCTTTAAGTGCTCCCCCTGCCCCCTTTTGGTTAGGATTTTCTAAAAAAAAAAAAAAGGGGTATTTTATTTATGTGTGTATGTCTGTATGTGTGTGATTCAGTGCCTAAGCAGGACAGAAAAGAGGGCGTCATATTCCTTGGAGCGGGAGTTGCAGTTGTTTGTGAGCCATGAAGTTTATGTGCTGGGATCTGAACTCTGGTCCACATGATCAATAAACAAGCATGCTCAACTACTGACCCAAAGGAAGAGTTATGCCTTCCTGAGTCGGGACGTGGAAACCTGGGCAGGTCCAACAGACCCTGGTGCTTCATGGGAACTCCACAAAGAGAAGGAATTTTGAGGGGGAAAAGTAACAGTACCTCATTAAAGGGATAATTAATTATTCCACCCATCTCTTTATCAAAGTTAAGATGGGTCCACCTTCCTAAGGGGTGGTCCTTTGGCCTGGTCTCCCTGACAACTGCTTGATTTTGTTTGCTATTTAAAATCAGATTTAAGAACTGGTTGTTGGAGTTTTGATGGAGCCTCATATGTGCCTGTTTATTTACCCTTTTGCCGTGTGGAGACTGAGCCCAGGGCCTTACACACGCTGTGCAAGTTCATGCTCCTGAGCCGGGCTCTCAGCTCCCAGCCTACTGTGTCTGCTAGATATTCTCTTTCGTTACTTTGTGCTTCCCTTCCTCCTCCTTTGATGAGGGTGATGTTATTGATCATGATATGCTTTCCAAACGTGTACATTCCTTCCTTCCATCTGTTTCAACTGTACCGAGCAGTTCTTATGTAGGGATATTTGTTTCCCTCTGAGCCCAGCTTTGGCTGAACCCTAAGAACTCTGGTATATGTTGGAGCTATTACTATTTTGAATGGACCTTATCATTTGGATTGTTTTTCTTAGCCAAGAGACTCTTATTGGGACACCTTGAGATTTAGCGTATCTTTGGTATAATGGTTAGTCTTCATTGTGAATTTGACTGTATTTAGTTTTTTTCCCTACCTTTTATTGTATGGTGTGTGTGTGTGTGTGATGTGTGTGTGTGTGTGTGTGTGTGTGTGATATGTAAGGCATATATGCATGCGTCTGTGTATGTGGGAGTGGGCATGCACCTGTGAACTTGCTTCTGGAGACCAGGGAGGACTTTGGATGTCCTTCTCTGTTACTCTCTGCCTTATACTCCTGAGATAGGGTCTCTCACTAAATCTGATGCGAGGCTGGTAGCCAGCAAGCCCCACTAATCCTCTTTGCCTAGCCCCTGGCAGTATAGGAGTTACAGGCATGCAAGACCATCTGTGACCGTTTACCAAGGATGCTCTGATCTGCTGTTACCCACTGAGCCAGCTTTTCAGCCCATTTGACTCGATTCAGAATTACCCAGGAGACACAGCTCTGGGTTTCCCTGTGAGGGTGTTTCCTGACAAAGGAAAACTCAGCCTGAACATGGGCATCACCATCCCATGGGTTGGTGGCCCAGACTTTGTACAAAGGGCAATAGGAGAAAACGTGGTAAGCACTGATGCCCCCTCTCTCTTCTTCCTGATCCATCCAGATATGAATAAGCCACTGTGATGGTTTGTATATACTTGGCCCAGGGAATGGCACTGTTTGGAGGTGTGGCCTTGTTGGAGTGGGTGTGGCCTTGTTGGAGTGGGTGTGGCCTTGTTGGAGTGGGTGTGGCCTTGTTGGAGTGGGTGTGGCCTTGTTGGAGTGGGTGTGGCCTTGTTGGAGTGGGTGTGTCACTGTGGATGTGGGCTTTAATACCCTCATCCTAGCTGCCTGGAAGCCAGTCTTCCACTAGCAGCCTTCAGATGAAGATGTAGAACTCTCAGCTCTGACTGCACTATGCCTCCTGCCTGGATGCTGCCCTGTTCTCACCTTGATGATAATGGACTGAACCTCTGAACCTGTAAGCCAGCCCAATTAAATGTTGTCCTTATAAGAGTTGCCTTGGTCATGGTGTCTCTTCACAGCAGTAAAACCCCAACAAGACAGCCACTCACTGCCATTCCTTGCTTCCATGGTAAGCCAAAACTAATCTTTCTTTAGCGAAGTTGCTTTGGTCACAGCAATGATCAATATAGTGGATAAATTAGTTATTTTAAAAATGTCTTTACACATAGAGAAAAGAGCTGGGTAAGTTCCTAGGGTTTGGCATTTATCATTTCCCTTGAAGGAATCATCCTAACATTCCAATGTCATTTTATTTTTATTTTTTCATATTTTTATTTTTCACGGAAATACTTTTTTCTCCATTGCCGTTTCAAAACCTGTTTTGTGT
Source organism: Uromys caudimaculatus (assembly GCA_028551405.1). NCBI lineage: Eukaryota > Metazoa > Chordata > Mammalia > Rodentia > Muridae > Uromys > Uromys caudimaculatus. Next base: position 45,061,890 of record CM052707.1, on the reverse strand, counting down.
TCATTATTGTGCAAGGTTGACTACGACAGATCAACTGCCAACCCTTTCCTGCATTTCTAGTAATTTATACATGTGCTGACGATTTTAAAAGTCATCACCTGTCCTGCCGAAAATACCACTAGGTGTTCAGTAGAGATTCCTTTTTTTTTTTTTTTAAATTAATAAAGTAGGACTACTAGAGAAAAATTGAAAATGAAAGTTGAAGTGATAAGAAACACAGAGCCACCTGCCATTGTTTTCTACTCTGGTCGTTGTGGCTGAATTTCTCCTCTGGTGTTGCTTGTGTTAGCTAGGTAGGCACAGTGGGGGCCATGCTGTCCGTAGGATTGACATGTGTTTTACATATTACCTGTCAGCGCCAGACTTTGACTGACTGTATCTGTCCATTTCAAATGTTCTTTATGACAAATACTTGTACTGCACACAGAGAGAACACACAATTAGCCCCTTGTATGACGTCCCCCTCTGTGACATATGTGTTTGTAACAAGGTGAGCTATCTTGGAGCCCTTTTCTTGATCTCTTAGCTAGATACCCTAAGCACAGAGTTAAAAGTCAGGGGATTGGGCATCAGGGCCATTTCAAAGATCAGAAGTTGATATGGAGTTGGCAGTCTAGCTCAGTGGTGGAGTTCTTTTCTAGCATGCTCATAGCCCTGAGATTCATGTTCAAGGCCCAACACTGCCAAGGGAGGGGGAAGCCTGGAGACGGAGATGGGGACAGGCAGGAGTGCTGATAATAAATGTATTGAGCTGTTCTCCTAATGTTATATTCTCCCTGTACTTGGTTTGTATAAACCAAGTCTTTGGAAGTTACCCCGGACCCCAGCTCAGTGTATCTATGTAAATGTTAAACATTAGAGCCTCTGGTACTGTATCTGACTGGCTTCCCTTTGTACCTGATTAGCAGGCCGGAATCTCCAGCTAGCAGACTCTGCTGTGTGCCACATGCTGCATGCTGTGCTGAGGGCTGGGGTCCTAGGGCTCCCTGGGTCCTGCCTTCAAAGGGTTCCTGCTGCAGTAGAGATCAATAAACACAGTGTTCGGGTCTGGCGTGTGGTGTCAAGAATCAGGGAAGGCTTGTGCCTTCCTGGCTGATCAAAGTCTCCAGGGGTAAATTAGGGCTTCTACACGGGGAAGGGGCTGGGGAAGGTCCCAGTAACAGGCAAGTGGGGAGGATGGAGACACGAGTGTGTTCAGGAGGAGATGGGACCCGGTAGGGATGTGAGGCTTCAGGTCTGAGAGGTGAAGCCTCCTGGTTCTATATTCAGGAAGAGTCTATGGCAGTGGTGCTTTTATTAACTCCTTTCTGTAGTGTGCGCTTCTCTGGCCTCAGATATTAGAAGGAGAAAAGGCCCCAATCCTGGTGCTAGAAGGAATATTCTAGAAGACAAAGGACCAAACACCATGGCCAGTAGCTGCGAGTATCTAGTCAGTGTTTTTGTTTCATCAAGCATATTTTAAAATCCTTTCCCTGACCCTGGAAACTAGGTGTTGTTCAGGAGCTGAGAGTTAAGTCCATACCCAAGGATGTAAGACTGAGTTGTCAAGCCTAGATCTGAACTCAGGTCCCTCTGACAGTGAGTGCCTCTTTAACAACGGGTTTGGGGGGCTGGAATGCAGATAAGGAGAATTGTGGACCTCCCCACCCCCCAATTTTCTTATACCCAGTCTGTTTGTTTGATTGGTTTCCTTTGGGGGCACAGAGGGATTCTTCTATGCTGTGGCTTGATTAAGAATGGCCCCCATAGACTCATATTTGACTGCTTGTTAGAGCGTGTTTGAACTTGTGTGACCTTGTTGGAGGAAGTGTCTCATTGGGGATGGACTTAGATTTGAAATGCCCAAGCTGGGTCCAGTGGCTCCCTCTCTTTCCTTGCTGCGTATGGATGCAGATGTAGAACTCTCAGCTCCTTCTCCAGCACCATGTCTGCCTGTGTCCTGCCGTGTTTCCTACCATGATGATAATGGACTAGACCTCTGAACCTGTGAGCTTAAGCCTCAGAAATGCGTTCCTTAAGGGTTTTCATGGTCACAGCGTCTCCGTAGCAATGGGAACCCTAACTAAGACAATGCTATTTGAAAATGGAAAGCGTGCATGGGAAATCATGCCCCATGTGATGTGGTTCTTCCCTGGTGTGTCTGGAGGCTCATTCTGGTCATAGCTACTTAGCTTCCTGCTTTACATACTTGGGGCTCCTTTCAACCATCTTTGGTGCTCAGAACAGTTGGGACATTCCAGAACTCTTGAGAGGATAGGGCAAAAATTGCATAGAATCCATGTTTATAGTCTAACTGTGGAAGAGACCAAGAGTCACCACTGGCCCTGGTGCCACATGGAGAGAGATCATGGTGAAGGAAGCTGTTTTCATCCCACAAGACCAATCTCTGCTGAGCCCACAGGGCCTGGGACTATTAAAAAGTCCTTTCTCCCCAGGGCAGTAGGGTTGGATAATTTTGTGACTATTCATTGTGCTCCTGGCTCATAACTACCACTCAGACGGTACAATGGTGTGATGCCTACTCTTGATTGTCAACTTCACTACATCTTGAATTAACTAAAACCCACGTGACTGGGAACACCGGGGAGGGTTGTCATAAAAGGAGAAGGAAACTGGCTCTCTCCTTGCCTGCTTGCTCTCACTCTTGCTTGCAAGCCTTTAGGTGTTATAGCCTGCTTCTTACGGATTCCAGCGGAGGCTGAAGAACCAGCTGAGATACCTACCCCTTTGGACTGAACAGTTACTGGATTCTTGGATCTTCTGTTTGGTAGGCAGTTATGGTTGAACTAGCTGGAGTACAGCTGGTAAAGACTGCAGGACTATAACTTGTAAGCCATTCTAATAAATCCTCTATCTATCTCTCTATCTCTCTATCTCCCTCCCTACCTGCCATCTGTCTATTCATTCTATAAGTTCTGTCCCTCTAGACACCTTGACGGATACAAATGGGACTCCAGGCTTTCTTGTTTGCAGGTGACAATGAGAATCAGTACCTTTTTTTTTTTTTTTTAACATGGGTGCAGTGGGCGCTGCGGACATGCAGCTTTTGGGAAGTTGTTTCACTTCTAAGGGAAGAGGGAAAGTCCTGGAGACAGACCAAGTCTTGTGAGGCTCATGCCTTCTGCACTCTTCAAGCACTTAGAGCAGGCTTGCCCATCTTTGGACACTAGGTGTGTGTCACGGGGAAGTAGTGGCATATAACTCTTCTTGCACAGACTAGTGTCCTGTTGGGATTCCCTGCTCAGCCCTCACTTTTGAGTCAGAGGGGACAGTGTGAGGTTCCTGTGGTGTGAAATTCTGGTCAGGGGTAGGATTGACCCAATTTCCACTCAGGCCTTACAGGGCGATGGATGCTTCAGCCATGCCTTCTGCTCTAGAAAGCTAAATTTGAGGCTGAGATCACGTCTTATAGATTGATGACTTGTTTGTGGTCGTGCCTGTTGTCCTGAACTCTAGATAGAGGTGGTCGTAGTAACAGTAAGAGCTGACATTCACCGAGTAACTATATGCAGACATCATGTGGGGTATTTTATAATTCTTACCTAACCCTCATGCCACATCTATGAAAGGGTTTCTGTTTTCATCCTCCCTATGTAAACTCAAGCACAGAAAGGTGAGGTGGCTTTCCCAAAGCCACACAACTGCCTAGCGGGCAGACTGGGTTTCTGCATCCCGGTTAGTGTTGGGTTTCATTTGACTCCTTGTCATGGGGTCACTGGTTGACAAGGGAATGGGTATTGGGTCTCCAGGTGCTTCCCTGACACAGAAGCCCTGACTGGTGTGGCAGAGAGAGTCTTACCTAAAACCTTCCTGACCCCCACATGCTACCTGTGGGAGGTGGGTGCCTTGGGCATCTCATCTAAATCACTCAATTCAGCAGGCAAAAGGAGCTATGTATGTCTGGGTGCCTCCCAGGGGTGGCCACATAGGTGAACACCGTGAGGATGCTTGCTAGCTGGGAACTGGGGTTTCACTGAAATGGTTTTATCTTGCATCAGTCACTTTCCCAAATTCAGGGATTCTGTATACTCGTGGCATAAGAGGGACAACTGGGTGCTGTTTGCAGAGGGCTTCTGGTTGGATGGTGTAGTAGATGGTGTCATTAATTCAGTCTGCTAGAATTGCAGCTAACAGCAAGAGGGCTGAGCAGAGTTGGGCAGCCTAGTCCCTCTCTCAAGCAGGAAGAAGAAGGATGCTGTCACAAAGGCAAAGCTATTCCCATGCTATCAACCTGACAATGGGGAAGGCAGCCTGCCAGAGCTTGTTGAGCCAAACAGCCACAGATACAATATGCCTGATAATGGTGTGCTCCTTTTTTATTGGGACACCACCTTGCTCAGAATTCAGAAGTAGAAGTTTTAAAGGAGAAGATCACGGTGGGAAGTGTGGTCAGGGACTCAGAATGTGATAGGGAAAGGGTCCCCAACAACTTTGCAGATCCCAGCCAAGGAGATGGGAAAGCAAGGGCCAGAAAAGGAAGAAACTCAAGTCTTGCCCCATGCCTGTGCTTGCCCTTTGTGCCAGCAGGCACTGCTCACACTTAGGGTGAGGTTTTGTTATTGTTGTTGTTGGCTTTTTTTAAAAAAAAATAACCTGAAACCTGATCAAGAAAATTTCTCACAGGAATTCCTGCCAGCTTATCTCTTGGTTGATTTGATCCAGTCAAGGTGACAACTACAATTGACCACCATATTTCCAAAAATGGGTCGAGTAATTCCTAACTCCCAGGGGTTTAAAATGTAAAATGAGTGAATAGGTGAGTCAGGGGGAGTCTGGGCACACTCACACGGACTGTTCAGCTTTCTCTTTGGAGCTTCAGCAGGGGCAGTATGGGCAGTATGATCTCCCTGCCATGGAAACTGCTAATTGCAATTATTTAACCTCTACCAGGCACCAAGCCTGTGCTCATAAGCACATGTCTTCTGGTCACCAGGGCGTGGCCTTCACCTGTCAGTTGGCTTCACTCTTAGTCAGATTTTTAAAAGTTAAAAAATAAAAAGCATGCCTATAATCCTAGTACTTGGAGGTAATTTTAGGCCATCCTGGAATACATGATGAGACCCCATCTCAAAAATAACTATTTCAAACTAATATAGTATATTATAGAAAATGATTTTCACTTGGTTTAAGATGATGACAGATAAGAAAGGGCCCACAATTTCATGCAGTTTTGGGGTTTGGGGCATGTATGAGACCCATGGCTAAGGGAGGTTTAGGGAACACATTTCATTCTGAATGCTCCTGAATGTATTGTGTACCCTCCAGTGCACTCAGGGGTACAGCCTTCTAGCTGAGTGTTTCATGTTTATAGTTGGTGGACTTTTCGTATATGGTTCCTTGAAGAGTTACATACTTTATGGCTCATGGCTTTATTTTATGAAGCAAAGATGTTCTAAGGACCTGAGAAGATGCCGGCTTCTGGTTCAAGGAATGAGCCCATGGTGCTTGTGTTTCCCACTTCAGGTTCTATTTCCAGGAGGGGAATTGGACCTTGCTGCTTGTTTTAACCAGGACTTAAAATACTTGGAACTTGGCCTACTGTGAAGTTAATATCTAGACTATGTGAGCAGAAATCAAACTGGAGACATAACTCAAATGAATGCTTTGTAATTTGGGTCATTCATCCACCCACCCATTCACTCACCCACCTATATTTCAATCCCATTACTTGCACATCCTTCTATCCATCTACTTGTCCACTCATCCATCCATCCATCCATCCATCCATCCATCCATCCATCCATCCATCCATCTATCCATCCATCATCCATCATCCTCCATCCTCCATCATCCATCATCCATCCATCATCCATCCATCCATCATCCATCATCCATCCATCCATCCATCATCCATCATCCATCCATCATCCATCCATCCATCATCCATCCATCCATCATCCATCCACCTATCCATTTGTTCATCCATCCACCCATCCATCCATCCATAATCCAGGCATCCATCTGTCTAATTATCCATCCATCCACCTGCTCACCCACCTATCTCACCCACTCATCCATCTAGTTATCCATCTACCCAAATTATCTTCCGTCTATCTATGCATGCATCCATCTGTCCATCTGAACACTCACCCACCAATCATCTTCTTACCTGTCTATTGATTTTATCGTGTGCTTATGCCAAAGCTTTTGATATTGGTATTGTGGCTTCTTTAGTGGCACCCTAGACAGGCATACATCTTGTGTCTGGGTACTGGCTCTACCCCATAAACATACCCTTGTATGACTTTGGATGATTTTCTTGAGCTCTCCATGCCTTAGTTTTCTCGTCTGCAAAAAGATCAATGTGTCAGAACTTGCTCATTTTTAAGAGCTAAATGAGACAATCCATTGAAAGCGCAGAACTGTATCAGTGGTGAGTGCATGCAACGTGGTGGTTTAGAGCTTTTGTGCGTAGGCTGTTTTCTGAAGGCAAAATTGCCCACTAAAAGATGGAACCACTTCAAAGACTCTGTCCTGGGCTTTGCCAGATTGCCCATCATAAATGTTGTAAGTGATTCAGGCGTTGACATCTTCTTAGCGTAGAGAAAGGGTCAAGCACCTGTTGTCTTAACGCTTGCTGATTCTGTGTTTTAGTTTTCCGTACCTTTAGCCCTGGTGAACTGAGCTAGCTTTTGTTTGTGCATTGCTCACTTCATATTTATATCTCCCCCCCACAATTAACACTCCCAAATGGTCCTCTTAGAGTGATTCTGTTTCTCACTGAAGTATAAAGTTCAATTAATTTATATACCGTTTAAGTTACACAGATTTTTCTCATTTCCTTTTCAAATATAGATTGTGATGTTTTGATATCTTGGAGATTTAAATTTTAATTTCATAATACCTTTTGGATTTTTCTGTAAGTTGAAAAACACCATCCTCTGTGTGCAGTTAATTTGGTGTGTACCTTTATTTATTTTTCATTTAATCTTGAGTTAGACTGGGATCATACTTGTAGGGGACAACACATCATAATTCCATAATTTTTTACTTAACTAGTTGTCCACACACTTTAATGAATATAGAATCTAAAATGCCATTTTACTACATATAAATCTAACATACATATTCACACATCTATATACATGCCTACTGCATGGCACACACGATGTATCTATAGGCATGTCTGTGCGCTTTTTATACAATTCCAGTTTCTGCTCATGCTACTTTATTATAGTTTTCTATTGTAATAAATATTACTATAAGTCTAAATTCAGTCTTTTAACATTTTTCCCCCTGGGCTATTTCTGCTTCTTATTTACTTAAAATAAATTTGTGAAGTTTAAAAAATTCCAGATGGGATTTTGATTAAAATCGCTTGAAGTTTGAAGTTGAGTTTGAGAAAATTAACATGTTTACAGTAATGAGCTTCCCGTCCACAAATATAGCAGTGTCTCCATTTGGTATAAATGCATTTTAAAATATGTTGCCGGTTCGCAGATTTCTTCATTGAATCCTGCACTATTTTTGTTGTTGTTGTTTTTTTGGTTAAATTTCATTTCCAGGCATTTTATATTTTTTGCTGCCTCTCTAAATATTTTTTCCTTCTATATTTTCTAAGCCCTTATTGTTGGTTGTTTTTTTTTTTTTTTTTTTTTTTTTTAGTAGCCAGACAGATTTCTGAAGTTGCTTCTTTAATTTCTGTCTTTCCTTGTTATTCTCTTAATAAGGTGTATGGTTGGATAGTGAAGTTCCGTTGTTTGACTCTTTCATAGACATTAATTGACAACCTTATTTCCTTTTTCTTACTGCATCGATTAGAGATTATAAGACAGTATTAAAATTAATGCCCTCCAGTTATTATGGTGGAACTTCACAGACTGTGAACTCTAACGGGGAGATGAGCCTTGTCCTTCCAGATCTTGCCATCAGTGCTTTCCCTTGCCTCTCTCTCTCTGTCCCTCCGACTAGATGGCGACTCCCCACTCTCTACCCCTGCAGAAGGGGAAGCTATAGAGGAGAGATGGACCTCTGGCAGACCATGGGCCATGAGATGGGCTTGTGGTGAGGAACCAGGGGGCCAGTGTAGCCTCTGGCTTTGTTACATCCTGGTAGTGTCCCTCCAAGGACCATAACTAGGATGTCAGCCAGGATTACTTCACTGAGCCTTGTGAGCTTTGGTCCTGCCTAGTTCAGTCTGTCTTTCCCTCCCTCCCTCCCTCTTTTCCTTTTATCTTTTTTGAAGACATCCTCTCTTATGTCCCAGACCGACCTTCAACTTTGAATTCATTGTGTGGCTGAGGATGAACCAAGAACTTCTGACCTTCCTGCCTCCACTTCCCCTTCCTGCCTCCACTTCCCCTTCCTGCCTCCACTTCCCCAACCCTGGGATTATGGGTGTGCCCCATCGTACCAGGTTTAGGTGGTGCTGGGAACAGAATCTGGGACTTCCCAAATGCTAGCAAAATATCCTCCCAGCTGAGTGACGGCCTGAGCTCTCTCTTGATTGTCTTTTCCTAGTTTTTCTGGGCACTTCTTGGGCCCTCTCCTCGTGTGTCTTCCTTTCCTCATACACCCCTCACTCCACAGAACTATCCATGGGACGCCTGACAACAAAGAGAACTGCTTCTTTGGATCCTGAGGGTCACTGTGTCTCTATTAGGTCCTGGACTGCCTGGGCTGCCCTGCCCTTGATGGCTGAGCCCAAATCTGCATTTTTGGTAACTGTGTAGACAGAGGTCACAGGTGTGGGGCAGGGGAGAGGTGGGGCCTCTTCTCTGTCAGAAGGCAGAGCTATGTGGCTCAGTGAGTCACTCTGCTCCCGCCCCCTGAGCTCTGAGCTGGTGATGCTTGTTTCAGGGCTGGTGTGGTGGCGGTGTGGCTGGCAGGGTGTGGGCGAGGCCAGCACACCCCAGAAGGTAGTGATGAGTTGGGTACTGCCATGAACCTGCTAGGGCTAGGCTATTCCTTGGACCTGTCCTGCAGGGACTCTGGCTCTTGTTCTTGGTCTTTTTCCCTATGAAATAATTTCCCTTCCTTCCCTTCAAGCCTCGGAATCCTTCTGATCTCTCTATTTTAATTGCGATAAAGTTCATGTGATTTGTCATCTTCAGCATTTCTAAGAGCATAGCTAGAGGCAGGAAGAACATCCACAGAGATGGATAGCTCTCAGTGTAGCCCATCCGGAGAGCTCTTTTCATGCACAGTTGAGACTGTCTATGAAATGCACGCCTCGTTCTCTTGCCTCAGCCCCTGGAATCGATTGTTCTAGTCTGTCTAAGAATTTCACTATGCCAGACAGTTCATAGAAGTAGAATCATGTAGGAGTTTGGAAACTGGCTTTCTTCCCTCAGTATACGGTCCCCAGGGTTCATTCACACCACAGCAAGTATCAGTATTTCCTTTCTTTGGAAGCTGAGTAATCCTCCGGTATACACATGATCAAATTTCATTTGTTGCTATGAGGAAAATGCTCTGATCAACAGCCACATTTAAAAACAAAAACCAAAAAACAGCTACTTTTCCAGCCTGCCAAGTTTAACTTTTGAATAAATATTACTGTTATTGTTATTATTCACATACCTACAATCACTGGACCAAATTACATAGAGAGAATATCTTGTGTATTTGTATGGATGCATCCACCTGTCAATTAAAAAGCCTATGGCCTATGGCAGGAAGTAGAAGGTGGGACATCCGGGAGGAGAAAGAATTCTGGGATTGAGCCAGGCTGGGAGATTCCCAGGGGGAGATGGGACAAGACAGATGCCTGGTACCTGAACACAGGTAACTAACCACGTGGCAGAATGTAGTCTAGAATAAATGGGATATTTTAAGTTATATCTAGTCAGAGAAGAGCCCAGCTATATGGCCAAGGTGTCTGTAAATGTACTTTGCGTCTGAGTCTTATTTCTGGGAGCATGGGACTGGGAGACAGAACCTGGCCTAACCTCAACATAAGCCAATGTGTTGTTGTTGTTGTTGTTTTTCCTTTTGAAGTATTTATTTGTCTTATGTTTATTCGCATGTTTTGGGGGAGTGGAGCATGTGCCATGGTACCATTGTGGCAGTCTAAGGACAATGCATGAGGGTCCTGGGGGGGTCAGACTCATGTCACTAGGCTCGGCAGCAAGCACCTTTCTCCAGTGACATTTGCTGACCAATCACTTAAAAAAAAATCATCTTAACTATAAGCAGCCATAGCCATGGTCATTTTAGGGTGTTTTCCTCCATCAGGAAGAGCCCTCCGAACCCTTTAGCCATCGGGAACCTCCTCCTGCGCTGCCCGCCAGGTCCCCCAGCTCCAGACAGCCGCTGAAAGGTGCATATTTTCTGGGAGTTTTCCCGGTCTGCCTTTTTGCACAAATGTAGTCCTACTGCACGCAGTTATTGTGAGCAGGTGCTTCCACCTAGCACACATAAGGCCTCATCTCCTTTTCTCAGGGTCCCGCTGTTCAGTCACAGGTTTCCCTTGTCTTCCCTGTCACAGGGCAGGCAGATGAATTCTACTCTGTTGCTTTATATTCTGGGCTCCTCTTCATGCACGGAGAGTCAGGGATTAGAAAAGTAGAAATTAGTGACTCTGGGAGGCTGAAGAGACTGCCCAGTGGGAAGAGCTAGCCAGGATGTTCCTCCAGATGACCCGAGTGTGATTCCCAGCACCCATGTCTGGTACTTCCTGCAGCTCCAGCTCCGGGGAGATTCGATGTCTCTGGCCTCTGCGGGCACCTGTTCCCATGTGCCCACAACCACTTACACATGCACACGATTAAAAGCAAATCCCCTTTAAAAAAAATTAGTAACTTAGTAAACTTTAGAGAATGGAGATACAGATAGCACAAATGATAAAGTGCTTGCCCCACAATCACGAGAACATGAGTTGTGTGTAAAGCGCCAGATGTAGTAGCTTATACTAGTAATGTTTGCATTGGTGGGATGAAGACAGGAGGACTCCGAGGCTTGTTGACCTGTCAGCGTAGCTTAACCAGCAAGCCCCAGGTCCAGGGAGAGACACTGTTTCAAAGAAACCAGGTGGGAATTCAGGAGAGTTGATTCAGCAGCACTTAGTTCTTGCAGAGGACCTGGGTTCCCTTTCCCATACCCACATAGTGGCTCACCATGATCCTACATTGGATTTCCCGGTCTGCCAGGGAATCCAGGTGCCCTCTGCTGGCCTCGGAGAGCATCAGGCACACTCATGTTGTACACACAGACAAAACACTCACACACACAAAGTCAAATAAACCTAAAATACTCCAGAGTGGATGGATCTTGAGGAGCAACACCTGAGGCTGACCGCTGCACGAGTGCACATGCATGTTCACATACACACTCAGACATACACACAAACACACACACACTGAATGAATGAGTGAATGAATGAATGTTGTGATTTGAATGAGGTTCAGACCATACTTGTATGAGTGTGTTACTACTCTTGTGGGTGATGGTTCTGTGTCTTGTTTTGTCTAGAAACAAATTTGTCTAGACAGATGAGACAAGCTTGATGGGAGGGCTTTGAAGTGCTGTGAATTCTATGTGTGTTGACCGTGGAGGTATACTTGCAGTTAGAATCAGGAGCTGACAAGACAGAGGGTTTGTACGTACACACACACACACACACACACACACACACACACACACACACACACACGCACGCACGCACACGCGCGCCCAGGGCTAGCAGTGCCATCTTGTGTTGCAGTTTCAAGCTTACCGCCCTGTGCAGCACAGACAGAGCAGGTTACTCAGGGTTAGATGGGCAGATGTGGAGAGCCTATTGACCCCTGACCTGGGAAGCACTGGCTCTGGGCACTGTGATTCCAAGTCCCTACCTTTCCCACTTGGCAAGGAGAAGCTGTCTAGATCCTGGAGAGACAGTCTGGTCATGAAGCTCTCTGATTGGCTTAGGGCTGTCACAGAGCTCTCTGATTGGCCTAGGTCTGTCATAGAGCTCTCTGATTGGCTTAGGACCGTTTTGAGTGACAGGAAGCAAATGTAAAATTTGCTCTGACGCAGCACTCGGGCTTCTGAGCATGCTGTGGGGAGTCCAGTGGTCATTTCCATGGAATCCTTGAGAAAATCATGTTTTGTGCAAACATTTACCAGCTCTCTAGTCCAGTCTTTCTGATCTCCAATGCTGGCTTGGGGCAGATCTTTTGTGGTGGGGGTGGGGTCTTTGCTGCCTAGCCTTCTCCCACCTCAGCCCACTCACTAACTCTTAAAATATTAAACAAAGCAACCCCCGCCCTCCCCATGGAGGGACCCTGTCTTGGACCCTATTTAGAGTTAAGTGGTTTATGTGAAAGAGTTCCTTTCTTCCTGAAGGCGAAGGAGGAGGCCGTTAGTAATCCCATTTTACAGGAGAAGCTCATGCACACGTAGAGGAACCTGAGAGACTCCAAAGATGTGACTTGCATTGTTTCTTCTTTTAAGTTTTATTTTTACTTTCTGAGTATATGTGTGACATCAGATCCCCCCAGAGCTAGATTTATAGGAGTTGTGAGCCACCGGATGCAGATGCTGGGAACCGAACCCAGGTCCTCTGCAAGAGCAGCAAGCACTTTTAACTAATGGGGCCATTTCTTCAGGCCCATGAGTCACACCTGTACTTTCTACTGTAGTTTGTATTTTTCTCAGAAATAGCCTTCATAATACATGTAGAGCCACAATACAATGAGGGTCTTACCAGCATCTATGGTAGCTTGGGCACCACTTGGATTATTTAAAATTTTTAAATTGGTGTGGTAGGTGTGTATGTGGGGTAGGGTGGGGTGGGGTGTTTGTCCTTGTATCCATGTGGAGTTCAGATGACCACTTGTCAGAATCACTTCTCTCCTTTCACTCTGGACCCCGGTTGTCAGGTTTGCTCTGCAAGTGCTTTCATCCTCAGAACTCTCTTGCCAGCTTGACCATTGACGTGTGCAATGGCGGGGTCTCTTGCTTATGGGGTGCATCCTTGTGTCTTCTGTCCGTGTCACCCAGCTCCTCCATTCTGTCATTCTTCCTTGTCCTTTTTGGCTGTTTGCAGTCCTGGCGTGAATGTGGAGTGGTACTCCTTTGGATGTTTGTGTATGTCAAAGCCAGGATGGGACAGTGCTCAGGGCCCTGAGTCCTCTTCCATGTAGCCGTGGCTTCTGTGGATCTAAACCGAGCCCTCCTTACCTTATATAGACTTACCCATTGGCCAGGTTGAATCTTGAAGTCACACCGCTAAAATTCTGAGCACTGACTGATGGGATTTTCTAGTGTATCATCTGTTAGAAGATTACCTGCCACGGAGTGTGGCGCCAGGCATCTAAACAGAGTGCAGAGTTTGCTCTCATTGACTTCAAGGCATAATTTTTTTCAGTATCGATGGACTCATCTGTTACCTCTGTTCCTGGCAAGCATTAGTGTGTGTAGTCAGTCTTTGGTGTGGAGGGATTCTGGGAAACTGCATGCTTTCCCTTCAGGGATAGGCTCCATCCTCTAGGGACGTCACTGCCAGGGAGGGTAAATACAATTAGATTGTATCATAGGACTTGCAGCCTGGCTTCTGAGGGGAGATGAGACTTGGGGAGAGGAATAAGAAGAAAGGACGTTTGCAGGCACTGTGGCAGGCCCAGCGAAAGGCCATCTTCATGTGTGCTCTGATAGAAGTTTCCAAGACTCTCGGCAGTTGGGGGATGCATTGCTTGGTCTCCGGAGCATTGAGCACAGTTTCCCTTGTGGTGACAGCTGCTCTCCTTGAGTTGATGGACAAAGTACTGGGGGAAATATGCAGCCAAGCCACTCACTCCACCACTTCTTGTACTGATGGCCACTGCTCCATGTTGGCCTACCAGCAATGTCCCCAGAGGACAGTTTTACAAAATGTCATTTCCTACTGGATCTGAAGTGAGGACACCCATGCTTTCAAGGAGGCTGCTGTGAACCTGTGCAGGGGGCCTTGGAGGATGTCCAGGCTTTTCAGCATCTGTGGAATGTGGAAATAGGGCAGAGCTGTCTCACAACCAGATGGCATTATGGGACTGCTTAGAATGTGCTAGCAGAAAAGGAAAATGGCGCTTCTCTCTCTTTTTTTTTTAAATTTGGAATTTATCATTTTTATTATCAGTCTCAGCTCAACACAAGTTTATTAGCTATGATTTCTTATGAAATAAACTGATTGTACTAAACGGGCTGCACAATTTTATGTCTACTTCAATGTCATTTTCCTCTTCCCTTTCCATGTCAAGATTGTTTCTAGAATGTAAAGACTCAAGGGAATATTTTTCAAGGTACGTTACATCCACAAGAACATGGGATAAGATATCAGTAAAGGTATAGTGTAATTAATACAGAAAGAATTATTATTTCTCTCATGATGCTTCAACTGATGCACATGAAGGTATATTTACATTGTCCAGGAACCATTTCTACCTTTTTTTTTTTTTTTTTTTTGGATACTTTATTTACATTTCAAATGTCTTCCCCTTTCTGGGTCTCCCCTTTGGAAACATCCTATCCCATTCCCCCTACCCCTGGCTCTTTGAGGGTGCTCCCTCACCTACCCACCCACTCTGGTCTTCCCTCCCTAGCATTCCCCTACACTGGGGCATCTAACACCCTCAGTCCCAAGGGCCTCTCCTCCCACTGATGGCCAACAAGGCCCTCCTCTGCCACAAATGTGGCCAACACCATGGGTCCCTCCATGTGAATTCTTTGGTTGGTGGTCCAGCCTCTGGGAGCATGGGGGTGGTGGTGAGGGGCTCAGGCCAGTTGACACTGTTGCTCCCTCCATGGGGCTGCAAACTCCCTCAGCCCCTTCAGTCCCTTCTCCAACTCCTCCATCTGGGATCCCACACTCAGTCCAACAGTTAGCTGTGAATTGAATCTTGGGTATTCCGAACTTTTGGGCTAATATCTACTTATCAGTGAATACATACTGTGTTCGTTCTTTTGTGACTAAGTTACCTCGCTAAGGATGATATTTTCAAGTTCCATCCATTTGCCTGCAAATTTCATGAAGTCATTGTTTTTAATAGCTGAGTAGTATTGCACTGTGTAAATGTACCACATTTTCTGTATCCATTCCTCTGATGAGGGACATCTGGGTTGTTTCCAGCTTCTGGCTATTATAAATGTGGTTGCTATGAACATGGTGGAGCATGTGTCCTTATTACATGTTGGAGCATCTTCTGGGTATATGCCCAGGAGAGGTATAGCTGGGTCCTCAGGTAGTATTATGTCCATTTTTCTGAGTGTCCGCCAAACTGATTTCCAGAGTGGTTGTACCAGCTTGCAATCCCACCAACAATGGAGGAGTGTTCCTCTTTCTCCACATCCTCACCAGCATCTACTATCACCTGAGTTTTTGATCTTAGCCATTCTGACTGGTGTGAGGTGGAATCTCAGGGTTGTTTTGATTTGCATTTCCCTGATGACTAAGGAGTTTAAACATTTCTTTAGGTGCTTCTCAGGCCTTTGAGTTTCCTCAGTTGAGAATTCTCTGTTTAGCTCTGTTCCCCATTTTTAAAATAGGGTTATTTGGTTTTCTGGAGTCTAACTTCTTGAGTTCTTTGTATATATTGGATATTAGCCCTCTATCGGACTTAGGATTGGTAAAGATCTTTTCCCAATCAGTTGGTTGCCATTTTGTCCTACTGACAGTGTCCTTTGCCTTACAGAAGCTTTGCAATTTCATGAATCCACTTGTTGATTCTTGATCTTAGAGCATAAGCCATTGGTGTTCTGTTCAGGAACTTTTCCCCTGTGTCCATGTGCGAGACTTTCCCCCAATTTCTCTTCTGTTAGATTCAGTGTATCTGGTTTTATG
>CM052707.1:45019964-45045651 GCA_028551405.1 Uromys caudimaculatus | reverse complement strand
CAGCCACTTTGCTGAAGTTGTTTATCAGCTGCAGCAGTTCTCTGGTGGAGTTTTTCAGGTGACTTAAGTATGTGATCATATCATCTGCAAATAGTGATAATTTGATTTCTTCCTTTCCAATTTGTATCTCTTTGACCTCCTTTTGTTGTCTAATTGCTCTAGCTAGAACTTCAATTACTATATTGAATAGGTAGGGAGAGAGAGGGCAGCCTTGTCTATTCCCTGATTTTAGTGGGATTGTTTCGAGTTTCTCTCCATTTTGTTTGATGTTGGCTACTGGTTTGCTGTATATTGCTTTTACTATGTTTAGGCATGAGCCTTGAATTCCTGATCAGAAAATGGCATCTCTTATTGAACTCCCTTTCACCCGCAGCTCGACCCAGCCCCATTTGAAATCCTCAGAGTGCTTTGAGGTACACACACCGGAGAAGTCAGGCTAATAATAATTTGTTGTTTTTAGACCTGTCTTCGGTAGCCGCCTCCTCATCCCAATTTCTTCTCAGTGTACCCTTCTGACAGGGGACACAAGGTACACAGGACTCTGGGCTGAAAGTGATGTGTGGGAAGGCTGCTACCAGCACCTTGGCAACTTCATTCTTTTCTGTATATGTCCCCAAGTTTCCTTTGCCAATGGCTTTGTCATCTTTTGGTAGACTGAATAAACAGGTCACGACATTTGGGCACAGGTGACACAGTTTAGAAATGTGTGTGGCGTCTGCAACAGAATGTGTAGTGGTTTGTGGAATGTGATTCGTGGACATGTGTGTGTTTTTGTATGCATCGTGCAGTGTGCCTGCCTGCTTTTTAGTGTTTTCCCTAGTCAGTGTCTTTGTGACGTTTTGAGAGAGGTTCTCTCACTGAACATAGAGCTCACTAATTGGGCTACACTGGTGGGCCCGAAAGCCCCCAGGAGCTGCCTTCTTGTGCTAGGAGTACAGATGTACACCACGGCACCCAGCCTTTTGTGTGGCTTCTGGGCATCTAAATCTGGTGTCGCCCTGACCCATCTCCCCAGCCCAGGTGACTTTTCTGTTGAGAACAAATGGGATAAAGAATGTTCTCTACCCTGCTGTGGTACCTCTGTGGTCTGAGCTCTCTGCTGAAGCCCAGAGTCTTCGCCATCAGTGTAAACATTTCACTTTTGTTATTTGAGATACTTCAATTTTGGATTCATTTCTTGAGAGTGAAAGCATGCTACGATGATCGGAAGGAGAAAGGGGGCAGATAAGGACCATCATTTCCCATTGTGAGGTGACCTGTGCATATTCTGGCTTTGTGTTCGTTCATCCGGGAACATTTTCTCCCTGGGAGTCTGCAGCTTGTCTCTGTTTACGGACTGTGGTCCGCAGAACACTCCTGCAAAGATGTGATTCAAAGGGGCTCCAGTCTTGAGTGTAGCTTCTAACGTAAGGAACATATATTTCATAGACTCTAAGATACTGTACTGAAAAATGGCTTTAGCCAGGCAGTGAAGACTGAGTTGTCAAGGTGTGCTACTTCTCTATTATAAAATGCTTCCTGATTCCAGAAGTGTTAAAACGAGGAGAGCCTGGCACCATCCTCCATGAAATCTGGCACGTTTGTGGTCTAATCACCCACTTCGTGCATACACTGTTGTTACGGATGTCACTATGTAAGTGATGGGTCTGGTGGTTTGCAATGTGCCTGTCTGTTTACTTTGGAGGGCAGATAGGAATGCAGAGCCTTGTATCATCCTTGGCTAAGAAAATGTTAAACCTATGCCAACCTGGATTGATTTTCCTCAAGGTCTAGTGCATATCTGACACTGTGGGATCCCCTGCCACCTCCAGTGTTTTGCCCTGTCCCTCCTGTGTTGGGCTGGCTCCACGTATTTTTCCTTATTTTCTCACACTGTCATTAGAGTGGGGCTGACCTCTAGTAGGTTCCTGAGGAAAGCAGATGAGAAGACATTAATCAAATATTTGCATTTCTAAAAATGTCTCAATTCTACTTTCCTACCTGGCCAATGGCTTAGCCGAGTGTGGACTTCTAGGTTGTAGATACTTTTCATTGAAGCATCCTTCTATTGCATTTGGTTTTCAAGCCATGGTTCCCAACCTGTGTGACTTCTTTGGTAGTGGAGGAGGGAGTCACATAGCAGCTATCCTGCATATCAGATATTTATATTACAATTCCTAACAGTAGCAAGATTACGTTTATGAAGTAGAAAGTAATTTTATGGTGTGTGTGGGGGGTGGAGGAAGTCACCATAACATGAGAAGCTGTATTAAAGGGTCTCAGCATAAAGAAAGTTGAGAACCAGGCTGGAGAGATGGCTCAGTGGTTAAGAGCACCGACTGCTCTTTCAGAGTCCCTGAGTTCAATTCCCAGGAACCACATGGCAGCTCACAACCATCTACAACGGGATCTGATGCCCTCTTCTGGTATGTCTGAAGAGAGTGACAGTGTACTCACATACATGAATGAATGAATAAATCTTTAAAAAAAGAAGATTGAGAATCACTGCCTATTGCCTCTGACGTTCTGCTTTCCCTGCTGAGGAAGCTGAAGCCATATGATCTATAAGATTGTGTCATGAGGTATTGCCATGTTGGGTCATTGTGTGGATACATGATGGGCTCTTTAAACAGTAGTCTATTTTCTTTTCTTTTCTTTTCTTTTCTTTTCTTTTCTTTTTTTTTTTTTTGGTCGCTGTGGTAAAATGCTGCAACTTAGAGGAGAAAGGGCTTATTTTAGCTCAAAATGCCAGGCTGCAGTCTTATCCTCATGGGGAAGTGAAGGCTATAGTCACATGACATTGGCAACCTAGGACACAGGGAAATGAATGGATGCACACTGAGCTCTCCACAGGCTTCTTGACTCTCACATACGCCAAGACACCAAACCAGGGAGTGAATGGTGTTGTACACGGAGTGCTGAGTCTTCCCACCTTAGTTAGCCAAACTAAGAAAATCCTCACAGGTCAACTTGATCTAGACAGTTCCTCACTGGATTGTCTTTCCAAATGATTCTAGATTGTAGCAAGTTGACAACTAAAGCAAACCATTATAGGCACTTACCATGCATGCGTGTGTGTGTGTGTGTGTGTGTGTGTGTGTGTGTGTGTGTGTGTGTGTGTGTGCGCGCGCGTGCCACCTTTGGCTCTCTACCTTTTTTGACATAGGCTTTCTCCTTGAGCCTGGAGCTCATAGGATCAGGCTAGACTTGCGGGCTAATGAGTTCCATGGATTCATCTGTCTCTGCCTCCTCCGTGGTGAGGTTACGGTGTGAACCCCCATGCTCAGCTTTTTCCCAGATGCTGATGATCCTGCCCCGGGTCCTCATGTTTGCAGGGCAGGCGCTTTACCAGTTGAGCTATCTCCATAGCCTCCGATTCTTGAGTTTTTGTGGGAGAAGTTTCCCAGGGTTATTTTATAGATTTCTTCCCATTTAGTTCTGTATTTTTTCACTTTCTTGGTTTTTTTTTTTTTTTTTTATACCTTATAGTTTTAAGTCCTCAAAACTTCTCGTGCTTTTGCACGTACTCTTTCTAAGTGCATTATGGCTTTATATGCCAGAAGATCCCTTCAATTCAGTCTTTTTGCTATTCTGTTTTTGCTTTACCATTTTTAATTCCCAAGAGTTTTTAAAATTTGGTTCTGGAAACACTCTATTTTTATTGCAGTCTATTCTTATACCGCATGCGTGCTCTCTTATCTTCTCTTCTCTGTTGGGAATGCTTAACAGCTTCATTGAGGTAAAATTGGCATAAATATAATTGTACGTGAAGTATACAATTTTTCAAATGTTTAACATATGTTTAACTTGTGGAACTATCACCTTCATCAACCCACACCCATTACTTCCAAATGTTTCCTTCTGACTCTTGTAATCCATGCTGCCTCTTCTACTTCCTCCTTACCCATCAGCCCCTGCCCTGTTTTCTACCCATCAGCCACTGCTCTGTTTCCCACAACTACAGATTGTTTGCATCCCCACAATTTTATATAAATGCAACAGTACTGTATTGTGAGATCATCCATGTTTTTGTATTGATAATTCATTCTTTTTTTTATTTCTAAGTAGTAGCTTATTGCATAGGCAAATCACAATTTAATCTATCAGTTCACTTAATTGCTGGATTGTGAATTCTTTCTATCTGCAAATGAAGCTCCAGGATACATGTATATGTAAATTGTGGTGGGATGGATGCTATCATTTCTCTGAGGCAAAGGTGTAAATGTGGATTGGGGCATTATATAGTAGACATTTTGTTGCTAAATATGCCCAGTATGACTGTACTATTGCTCATTCTTACCAACACTGAACAAGAGCTCTAGATTTTCTGCCTTTAATATTTTGTCTGGTGAAGTTACTAATTTTGACCATTTTACATGTGAACATGACTCTCATTGTGGGTTTAACTGGCATCTTCTTATTGGCTAATGATCCCAAAGATTGTTTTGTTCTCTCACTTGTCATTTGTATACTTTATTTGGTCAAGTGTCTTCTCACATATTTTTTTAATTTTTCTTTATTCATTTTTGTTGTATGAATGCTTTACCTGCATGTGTGTCCATATGACATATGTGTGCCTGGTCCCTGGGGAGGTCACAAGAGGGCATAAGATTCCCTGAATCATGAGTTATAGGCAGTGGTGAGCCACTGTATGGGTGCTGGGAATTGAACCCAGGTCCTCTGGAAGAGCAACCAGTGTTCTTAACCTCTGAGTCATCTCTCCAGTCCCATCAAATCTTTTGCCAGTTCAAAAATTGGGTTGTTTTTCTGTTATTGAGTTTTATGGATTCTACTTTAGGCGAAAGTCTTTTTTTCAAATAAGTTTGAAGCATTTTTTCTCAACCCATGACTATGTTTTCTTTCTCTTAAAAATTTCTTTCAGAGAGCAGTTTTAACTTACACAATCTCATCTGTCTTTTGTTTTATTTCTGTGAATGTGAGTTTCAGTGTCCTCCTCTAGAGAGCCTTTGCCCAACCAAAAGTCTGGAAGGTTTTCTTTTATCTTCTTCTAGAACGTTTACAGTTTTAGCTTTCACATTTAGGTCTGTGATCATTTCGAGGCAATGTGTGGCTGTGGTGTAAGGTGTGACCCGGAATCCATTGGACAGCACCGTGTGTTGAAAGGACCGTCTTCTATACCCGACTGCTTCTGCTCCTCTGTCAGAATCACTCCTTAATAAAGATGTGCAGCTATTCCTGGACACGTCATTCCAGCCTTTTTGTCTTTTGATTTATTGTTACCATGTTATATTGTTTTGATTACTGTAGTCTATAGCAAGTCTAAATCAAGAAGGCTTATTAATCTTGTTTCACTCTGGGTTTTGCCATTTCCAACAAGCCTTAAGACCAGCCTGACAGTTCTTATAGAAAAATCTTCTAGGAGGCTGGTTGGAATTATGCTAAGCCTATAGAAGAGTTTGGAGAACTTCCCTAGTGACACTGAGTCTATGACTTGTGAGCTTTGTTCTTGCTTATATAGATTTTAAATACTCTTCCTCTACACATCATGGTTTTCAGTATATAAGCCTTGTATATATATTTTTGTCTATCTATTTCCATGTGTGTGACACATATTTGTTATACATGGGTATATGTACACATATGTATGCATATTTGCATGTGTATGGGTACATGACTGTGTGCGCATGCACACTGGGTTCACGTGCACTTTGGTGCATGTGCATTTGGAGGGCTGAGGTTGATGTTGAGAATCATCCTTTGTTGGTCTTCCACCTTATTCACGGAAACAAGGTCTCTCAATCAAACCCAGAGCTTGCTGACATGGCTAAGCTCACTAACCAGCTTGCTGTGGGGATCTCCTACCTTATTCATTGAAGCAAGGTCTCTCAATCAAACCCAGAGCTTGCTGCAATCAAGACCAATAATCAAATATCCAAACTTTGTCAGCTTGACACCTAAACATATTTCCTAACCTATAACATTGCACTATTCCCCCCCCCCAAATCTCATGTCTATCTAAATATTGAAAAAATGCATTCAGTCTATTTCCGAGTCCCCATAGTCTTCAAAGCTCCATTACTTCCAATAAAGCCTCTTCTGGGATTCCACGCAGTTCTTCACCGTGAATGTCGGTGAAACTCAGACACAAGCTACAAACGTCCAAGGTACAAAGATGCTGAGTAGACAATCTTATTCCCAAAGGGAGAACAGAATAGCAGCAAGAAGGCTTGGCCAATGCAAGACTGAAACCATGTAGGACAATCAGTAAATCTGTAGCTCCAGATCCTTCATCTGGGGCGCTAGATGGTATTTGGACAGTCCCACCCTATAGCCATGCTGTTTGCAGCCCATGTGGTCCTGGGCTGGCTCCACTTGTCACCTGTGTCTGTCCTTGGCAAATATTCCACATTCCTCGTCTCCATTGTTCTGATGTCTCCACTTCATTGCCTCCATCCTAGCAGCTTTAAGCGTTCGCCTCTCAGGGGCTGCCCTTAGGGCTTTTTACTCTACCACAGATTGTCTCCCTCCCTGCTTTTCCTTCAAATCTGAATGGAAATCTAGATACTCTCTCATTAGCATGTCTGAAAAAAAATCAACATCAAATGGACAACGCCAATGTCAGCTATAAACTCAAGTAACATCCTCGCCCCCTTTGAACCATGGCTGTAGTTGTTTTTGAGTGCCTGGGCTGTTGAACCCAGGAAAATACTTCCAGGGCATCCCAAGGCTTTCATGTCTCAAGGAAAAGTCTTTCAACTGAATTTATAATTTTGCACAATGTCTATTTCCTGATGTCCTTGAACCATCTTTCCTATTTCCCCAGTACAAAATGGGTAGCTTCTTTGCTTAGTGTCGAGAATCTAACGAATACACCTTTCTTGTTTGAAACTTTCAACTTGATCTTTTCCTGCATTCTTTTCAAATTCTTCTGCTACACCTTTTGCTTTCAGTGGTCACTGTAAATCCGGAAAACAACAGCACAAAATAACCACATCCTGTCCTGAAATCTCCTCCATGTAGTCAGTTGTCCCTAAACTCAGCCTTATTTAAAGACTTAGGACCATGACAAAATGTATAAATTCTCCCTCAGGATATAACACGTATGGTGTCTAGTCTAAATTCTGACAGAATCCATGGTTCTACCTGAAACCCTATGAGACTGAATTCCACTGTCTGCATTCTTGTTGGCATCCTGGACTTTGGAGATCCCACAGAATTACCGTGTTCCTAGCATTCAATAGCACCTTTACCTCTCGTCGTCAACCGTTTCCAAATTCCTCCCCCAAACTATTTCAAAGGGAAAGAACCACATGGTCAGAGTCAGGCATGGCTATAACCCTACTCAGTACTTGAGTACTTGTTTTCTTATCGCTGTGCTCGACATGCCTTCCAGAAATAACTTAAATTAGGTAGAACGTAGTTTGGCCAACTGCTGAAGAGGTTCCAGCCTGTTCTTGAGAGGAGGCTCTTGTGGAGTAGAACAGTTTACATCGTGGAAAACAGAACAGAGCAGAGAATACAGCAAGGGCACTATATAGTCGCCAGAACATGTTCCTCGAGACCAACTTCTTTCAATTAGGTTCCCCTCCCTTTCCCATAATGCTGTCATGGTAAGATCTATCAAGAGTTTTATTAATTCTTCAGGCGAGAGCCTTCCTTGTCTAGTTGTCTCTGAAAATGCCCTAACAGCTATATCCTGATCTATGCTTTACCAATCTCAAGTATTTCTCAGTCTAATCAAGTTGACAATCCAGAACAGTTATCACAGTATCACAGTACCTTTTGGAAGTCTCTGTTCGTTAGTTATCATCACATGGGAATGGGGCTGATTCTTCTATATCCGTAGGTTGTGTACCTTGCTGAAGTTAATTAGTCCACAGGCTTTGTAAAGAACTTAGTCTGATTGTCTACATTGATAAACATACTTCTGGGAATAAAAGCAGTTTGGTTGTTTCCTAGCTTGCTTCTTGTTGAACAGGAGTTGAACAGGAGTGGCAAGAGAATTCTCCCTGTATTGTTCTTATGTAAGTATTTGGAAAGCCTTCCCATTTCACCGGTTATGTGGGAAGCCAGCTACAGATTTTTAAAAAAGATTTATTCTCATCAAGTTAAGGAAATTTCCTTCTGATTCTAATTTTACCAATATTTTAAAATAAAAAATGGTTGAATTTTATATACCTTGAATTGTTTGTATGTTTTAAAAATTGCTTAAAGAGCGAGTCCCGTTCTTTTGAATGTTAGAGCGACTTTGCTTCCTGCAGATAAATTCTAGTTGGTTATGAACTGCAGACCATTTCATGTGCTCTTGGATCAGATCTGCTAACTATAGAGTTTTTGATTCATATATAGGATAGACACTGGTTTGCAACTAGTTTTCATTCCTTTGAATGTACATATAATTTTGGTGGCAGGATATTGGCATCATAGAATAATTTTGGAAGTTCTACCTTTGCCTCAGTTTTCTAGATTTTTTTTGTACTTTTTTGGTAAATATTTTTCAGTGGAGATTTTTTTTTTTTTTTTTTAATAGAAAGACTGAAACTGTGTATGCAACTTATTTAACAGTTACAAGGATATTCATGTTGTCTGTTTATTAGATGAACTGTGTCTTTCTGGGCATTAATTTCATATATGTTATAAAATTTATTGGTAAATGAACATGTACTAATTCCCTGATTATCATCATAGTGTTTGTAGAATCTGTAGTGATGTCTCCTTTTTCATTCCTTGGTATCAGATTTTATGTATGTATGTATGTATATATGTATTTATTTAATTCTTCAGGTCAGCCTTACTAAAAGTTTACTAATTTTGATGGCTTTTGTCATTGATTTTTAACTGATTTTTCCCTTAAATTTTTTCCTTTGGATAAAAAAATTAATTTTTTATTTTTTATTTTTGGATCTTTATTTCTTTTCTTCCGTATCTTAGGGTTTAATTTTTGTTATTAATTATTCAAGATAGATTCTAAGTGATTGACTTTTGGTTCTTTGCTCCTAGGCAGGATTTAGGACCATCTTATATATTTAATACATTGTGTTTAATGTCATTCAAGTTAAATGACTTTCTAATTTCCCTCTGACCTCGTCTGTGGATTATTTAGAAGCACATGGCTTGCTTTCCAAATGTCTGGTGATCTCCCAGAGATATTTCTGGCATTTATTTTTAACTTAATTCAATTTTGGTTTAAGAAATACTTTGTGTAACTCTAGTCCTCTTAAACGTGATGAGACTTGTTTTCCTGTCCTGTGAATAGGCTATATTGACTGATGTTATCTATGTGTTTGAAAGGGAAATTTATTCTGCTGCTGTTTTGTGGAGTGAAAGTGTCAACTGGATTACTGTGGTCAATGGTGGTTTGCAGATTTTCTTATAGTCTAGATTTTTTTGTCCATAATGATTTTCACAGTACTTGTTCCCATAAGTTTGGAGAACATACTTATATATCTTCAACAAAAATGTATGGGTTTTTTCCCTCCTTCTACCTCTGTGAGTTTTTGCTTTTTGTGTTTTGCAGCTCTGTTCTCAGGCACATACTTGCTATGTTTATGATTCAGTTACTTATCTTTTCTAAGTTATTGGAAACCAACTCAGAGTCTTGTGTGTCTTACCCAGATGCTCATCCCTGAGCCACCCATGGCCACATTCAGAACAAATTGACCATTTTCTTATTATGAAAAGACCTTTCTCTTCACTAATAAATTGTAGTGTGAAATCTACTTTTCCTGATATCAAAGTGGTCACTACTCAGCTCTCTTCAGTTAGTATTAGTGTAATTCATCTTTTTCCATTTGAGTGATTTGTATTTCTTGATTTAAGTGTTCAACCATTTGCCATCAATCATTTCAAGTTGAGTGTTTATAACATTTGAATTTGGTATTATTATCTGTCTGCATGCTCTTAATTCTGTGTTTGTTTTCTGTTTGTCCTGTTTTTACTTGGTCCCATACATTTCAGTTTTCAACTTTATTTCCTATTAACTGAATGTTTAAAAACTTAAATAATATCTGAAATATTATCTCTGTATTTTCCTGTAATTTTAGTGGTTACTCTACAATAAATGTTTTCAGTTTTCTTGCATATCTGGCAGTGTCTTTATTTTGCCTTCAATGTTACAACGTACCTTTAAAAAACATTATGTTCTTGGTCCTCTTACTTGCTGACAAGTTCAGTTGTATATCTTGTAATTTCTTGGTTAGGGATGAGCTGGATTTTTCTTGCTTCTTGAAGGATTTTTTGTCTTCCTCTTTGGATTTCAGCGTTTCACTGTGGTATGTCTGGCTGTGAATAATTTTGCATTTATTGTACTGGAAATTCTATGAGGCTTCTGAATGTACAAATGATGATTTTTTTCTTTCCTAAAATTTGACATGCTTTCAGCCATGGTTTCTTTTAGCATTTCCTCTTCCCCCTTTCCCTCTCCTCTCAGCTGGTGCTTCCATTACGTATGTGCATGTGTTGGTATGCTGGTGTGCCTGAGGTTCACACGCTTATCCGGTTGCATAACCACCTTTACTTACCTTGAAGGTCACCGATTCTTCCTTAGAACTCCTCAAACCTACGAATCTGTTGTTACCTTCTGCTAGGAATTTCCTCATTTTGCTTATTGTGCATCTCAGTCCCAAGAGACCTCCAGGTTCTTTAGTCTGTGTGATATTACAGTCACCATCTTTTTGTTCTTTCCCCTACCCTAGTTCAGAACCCAAGCCCAGGGAACAGCACCGCTCATGTTTAGGCTGGATCTTTCCATCTCAGTGAACCTAATCTAGATACGCCCTCATAGAGACACATGGAGGCTTCCCTCCTATGAGATCTAGATCCTGTCAAACTGACAGTCAGTATTAATCATAACTTGAGTCAGTAAGGCTCCCACCTCTGCAGGCCCCTCTACCGCCATGTGTATAGAAAGGGAGAAATTTCAGCTCTTCTCCAGGTCTGGCTCTGAGTGCCTCTTGGTGGGTACTGCCTGACACATGTATCTAAGCTGCTGGATTCTCAGGGATAAGAGTGTTCTAGTGCTGTCTTCTTCCTTGTTACTGGTTGGCTCTCTCTAATAGACTTACTTATTTCTGCCTTGCTCTGTGGGTGTTGCCACTAGTTTTATGGAGCTCCTGGTCCCCGTGTAACTGCCCAGTCATCAGATCTTCATTTTCAACAATGACTATCAGAGCGATCCTCTCTGTACCCCTATCCCAAATAAAGGCCTGTCACCTCTTTCAGTTTGCAAAGAGGCCAGGAGTAGAGACAGAAGCTCATGTCTCCTAGAGTGACACCCTCATTCTGTGCATGCATCCTGGGGGCAGGATGTCCCTTTGTCTTCTGAGCTTACCCCCATGCATTCAGTGTTCATAGCACAGGCATTCTGGGGTAGGGGCAGTGATTAAAATCCCAGTGGTCTGTGCCCTTGTAAATCTGGGCTTGTGAATCAGCTGGCCTGCAAATACTCGGACCTCCTGTTACTCGGACCCACTGTTCTGCCACATGGAGCTTTGAGGCAGTGGTAATGAAAGTCTTCAATGACCTACTCATGTAGAACAAAACTGTAGCTCTAGACAAGGAGTCAGGAAGAAAGAGAACCCTTCTTTTATTGGTTGCGCCACCCTGAGTTGGACTTCTGCAGCAGAGCTGGGCAGGGTGACGGGGCAAACCATGGGTCGAATGCTACTGTTGCTGTTGAGACCACTTGATAGCATTTTGTATGTGCTTCTCTGTTTTGATGTGGCAGTTGGGACACTTTCAGTGGCTTGGGGAAGTGAGGGGGTGGCAGAGGGATGGAAAATGTAGTAAGGAGTCTTTGGGTGAGGGAATATGGAACACCAAGGTAGTCCCCACCTACCCGGAGGATTTTCGTATTTTAGGTGAAGTGTCCAGGGCATGTGGAAGAAGGAGATAATCAATGGCCGCAGAGCTTTGGTTGAAACTTACGAGTTTAGTGCTGTTGAGCTTCCCAGTCTGCTCTGAAGAATCCAGAGCTCAGAGGCCATGGCTGGCTCACCTGTGTAACCCAAAACCCAGTATGTAGGGTGTGCAGGGTAGCAAGCTTCATGTCAAGTTGTCATGACCCCCCTAGCCTTATTTGGGTCATAATGCGAGTTTTTCAGACTTCCTTCATTTCAGGTGTTTCCTGGTATTGAGGCTCAGGTGCTATGGAGACTTTGGACATGGTTAGATTTGGCTGTGGGAGAGAAGGAGGAGGAGGAGGAGGAGAAGGAGGAGGAGGAGGAGGAGGAGGAGGAGGAGGAGGAGGAGGGGGAGGAGGGAGTCACATCCATCTTCATCATGTCATGTCAAGAGTACACACCAATGACATGGCTTATCACTGACGTTGCTGACCTGGATCACCAGGCTGGGATGGTGCCTGCCCGGTGTCTCCACCATAAACTTCCCTTGTGTTCCTTTTCTGTAGATCACAAGGCTCAGTCTTTGCTCTTGAGTGGAAAGCCCACTCCACCGTCTCCAGAATGGGGGGTGGTGGCTAGCTACATTAATTACTAACAGATCTTTAGCATGGAAAATTAAGCCTTCCTAACTCATTTAATTAGTTCATTGGTCATTTGCATAATTAGACTGGAGGATAGTCACTTTATATTTTGGGGTTTTATCCAGTAATACATTCTTTGTTTTGTTACTCATGCTGTTCAGATCCGGTCATTGGGAGTTCTTTCAGACTGGGTGAAGATTTAGTAGCACTTTGCCATAGCTCCGTCCTCTTGGGTATTTTTGGTAATGCCCTTAGTTTCTAGCAGTGTAAGGTGCTTCAGGTTTGTTTCATGCGTTACGTGATTCCTTGATTTTTCAGAAGCCATTATTTTTTTTAAATGGAAGAATGAAAGTAGGACTAAGATGTGAACTCAAGCTATATATATATATATATATATATATATATATATATATATATATATATAAAACAGATTATGTATATGCATACATATAAATATACAAAAGTGTACACACATACTATTTAAGCTAGAAATACTTAACAGCTGAGCCATCTTTCTAGCCCCAACTCAAGGCTTTTTAAACAGCTACTGGGGCCAGGGACAAAGAGACACATAGGCTTTTGTATGACGTGTCTGCCTGGTCTTTCTTATGTATTGAATGTTAATTTCTATACTTGGGTGGGGGTTATGTTTTTAGTTGAAAAAAAGGACACAGAGTTGGGGGGTGGGGGGGTAGGGGAGTTGATGTAGGAATAGTTGGGGGGTGAATATAATCAAAATGAATTGCTTGATATTTTCAACCAGCTAATTAAAAACTTGCTTCAAAGAGACTTTCAGTTTTAAAAACTCGCAGTAGTTAAGAATCCATTCACAATTTCGTGTTGATAAAATGCTCATGTAGGGTCATGCATTTGTTTCATTAAGCTCCATCCTTTATACAAACTCTTTGAGTCGATAGCCTTATAAGTAAATTCTTTCTGTTGGGAGGAGATATTTGAATGAATGTTGATTTGAAGTGCTAAATGTTGACCAAATAAATCTTCAATTTTTTATAAGGAAAATTTTACATGTGAAAAAAAGCATCTTTTTTCCTTAAAGATTTGTTTTGTTATTTTTAGTTATACATTATATACATATCTGTATGCGAATATGCATATAGGTGCCCAAGGAGGCACTGGATCCCCCTGGAGCTTAAGTTTCAGATGGCTGTGAGCTCTCTAATATGGGTACTAGAAATTGAAGTACACATTCTTAAGCACTGAGCCAATTCTCCAGTCCCAACAAAGAGCATCTTACAGATATAACTCCTGTGAATCACTACATAGCTTCAACAGTTTGTGCTCATGGGTAATCTTCTTTCAACCCAGTAGGTGCTCCCTACCCCCCAGATTGGCAAATCAGTTTTGAATTTAAAGTAGATGAGATGGACCTTTTGTGACTCAAACATACATAATGAATAAAGTGTGAATAAATTCTAAAGAACATTTCACGGTTTGTGTCAGGGCAGATGATCTATTAATTGTCAACTATGTGATGAGTACCTGTGTATCAGGAACTCAGGGTGTTTGGAACAAGTAAGGATTGTTGAAAAGCTGGGTATCCACTCGTCTGCGTCACAGAATTTGCATTCCACCCTTCTTGACAGTCAAGGCCCTTGCTTGTCACTAAATCACATTGCTTTCCCTAGGTTCGGCTGGATTTCAGGAACAAAATATGCTAAATATGTTCTTAGTTCAACCTGGGCTAAGTTCTCCAGTCAGTCATTTACAACCCTTACCAACATTTCTTGACTGCTAGGCCTTCTACATCTAGATCAGAATACCCCAGCTGGGGGTGGAACAGAAACGTTCATTTGAAATATACAAAAGGTAATCAGCTGAGAACTGAAGGTTCAGATATTCATGGACAATTCTTTCTGAAGACTACTTATTTATTTTATGCATACATGTGTTTGCCTGCATGTATGTATGTGCACTGCAGGCATGCGGTGCCTGCCCATGGAGGCCAGGAGAATGTGTCAGATCTCTTAGAAACCAGAGTTACAGATGGCTGTGAACCACCATGTGGGTGCTAAGTACCAAACCCAGGTCCTTTGCTCTGCAAGAACAGTAGGTGCTCTTAACAGCTGAGCCATCTTTCTAGCCCCAACTCAAGGATTTTTAAACAGCTACTGGGGCCAGGGACAAAGAGACACATAGGCTTTTATGACATGCGTGGGTGCCCTGAGGTCAAGATCAAAAGCAGGTAGCTCCCATGGGCTACACCACTCACTTGTCTGTGTGTGGATAGTCTAGTAGAAAGAAAACAGGGCTGTGATCTAAAGGGTTAAAGGAATTAGTAAGACTGGGCATCTGCGTGCGCTTGTGTATCGGATTAGTTGTATGCACGGCAGTTGAGAACGTTCCTGCCCAAGGGCCAGTGCCTTCAAAGCCTTGACCATGAGAAGGCAGCTAGGCTGCAGTATTGGAAAGGGCACATGGGTAGGTCAGACCATGCTGATAGCCTGTGATTACGGACTCTGGTTTTATTCTAAGTGTAATGGGAATCCTCCAAAGGACTTCAGGGCAAGACTTTTCAGAGTTTTCTCTCCAGGCTAAAAGATCTCCCTAGTCACTGTGTTAAGAGTGCATGGGCCAGCAGTCAGGACAAAACAGGAAGAAGAACACGTGGGAGGCTGCAGCAGAGGTCTGTGTGAGGGGCGTTGTGATGTGGTTGTGAAGAAAAGTGGGTAGACTTGAGATCTAGTTCATAGATTGATTGCCGTGGCTCTCGGCTTCTTGAACAATGACCTACTGAAAAGAATAAATTGTGTGTCGCGGATCTAGTGCAAAGACATATGTATATCTGCATACAACAAAAGCTTCGTAAAACAATCTCCATACTGTAGCCAAGGCACTTGTGTGTGCGTGTGGTGTGTGTGTGTGTGTGTGTGTGTGTGTGTGTTTGTGGTGGTAGACATGGAATACTCCAGAACTTTCTGAACCATTTTCAGGAAACTGAACCTACATCTGCGTCTTGCATGAAACAAACTAGCTCTAAAGTTTAGAGATTTGTCCCATGAGAGAGAGAAGGATGACGCATAGGCAGAGATCCAGGTGACAGAAACACTAATATGAGGCAACTACTCCAGATTTCTCTCTCCTCTTTTTCTCCTCTTCTTCCTCCTCCATCTTCTTCAGTAGCTGATAAGCACTCCTGCCAAAGGACCAGAGAATATCTTTCCTGCACAGATTTGGCTTCCTCAGAGCACTCACAGCTTGCCACTGATGCTCAGGTCTGTGCTATTAAGCAAATGTAGTGATATTCACTATGTTAATAAAAGGTATGGCTGTGTTATCAATAAAACTTTATTCAAAGAAGCTGTGAGGGACTGGGATTGACTTGCAGACTGGCGTTTGCGTCTAGTTTTAAGGACCTGAAAGGGCTGAGTGGTGGGATAAGGATCTTGTCCCCAGGCTGTGGTGACCCTTGGGAAAGCCTGGTATTCTGTGAGCTTGCGTTTGGGGAGCATGCGATTCCACCAAGACAGACAGAGTTAAGGTTCTTAGGCCCCGCTCGCTCCAGCCCAAGGATTTATTTATTTATTTATGTTATGTAAGTACACTGTAGCTGTCTTCACACAAACCAGAAGAGGGTATCAGATCTCATTACGGATGGTTATGAGCCACCATGTGGTTGCTGGGATTTGAACTCATGACCTCTGGAAGAGCAGTCAGTGCTCTTAACCACTGAGCCATCTCTCCAGCCTGAGTGTCCTGTCTTGTAGCCTTAGATGCAGTCACAGAATACAAACTGTAAGCTGAGTCTCTGGCTTAGTTTCTCAGTGCTGCAAGGCCAGCACTGGACTTGGTACTTGGCCAGAGATTAATTAATACAACCCCTCTGGGCACAGCTCCCTGCTGGAGGGACCACACACACACACACACACAGTGCAGCCTTTGTGCCCAAGAGGAGGCAATGGCTGGCTGGAGATGGCTTCTTGTTGAGTGTTCTTCTCTCGAGGAATTCCTGGGCCTAAATGCCCCTGCAGACATTCAGGTTGGCCTAATCAGGTGGTGGGGATGAAGATGTGATACCCGGGGAACACAGAGGAGAGATAGCAAGGGTGCACACTGAGTGTGGTGGTTACCGGGTCTTCATCCTGCAACAGGATAGGCTGGTGGACCCTTCTTTCTCTGCCTGCTCTTATATCCTGCCTTAGTTTCTGCTGGGTTGGATGTGGATAGTCTTCCATCCCCTGTCTCTTCTAGGGAGACTCGATCCTGCAGTTTCTTGCATGTTCCTTCATTTGTCTGGATGTCGGAAGCTTTGGGTGACAGGTGTGACCACAGGTGTGACTCGTGGTGTATTATTATTATTGTTTGTTGTTGTTCTTTTTTTTTATGGTTTTATGAGACAGGGTTTCTCTGTGTAGCCCTGGCTGTCCTGGCACTCACTCTGTAGACCAGGCTGGTCTCGAACTCAGAAATCCACCTGCCTCTGCCTCCCAAGTGCTGGGATTAAAGGCGTTCGCCACCACTGCCTGGCGTTGTTCTTCTTATTATTAAAAAACCGTTAGGCTGCATGGTCTATGGTTTATCTATCCTTGGGATGCAGCTCTTCATCCAACGTGTTATCGTATTGGAGTCATCTTGGCGTTTGGGAAAAGCATAGGTTTTAGGCGTTAGTTGGTCATTTCTTCTGTAACCTCGAGCAAGTTTTAAACCCCGACTTCCCCATTTATAGGAGAGGCTACCCACTTTGATGTGTGTTCTGAGGTTTGCAGATAGAAGACCTGTTAATTCAGCTCCACTGTTGACACTTTTGTTGGTGTTGGTTATTGACTTGATAAAGTGCCCTCAGAAAGTGCCAAGGACGAGGCCTGGGAACCAGGCTGAGGTCCTAGGCTCAGGTCTAGTCCTCTGTCTTTCTTCATTGGACCTGGTTATAATATGCTGCCTTATTTTATGTTTCTAGTTAGCTGAGCAACCCCAGGAACTCTTAACGTCTCCACCCCTGGCCAAGTCTCAGGATAATAAGATCAGTAATGTGGGGTTTGGGTTTTAGCTTTTTTCCTTCCTTTACCCGTCCACTCACTTCCTACTGAATTCCTGTTGCTATGTATCATAGTGCTAAACTCTCTACCCGAAGGTCTAGGCCTAAGTGAATTCTCATGTTTACTAGCTTTTGTCGTATAAACTGTGTTCCATGATTTAAAACTATTGGTTAAATAAAATTGGCTACAGCCAATTACTAGAGGGATCAGAGGTAGGTAGGTTTTGATTTGCCTGGTTAGGGGTGGGGAGTAGAAAAGAGGAGGAGGAGGAGGAGGAGGAGCAATAAGAGGAGGAGGTGGAAGGGGAGGACGTGGCCATTAGGGGAGATGGATCATGAGCCTGTGGCCAGGAGAAACAGCAAGTATCTGGGGTACACCACTAGGCAGGTAGCCAGGCCTGCAGTTAGAAGAGTAGATTAGGGGTGACCCCCCAGTAATTGGGGCTTAAATTGGTTCCCTTACATTTTGGCGCCCAGTTGAGGCAGAAGCAATGTTCTGCTTTCTTTTTATTGACAAAATCATAAAACAAAACCAAAAATAACCAACCAAACCAAATAAAATAAAATAAAATAAAATAAAATAAAATAAAATAAAATAAACCTCCCCAGGTGATGCTAATGTTGTGGCCACAATTAAGATCTGTGAGAGAAGAAATGGCACCGTCCATCCCATGGCTCAGTGCTTGTTTATTGCTGCTCTTTAGTTCAGTTGGCTTCTAGAGCCCGTTTAGCTTGTAAGTGGTCTCCACTCACTCTCTGCCGATGAAGCTTTCATGGACTCCTCCGGTGAGCAACACACAGGATTCCTCCCTTCTCCTGCCTGGGCTTCCATGCCCAAGTTTGTAGCACTGGTGGCTCTTGGACTCACAGTCAGTGGGAGGGGTAGACAAGGAAGAAAGGACTATGGGGCCTGAATGTCCCCAGCAGGAAGGAGGCATTACTGTGGTCTCTGCTTAGCTATGACTTTGACAAGTAGAAGGTGGCCTGCTGATCACTGTAAGTGCCCCCGAGTTCAAACCCTGATTGCAGAAATGGCAAAGTGGAGACTACATCTGGGATTTGGTCAGCAGTGGCTTAGTTGAGCTAGATGTTCTAGAAGCCGTGGTTACTGTAGGGGACAAGGGAGAAACCACGTCTCAAGAAGCAGTCACGACCACCGTTTCCCTCCCAGCTTTACTTACTCAAACCCTGGGAAAGAGGTCACAGCCTTGAGCTTTTGAACTCAGATCCCAGTGTGTGTTGGCTACATGGCATTGAGCCCAAAGCTAATTTTTTGGAGCCTTGATGTTCTCCGCTGTCAGCTGGGCATGATAAAAGCAGCCACCTCAGGATTTCTCTAGATCAAAGTAACTTCTCAAAGTGTACAGCTTGTTCCTGGTGTCCAGACAGCAGGCAGCTGCTAGCAGCAGTTGCCTTCTGAGCCCCCCGCCTCTGCTCATGTTTGTCAGAAACTGTTCCCTGGTTCAGCCAGCCTCCATGGGCCCCAAGAAGGAAACCCTCAGCCTCTAGGGGAAAGGCGGCCTTTTCTTGGGGTCTTAGTAGAAATGTGCTCACCGTGTGGAGGGTCTCTTCAGAGTGGCATTTAATGTTCTCCTGGGAGCCACTTCCCTGTAACGAAGTGACGTGGGCTCTCCCTGGTTATTTGAGTCTGCCCTCTTATTCAAGATGTTACCCCACGTGTGTCTCTAAAGAAAGTCTCTCAGCAGCCACACATGTTCAGTTTCTGAAGCGGTCAGTCTCTCCACGTTTATTTTTAAACCAGAACCATTATGAGTGGTAGCCGGGTGTCCCCAGGCCAGGCTGCTGAGGTCCCTGGTCACTAATTAGATGGATGTTTGCAGTTATGAGAACAGCACAGACAGACTAGCTGCCTCCAGCTAATCCTGGGCCCAGGAGGGCTATCCATCCCCAGGACCAGAAAAAAATAAATGTCAGGCTCATCTTTTCCCGGTGGTAACAGCTCTTTCCAAAATCATGTTGAAGGATATATGACCTAGATTCTCTTGGACCACACACCCTCATCTTCTACAAATGTTCATTTATTTCAACTTTTTTTTCAGTTCTATTTGTGTGTATGTGACATCTGGGTACTGATAGGCTTGTGCCAAAGTGCCCATGTGGAGATCAGAGGACAGGTCCGTGTCTTCTTTCATCTTTAGACAAGGTTTTGTTGTTGCTTACCTTTGCTTATAATGGGGTAACTGGGGATTCTTCTGTGTTGGCTTTGTATCTCACCGAGCCCTTGTATTACAGACATGGACCGCTATATCTGGCTTTACATGGGTTCTGGGTACCAAGCTCAGGCCTTCCTATAGTAGCTTCTTTATCCACTGAGCCACCTCCCCAGGTCCACATCCTTGATATTTAAGTTGTCAGTAAAGAGCAATGGTCTTTATGTATTTTTGCAGAAGGACTCGGGTTCGTTGCCCGAGTTTTTCCTGTTGGATTCAAATGCTTATGGTAACAAGGACCACCCAAGGCACTGGTTTGCCAGGCCAGGGTTCATTTTGCATGGCCTCCTCCTTGGCTATTAGGTAGGGACTCTTAGTAATCATAACAGGGCCAGCAGGGTCTAGCTTTTTGTCCCTTTTGTTGGTGGTTTGGCTTTTAGAACTTAGGTGTCAGTCTTTTTCTGGATTCCATGGTATCTAGACATGTATATAGATACAAAGGGGGAGGAACTGGGAGAGGGGCTCCCCAAGAAAAGCCGGAGACCATTTACCTTGATTTCTGTGGATTATTACAACGTTGGGGACCAGGGGAGGGCTCGGGTTTCTCTCTTTTCATTTCTATTCTTAATCTGTGTAAGTTCTGTTTGCTCTGTTATTAGAGGCTGCTGGCCTACAGCATCAAGACATGTGTGAGGGGACATTGCTGTAAAAGAACATAACTATGGAGAATATCATGATGCTTTTGAAACTTGTCTTGTATGATTAGGGATTAGATGCATAGGTGCTGCGGTGGGAGTGGGGGAGTGTGGCAGACCTCACAAGTGTCTACTTCCCCTGCCGCCACCACCTTCAGACCAACAGACAAGCTGTAAGCCAGGTGGCCCCTGTCCTGAGGACTGCATGAAGCTTGGTGGGTGTGGCTGCTACCTACTATTCTGTTGCTGTCTCAAGGTTTCCAGGAGAGATTGCAACACTCAAGGGTTCAGAATTGGGATCTCCCCCTAATAGCCCAAGACACATACTTGTCTGTAGTTTGAGGTACTGCGTTAGTCTCCATGTTGGAAACCAGAACCTGCCAGCAAAGCTAAGCATAGGCTAGGGAGTTTTCAAGACCCAGGGTCTGAGAAGATGAAGTCTCATTCCCACATAACAATGAAGAACATGCAAAGATGAAGGTCATGTACTCCTAACGTGTTTATTTCATGTTCTCCAATGATTTTCTCTTTTCTCTGCGTGGTGTAGACATGTGTTTATGTGTGTGCATGTGCACATGCATATGTGGGTACACATGTGTGTGTTATGGCAGAACTTAGGGGTCACAGCCTATGCCCCAGTCAGATCCGGCCACTCATTCTTAATAAACCAAATAAACGAGCCAAGTAAAGGTAGAAAGTGGAAAAAGGAGATTTATGAAATACGGCCACATCGGGAAGAGTGACAAAAAGTTTCAGTGAACTCCTCAAGTCCAGCTTGGTATCCCACAGTGAAATTGATATTTAAATAGAGAGTCAAATATACACACACCGAAGCTGTCCTGGTTGAGGTGTGGTCCTGTCCACCACTGACCAATCACTATCTGGGCTTTATTGTCATCTGACAGGTGGTTAGAATTGTCTGGACTTTTTTCCTTCCCTCTTTTATTTGTCATCCACCATCCTTCCATCTATCCAGCATACTGTGTATCAGGATCCACGTGAGTACCGACAAAATCGGCTGTGTGTCCTTCCGTGTGACAAGTGGGTAAGACAGACGCCAATCAACCAGTGACCACTCCCACTAAAGGATCTAGAATTATGATGATATAGTAAATGCTTTAAAAACATTTAAACTTTATTATTATTGCATGTGTATGTATGGATGTGTGCATGCCTTGAACATTCGTGGAAGTCAGAGAAGAGCTTTGTGGAGTTGTTTCTCTCTTTCCAGCATTACGTGGTGTCTTAGGGTTTTATTGCTGTGAAGAGACATCATGACCATGGGAACTCTTATAAAGGAAAATATTTAATTGGGACTGGCTTACAGTTCAGAGGTTTAGTCCATTATCCTCATGGCGGGAAGCATGTCGGTGTGCAGGCAGACATGGTGCTGGAGAAGGAGCTGAGAGTTCTACATCTTGATCTGAGGGCAGCAGGAGACATTGAGCTCTGGAGAGACAGTGAGCCACTAGGCCTGAGCTTCTGAGACTTCAAAGCCTGCCCGCAATGAGACATTTCCTGCAACAAAGCCACACCCACTCCAACAAGGTCACACCTCTCCCTATGAGTCTGTGGAGGCTATTTTTATTCAGATCACCACACCTAGGTTCTTGGGGACACAGAAGGTGAAATGGCATTTGATCTGAATGAGATTTAGGAGCTAATAGGTACTGAGCGCTTTCTGTGTGCTAAGCCTGACCTGATGACATCACCTGATTTATGAATGTTAATTCTTCTTCCTCCTGATATCATGCAAGACCTGGAGAGAGTCAGACCACCCAGGGTCTAACTGCAAGTGAAGGGCAAAACTAGACTCAGAGCTCATGAAGTCTCAAGAATTCACTTCTCCCCTGTAAGAGTGGCAAGAATTACTCAGAGGGAGGGAGGAAGGAAGGGTAAGGCACCAGGGCCACAGCGATGAGGATCGAGGAACATGCATGACAGAGGGAGTGAGGGTTAAGGGCAGAGTGGCTGATCCTGTGGCTGTGACTAGAACGTGGCATGAGTCTGGAGAAGCATATCAAATGTAGGAGGTATGGGAACACATGTGGGAACGGTGGCTCCCAAGCCAGGTGAGTGGCACCCAGCGTGCCGATTTTATTGCTGTTTGGTATTGTGATCTTACAAAGTTTCCAAGCACACAGAGCCCCTGTGTGGTGTAGGTGATAACAGAACGGCTCAAGCTAAGTGGTGTGGATTCTAATTAATGTTGCAGTGAAACAAACTGCCCAACATTTTAAAAAATGTATCTTCGTAGACTCTGTTGGTCAGGAGTTCCGGGAGAGGCGGTAGGAATGCTCGCATCTGTGTATTTCTGTTTCATGGTAGTTGTAGATTGTAGGTTGGTGGACGGAACCCAGGTTCTGTGTGTGTCTGTTGGTTGATGCCGGCTGTTAGCTGGGCAGTTCTGGCGCTGGAACATGCACACATAGGCTCTGTGTGGCTTTGTTTCGGTTTCCTCACAGCACGGTTTCTGTCTTCTAAGAATGAGCATCCAAGTGGAAATGAGGGCTGCTTTCCTATATATCCATACAAGCCTCCGAGAGTCCCTTACACACACTGCTGTTCAGTCAGTCTCAAAGGTCTATTTCAGTTCAAGGACTGTGGACAAGGACAGTGATTCTTGGTGTTGAGGTCTATCTGTATCAGGAAGAGATGTTATTGTGAGCAGGTCAGGTATTTAGAACACAGGTGTGCAGTGGCTGGGGAAACTCTCATAGGTTTAATGAATTAGTAGCTATTTAGCCTCCCCATTTTAAGCATTAAATTTCAGAATAGTGATCTGGGAGGTGCTAGGACCTGTACTTCCCTGAAGTGGGAAGAGAGGCACAGACGGGTATACAGACTTACGGAGGCTCACACAGCAAGTAGCTTTAATGAAATGCCAGGGCTGCTGGGATCCAAAGCTCAAGCTTCCCTTCCCACTTCTTCCCTAGTTCCAGAGGAGGAGTGAGCACTTCTACACTTGGGAAAAGCCTACTCTTGTATTATCCTGAAATGTTAATAAAAACAGGACTTCCAGTTAAGCACCCGATCAATCCCTCCCTGCTGGCGCCCAGGTGTGTCTGCAGGCGTGCCTATCCACCCCCAGCCCCTGCATGAGCTGTCACTGTCATCTTCCTAGAAGGGGACTGTAGGCAGAGTTAGGGATTCTGGTAGAGGGCTTGAAAGATCAGGACTTATATTTCCCATGAAGACTTTTGGCTGATTTCATTGAGTTTGCGTGGAAATGCTCTCTTCTGGTTGGTACCTGGCTTATCCAAGAGGTTGTCCTCTTGATAGCTACCCTGCCTGACAACTACCGCCCCCCTACCTTGTGCCTGTTACCAGGGGTGTTGTCCGGCCTGCCATTTGCTTAACAGAACCCTGACTTTCTGTGGATGTGTCTTGCCCTTGTGTTTGCATATTTAAAAGGGACCATAGTTTCTATATTTATAGCAATGCCACAGTATTGCAAATGAGGTTTAGTGACAGACTGAAGATAACCAGCCATATGTAGTCAGGACTCCCATTTCGTAGTATGTTAAAACCATGTACACGTGAGAGTAAAATTCCAAATTACTTCCTTCACATCTCAAAATAAATATCATGCTGGGTGTAGGATACGCACTGAGAGATTATTCCTGATTTTTAGCAAAACTGAAAATCAGCACATCCAGAGTCCTCCCTGACGGCTTACATCTTTACCAACTTTAAAACATTGAAGCTGGGGAGACGCCTCCATGGTTACGAGTGTGTGTGGCTCTTGCAGGGGTCCTGAGTTCAGTTGCCAGCATCCACCATAGGCAGCTCACAGTGGTTATCTCCTTCTTATGTCCTCGGGGTCTTTTTCTAGGACTGGATTACTCTATCCAAAAGCATGGTTACAGCTTGCAGGTGTGGCCACGTGATGACCAGAGAGTCTGTCCCAATCAACTAAATCATCTCCAGGATGCCCTCGTCTGGTTTCCATGTACTCCTAACTCACTTTAGTGTACACACACACACACAGACACACAGACACACAGACACACATACCCATAATTCTTGCTCTTCCTTCTTCCACCTTCTTTCCTTCTTTCCTTCCTTCCTTTCTTCCTTCCTTCCTTCCTTCCTTCCTTCCTTCCTTCCTTCCTTCCTTCCTTCCTTCCTTCCTTCCTTCCTTCCTTCCTCTCTACCCTCTTACCAGGGCTTCTCTCTGAGGTGTCAATGAGGTCTTCTTGTGTACTAACCCTCTGGTACATCTGACATCCTTGTCGTCCTTGTGAACTTCTGTCTAACTAGTCAGTTCTATTTTTGTTTCTTTCACATTTAATAATCTGTTATATGCAGCTATAGTTCTGTCCCTGTACCAATACCATGCAGTTTTTATCACTACTGCTCTGTAGTACAGCTTGAGGTCAGGGATGCTGATTCCCCCAGAAGTTCTTTTGTTGTTGAGAATAGTTTTTGCTATCCTGGGTTTTTTGTTATTCCAAATGAATTTGAGAATTGCTCTTTCCAAGTCTATGAAGAATTAAGTTGAAATTTTGATGGGGATTGCATTGAATCTGTAGATTGCTTTCGGCAGGATGGCCATTTTTACTATATTAATCCTGCCAGTCCATGAGCATGGGAGAT
The DNA here is from genome assembly GCA_028551405.1 of Uromys caudimaculatus. Lineage (NCBI taxonomy): Eukaryota > Metazoa > Chordata > Mammalia > Rodentia > Muridae > Uromys > Uromys caudimaculatus. The sequence continues at coordinate 45,020,772 of CM052707.1, read as the reverse complement.
CTTTCCTTCTTCTGAAGTCTTCTTCAGTTTCTTTCTTCAGAGACGTGAAGTTCTTGTCATACAGATCTTTCACTTGCTTGGTTAGAGTCACACCAAGATACTTTATATTGTTTGTGACAATTGTGAAAGATGTGATTTCCCTAATTTCTTTCTCAGCCTGTTTATCCTTCAAGTATAGGAAGGCTACTGATTTGTTTGAGTTAATTTTATATCCGGCCACTTTGCTGAAGTTGTTTATCAGCTGCAGGAGTTCTCTGGTGGAGTTTTTCAGGTCACTTAACTATGCGATCATATCATCTGCAAAGAGTGATATTTTGATTTCTTCCTTTCCAATTTGTATCCCTTTGACCTCCTTTTGTTGTCTAATTAATCTAGCTGGAACTTCAGTTACTATATTGAATAGATAGGGAGAGAGAGGGCAGCCTTGTCTATTCCCTGATTTTAGTGGGATTGCTTTGAGTTTCTCTCCATTTAGTTTGATGTTGGCTACTGGTTTGCTATATATATATTGCTTTTACTATGTTTAGGTATGGGCCTTGAATTCCTGATCTTTCCAAGACTTTTATCATGAAGGGATATTGAATTTTGTCAAATGCTTTTTTAGCATCTAATGAAATGACCATGTGTTGTTTTTTTTTTCTTTGAGTTTGTTTATGTAGTGGATTACATTGATGGATTTCTGGGTATTGAACCATCCCTGCATCCCTGGGATGAAGCTTACTTGATCATGATGAATGATCATTTTGATGTGTTTTTGGATTCGGTTTGTGAGAATTTTATTGAGTATTTTTGCATCGATATTCATAAG
>CM052707.1:44994458-45019464 GCA_028551405.1 Uromys caudimaculatus | reverse complement strand
GTGGGGGTATGTCTGTGCATATGTCTCTGTGTGTGTGTGTGTGTGTGTGTGTGTATGTGGGTCGGTATGTCTGTGTGTGTGTGTGTGTGTGTGTGTGTGTGTATGTATGTATGTGTGGGGGTATGTCTGTGCATATGTCTCTGTGTGTGTGTGTGTGCGCGTGTGTTTGTGTATGTATGTATGTGGGTGGGTATATCTCTGTGTGTGTGTATGTATGTATGTATGTGTGTGGGTATGTCTGTGCATATGTCTGTGTGTGTGTGTGGGTATGTCTGTGCATTTGTCTCTCTGTGTGTGTATGTCTGTGTATATGTGTGAACGTCCATGTGTATACACACACACCTGTGTGCAGGCATATGTGGAGGACAGAGATTGACACTGGGTGTCTTCAGTGAACCTGGAGCTCACTGACTCAGTTACTCTGTCAGCCGGTGAGCTCTAGGAATCTTTGTCTTCCTTTCCCTTTAAGCTAGAGTTGTAAGCACATGCTACTGGGCCTCACTTTAAGATGTGGGTTCTGGGGTATCAGACTCATGGTCTCATACTTATAAACTCTTTACACACTGAACTCTCTCCCCAGCCCTCACCTGGGGAGTCCTGATGACACCTTTGCCCCCGTATGACAGTCCTCCACCTGTGTGAGGGGCCAGACAAGCCACGTTTCCTGAGCTCTCGGGGGCTTAACTCTCTGCATGCTGGATCTGGCTGTTTGGTTACAAATGGGAACATTTTTGTGTACCCACAAAAATTCTAGCAAAGGTTAGAAAGGGACCATGACTCCAGCCTTGGGTCTGTGTGCTGTGAGTAACACTGCCGTGTCATGCAGAGATGGGTGAAGCCAACCTTGGGAAGCATCCTGTGCTGGGCCATGTGATGCTGTTACCTTGGCCAGGGCGTTTTAAATGATCGAACTGGAAGGTAACTTCTAGAAAGACTCATGAATGAGGACTGAGGTTTTCAACACTTACTTTGTTGTCTAAAAACGTTTTGTTCTAGCCTCAAGTGCTACTATTAGGCAGAACCACTAAGTTCCTACCTAGTGTGTGTGAGGTGGCGCGGGGGCATGGAGTTGGCCATGGCGAATTCAACGACTCCTATGCACCAAGGTGAGCTCCTGCCACATTCACCAAGGCATCCTCAGAGCACTGGGATACCCTGCTTGCCTTCAGACCTCCATGTCATGGTTAGGAAGGAGAGAAGTCCAGGCCTGATGCATCTGAGCCCCTTCATCTGCCCCTGCGTCATCATCGGAAGCTTCTCTTCTGCCTTGTTCTGGTGAGATGTTTTGATTGTCCAGACTTGGCCCAAGAGGCAGAAAGGGTACAGCTCCAAATCTGTCTCTCCACCAGTCTTTGTATGTGTCTTAGGGTTTCTATTCCTGCACAAACATCATGACCAAGAGGCAAGTTGGGGAGGAAAGGGTTTATTCAGCTTACACTTCCATGCTGCTGTTCATCACCAAAGGAAGTCAGGACTGGAACTCAAGCAGGTCAGGAAGCAGGAGCTGATGCAGAGGCCATGGAGGAATGCTGCTTACTGGCTTGCTTCCGCTGGCTTGCTCAGCTTGCTATCTTGTAGAACCCTGGACTACCAGCCCAGGGATGGCACCACCCACAATGAGCTGGGTCCTCCAACCCTTGATCACTAATTGAGAAAATGCCTTACAGCTGGATCTCATGGAGGCCTTTCCTCAAGGGAGGCTCCTTTCTCTGTGATAACTCCAGCTGGTGTCAAGTTGACACACAAAACCAGCCAGTACAGTGTTCTTGCTGTCTCCCCCATTCCAGGCATTTCCCAACTGCACCCCATTTCTTACGTTTTCTGCACATAGGGTAGCATTTCACAATGCTTGGTCTTTACCCATGCGCACATGGATGGTTTCTCTAGAGCTGTCCATCATGTCTGGATAGGTCGTATAATTAAGGTTAAACGTTCTAGGCTCAGTTTTAAATTCTCCCCGTTGCATCTGATCTTCGAAATAAGCAATAACATGGACGGTATTCCCAGGCTCTAGATGGGAGAACTGAAGCTCAGGGAGGTGAAATGGATGTTCTTGTTTTTTCTGTGCCGTAGTAGTAGGACCTGGATTCAGGCTCAGGTGAATTTGTTCCCAGACTAGAGCCTTAATCGCTCACTTTGAGAGGATCTGACTTCGCCTGCTAGGTTCGGAACTCATGGTCTCCTGAAGTGCTGAGGGAAAAAAAGTGCTTTTTACAAAACATTCAATGCTCTCAGGACAGTCTGTAGACACACTGCTGCAGGGCAACCGGTAGGTGGGACTGATCTGTAGTTCATAAAATAATTTCATTATCTCTGTGTGGGTGCAGTTGCGCACGTGTGTGTGTGTGTGTGTGTGTGTGTGTGTGTGTGTGTGTGTATGTGTGTGTGTGTGTGATAATTTTGTTTTTTTTTTTTTTGTTTTTTGAGATAGGTTTCTCTCGTGTCTTGCTATACAGGTTGTTGGTTGGGACTTCTGTGTCCTCTGGTATGCTAGAATGGCATCCAGCAATGGTGGTCACAGGTCAGCAAGAGGAGTTAAGAACAGAAGCTGCCACAGGACTAGTTCTGTCCCAGTTCTGGCACCGTATGACACCAGTCTCACCACATTCTGTTTGTTAGGGCAAACCACAAGAGTGGTCTGTATTCAAGGACTGGAAAATACAGTCCATCCCCTGTGGGAAGAGATGCGAAACGGAATTACCTAGGGGTGTAGGTGTCCAAAGGTATGATTCACCATGAAGAACATAGTGTTTCATTTGATAGGGGTGTGTGTGTGTGTGTGTGTGTGTGTGTGTGTGTATGTATGTATGTGTGTGGTGTGAGATAGACCAGGGGTGGGGGGAGAAAGAGAGAGACAGAGAGAGAGACACAAAGAGAGACAGAGAGGACGGAGAGAGAGACACACACACAGAGTGGGTGTGTTTGTTGAAATCACCTGGAATTAAAAGCATACACCTTTTCCTCCATTGTGAATTGAGGGGCCTTTCTCCTCCACTTCTGATTCCTTGAAAGGCCCCTTACCGAGTCTTTCTGTCCGACAGGGATCCAGATGAGTTCCACCCCCAATACTCTTAGGCTTGCTTGCTTTCTCAGTTAATTTATTTTCCCTGCCCTGGTGCTACACTCATGATGCTGGTGGCTTTTTACAATCACGTTTAATTATGTAATTGGGGAAATGCTGTCCCGCTATGCTTTTTTAAAGACTTCTCGTCTATTTTTGTTTAAGTCTCCCAGTGGTTCCCCGAGAATCATTCTGCAGCATACTAGACATGGACTCGTTGGGATTCCGATTGTAATTGCATTATATTTATTGATCAATTTGTTGCAATCTGGCAGCATTAATATAGAAAGACTTTTCACCCAGAGGCACCGTGGGAGCGCCCCCATTCGTGTAAGCTTCGGAGAGATCACTGAGTAGAATCTCGGGGTTTAACGGCTTAGTTTCCCAGTATTCCCTGTGACTCTCCAGCTTTGCAGTATAGGCCTTGTCATCAGAGAGAGAGAGAGGAATTGTATCTCTCTTCCTGAATGACGGGGAGCCAACCCCTCCCTGTAAAACCACCACAGGAGTGAACATGTTGCTTTAAAGATCTGCACACGTCCTGGTTCTCAGGAGCTTTCTCGGCTAAGGTCAGCAGCGTTCTCGTGGTGAGTCTGCGTCTTCTCTCTCCCTCTTTTAAGAGCGTCTTGGAATTGTTACTGTGGTGGTGAGTGGGGCATCTGAGTGTGTAAGTGCATGGTGTCTATGAGTGTGCATGGCATGTGTGTGAGACCGTGTGTAAGGATGTGTGTGTGTGTATGTGTGTGTGTGTGTGCGCACACCCTGGTGCACACCTGGAGGAAAGGGAAGCCAGTTGGTGTCATCGGCTCTCCCCCTCTACATGGGTGCTAGAAATCAACCTCACATCTCCAGACTTGTGTGACAAACTAACTGGCCGAGCCATCTCTCTGACCACCTTTTTTTTTTTTTTTATGTTTATTATTTGGTTATTCTCAAATTTCTTCCGTGACTTTGTTCATTCAGACCTTTCTATAACGGGATAGTAAGCGGTTTTGGCTTTCCTGCTGTTCAATCCCAGACACAAGCCTGTTTCTGTGCCTGCAGTGTAGACCACAGACATAACATATAGGAGAGGGCATGGGTGCATGCTAATGAAACTTTATTTTCCTAAATCAGCATTGAGCCATATCTAGGCGTTTTCCGCCAGGTACAGGTCACTTAATTTATTTGTGCTAGCCTGCCTAGGGATATTCATTGCGTTTTGAGGTCATAATGTATCACCTGCAGATGTCACTGAACCTAGCTAGAGCTGACTGACTATTTTGACTAGACTGACAGGCTAGCAAGCCCCAGGGAGCCCCGTCTCCACCTTTCCAGCCCACTGTATACAGCTTTATGTGGGTTCTGGGAATTCAGGGGCCAGGTCCTTAAACTTGTATGACAAGCATTTCAGTCAGTTCTCTCCACAGCCCACCCCAGCTGTTGTTTTTTCTTCTAAAATATGTACATTGAAGATCACTTTGTGGTCTGTATATCGTTCAGTATGCTTTGACACCTGTGTCGAGTCACACACTCGCGCCTCATCATGTAAGGCAGTTGCAGCCATAGAAATCCCCGTGTGGCCTTGTGCAGTCACACCCCCCCCCCCGAAGTGGCTTCTGACACCCACAGATCTCTGTGGTTTTAGCTTTTCTGGGGTGTCATACAGATGGAACTGTGTAGTAGCCATAGCCTCTGAGTCCGTCTCCTGCCATTGGGCAGAACGAATTTCAGATTCACGCTGGCTGCTGTGTGTGAGTCGGTCCCTTGCTCTCCCTTTCATTTCTGAGCAGGAGTCGCTTCTGCAGATTCCCTTCAGTGTATTAATCTACTTCCTTGCTGAAGGACTGCTATTAATTCGAGATTGGGACAGTTATAAACAACGCCACTATAAGTGGTTGCCCACAGGTTTGATTGATTTTCAGTGTGTATTATATTTCCTTTTCTTTTTTCTTTCTTTCTTTTTTTTTTTTTTACCTTTCATTTCTTAATGCTATTTTGTTTTTAAAGTGGCTTTTCTACCAGGGACTGTATTTCACCTTGTTCGAGTTAAAATGCTCATGTTCTTTTCTAACGTCTGTGGGCCTTTACCTTCAGTAAACTTGTCCATTTTAAGTGTTGGAGTGAATTTTGACAGATGTCTGTTTCACAACTGTGGTTCAGTTGGAGAATGTTTCTGCATCTCAGAAACTTTGCTGGTGGTCTTGTCACTCTCTCCAGCCTGTGGCCGCGCTACCTGCCCCACCCTGTCCTAGGTGGGACTTTGATCCCAGGCCCGAGTGTTGCTGGGTACATGATCTCCCAGGTGTGCCTCTTGGAATCAGCATAGCGTCTGTGCACGCGCCCAGCACTCGTGCACGTGATCCTAGTGGCTGCACTTCTCCGTTTTCTGCCCTTCACCAAGTGTCTTTTGCGTGAATATAATGCAGTTTATTCACTTCTGAAAATATTTCCTTGCTCAGTTTTCTGTCTGCTTCAAAGAAAAATGCCATGACTATTCATGTCATCTTGTGGATGTTACCTGCTTTTCCTGAAGGCAGGAAAAAGACCTTTGTCTTTTTCAAAATATATGTAAACATCCTTCTTAGATGGAACCCCAGGACCCTGAAGAAGCTGGACAAGCACTCTTCCACTGAGCTATATTCCCAGCATGGGGCAGTTGGGAGTATATTCTCCAGTGACAGGATGCAAAAGTTAGACAGCCATTCTTCACTCTTCCCCATGTAAAACCACTTTCCCTGTGTATGTGTATACATGTATGTGCAAGTTTGTTCAAGTATGTATTCGTGTGTACGAGTGTATATTTGAGTGTATATGCATGGTTTACATGGATACATGTATGTGTGTATGTGCCCATGTGTCTCTATGCATGTATGTATGTGCGTGCGTATGTCAGCCACACATCACTGTTGGATGTCTCTTCTTCAGTCTATTGCATTATTTTCTGAGACAGGAACATGGTGATTGGGCAAGGCTGGCTGGCCACTGAGCCCCAGGGGTCCTCCTCCAGGAGCAGAAGAGCACCACTCCAGGTGCGTGAGAGCGCAGGACTATGCCACTGTCCCAGGCTTTAGATCTTTGTGTCTGCATTTTACTGAGGGAGCCATGTCCACAGCCTCTTAGAAAATTTTCTATAATTGTTATCTTAAATGCTTTTGAACTCACATGCAACTCTTGCTCTTTATTTGTGCTTTATTGGTTAAGCACTCAGTGTTTGCTTTTGATTTTCTCATCTTCTGGACATATCAGACTGAACTCTAAATTTCTCACTTAATCTTACTGCTTTTCTGCTTACACACACACACACACACACACACACACACACACACACACACACACACACATATGTACATCTCCCGTGCTGTTGAGTGTCCATTCACTTAACAAAAACTAGAGTCATGTGGGAAGAAGGAACCCCAAGTTGAGAAATTGTCTCCAGCAGATTGCCTGTCGGCAAGTCTGTGGGGGCATTTTCTTCATTAATATTTGATCTGGGTGGGTCCCAATATGAGAAGTGTCATCCCTGGGCAGGTGGTTCTGGGTATAAGAAAGCATGCAGAGTAAGCCACAGGGGTAGGGGGTGGGGTGGCTGGTGGGTTAGTGATCCAAAAAGCAGAGTTCCTCTATGACTTTCAGTTCCTGCCTCTAGATTCACAGCCCTGACTTCCCTCAGTGGGTTGTTGGGGGTTGGTTTTGTACACTATGTATTCAGATGCTGATTACTGTGCGGGAAGATCTGCTTGCAGGCCTGGTGTTGGCATTATCAAACATTTCCTGTCTCAATGTTGTGTAAAAATGGTTTTCCATTAATTACTTCTGATTGGTTAATAAAAAGCTGATCAACCAAGAGCTGCACAGAAGAGGCAGGACTTTGGAGGGTAGAGGGTCCCTAGTGGGGACCAGAGAGAGGGAGATGGAGAGGGAGGGAGGGAGGGGGAGAGAGAGAGAGAGAGAGAGAGAGAGAGAGAGAGAGAGAGAGAAAGGAGGAAGAGGAAGAGGAGGAGGAAGAGGAAAAGAAGGAGGAGGAGGAGGAGGAGGAGGAGGAGGAGGAGGAGGAGGAGGAGGAGGAGGAGAATAAGAAGAAGTAGTAGAAGTAGAAGTAGACGACTAATATGGCAGGTAAATGCTATGTGGCTAATTAGGCCAGGCCACCATAGTAGGGTTAAAAATTGATGAGAAGCCTGCCCAGATATAATACAAGAAGCTCATTAATAAGCATATCAGGTCTCTATGCCTGGCATTATTTCAAGGCAAAGGAGGGCATGGAAAAGCCCAATACATTTATAGTGGGTTGTGACCTGGGAGTTGTAAGATGAAGTAAGGCCTTTCTTCCTCAAAGTTGATTTTGGTCATGGTGTTTATCACAGCAACAGAAAGCACATGGGGATACCTTATTCTGCCTTCTTCAGTATAAATTTACATTTGTGTGTGTGTGCGCGCGCGTGCATGTGCGCGCGCGAGCATGTGGATCAGAGGACAACTTACAGGACTCAGTTCTCTCCTTCCACCATGTGGGTTCCAGGGATTGAACTCAAGTCATATGACTTGGTCTTGCTGTCTCCCCCCCCCCCCATTAAGTTATAAGATTTGGGCCGTAAATCAGTTTTTGAAGCATGTGTTTGAGCTATGTTTTTGAAAGTGGGTAATTTGCATTTTGTTCTCTAAAACATGAGACATCCTCCTCCTGTGCCTCAGAAGACTACTTAACCAGTAAGTAGTTAAGAATTCTGCAGTTCAGTGTTGGGCCCCCTCCAGTGTTTGGCCCTCGCGTGTGTGTGTGTGTGTGTGTGTGTGTGTGTGTGTGTGTGTGTGTGTGTGTGTCTACCAGGGGTCAATGTTGGGTGTCTCTGTTCCATTACTCTTTACCTTATTGTTTGAGACAGGGTTTCTCCTGTCTCCTTGCTGTTTTGGCTAGACAGGCTGTGCAGGGAGCCCTGGGATTCCTCTGACTCTCCCTTTACCTCATAGAACTGGGGTTCCGGGTGTGTTCCACCACACCCAGAACCTGGCTTTGTATGGGTTCTAAGAATCCAAAGCCATGTCCTTGAGTTTGCCCCCCAAAGGCTGCGTCTAAGGAGTCACCTGCCCAGGCCAGCGTTCGTTTCTTCGTACATTGTGTTTTAACATCTCCCAAATTGCTCTTCTGGACGGAGGAGGGCTGTCAGGCGGCAGAACAGGGTTTAACTTTTTGAAATGAAGAAGTTTTGTAAGTTGAGAAGCAGAGCCTTCACATGCCTCTCCCCACCCCTCCTGTCACCATCAATAAATGCTCTTCTGGACTTCCACACTTAGGGCATAGAGTTTTGTTTTGTCTTGACTTGTTTTCCCCCCTCTGTCTGGATGAGCATCTCTGCCCCATTTCCTTCAATAATGTTGGCTAGATCTCTCTAACATCTTCTCACGCCCAATCTCATTTTCATTGATATTTCCTTTAAAATCAGTGGCCATTCCCCTGCCGTCCTGGGGAGCAGGTGAGGCAGCGGCTGATGCCTTCCTTTGGTTTTCTGCTTGATTCTCAGCTTTCCTAGTTCCCATGGGATTATCTTCCTTCACTGGCTCTTCTCCTCCTGGGCTCCTTACATGTCACACTCTGTCTCTGTCTGTTAGTTTCATTTGATCATCTGTCCCTTTTGCATAGAGACATCTTATTTTCTACAGAAATGGAAAATACCACCTGTCTTAGTTAGGGTTTTCCTGCTGTGGACAGGCACCATGACCAAGACAAATCTTATAAAGACATTTAATTGGGGCTGGCTTACAGGTTCAGAGGTTCAGTCCATTATTATCAAGGTGGGAACATGGCAGCATCCAGGCAGGCATGGTGCAGGAGGAGCTGAGAGTTCTAACTCCTCATCTGAAGACTGCTAGCAGAATACTGACTTCCTGGCAGCTAGGAGGGTCTTAAAGCCCACACCCACAAGGCCACTCCTACTCCAACAAGGCCACACCTCCTAATAGTGCCACTCCCTGGGCTGAGCATATACAAACCAGCACACTACCTGTGTTCTCTGAAAGCATATTGTAGAATGTCTCATTAGTATGACTTTCTGCAAAGTTTTGGGCAGTGGCCTTGCTCATATTGTAGACATTTCTATGACCCTGTGTGTTCCAGATGAGAATCAGGCTTCTTTAGGGGTGGAATTCCCATCAGAAGATCTTTATCACCTGGTTGCCAGGGAATCTCCAGGTCAGATGTCACCGGGAAGGAAGCACATTCATTCGATTTACTTGAGTCTGGGTCACATGTCTCGATCTGGCAAACGTCTCCCCAAGGTGGCGTAACTGTGCAGAACACACTCTTCCTGCCTTTCTAACTGGGGCACGTGACACACCGAAGTGGGCAGTTGCTTCCAGAACTCTCCCTGGCCTGTCTTTCTTTGATTCAGTTGCATTTGCACCCCTAAGGGAGCTGCTCCAGGATATTGACAGAATTCAGAAAGAGAAGTCCATATCTGGAAAGGGGAGCCCTTAAATCCTCCTGCCAGGGGGGGAAATGGAGACTTCTCAAAGGAAGAAAGAAAGGAAGAAGAAAGAGAACAACCATGTGACCCACCTGCGCCATGCCTAAGCATTCCCCGAGGACGCCACATCCTGCCACCATGACACTGGCACATCCGTGTTATTACTGCTGTATTCCTAAGAGATAGGGTGTAGAGCCAGCCTAGATGCACACCAACAGATGAATAGATAATGAAAATCCAGCATGCATATGTAATGACTGGTACGCAGCTGTAAAGAAGAACAAAGAACTTTGCTGAGAGAGAGATGAATTTGGAAAGAGTAGTAGTGTTTGCTGAGATGACTTGTAACTAAAAACAAACAAACACGCATATTTTCCGTCCTATGGAAACGCCTTGCCTGTGATATATCCTCACCAATAATGTGTGCATGTGGGTGTGGGGTAGGTAACACCTTTCTAGACATTTAGGGAAAGTCTACGTGTCTAGGAAGCAGACAGAGAGAGGGTAATGAGGAAGTATGGGGGTGGGTATAGAAAAAGAGCCAGGGGTTGGGACTCCAAGGGAGGAACAGCAGCAGGAGGGGCGGATCTGGGGATTGGGGGGCTGGTGAAGGAGACCCTCAAAAGTACTTTGTTTAAAAGTGTCATAAAGGTCTCTGACATATTTAAACGTGAACTAAAAATACAGAAATGAAAAAGAGAGAAAGATGTCCTCGTGGGATCATGGGGATGAGTTATATTTGTATGCAGGAATGGCTACTCTGGTGATGTTCATTGGTGGGAGGGGTGAGGGTGGGGCTTCACCCTTTATTCTTTTTCCCTGTTTGTTCTCCAAGGCCAGTGCCTGTGCTGGCAAACCCAAGTTCCCAATCCCGTGTGCTGAGAAGCAATGCATTCAAGAGCCTGAAAAGTCTTTGGTAGGGGACCCTGAGTCCCACAGATATTGTGGTTTTCTCTTCTGCTTTCCCTCGGGGGCAAAACGTTGAAGGGAACTTTGGGGTTAGGGCAAGGGATTGAGGATTAGGGTTGGAGGGGGTCTACATGGCATGCCAGGGAAACCCAGGAGTGTGGCGATGGTGAGGGTAATCCGACCATGTAACTGTACCATAGGTGTGTGGGTGACCTTGGCATGCATGAAGAGAAAGGATCTGAGGGTGTAGATGCTCTGTTGGCCTTCTCAGGTTGGCCCCATTACACACCGTGAGGGGCCTATAAATAATAAGGCAGTCATTGAAAAGGTGGAGCCTGAAGCCAGGGTATTTCAGGCTTCATTTTGAGTCCTGACGCTCATCAGAGGAGAGGTCCAGTGCCAAGGCCCTGAACCTCCAGGGGCCTCATTTTGTCCTCCATGATGAAGTGGGAACATGTACATCAATGGCTGGCTGAGTAAATATTGGGTATCACCTACTGATTGGTGGCTGGGAAGCAGGAGGCATGCCCCCTTTGTGGGCGTGGCCCCCTCATGGGCATGGCATGGCTCTAAATTCTCTCCTCCTTTGAGCATCTTTGAGCCCTGCCTAGCTCCTTCTCAGTTGTTCATCCCAGGAAGCTCTGCCTCTCTGCCTTTGTGTCTCCCAGCCCCCTTCCCTTCCCCCTCACAGCACTTTCCCTATTCCCCCTTACACATCCCCTGGTGCTCACTCTATGCTGTGTGGTTTCCTGCTGGATGAGGTATGTCTCTGTTCACAAGGACCATCCAGTGAACCATATCCGTGAAGTGGTAGCGTGTTCTCATGCCTCCTCTCCCCGCACATTGACGATCCTCAGAGCGGGTGCTTATCTGGTAGTTTCCTATAGGTCGTGTGTGGCCAGACAGCTAGGAAGTTGAGCTGATGAGACCCATGACTTTGAGTTCCACCTTCTGGATATGTGATGCAAAGAAGTTGCCCATCTTCTCCGAGCCTCGGTCTCCCCACTTGTCAAATGGCGAGAATAATGCCCCGCTGAAAGTCAGGACACAGGGATGCAGTGGAGCACTTGGTTAGTGGTTTACAGGGTGCCTGGTATTTCATCATCATTGTTCATAATGAGACAGTCATCCTGGGGTCACTGTGACACAGGTAGCGATTGCATCAGGACCTCCCCTCCCCGCCCTGTAGCAGCATCACCTCAACTTAGCTGGGATCAGTGAGTGTAAATGTTAATTAACAATTTAGTTGAGCCCTAAGGAATAGTTCAGCATCTCATATTGCTCCTGTCTGAATAAAAAGATGCTTGTGGGACATGGGCATGCCGACTCTTCTAATCCTGTTTGTGTGTTCATGGGTGCATATAAGCATGAGGAGAATGAGTTGACAATCCTTCCGTTTGCAAGGAGTGAGCTCTAGATCATGCTGGTAACCTGTGCAGGTAGGTGAAGTGTCAAGAGACAGAATTGCCTAGACCAGGACCGCATGTCTGCTGTCAGTAATTCTGAGGAGTTGGGAGGCAGGGCAGAAGTGTGTGGGTGTGTGTTTGGGGGTGGGGGGGGGTTCTGGAAAACTTAGATGTCTCAGGTAGGAAGTGTTGCGATCACGGGCCAGGTCAAGTCCAGATCACTTGAGCCTCAGCCAGCAGACAAAGAAGTTCCAGGTTTAGTTTGGGGTCCTTCTCAGAAGAGGAGCCAACACGGGGAAGGAGTGTGACTCACCGGAGATGACAGACTGAAGTGCCCAGAGATGCTCTTTCCCTGGAGGCATTTTGGTCTTTCAGAAAAAGCAAATTTTTTTTTTCCAAAAGCTGGAAAAAGTACCTTTCTTGTTTGTTCTGAAACCCTGGACAAAGCCATGTAAAGCAGTCTGTTCACTGGCTTCGTGCATAGGAGAGCAGTCCTCTTTCTTCTTAGGACGGTTGGGCTTCTGAATATGCTTTTCCTGGATTGCAATACTCTCTCCCCCCTCTGTCCTGCTGGTAGCTGGTATTGCTTTAAGTCCATTTCACACATGTGGAAACTGAGGTCTAGAGCGACTGGGCAAGTTTTCAGTCATAGGGAGCGGGTGGCAGAGTTCACAGGCTTCTTCCTTCCTTAAACAGCAGGCTACTGGGGATGATACTATCAATTCTATTTATAGTTGGTATGATGGTTTGAATATGCTTGACCCAGGGAGTGGCACTATGAGGAGGTGCAGCCTTGTTGGAGTGGGTGTGGCCTTGTTGGAGTAGGTGTGTCACTGTGGGCGTGGGCTTTAAGACTCTAGTCCTAGTAGCCTGGAAGCTAGTATTCTGCTAGCAGCCTTCAGATGTAGCTCCTCCTGCACCACGCCTGCCTGGATGCTGCCATGTGCCCACCCTGGTGATAATGAACTGAACCTCTGAACCTGTAAGCCAGCCCCAATTAAATATTGTCCTCATAAGAGTTGCTTTGGTCATGGTGTCTGTTCACAGCAGTAAAATCCTAACTAAGACAGTTGGCATTGAGTTAGTTTACATATCCAGTGGCTTTGTGGGTGGATAGAGGTGGAAGCCGTGGTCTATTGAAACTGTAAGTAACTTGAAGAGAACAGAACTGGTTCCCCCTCCAGTGTAGCTTCCAGCCATCTTTACTTTTCACCCTTCCTGACAACTCCTGGATTCTGGAGCAGCCCTACTGTGTGCAGCTATCTTCTGTACTTGGAAGGATTTATTCAAGGAGGTGGACACTCTTCTCTTAGGGAGCTGATTGTCATTTGAGGTCATTTTGAGCAAGGTGGGGAAACATTCTGGTCATAGACACCAGCAAGCATGTGGTCATATAGGAGGCTATACAAGATTAGGTAACTTGTCTTGTGGAATGTGAAAACTCCTGGTTGTCTATTATCCACAGCCATCCAGTGAAATGGGCCAGTTCCTTGCTGTATGTGTCACCAGAGGCCCAAAGACAATTATAAATATGTTTAGGAACACATACTAGGATTTAATAGGGGATTTAGTCAAGATGGTCTTGCCCCAAAGCCTGGGTTCTTAGTATTATACTAAATTCATTTTAATGTGACCTCCATCTGTCCGTCTGCTCATCGATTCAAGAGCCTTCAGGACTTTGCATTTGATCTCCACTTTAGAACCTACTGAGTCTAGTATATGCTGCCCATATGTAAATGAATGTGAGATTTCTCCGGGAATGTGGTCAATTTACCAGAGACCACACCCTTACAGAAAACCCTGGTCCTACCCCAGAAGCCATCAGCAACTGGGGAAGGTTTGGGGAGGCTTGTGACTCCTTCTTCCTCCATGCTGGACTGTTGACTGGCTTATTCTTATGCAAGTATTGTACAGGCAGCCATGGCTGCTCTGAGTTCATCAGTGCAGTGGCTCTGTCATGTCCAGAGGACACTGTTTCTCTCAAGTTCTCCTCCAACCTCTGCCTCTTCTGCCTTCTCTTCCTTTATGATGCTTGAGCCTTAGGGTGAGTAAGTGTGATACAGAGATGAGTCACTGATAGCCAGGCAGTCTGTAGACTGTATTCTTTGCTCGTTGACCAGTCGCCACTGGCAAAACCAAATGCAAATGTATAACAAGGGTGAAAAGCTAGTAAATGAACTTAGATCACGTGAGATGAGTCCGCAGGTAAAGGCCCTAGCCACCAAACTGATGACTCAAGTTTGATCCCTGGATCCCACATGTGGAAGAAGAATTAATTCCTGTAAGCTGTCTTCTGATCTCTACAAGTGCACAGCGACGTATGCACCCCCCCCACACACAAAATAAATAAATGTTTAAATTTTTAAATAAAAAATGACCCTTCACTTAGATACATCAGCTATTTGCACAGACCCAGCATTACCTTGGTTGTATTTGTCCTTGGAATCTAAGGGGACATGTTTTTACATAGTGGCACGTGGCTTAGGCATGGACAGTAGGTTCACACCTTCCTCTACTGTACCCTGGCCTGTGCTGCTGGGCGAGTTGCCCCATGCATGTTGTCCTGGTTGGTTTTCTGCCAACTTGACACATACCTAGACATACCTAGAAAGAAGACATCTGAGTTGAGAAAATACCTCCATAAAATTGGACTGTAGGCAAATATGTAGAGCATTTTCTTGATTAATGATTGGGGTGGGAAGGCCCAGCCCACTATGGGTGGTACCAGCACTGGGTAGATTAGTTGCAGTTATATAGGAAAGTGGGCTGGGGGAGCCATAGAAAGCAAAATTGCTATCAATAAACAGCATTCCAACATGGCCTCTGCTTCAGTCCCTGCCTTGAGTTCCCTCACTGACATCCCTCAGTGATGGAGCATGACTTGAGAGATGTAATCTGAAATAAACCATTTCTTTTCCAAGTTGCTTTTGGTTGTGATGTTTTTTAATCACAGCTATAGAAACCCTAACTAAGGTACAGTCCTTCACCTGTCCCATGGGAGGATGACCATGCCTCCCATGCAGTATGCCTGGTACCTTGTAGCCTAGCAACAAATGCTGGACCCCTCTCTGTCTCCATGTTGCATTCCTGCATGGAAGCAGGGGGCTGGAGGGGGTATGGGGGTGGGGTGGGGCGCTGCATTGGGGAGAACTCAGTTGTATTGATGCAAACCCATTTTGTCCAATGTGAAAGATTCCTGCAGCTGAGATGGTTGGCCTCGCATAGCTCTTGAAAGACAAAGTTCAGGGTGAGAATTGTTCCAACCCAGGTCTTCCCTCTGAAGCCCTGGGACTTTAGTGACTCAAACTCTCTGTGCCCTGGTGCCCTCACTATAAAGCAGAGACAGAGAAAACGCTTGCTTATTGGGCTGTCTGGAGAAAATTTGATCTCAGGCCATTCTTCAGTACAGTGTCCACCTCAGAAATGCCTAGTGTATGTTAATGAAAGCTATACATTAGATGTGTTATGCAAAGACTGGAGAGACGGCTCAGCAGTCAAGAGCGTGTACTGCTCTTTGCGGAGGACTCCAGTTTGGTTCTTAAAACTCTGGTCAGGAGGCTCATTAACACCTGTGACTCCAGCTCCAGGGGATCCGACACCCTCTGCTGGTCCCTACCTGTGGCCTACACATGCACTAATGCACCCCAACAGGCTCATATGCATAAATACAAAAATCTTCTTTAAAGATTTATTATATAAAAATAACAACAATATCACAAGAGAAGTTAGTGTGATGCCATCTATATTATTACTCAATTAATATTACTTACTTTTATAAGAGTAGAAACCTTTGTCAGAGAGGGTTTTCAAAGTCAGAGTCCATTCTGCAGCCCTGAAAATAAGAATCTTTGGAGAAAGCTTGCAGTATTGTGATTTCACCAAGAGTGTGGGTGCTCCCGGGGAGGAGTAGCTAGAAGCCACCATGAGCGTGATTGATCATGATGTTTTAGTTTTGAGAGAGGGAGGGGCAGGGCTGCAGAGTCAAACCCAGGGCCTCATGTCTGCAAGGCTGGTGTGCTATCGCTAAGGGCTAAGCTAAAATCCCCAGTCTTAAGCCGAGCTCCAAAACAAGCCAGCTCCCTCCATAGCACTCCTGGGAGTGTTATGCTGCTCTTTTTTTTGCCTGAGATTGACTGGAACAAGGACCCTTACCCAAAATAACAAGCACCAGAGCCTCAGGGTAGTAAAGGCTACCCTGGGCAGTTTATTTTATGACCTTGTGAAGTCGGTCAGCAACCCAGATAAAGCAAGGAGTGAGTTCTGCAGGAATGCATGGGGCGATTTTTGTACACCCAAACACAAGACTTTCCTCGAACACCAAGTAACCAGGGAGGTTCAATTTTACATGTCACCTGTCACTTTACACTTGTTTATTTCTCAACAGAAGCTGCAGATGGCTTCCCTTCTACATGTCACATTTTTGTCTGTCTTAAAGCTCTTTGAGGACATGCCACATCTGCAGGTTACAAGCAAGCTTGATTGTTAATGATTTTGTTTCCACTCTGCAATTCTAGGTTGGGTGTTGGTGGCCAGACTAGCAGATGTTTAGCTGGGACTCTGAGTCTGCCTGGCTGTCTGTAGCTGGACCTAAGTTGCCCCGGGGCCCTTTGGAAAATGATCCTTGGGTTTTACTTCTAACTCTCTCATCTTGTATCCCCAGGTTGAAAGGATTGTGGACAAGAGGAAGAACAAGAAGGGGAAATGGGAATATCTTATCCGCTGGAAAGGCTACGGCAGCACCGAGGACACGTGGGAGCCGGAGCATCACCTTCTGCACTGTGAGGAGTTTATTGATGAGTTCAATGGGCTGCACTTGTCCAAGGATAAGAGGGTGAAGTCAGGGAAGCAGGCGGGAGCCTCCAAGCTCCTTCGTGACGCCCGCAGCCTGCCAGTGGAAAGACTCTCCCATCGTCCTCTGGAACCCGGGAAGAGTAAATCAACTTCCCACAAGCGGAAGCGTGTCAACTCTCCCCTGCCAAGGCCCAAGAAGGGCTCTTCAGGCAAGGCTCCAGACAGGGCCACCAAGACTGTGTCCTATAGGACTACCCCCAGTGGCTTGCAAATCATGCCCCTGAAGAAGGCTCAGAACGGCTTGGAGAACGGAGATGCAGGCTCCGAGAAGGATGAGTCACACTTTGGAAACGGGTCCCATCAGCCGGATTTGGAGTTGAGCGACCATCTTGGAGAGCAGGAGACCAGTGATTGCGATGGGACCCACTCTGCGCTGGTGGAGAACGGAGTTGGTTTGTGGCTTTTCCTTCTCTTAGGGGTTGGGTTGGTTTTGGGCTGGTGGCCAGCTGTTTGGTTGTTATTGTTGCTATTTGAGGCAGGCTCTTTTATTTTTATTTTTATTTTATTTTATTGGATATTTTCTTTATTTACCTTTCAAATGTTTTCCCCTTTCCAGGCCTCCCCTTCAGGAACCCCTATCTCATCCCCCCTCCCCCTGCCTCTATGAGGGTGCTCCCCCCCCCAGCCACTCCTGCCTTCCAGCCCTGGCATTTCCTTACACTGGGACATCGAACACCCTCAGGCCCAAGGGCCTCTCCTCCCACTGATGTCCAACAAGGCCATCCTCTGCCACATATGTGGCCAGAGCCATGAGTCCCTCCATGTGTATTTGGTTGGTGGTCCAGTCCCTGGGAGCTCCGGGAGTTCTGGCCAGTTGACACTGTTGCTCCCTCTGTGGGGCTTGAGGCAGGATCTTAATGTAGTCCGGGTTGGCCTCAAACTCACCAAGTATTCTAGGATGGCCTTGACCTCCCTCTCTCCTGCCTCCACCTCCTGGGTGTTGGGATTACTTACAGGCACTGTTCTATCCTGTCTTAGGTAAAGGTGGAACACGGGGCATTATGCATACTAGGCGGGGACTCTACCAACCAAGCCAGCCACTTCTTCAGCCCTTTGGTCTGATTTTTCTTTCAATCTAGGGAAATATCTAAGTTGCTGCCCACCTTCTGTCTTTGATTCTTAGCTACCTCTTAATTCTGTCTTTGTCTCTCACATCAGGGTCATGGACATTTGACCTCATGCTTCTGCTGGTTATTAGGCACCTTTGCGTGTGGGACTATCAAGCCACACGTGCTCTCATGAGGCCTGTGATAGGTTACAAAGGCCTAACTACAGCCAGGCCTGTCATCCCAGCTATGTGGGAGGCTCAGGCAGGAGGATTGCAAATGTAAGGTCACTCTGGGCTACAGGGTGAGTTCATGGCCAGCCTCGGCCACTGTAATGAGATCCTGTAATGTAAAGGGGACATCCAATCCCCCCATACTGTTAAATACAGAAAAAAGAGAGATTCCCTACCGCACTGTAGGATACCCCAGGCCGTGGTCACCACACTAGATCTATATCTCTGGGGGCAGCTCAAGAATCCTCATGTCCCAGGAGATAGAAGTCATTCCCAGAGGGCCAGCACCTCCGCTGAGTCTCACAACCTTTGCCTACGGTCTCATAGTGCCCAGTGAGGGGCTGCCTGGAGGCTGCCCTCCTGTCCACCCTATTTACAGACGGAGTTCTCCAAGCTAGCACACACTGGGAGATGCCTGCCCCTCTGGTGTCATCAATGTAGGTAGTGGGCTTCATTTCTGTGTCATATCCTGCTTCAATGTAGTCAGGATGCTGTCGCAAAATGCCTGAGACTGAGTCACCATGGAAACTTAATTCTCACAGTTCTTGAGACTGGGGGGGGGGGGTCCAGGGTGGAGGGAGAACAGTCAGGGCTGACAAGGGCTGTTCCTCATAGGTGAAGTATGACTTCAGGCTGTGTCCATACATGGGGGATAGGACAGTACAACACCTGTCATGCTTCTTTAATTTCTTTATACAATCTCTGTGTTCAGACCAGGTTTGCCTTGGACTCACGGTTGCCCAGACTGGGCGGAGCTTCCCTTATAAAGCCACCAATCCCGCTCAAGATGGTGCGGTTCTCATGAGTTCATCAGATCCCACAGGCTTTGCCTCTTGGTACTGTTCCATAGGAAACAGAGTTTCAAGCTGTAACTCTCAGGGAAGGGGGAACCCCAACACCCAGACTATAGTGGGTCAGTCCTGACTGCAGTTCCGACCCCGCCCTGTACGAGCTCTTTTGCCTGCTCCTTTCTGCCCTATCCTGGAAGCAATGTAGACTGTATGTAGTGTGTGTTAGGTCATGAATTCCTCCCTCTTACAGTCTCTAGAAGCAGAATTAAAGGCAGAGGCAGTGACCCTGGGCCACTCCAGCCTCGCATGCTGTGAGGTCCTCAGTGGCCAGATTTCTCCTTCGCAAAGACCTCAGTGTCTGGTGTCTTTGGGCAAGCTGTGTGTTCCGGTTTCATGCCTCCTCCCTTCTCAAACACTTTTGTGTGTACCTGCAGGAGTCTTCATATATGGAGATCAGAGCCTGAAGTCTCAGGGGCTTCAGGAAATACTTTATGGCCATACAACGATCCATGCCCAATGTTCAGGGCCCTCAGATGTCTCTGATGGAATGAGGGTGAACATGGATGCATAGATGCAGGTGGTAAGAGCTCGCTAGGTCATGAGTTAAGCGCCTGTCAGTGATGGTGCTGAGTGTGGGGCCTGGACCATTCTGAGTATGCTCCGTTGGGGAGAGCTTGCCATCTTTAGGGGAGCCTGAGCAATTGCGTAGAGCTTCCTCCTGCTCCAGAGAGGAATTTCACCCTAACATGATTTATTTAGGCACTGCCCAAGCCTGACTCATGTTTCCGTCTGGGGATCCCCAGTGCTGATATGCCTGTGCTCCTAGCATATGGAAGCACTGTTTGCTTTAAGCGTTCATCTCTTGGGGGAGAAGTAGGCTCGTGTAAACGAGGCTTGGCATAAACACCCTCGTTTGATGCTCCCATGACAGCTGCTAGCAGTTGCAGAATCCCCTGTTGATGCAGGAAGGGTGGTAGAGGGAGCCTTTTAGGCTCACAGGGTACAAGAACAGAAGCCCGGGCAGGATCCTGGTAACTGAGCTGGTAATACCTCCTGCCACACCTGCAGCTTCCCCAAGAATAAGGAAGAACCCCAGAGAAGAGGTTTGCTGATTGACTGCCAGACAGCAGTGTGATGCACAGACGGGGTGTCTCTCCCCATGCCCTGTGCTGCTTTCTAAAGTGGGGTGGAACCGTTAGCCTTCGCTCTGTTGACCTACCTTGGATGCTGACCTGCTAATGGGGCCAGACACACCATCACCTGAGAATTAGCTAGCCAGCCTACCCACCGAAGCCCCTGGGCGTTTGTAGCTAATCCGGACCTCCCTCCTCCTCCTCTTCCTCCTCTTCCTCCTCCTTCCTCCTCTTCCTCCTCCTCCTCCTCGTCCTCCTTCTCTTTCTCGTCCTCCTCCTCCTCTTCTTCCTCCTCCTCCTCCTCAGTCTGTTATCTTGCTATCTTCTCTAGATAATGTATATTCACACATCCCAGGGCCCCAGCTGGAACAGAGAGGAAGAAACCGCCCACCTCTATTGTGTTTGTGGCCGTCCCAAACTTTTTGCTTAATTACATCCTTTCGAGTTGGCGCCCACAAACTCCCTTGAGGATAAGACTGTTGGTCTCATATTTCATGTGTGTAATATCCCCTGGATACCTGGTGACAAATGTAGGCAGATCCCACAGTATCTGATGGGCTGAATCTTAGATGGGGAGAGTCTGGGAGAATGGCTCTTGACAGGTACCTCAGCTGCTTCTGTGACTCTGACTCTGTACCAGGATGACTGGACTGTGCCGTTTACCATCGGACACCAGTGCCCTTTAATTCAAGTCTGATTCTTGGAGCACCAGTTCAGGACCACGGCCCCCCTGGTTGCTAGCTAGAGTAGAGAGATGCAAAGAGGAACAAGGGTTCATCTTTTGTAATTTACAATCAACCCTTGGCTAAACTGGTGGGCTCTGGGGCCGGAGAGATGGCTCAGTGGTTAAGAGTATACTGTCTGCTCTTCCAGAGGTCATGAGTTCAATTCCCAGCAACCACATGGTGGCTCACAACCATCTGTAATTGGATCTAATTAATGCCCTCTTCTGGTTTGTCTGAAGACAGTGATAGTGTACTCATATATACATAAAATAAACAAGTAAGTCTTTTTTTTAAAAAAAAGCTTGTGGGCTCTGGGTGTCAGGCTGAGTAGGCACCAGAGGCCGACTCCATGGATGGGGTTTTATGTAACATATGGAACGGTTTCCCCACATTTACATACGAGTCTAATGTAGTCGCAGGTGGGAGAAATGGCTCCAGCCTCAATCATCCTCTGGCACTTCGGTTACAGCTAGCTTATTACCCAGGTCTGTCAAGAACCCAGGAAAGGGGAGGCAGAATCCTTGCCGAATAGCAGAGTCTGAGATTCAGAAGTGTAGTGAGACCAGACATGTCTCTGTTCAGGCTTCTGGCCAGAGGGAAGTGTCTTCAATGAGGGTAGTGCCCACATATAGGTTGGGCATTGAATTTACTTTCCCTGACCAAGGATCAAGTGCCATTTGACCAGTGGGATGCAGGTCCTAGGGGTTCCCCTGTTTGCTCTGCAGAAGCAGCCAGAGGGCTCCTGCCTGCACCTCAGGGGAGTGCTTGGGATGCGGTGTTACTTTTTATATGTCCCCCCCCCCCCTTGGTGACTTAACTTCTGCATAGAAAGAAGTAACTTATATAATATGACTTCCTTATGGTATAGAAACAATCCAAAACCCAGGGCCTCCGTGGGTGGCACATTTTGGTTTCACACCACGCCTCTCCCCCCCTGAAGCTTGTGATGAATATGGCTCAGTGCCCACCTCTGTTCTGATTCTTCTCCTGAGGTGACAAATGACTTTGCGGTCCAGGGACCATCTGCCTCAGTATCCCTTCGGGAGCTTGTTAGAATGAGCTCCGCCCCATCCGAGTGAATGGGGACCCGGGGGCAGGTGTGAGTCACTCCTGTCAAACGATGAGTTTTAATAGCCGAGTGTGGATGGCCGCCCCCACGGACGTGTGTGGTTGTGAGCGATGGCTCATAGATGCCTCGCTGCTAGATCGGGGGCTGTTCTCCACATTTTAAACTTGTAAGAGCGTGGTTTAAAAAAGGTCTCTTCCTTGACTGTGTACTTCCCACTTAAGGGTTTTCTCTCTATCTCTCTATTTCTGTTTGTGTCTGTCTCTGTCTCTCTGTCTGTCTCTGTCTCTCTGTCTCCATGTCTTTTTCTCTGTCTTAAGAAAGACTGGCTTCAGTTGTGCTGAGAAGCTGTCCACTTAGGGATCCCTTCCCTCCTGCTCTGACCAGAACTACCCTGTCCTGACTATCCACAGAAGCCACAGCTTGGTTCTTTTACAGACTCATTTGTGCTTTAGCCTTTGGGGACATGCCCGGGCAGGTGCCCTCATTCTCTTTGAGCCCCAGAGCAAAGCATGGCTGCCCAGGGCTCTCCAAGCGCCCATGGACCCTCAAGCGCCCTGCCCACGGGTCTTTGATTTCTACACGTCATTTCTCCACGTGTCGGTGACTGACTGTCTCCCAGGCCTTCCGTGATTCTCTATTCCCAGCATTGTCCCTCCCTGCCCACGCACGTCCTCCCCCACAGATGGCCATTTTCCGTCCACTGATCTTTTGAAAGGATCCCAGCCTCCTCTTCTAGGATGCTCACTTCAGCCTACACGCTCTCTGTGTGGTTATTGCTTTCCTTTTCCGCAGATCAGAACCCGAGATGCACATTGTAAAAACTACTCACACTGAGTGTCACACTGAGTGGGGAGCACTTGGGACCTGTCAACGGCAGAGCTAGACTCAGCACCCCTGGAGGGTGGCTCAGAGCCTGGTGTGGGCTGGAACCTGAACAGAACCAAGTTGGTACTGTTGGCCCAGGAACCCCATTTTGGAAACCACCACCATTGACTAATAGGCTGTGGGTGGTAGGTGAAAATGTATGCGGTTGTGAGAGCCTCGCCGAAGAGTAGACATGCTTACACTCGGGACCTTCCAGTTGCCTCTGTGACATGTTAAAGTGTGAGGGAGAACTCGGAATGGGAGAAGCAGGGTAAAGGAGCTATGGTGAGACTCAGCTCTGGCTTTCTCAAAGAATGCTCTGTGGTCCTCATGGTGGCCCCTAGAGGCAGCTGTTACACCCGTATTAAAGTGCAGGTGGAGGCTGCAGATGGCACAGGTTGGGCTCAGGAGACAAGCCCAGGCAATTTAACCGTGGAGCTGACCTCTGAAGTAATGCCCACCTGGCTTGGGGGGTGAGCAGCGAAAAGAAATAGTTAAGCCCTGAAAACCCACAAACATACCCACAGTCGGGGGTGGGACGTCCTTTGTCTCAAATTCGCAAACCTTGACAAGATTAAGTTCATAAAAAGTACAACTTAAGGATGGCTGTTGGAGGGCCTGATGTGTGAAGTCTTGGGTTAGAGCCTCAGCATATGTGGTGTTCCATGCCTGTAATTGTAATGCTCTGGGTGTGGAGCCAGTGGACTCAGAAATTCAAGATAATCCTTGGCTATATAACAAGTTCAGGGCTAGCCTGAGACACTTGAGTCTTTCCCTCCCTGCCCTTCTCTCTTTCTCCCTCCCTCTTCCACCCCTCTTCCCTTTATTCCTTTCTCTCTTTCTCCTCTCTGCCCTCCCTCCTTCCCTCCCTCTTCCATACCTCCTTCATTTATCCCTTTTTTCCCCCAAACTAAAATAAATACAACTTAAGCCTGAACTCACTCTTAGAAAGCTCCATCAAGAGCACAAGGCTGGAGTGGTTGTATCCTCTAGAATGGGTAATGCAAGTGAGGGTTCTCGAGCAGGTGGGGCTGCTCCTGACTCATGCAGACGTTGCAGAGACTTGGACCAGAGAACACACTCCAGGTTTCTCTGGTGGGTCTCAGAACAGTGGGGATTCCAAACCATTTGATCTCACTCTGAGCACAGTGGTCAGTAGTCATCCTCAGTTACCCTCTGGCTTCTCTTGGCTTCCTCAGGACTTCCTCAAAACTGTTCTAGGCATTTCTTACTCCCTTGAAACCTGACTCTCTCAGCCACTATTGCTTCCCAGAGCATTGGGCTTGTCCTGAAAGAGGCACAGGGACATCTGATGCAGGATGGCTTTGGGCATCTTAAGTGACGGCCCTAAACTTGCCTGTGAAACCTGGACCACAGCTGTTCCTTTTGCTTTTGTCCAATACCAGCTACATCTGAGAAACCAGCACTGACCAATCCTTTTGGCGTTCAGAGGTGGGGAGTTTTCAAAGCCAGTAATACAAAAGCTTAAGGGCTTTATGCTTCGCCCTTCAAGGTGTGGCGAGTGGCTGGTGCTAATGGATGCATTCAAGCCCTTTATGTGGTGAAGCTAAATTCGGGTCTAAGTTGGCCACTGCACTCCACAGAGGGTGCCAGGCTAGGATGGAAACCCAAGGGGGAAATTGACTTTCTCCAGTTAGGTCATGACCTAGATTATTTTCAAGTTTGTTTATTTTAATTGCTTACATTCATCTGTCTGTCTGTCTATCTATCTATCTATCTATCTATCTATCTATCTATCTATCTATGTCTAGCTATCTATCAATCTCACCTATAATCTGTCTATGTATCTGTCTAATACCATCTGTCTTTCCCTCCCTCCCTTCCTTTCTTCCTCCCTCCCTCTTCCATCCCTCCTTCATCTATCCCTTTCTCTCTTCCCCCTCCCTCACAAACTAAAATAAATACCTTACTTCCTCCCTCCCTCAGTCCCTTCTTCCCCCTCCCCTCCCTAGGTGTTATCTATTTACTCTGTTAGCTCCAGCTGTCAGCTTGACACAAACCTAGAATCATCTGAGAATAGGGAACTCCAGCTGAAGAGCTGCCTGGCTCTGACTGTCCCATAGCTGTGTCTGTGGGGGCATAATTGCTAATTGGTGTAGGAGGGCCCGGACCACCGTGGGCAGTACCATCCCTTAGCAGGTGGGCCTAGGCTATATATGAAAGTTAGTTAAGCAAGATACGGGAACAAAGCATGTAAGCAGCGCTCCTCCATGGTCTCTGCTTCAGTTCCTGCCTCCAGCTTCCTCCTTGAGTTCCTGCCTTGACTTCCTTTGATGATGAACTGACATGTAAGCCAAATAAATCTGTTTCTTCACAAGTTGCTGTTGGCCAGCATTTTATCACAGCAACTAGGAAGTAAGCCAGGACTCACTCCATCCATCTGTCTATCCATCCATCCATCCATCCATCCATCCATCCATCCATCCATCCATCCATCCATCCATCCATTCATCTGTC
>CM052707.1:44941997-44994358 GCA_028551405.1 Uromys caudimaculatus | reverse complement strand
ATCCATCCATCCATCCATCCATCCATCCATCCATCCATCCATCCATTCATCTGTCTATCCATCCATATATCCATCCATATATCCATCCATCCATCCATCCATCCATCCATCCATCCATCCATCCATCCATCTGTCTATCCATCCGTCCATCCATCCATCCATCCATCCATCCATCCATCCATCCATCCATCCATCGATCCATCTGTCTATCCATCCATCCATCTGTCCATCCATCCGTCCATCCATCCATCCATCCGTCCGTCCATCTGTCCGTCTATCCATCCGTCTGTCCGTCCATCCATCCATCCATCCATCCACCCATCCACCCACCCATCCATCCATCCGTCTGTCCATCCGTCCATCCGTCCATCCATCCATCCATCCATCCATCCATCCATCCATCCATCCATCCATCCATCCATCATCTTCAACACTTCCTGAGGTGACAACTGAGTAGTGACTGGAGGTGGCAGTTGTACGTGTTCTATCACAGGCTTCCTACTAAACTCTGAGTCAGTCCTTTTTCCCTATTTGGGCAAGGACATGTAAATCTACTCTCTGCCTTTTAGCCACAGAGGTTTTACAGCATGCGGGGTCTTAACTGTCTCTCTTTGATGACACTCAGGCTGCTGCAGCGGTACATACTCCTACCAACCCTGGCCACTTCAGGCTCTGTATTGGTCTTCCAGTCTTGGTTGTTTAATTTTAGTTTGTCAGCCTGAATGTATGTTCTTCGTGCTCCCATGTGTCTGGCCCCTGGAACTGCCCAGGCCCAGGCCAACACAGAGGATGCTGGGCAGTCAGCCATCTACTTGCTGCCTCAGATAGATGGCCTTGCTTCTCTGGGATCACTGATGAAATACTTTCGTGCTTCATATGTCAGGGCAAAAAATTAATTGAATTAACTTATAGAGAGCCATTAGAATACCACCTGCCATGTGATAGATGTTTGATGATAGCTGTTTTTTCAATGTTCTATTTTTTTTTTTCTATTTTGATCTTTGCATTTTCCTCTTTCTTTTAAAAATTATTTTATATATTGTGTATACTGACTCCTCAACACATATAATATTAAGCTAACAAATTGATGTTGAGTGTCTACTATCTAAGCGGTCAGACACACAATGGTGGCACGAAAGGGAACTTGGGGAAGAAACTGTTGTGAGAAGGGACATCAAAGCCAGCGTAGGGGGAGGGGCTTCTTGGAGGAGGTGATCTGTGAGCTGAAGATGGCTGAATGAGTGAGGGAGAAGCCAAAGACAGCTGGGGATCCTGACAGTGTGACAAGGGCTCAGACCGAGGAACAGCGTGTGGCTGGATGAGGGAGTCTGTGTAGTCAGCACTGTGTAGTCAAAACTGTGGTTCCCTCGTGCTTCCTGTGTACCGTCCCTCTTTAGAGCAGTGGCTGCCTCTCATCCTGCATGGCTCCCTCAGGGAGTGACTCCCATGGGAACCTTCCCTGACTGCCAGCTTGGATCAGTTCTCCTTATCTGTGCGTGGAGACCTCACTTCCTTCATTGATAACACATGCTTCCTCTGGTAGTGCCTATAGCTCGATTATTTTTGTATTAATCACTCTTATGTCAGTGAGCCCAGATACATGAGAACAGCAAGTTAATGGAAGAAGGATGTATTGTCTGGCTCATGATTTCAGGGGGTTCAGTCTGTGGTGGTTGGCCCTATGTACTTGGGTAGGTACATCACCATAGCAACAAGAGTATGTGGCAGAGAGGGAGTCTTCACCTCATGACGGACAGGAAGCTGCTGAAGTAGTGGAGGGGCTGGGGGACCAGGTATAGCCTTGAAAGGTATGTCTCCAGTGACCCAGTGACCCACTTTTTTCAGTTAGACTTTACCTCTTAAAGTTTCGGGAACCTTCCAGAGTAGTGGTGCCAGCTTTGGAGCATTCAACCTAGGGACCTGTTGGGGAAATTTCCTAGCCAGACTGAATCTGTTTGTGTAATGTATAATTCCATGCTCAGTAAAAACCCCCATGAGGGTAGGGGTGGTAGCCACTCGACTTATAGTTGGATCTCCAACACCTTGCAGTCCCTGCCCCCACCACAGTTCAAAGGCATTTAAAAAACAAAGCAGACACCGCATGGAAGTGGGAAGGACCTAGGAGAGGAAAGAAACCCTGAAGCAAGTTCTGCTTAATACGTGGGTCTGGGAGGTAAGCCATGCTAGCGTCTGTCAGAGCTTTCTAGCCCTTGTTTCTACACCCTTCTTCATCCTTGAGTGTCCTACATGCTCATGGCATACTTCCTGCCCATGGCGTGTGTGTGTGTGTGTGTGTGTGTGTGTGTGTGTGTGTGTGTATGTGTGTAATTTCAAAATATAGGTTTATTTATTAAGGATTATTTAGTTTCTGTATAAAAATCACCAATTGTTCCTCATTGGGTTTTTTTTTTTTTTTTTTTTAAACATACATCCATTCTTTCAGGGTGTGTTTACCCCAACACTTTAAAAAATATAGCTCTTTTAACTCCAGAAAGACGGACAGTTAAGGCAGCAGGGCAGTTTCTGGGTCTCTGAAGCTGGACGGCTCCCCTGCCAGGCAGTTTCTTAGGTTGGAAGAGCCAACCCTGAAGAAAGTAATTATGCAGAAGGATGCAAATGCAGTCACATTTGGTCACCTGTGTGTGCCTAGTCGTTTCAAAAGGCTTGCTGGTACATTTCAGGAAAAAACCAAAAACCTGTCTGACAAGAGAGAGAGAGAGAGAGAGAGAGAGAGAGAGAGAGAGAGAGAGAGAGAGAGAGAGAGAGAGGCGCAGAGAGAGAGACAGAGAGAGACAGAGACAGACAGAACTGGGCTGGTTATGCCAGATGTGTGAGCCCTGTGAGGCTCCTGCCAGCTTGCCTTTTAAACAGACACCACAGTAGGGCCCCTGCTGAACTTCCAGTCAGACTCCATTGTCCTTCAAACATCCGAGACACCCTTGGGCCAGATGTACCAGGCTTCTTTGCTGGGTGAGCTGGGTTCCTCCTGAGCAGGTAGGGGAGGAAGAGACAAAACCCTAGGAATTCATCATTAGCAACTTTAATTGGTTTTAACCACACTGGAAGGACAGTGGCTCAGCCTGAGCGGCTGGGGAAAGCCAGAGTGAGTGGAAGGTGTTTATTGCTCCATTAGAATAGGCCAAGACAACAAAAACCAGGAAAACATAAGACCTCTAACAAGCTAAGGCCGCCCCCTGCAGACTCAGGCTGGCTGGGCAGCTGAGCTGGGGATCCCAGCTTCATTCACAGTGATGGGGTTGCTTGTGCCCACGTGGGGCTGTATGTTCAGGCGCCTACACTATGTAGTCAAGCTCCGCGTTCATCCTGGTGCACATGTCATAGATGGCGTTGATGGTGGCCGTGTAGTTGACCAGGAAGAGGTGGATCTTCTTCAGGCACTCCTCCTCAACACATTCTGCCCCTTGGAGAGTGCCTTTAGGAAGCTGCATACAGTGAGGCCTTGAAGATCTTCTGCACCAGCCAGCCATGGTACTTCTTAAGGGCCATCTCATAGGCTTTGTTGGCGTTTACTTGGATGAGGTTGAGGTGGTTCTCATCCTGTTCCCCATCGTAGATGCTCTGTTGGAACACCTGGATGAAGCGCAGGCCCCTTTTCAGCCACAGCAGTGCCAGGGTGATTCCCACTTTGGGCCACTCCACTCCATACATCCCCTTCTCCACTTGGCCAGCAGCGCCATTTCCGGGTCGAGGCTCTTGATGATGCCTCAGCCCGCTCTGAGGGTGTCCGCATCCGGGCTTTCCCTGCTCACCGCCTCCCAGAAGCCAGCATTGCCACTTCGTCGGGGAGCTGCCCTCAGGCTTGGACCATGCAGCCCTCGGCCCTGCCCCTCCGCGGCTCTGCCAGTGGGAGCCCACCGCCGCGACCTTTCGACCAATAGCCTGGCAATTTATCAGAGTTAATGCAGCGAAAAGCTCTCTTTCCTTTATCTACACATGTTTATGCCGTGCCAACCCTCCTTTGCCCATTTTCTCCAAGTCATGGCTAACTTTTCAGGAAGCATCAGGTGCCTTCCTCACAGTGGTGTGCCCTTCCCAACAGAGTGAATTTCCTTTGAGTTGGCATCCGATTTCCTATAGCCCTTTGCTATCAAAGAAATAAAAGCCAAAATCAAAACTTAGGACCTGTCTGAGTGGCAAAGCATGATGGGAAATCAGTGGGCTTCTAAATGAGAAGCCCCAGGTGCATAAGAGTCTGTAACTTCTAGAAAATGGCTAGAAACACTGGAGGGAGGGGGGGAGGGTAGGAAGGGAGGGGAGGGGAGGGGGGAAGGGAAGGGAAGGAGAGGGTACAAACCTGGGGAGCTCAGGTGGGAGCTTGGACCACAGGGATTGTGAGTTCGGATACAGACAGACTCTCACTCAATCATTCTTCATCACCACTGCCCTCATCCTCCTCCAGCCTCCCTCCCCCTTCCTCTTATTTTGAGATGTAGTCTAATGTATCCAGCCTCAGACTTACTATGTAGCTGAACATGACCTTGAATTCCTGACCCACCTGCCTCTGCTTCCCAGTAGGTAAGATTAAGACCTCACCTTGTTTATGTAGAACTAGGGATGGAGCCCAAGGCTTTGGGCATGCTCTAGGCAAAACTTCTAAGCTAAAAATCCTGCTAAAAAAAGGGATGGGATGCAGCACTGCATCAGGACCTGCTCTTTCCCCTCCCATTAGATAGACTGCCACGTCTCAGGGAAAGCCGTGTTTCTCTCCCCACCCCAGTGTGCCCTGTTGGCACTAAGAACACTGACTTCACTCCTCAGTGTCCATGAGCATGGCGAGATCAGAAGCCGTCCTCAGATGTAATGGATGTTTGTCTCTTTTATGACTTCCTTATAGAAAGTCAGTCTTGCACACCCCCTCCCTCTGCCTTCCCCTGCCACCTTGGTGCCAGTGCCATCTCACTGGGGTTCCTGTCTACGAATCTGCTCTCTGTTCTTCTGTCCCATAGAGCACTGGGGCTTTGTTTCACCCTGGGCCTCATTTCTGCTTCCCTCCACCTCTGCATATACAGGGAGAGGTCTGAGCTGAGCTCTTGGAGTTGAGGCAAATGTCCCTGTCGCTGGCCTAGCTTCCACCAGAGATGCCGTGTGCACTCTGGAGTTGGTAGGAGAGAAACCCCTGGTTCTGCTGTTCAGGGTGCTGAATGAGGGAGTGGACCCATGTAGCTGGAAGCCACTAGAAAGAGGAGACTATAGGAGCGACTTCCAAGGGAGCATGGTGGCTGGCCTGAGCTCTGAAGGTAAAGAGGAGAGAGAAGATTGCACTGGATGTCGGACATGATATTTTATTAACATTTATGGAGAAAGTAAGTAACATGGAGCTCAAATGCCATCAATAAGTTCCACTTTATCTTACTTCCACGGGCATTCTTTAAGGGACTGTTCTGGGCCAGGCACCATGCACTGACTGCTCTGTGGCCCTTCTGAGACTACAGTGATAGATAAGGCAGGGCGTTCCAAGTTCAGGGAAGAAAACAAGCAACGAGGAAGCACTCAGTCAGGAGACAGTGTCCATGTTTGCATATCCAGTGCTACTGAGCCCAGCCTGAGAGCCGATCCCTGTTCTGGTCCCGGCAGATGCCCAGGCAGTAAGTACCTGCTGCTCTTACCATTTACAAGGCAGGAAGACTGAGGCCAGAGCATGTGGATGGAAGAGGCTTCTCTGGCCAAGGGGACAACTGAAGCAATGTCTGAGAGTCAGGACATGTTGTCTGAGAACCTTGAATAGCCCACTTAAGGGGCAGAAGTGGAAAACAAGACCAGAGAACAGCCTATGAGTTGTTTCTGATGGAGGGCAGAGGAGTTTCAAGGATTGTCATAAACTTTGAACACTTTAGGGAATATTTTATCATGGGTCAGGCTTCGGTACAACGGAGCTCATGGCGAGCGCCTTGGGGGCTTGACATGGGAGAGATGATTTGATCTGCAGATGTCATTCTTCCTTTGCAGAGGGGAGGGGAGGAGTTGGATCTGGAAACCCTCCCTAAACGCTCCACCTACCACACTGTACTGTGGTGTCAGGCTTTTAAATCAGGCCGTCTGCATTTCGAATTCATGCTGGTTAAGTTGTTTAGACATCTGACAGTAAACACTGCACAATGTATATAATCATCTCTCCTGGCATTTCTAAATAATCTCAGGCCTCAACGTCCTCCAAATCCACTGTAGACTTCTTCAGGCATAATTATAGTGTGTCAGATGATGGCTCTATGACTGCGAGGATCTAAATGTACCTGCGGATTGGAGTTCTGTGGTGGCTCAGACCCTGAGGTCAGAGACGTGCATGTGGGGACAGTTCGGAGCCACTGTAGTGAACAGCAGTAAGATTCTGTTCCTACCTCAGAGCCATCGGTGCACACTGAGCTCTCCGGCCCTACACCTAGAACTCCCATGATATGGTGGGTGGAGCCATCAGAGGGGTTCTCCAGCTTCAGCTCCTCCCCTCTAGGCCCCTCCCCTCTGGTTCCTTCCCCTCCTCTCCACTGCCTCCCACAAAGACCTACTGCTGGTCCCCACCACACTGAAAAAGCCACTAAGCCTGCATTGCGTCCTGATGTAATTTCTCAACAAGATCTTGACCCCTTTGCATTTATGCCTCTTCTACACCACCTCAGCACAGCCCACTGTACTCAACAAGTCTCCTGAGGGTCAACCACAGACCTGAGGGTCAACCACAGACCTGGAAGTACTTTCCCCTGTGACTTGCTCTTTACTAAGAACTGTAGCTGGAAATCTCTTGGCTCCTCCGTGCCCTGGGTGGTGGCTTTGTTCAGCTGTGGGAGCACATGGGTCTTTTTGCTTCTCAGACTGCACCCTCTCCGTTCCTCGCTTCCCCCAGTTCAGCACCAAAGATGCTCAGATTGCAGCTAGCCTTGGTCCGGTGCTCTCTCCTCTTCTCTGTGAATTGTATGTTTCCTGAGGTGATGGTGGAGGAAGGGAGGACTGGAAGGAGCCAGCCTGGCGCTGCTAGCCTGGTGCTGCCATCCTTATACGTGGCCAGAAGAGACACATTGCACGTAGTTCTCATTTCTGGTTCTTGCTTTCATGTTCTCTGTTCCCCTTGTGTGTGTATGTATGAATGTACATGCCTTTAGAAGCCAGAAGCTGACATCAGGAATCTTCCTCAGTCATTCCCCTCACCCCCCTTTTTTTCTGAGGCAAGGCCTCTCACTGAACTTTAAATTTGACTAGACTGATTGGCTAGCAGGCCCCAGGGATCCTCCTGCCTCTGCAACCCTGGCTTCATCCAATGTTGTAATGGCTGAAGCCCCGCAATGTGCCGCTATCATTTTCATGAGGGAAGGAAGATGAATAGCACCCACACCACACCTGGCTTTCTCTTCAGATACCTGGGAGAGGTAAGATCTCACTTGGCTTGTGGGAGGTGGAGAGCCAGGTGTAGCTTAAGTGTGGGTGATCAGGGTGAGGAACCTACCTGAGTGTAGACATAACACCTCTCCATTTTGACATTCGGAAATGAGACTCATGTTTCATGAGGCTGGACTTTGTGATCAGCGAGAGAGGCAGATGTGGGATGGAGCCGTCAGGAACGGTGTTGCTTTATGAGTTTGGCCCATGGTGGTGTTTTGGGAATTGTTCAAGTTGGTTTTCTGGGCTTGCTAGTGAAATGACCTTACACATGTGTCTTTTGTGCCATTGGAGGTATCGTTCCACGTCAATTTCTAGAAGTAGATTTGTGAGTGGGTGCAGAACCAGTTTTGCCAGAGAGCACATCTCCCTTTGTAATGACGACTCCTCTCATATCCCTTCCCTAAAGTAAAGAGAAATCCCAACTCCCAGCATTCTCTGCGGCACAGAATATCATCTTTATGGTGAGTTTCCACCGAGCTAAGGGGAAAGAAGTGAGCGATATTTCTATGCAGTTTTAATTTTCATCTCGGATTTTATGAATTTAAATTTGTGTTATTCTTTGGAGCGAAGAGTCCTTTCCTACTTAAACACTAACTCCGACGTGACGTGTGTAGATTGCTTGTGTCCTTTGTTCGTTTTGTTCCCAGACAGGCGTCTTATTTTCTTTATCCTCAGTGTTTCAAAGCTCTTTACAACTTGCAGGTATGATTAGTTCTTTATCTCTGTTTGACACATGCTTTTTAATTGGCTCATTAGTCTGCTTATTGGACCATCCGTGTTTCTCCTGCTTTTGTCTGAAGTTTTCTAGTTCGCTTTAAGTGTATATTTTTCTTGTATCTCTCACTTGGAGCCTTTGAAACATTACTCGCCTAAGGTCCTTGTCAGATTGTCTCATGATAATGAGTTTACACTTGGTCTAATTCTTGTTTCCTGCCTGAACTCTGGAATTTTGGGATGCTGGCTCATTTGGGTAGGGAAGGTTGTATTTGCTTTTTTTTTTTTTTTTTTTCTTTGCTTTTTCCTTGATTCTCCCCCCCTCAATCTCTAATCATTCTGTGTTTGCCCCCAGCTAGCCCAGAGTTCTTACAACACAGTCTGTCTGTTTGCTGCTGTCCTTTAGTCTTCCTGAGGTGGGGAGGGAGTCTTACTCCCTGTCTAAATAGTGGCCCCGAGACTGAGGTTCCTTCTCCCATCTTGCAGAGAAGACTTTGTGTCCTCTTGCTAGAAAGAAGCCCTCTCCCAGGGTTCCCTTCTCTGAGGCCTGCTTTAGTCCTGCTTGCTTCTCCATGTGCACTTCCTGCTTCTCTTACTCAGAGATACCCACCACATTTGTGAACCCCGCTTCATCTTTCTGAATTTTCCTTTTGCGTTTTCTCTGCCACATCTCTGCATTTAGTGCAGGGGTATTGTCTCTGTTTACCTAGCCATCTTAGCGGGAAACATTCCTTCATACTTCAAACAAACAAACAAACAAACAAACGCTTGGTGGGACGGGATAGAAAGAAGGTAGTGTGATGGAGTTCTCTCCACTCAATGCTTGGAGTCGGCCTCGTTTCCTGTCCTTCCTCACAGTCCTATGAGGCAGGGGTGGTGCTGCCCATTTCCTTTGTGTGGCAGTAAAGGCACAGAACAGGTGAGCATGCAGGAGAGGAAGCAAGTGAGCATTCAGGTGAGCATGCAGGGGAGGAAGCAGGTGAGCATGTGGGTGAGCTTGCTGTCCAGACTTGCATTCCTGAGAGGTTGGGTGGGTTTTAAAAGCAAGCAATACTTCCCAGGTTTGCTGGGCTCAGCCGGGTGCATCCTGCCCTATGGCCCTGGATTACCCTAGCTTCAGCCTGAGTATGGGATGGACGTGGGGGGCAAAAGGTGTGATATTGAGGACTTAGCTGCTCCTTCCTTTGCTCTGAACATCTTGGCGCATATGAAGGTTAATTTTGATTGTCAGTTGGCTGGGCAAGTGTCTGCATTAGCACTGAGACTCATGTCCAGAGAGGTCTCACTGGGATGGGTGGCACTGTCATTTGACCTGGTGGCCTAGAATGAATAAAAAAGGGGGTAAAGGAGGCAGCCAGCTGAGTGTTGCTGTGTTCCTTACCCTGCTGCCAGACTCCAGTGGACTCCGCTGATGTGTCTTGTCTACTACAATGGACTGTATTCTTTGTATCATGTACCTCCTGGAAGAATGTCTTCCTTTAAGTTGCTGGTGTGTGTGTGTGTGTGTGTGTGTGTGTGTGTGTGTGTGTGTGTGTGTGTTTGTGTGTGGTGTATGCTTTATGTATACATGGAGTGCACATACATCATATTCATGTCCATATGGAAGACAGATGTTATTTCTCAGAAACTATTTCCCTTGGTTTTATGAGGCGGGGTCTCTGACTGGGACCTGGAACTTGCTGGTTAGGCTAATGTGGGTTTGTGTGGATTGAAGTCAGGTTGTTTGTGGGAGAAGCATGCATTATGCATTTGGTCACAGAAGAAGAAAGATAATGAATATGGTATCCTCCAGCTAACAGGAGGGAAGAGCTTAGACTGTCCTGGCCATGTTGGTGTCTGCTCCTTCATTGACAGCTGAGAATATCCCTAGAGAATATGTCTCATTACACTCATCTGAGGAGCAGGAGCCAGACGATCCTGTAGAATTTCCCTAGCTACCAGAGTCTGGCTTGACGTTTCCCTGCTGTCTAACCGTGGAGCCCGGTGCTTTCGTGTATCCCAAGGCTCTCTCCCTGCCCCCTTGTCGCCATCTCTCTGGAGGGAGTTGAGAAGCTCGAAAGTAGTTCCTTGAGGCTGAAGGGCTAGAGTGTGCCTACCACATCTTCTGAGGTGGGGGAGGCTCAGAAACAATGTTGCAGCCACAGGGATGTTTACCAGGTGTTCACAGAGGCTCCTGATGCTTCCTGGGTCAACAGTGCTGCGCGTTCCCAAGTCAGCATCAGCCACTTGCATCCAGCATCATGAGAGATTGGTCAGCGTGGTGTCTATCAAGGCTCCAATAGGGGCATGACCTTGGAACCCTGGGATGCTGGCATTGCCCTGTATCACATTTCCTGTTACCTTCTGATCTACAATTACTGCAGGCTTCAGTTATCTGCTTTTCGTTGCCAGCAAGAGGCCCGGGAGCAGGGACTTTATTCCTCTACTTTGAAGCCCTGTTACCTCCTTGAACAGCTCAATCATTCAGAATAGATTCAGAAGGAATAAATGAAGTAAAATTAGCCACTCCAATCCAGCTTCTGTTATATAAAATCCATGTGGTGTCCGGCAAGTGACTTACCTTTATCTGTAAGATGGGCCCACAGTTGCCGCTCCACAGAAATGTTAAGTCAGAGCCACTCAGAACAGAGTCATGGGTTTCTGGATGGTGACACCCCACCCTTCCTGTCTAGAAGCATGGGCACAGATGTTCAGTGTTTCTTTTACCTCCGGGTGGGATCTAGAGCCCACCGAATGCAGCACCCTTACCAGAACCTTTTGTTACCAGTCTGGTGCAAGATGAACGGGCAGCTGCTGCAGAAACTGTTGGCATCTCAGATGTCAAGTGTAAAGGAGAAACAGCTCACTGAGTGCCAGTCTTTTAATTAAAGACCCACATACACTTTCTGAAGTTCATTAAGCGATCGTGTTCGTGTCGGGAGCTGTATCTTCATATCTGACAAAGCCAGGTTGCTTTGAGTCATATCAAATGAGGTGGCTCCACAGAAGCTGCAGGATGACATAGGCACTTTCTCTGTGCCTGGCTCAGCGGATACCCACAGCATCCCTTGTGCCCACTGCCCACATCCTGGGGACCCAGCAGAGCAGTTCCTGGTCCACACCTTTAGATTCCAGCTTGAGATTCCAAGAGTTTTTGATGAAGGGTCTGAGCCATGTTGCTTCTCAGCCTTTTGGCTGGGGTCAAATGGAAAGAATGACATTATCAAGAGGTAGACTTGGAGCTCTGGGCACTGGTGAACAAGTCCCAGGGGCTTCTGGGCTGTGCCCACCATTAGGCAGGATGCTAAGGCTGCCTTGCTGTCCTCAGAGAGTCAAGACTCAGTGCCAGTATTGCCAGGACGTTTTATCACTGAGCTGGGCTGTGATTATTTATTATTTTTAGTTCCATGTATATGTGTCAGTCTGTATGTGAGTATGGGCATGTGTGGGTGCAGGTGCTCAGAAGAGGGCACCATATTCCTTGGCGCTGGAGTTACAGGCAGTTGTGAGGTGCCTGACACAGGGTGCTAAGAGTCGATTCCAAGTCTTCTATACAAACTGTATATGTTCTTAGCTGTTGAGCTGTCTCTTTAGACTGACATAGAATCTTTAAAATAAGCTTCACTTTTAATATAGCTTTAGACTTACAGGAAAACTGGAACACTAACACAGATAGTCCCGACAGCCCCATTTGGTTTCACTTATTTCCCATCTATCTTAGTATTGTGCCTTGGTCAAAATGGATGAAGCTGCGTGTGGTGGTTTGAACAAGTTTGGCCCCTATAGATTCATGTGTTTCAATGCTTGACCGTAAGGAGAGGCACTGTTAGAAGGTGTGGCCTTATTGTAGTGGGTGTGGCCTTGTTGGAGGAACTGTGTCGGGTCTCTTATGCTTAGGCTCCGCCCAGTGAGGATTTAGAGCCTCCTCCTGGCTGCCTTTGGATCAAGGTGTAGAACTCTTGGCTCCTCCAGCACTAAGTCTGCCTACAGGCTGCCATGCTTCCCACCATGAAGATGATGGACTGAACCTCTGAAACTGTAAGCCAGCCCCAATTAAATGTTCACCTTTATAAGAGTTGCCTTGGTCATGGTGTCTCTTCACAGCAATGAACCCCCAACTCAGACACCATGTTAATACATAACTAAGAACTAAAACCCACACTGTACTCAGGCTTTCTTCGTTTTTTAACCTAGTGTCATTCCAGAGTCTTATGCAGGATACTGTGTCCAGTCACTGTGGGTCTCTTTAGGCTCCTCGTGGCTGAGGTAGTCTCACAGAACTTCTTTCTTTTTAGTGACCTTCTGAGGTTAGAGGAGGCAAGATGATCTCCAGTAGGACTTGTTTAATGGCTTTTCCTGAACGCACCGGGGTTGTCTGTTTTGAGGGGTAGGCCCCAGAGGCCAGGTGTGTGCTTGTTTCATCATCATCTACCAAAGGGCCATGCTGTGGGTATGACACGCCTCTGCTGATGCTGGTTGTCCAAGGCTTAGTGTAGGGCGTATCCATTATATGGTTGCAACTCCCTTCTGTTTGCTACACTGCCTCTGCCTCACAAAAGAAGTCACCATGCATTCCTCACATCTAAGAAATAGTTATATTCTGTTTTCTCGAGGATGGAATATTTTTAATACTTTTCCTTGAAAAAATCGTATCAGTTACCTCCCTTTATTCCCTTCAGCCCCTTCTATATACTCTTTCTCAAACCCATCCTAAGCTCTCCCCACTCTGGACAGTCTCTTTTCCTTTAGTTATATTTGTGTAAACATGTGTGCATACACACACAGGATATATACATATGTATGTATGTATGTATGTATGTATCCTGCCAAAGATGATATCTATCTGCCTACCTATCTGTAATCTGTCTGTCCGTCCATCAGTCCGTCCATCCATCCATCCATCCATCCATCCATCCATCCATCCATCCATCCATCCATCCATCCTGTTGTTTGTGTGTATGTGGTTTCAAGGATGACCACTCTGCCTTGGACTGCCAATAAGAGGACTCATTCTCCCGGAAGTCAATAGCTGCCTGTAGTTCTTTGTCTAAGGGTTGAAACTATCATGTTGAAATGTCCATTGATATACCATTATTCCAGTCTTTGTTATGCAGTCATTTCTAGGACAGGCTGTTCCACAGCAGGCTTCCTTGTATTCTTACTCTTTCTTACATTTCTGCCCCTCCTTCTGAGGTGCTCCCTGAGCCAAAGATGCAGGCACCGTTCATAGATATAACCACTGGACCTGGGCTCCCTACCACCCCATTGACCACTCTATTATGTCATGGTGTTTTCCTGTGGTGGTTTCCATTTGCTATAAGGAGAGACTTCTTTGATGAGGGATGGTGGCTACTCTCACCAGTGGGTATAAGGATAAAATTCAGAACAGCGCTTCTCAAACTAGGTCATGATCCCTTTGGGGCTTGAATGACCTTCTCACAGGGATCACCTAAGACCATCAGAAAACACAGATATTTACATTATGGTTCATAACAGTAGTAAAATTACAGCTATGAAGCAACAGAGATAATTTTATGGTTAGGGTCAGCACAGCACGAAGGGTCCCAGCATTAGGAAGGTTAAGGACCACTGATTTAGAATGCAGTGGGGAACTATGCTGATCTTTCAAAGTGCCGCTAGAAGATCGTCCTCTAAGGTCCACAGCAGGGTATATGTATAGGCTTTATTTTTTTTTTAATTGTGTGTCTGTGTGTGGGTATGTGCACATGAATGCATTGCCCGTGGAGGCCAGCAGAGGGTGCCAGATCCCCCAGAACTGGAGTTACAGGCAGTGGTGAGCCACAATGTGGGTACTGGGAACTTGGTCCTCTGCCATAGCAGCCAATGCTCTTAGCCACTGAGCATTTACTTTAAATATCTGGAATTCTACATGGGAGGTGTGTCTGCTCTGACTTTATCTATTCAGTCCTCCATTCATTCACACCTGTGTCAACTCATGGGTAGTTCTTATTTTTCATAACTCCACACTATTTGTTGCTCACATTGCAGCTTTGGTCATGGGAGGTTTCTATCTGGTTCCTGTATCCTCTACACAAACCCAATCATTGTTGGGGTCTGGTTTCATTTGAGCA
This sequence comes from Uromys caudimaculatus, assembly GCA_028551405.1. Classification (NCBI taxonomy): domain Eukaryota; kingdom Metazoa; phylum Chordata; class Mammalia; order Rodentia; family Muridae; genus Uromys; species Uromys caudimaculatus. The sequence continues at coordinate 44,980,184 of CM052707.1, read as the reverse complement.
CTTCATCCTAGTCTGACCCTGTAAGCTTATCTTGAGTGGTTCTTGCTACAGTGCTGGAGTCAGTCCCAGAGTTCTTGAATCCGGGGGTGCTGCTTGCTGTTAGGGTGCCACTGATCTCTGCTTCCCTCCACCACAGTGAAAGAAACACACATGTATACTAACCTGTGTGTGCACGCATGTGCACAGACTCTTCCACGGGCAGTGTCCATGCCCGCCTATGATGTTTGAAATATGAGCTATCACCTTGGATGACTTAGCCCCTCTGCCTTGCCGGGCTGTAAATTCCCTGCCCCTCCCACCTGCTGCCCCATTGCTGTCACTCGGTTCTGAGGGTGTGTGCACAGCAGCAGCAGAATTGCTGGGCCTTCCCTGGATGGGAACCAGCTGTGTCTGAGGGTGTACGCAACCTGCGTGCTCTTGCTTCATTTTTCAGGTTCTTCACTTTTCTAAGGCTCCTGGGGTCTCCGCCTTTGGCGAGGTGACTTCTTCCATATTTAACATCATTAGATTCCCTTGGATGTTCTGTATTTCATCCTGGGATCCCAGGGCCTCTTAATGAGACTCCAAATTTTGCATATTTAAACTTCTCTATACTGTGAAGTTCTTTGGGTTTAGACAAGTGCTTAATGTCATCCAGCCTCCATTGTACCATAGAGAATCAGTCTAAATGCAGCCTCTGCTTCACCTTTGCCACCTTCCTCCTGTTGAGACTCCCTGGCTGCCACTGATCTATTCACCGTCGCCACTGCTTCCCGTTCTCTGGGATGTCATTTGAGCAGAAGCGTATAATGTACCAGTTCCTCACGGTCGCTTCTTTCACTACGTAGTGTGTTTAAAACTCACCCTTGTGGCTCAGTCACCATGCTGGTTGGTTTCACTTGTGGACTTGACTCAATCTAGAATTACCTTCAGTTAAGGAGTTGTCTATATCAGGTTGGCCCTTCTGTGTTGGGGTTGTCCTGATTGTTAATTGATAGAGGAAGACCAAGTCCACCGTGGGCAGCACCATTCCCTGGTTTTGGGCCTCGGAATGTGTGAGAGTAGAAAGTCAAGCAAACAAGGAGCCTGGTATTTATTTTCCTGCTGCTCTTGACTGTGGACAAGATACTTTAAGTTCCTGCCCTGACCCCCCATGATTATGGACTGTAACCTGGAGCTGTAAGCCGAACAAACCCTTTCTTCTCCATGTTGCTTCTGGTCAGGGTTATTTGTCACAGGGACAGAGATAAAACGAGAACAGCTGCTAGTTTATTTCTACCACTGAGTAATATTCCACTCTGCGGGTGCATCGTTTCATTTATCCGTTTGTCCATGAAAGAATCATGTGGTTGCTTCCGTGGGCGTTTGGGGGAAAAGCCACAGCTTTGCTCTTTTTGTATAGTTTCTCAATAGAGAAGCTGTAAGATTTCCAGATAGACTTGGCTTATAGAAACCTGGGAATGGAGAACCTTCCTATGCTTTGTTTTGCTTTAAAAACAAAAAACAAAAAACAAAAACAAAAAAACAAACGATGATCAGGAGATGCTCTCCAAGTTCCTCTCCTTATTGAGGAGCTATTGGCAGGTGCTTGGTGCCATGGAAGGGAGAATCCTTCTCCCCCTCCCCTCCCCCTCCCCTCCGCCTCCCCTCCCCTTCCCCTCCCCCCTCCCCTCCTCTCTTTTCCCTTCCCCTCCTCTCTCCTCCCCTCCCCTCCCCTCCTCTCTTCTTCCCTCCCCTCTCAAACAAAAAAGCAAAGCTAACTTTAAAAGGTAGAGAAGTCGGGTGGGAAATGTTGCAGGGTAAGGAGAGAAAGTGGGGAACGGGTATGACTGTATTTCATTGCAGATACATAGGACATTCTCAACGAAAAGGATGTTTAAGAAAAGCTAAAGAAATCTGTTTAGAGGAGAAAGAAAAGACAAGCCTGAAATGCCCACCACAGTGCTGTGCAGCTCTGTGTGGCCATCAGCAGGGAGCACGCTGTGCTGTGCTCTCTCTGCCCTCACCAGTGATTCCCTCTGTCTCCCACTGTTCCTTACGTTAATGGATCCACCCTGTGTGTCCTGGGGTCTCCTGGATTTCCTTTCCTGGGCGAAAAAGGATGGTTTGGCTCTTTAGATCCCCTGCCCACTCTTAAATGAAGTTGTTTGCTTTCTAACTGCTGTTCTGTGTATTTTGGATACAGAATCTCATATATATATATATTTGGCAAGCTGTTTTCATGCAGAGTGTGGCTTGTCTCTCAATGGTGCCCTCCAGGGAAGAGAGTTTCTAATTTTTATAATGTTCAGTTTGCCCATTTTTTTATATCACGGAACTTGATTTCTTGATGCTGAATGTAGACGTTTATTGTCAAGCTCAGGGTCCCTAGAGCTTTATCTGGTTGCCTTTTAGACATTCTGAGATAAATTATGTGTGCGTGTATGTATAGTGTATGCTTGTCTGTGTGGTGTGTGCATTGGGGGGTATATGGTATATGTGTGTATGGTGTGTGTGGTTTATGCTTGTCTGTGCTGTGTGTGTGTGTGTGTGTGTGTGTGTGTGTGTGTGTGTGTGTGTGTGTGTGTGAAAAATGTCCTAGTTTTATTTCTCTTGCTATGATAAACACTATGACCAGAAGGAACTTGGAAAAGAGAGGGTTTATATTTCATCCTAGAGATTACAGACCAGTGTTGAGTGATGTCAGGACAGGAAAGTGAAGCAGAAACCCTGGAGGATCACTACTTACTAGCTGACTTACCTAGCTTTCCTATATAGCCATGTTCCATCTGCCTACGGATGGCACCGCCCACAGAGGACTGGGAGTTCTACATCAATTATCAACCAAGGAAATGCCTTTAGACTTGGCCACAGGCCAATCTGCTCTGGGCAGTTCTTCAATTGAGATTCCCTCTTCACAGGTGACTACAGCTATATATTAAGGTTTTATTTTTCTTTTCTACAAATAGATACCTGTTTGTTTCAGTAGCACTTTCTGGACAAGGCTGTCCTTTCCCCCACTGAACTGTCCCAACATTGTATTTGCGAGCATTTGTTTATATGTTCTCTGTGACCCATTGGTCTAAGTTGCTATACTGGATCACTATGGCTTTTTATTAAGGCTTGGGTCTGGGCAAGTACCAACTCTCTTCTTATCTTGTGTTTGGCTGCTCTACATTCTTTACCCCTCCTAAAGAAAGTTTAGAATTAGTTTGACACTATGTACCAAATAGCCTGCTGGGGTTTTGCCTGGAATTACTTTGAACTCAGAGATCAGTTCGTGAGAGTTGACACCTTACAAGTGTTCAGGGGTCTGACTCATGAGCCCAGCCTTCTTCTTGTCTTAGTTGCTTTTTATCCCTGTGATAAAATTCCACGACCAAACCCAACTTATCAAGAAGAGAGTTTATTTTGGCCTCAGGTTCCAGAGAGGGGAATTGGTAAGGAGGAAGGCAAGGCAGCAGGCACAGGAACAGGCAGCTACCTGATCACGTTTCATCTGACAGGAGGCTGAGATAGCCCACTTGAAATGGTGTAAGATTATAAACTCTCAAAGCCCACCTTTTGTGGTGTACTTCCTCCAGCAAAGCCCCATCTCCTAAAGGTTCCACCTACCCACACAGCGCCACCATCTGGGGACCAGGCGTCTAAACACACAAGCCTGTAGAGGATGCTCCTCATTCAAGCCATGAAACCTCTTCATCTAGTTAGAACTACTTTGGTGTCTTTCGTCAGAGTTTTGTGGTTTTCTATATACAGATCCCATACATATTTTATCATAACTATATATAGTTGATATTTTGGGTGCTATTGCCTTTTAAATATAAATCCATTTGTTTATTACTGGTACATTGGATGGTAACAAACAGGTGTATTAACCTCGTATCTTGCAACCTTACTGAATTTGGTCACTAATTCCAGGAATGGTTGATTTCTTTGGCCTTCAGTTTGTTTGTTTGTTTATTAGTGCTTTCTTTATAAACAACTTTGCCATCTGTAAATAGTCTTTTTTTCTTCTTCTCTTCCCTCTCAATGTCTATAATTTTTATTGCCTTTTTTCTTAGTTAGGTCTTCTAGGATCAAGTTGAACAGGAGAACGATTATCCTTTAGTGACTTTGGGCATTAAAAGGAAGACATGCAGCTTTTCCCAGTGAGGGCTAATGTAAGCAGCAGATGCTTTGTTGACGGTCTCATATCAAAGGGGATGTGTGGGCCCGTGGGACTTTGTCAGGTGCCTTTTATGTATTGATGGATCTGAAGTTTTGTCTTTAGGCTCCCTGTGTATCTGACTACACCAACTGATTTTCAGAGATTGAACAAGCTCCACACATCTGTTCAGGGCACCTGAAGTAACTAGCTAGTATTTCATCAAAGCCTTTATTTGTTTATAGACATTGACAGGGTCTCACTCTGTAGTCCTGGCTGGCCTGGAACTCATTATGTAGTTCAGGCTGGTCTTGAACTCACAGAGACATGCCTGTCTATGCCTCCCAAGTGCTGAGATTAAAGGCACATGCCACCATGCCTGACCCTTATTAAAGACTTTTGGATCCTCACCGATGGTGTGTGACTAGACCTGTACACTGATATAAACCCTCTTCTCCCCAAGTTGCTTTGGTCATGGGGTCTTAATAAAAGCAATAGCAAATGAAACCAATGTCTTTTTAGTGAAATCATTCTCTGGTCATTTATGAATACTAATATATTGATAAAAATGTATCATTTGGGGGAGAGAGGTGGAAACAGGGAACCCTGCCGATTGGGTCCTTCCCCTCAGGAGTTAGGCATTGGACACTCAGCCCCTCCTCTGACTTTCATATTGGAGGGGATATTGTTGGCATATTGTGCTTGGCGCATGATACAGGTTGGTACCTGTTGGTTCCAGGCAAGTGGCTAGTACTGCTTTTAATAAGCATTCTTTGTCAGTCACCTGTGTCCACCAGTGGACAAGACTGCCTCCCCAGGGCTCAGTAGGTTCTTTAGAGTAGAATCCTAGCATTAGCAGAGTGCTCACTGACACATTTTCCACAACAGCATCAGGGCCCATAGCTAGTCCTTTGCTGCCCCCAGATTATTTTCTGAATTTGAAAATGGGTCGTTTACGTCCTGGACTCTTCATCCTCCCTGAGCAGAGCATGGGGCCCCCTGGGCATTCTGGGATTTTCCACTGGAAATCCAGGCTCTCTCTAGGTGATTTACATGGTAGTATAGTGCAGGCCAGTTTCTCACTTAGGTTATCTGATTCCCAAAGGCTCTGCTCTGACCAATGGAGGCCTGAACCTGCACAGCCCTGTGAAGAGGAAGCTGGAGACGGAGAAGGACTATGTCTTTGACAAAAGGCTCAGGTACAGCGTCCGCCAGAATGAAAGCAACTGTCGGTTTCGTGACATCGTGGTGCGGAAGGAGGAGGGCTTCACACACATTCTTCTGTCCAGCCAGACTTCGGATAACAATGCGCTGACTCCTGAGGTAAAGAGCTTTGGGGGAGACAGTTGATTTCAGGTCTCCTTCCCCTGGTCTTGTCTTGTCCTGCACTTGCTGGTCCATAATATCAATGGAAGCACGGGGAGTTAGCAACATGTCTGGGTGTGGACACACTCTAGAGCAGCCATTCTTAACCTTTCTAATGCTACAACCCTTAAATACAGTTCATGTTGTGGTGACCCCCCCAACCATAAAATTATTTTCATTGTTACTTCTTAACTGTCTTTTTGTCACTATTATAAACTGTGATTAAAATATCTGTTTTTCCTACAGTCTTAGGGGACACCTCTGAAAGGGTTGTTTGACCCCCAAAGGGGTCATGACCCTCAGGTTGAAATCCACTGCTCTAGGGTACCTGTTGATCCAGGCTGGCATTGATAGGATGGGCTGGTATCCCTGGTGCATCTGGCACACTCAGGAATGCTCATGAAGTGGTGGTGGTAGTGGGGTGTCACATCCTTGAACCTGTGACCACATGTCTTATATGATTTACATAGATAATGGCTCTTTAATGGAATTAAAGAGTGTGGTGTGGTGTGACAGCCCAGAATGATTGACAGATTGTGAGGGGTGAGCTGACAGGTGTCTTTTGGGGTTTATAGGCATATGGTTACTATTGCCCCTCTGTTGTGGGTTGCCCTGATGCTGTTGGTATTCTGATGCTAACTCTGCTTCCTCAAGAGGGGCTGCCCCCAAGAGCAGTCCATCACATACTCAGGTGATCTTACGGGAACCTTCTCTGCATTTTAACTGGTTAATAAAGGCTAGAGCCTGTGATTGGGCAGAAGAGGGGAAAGGTAGGAACTGAGGCCTGAGAGTGGGGGCAGGAGGAGAGGCAGAAGAGGACGAGAGGGGAAGGAGAGAGAGCTGAAGAAAGAGGAGGAAGCCATGCTGGACCAGAACCACATGGCCAGGAGAAACCGCAGTAGCAAGGGTCTTACAGCTGGGGAATTAGTATAGTGATCGATCTGCCCAGTCTAGGCATACAGCGTATAATTATAATAACTGCATTGTGTGGGGTTTGTTTATATTGTCTTCTTGGGGTTGAAAATTCCAGCAATACCCCTCCTCCATGCGTAGAATTTGGGGAGCCCTCATCTACTTTGGCAGAAGCACCCAGGGCTTCTCTGTAGGATCCCTGGTAGGCGGCTCCTCACGTACACGTACACCTGGAACCCGTGTTACTCTGAGCTCATTGTGACACATCCACACGAGGCCTATTCTTCCTGTGTTCTTTTCCACTTCACTACCTTTAAAAAAGCTTTTTTAAAAGGCACATCATTTTCCTTCCATAAATCGAATCAAGGTGACACCTCTCAGTTCACTCTGTGTCTATAGAACAGCTTTGTGTGGTAATGGGTGCCCACTCATCCCAGAAGACAGACCGTGCTTCACTGATCTGCGGAATCCAGGGGCACTGCCTCCCGAGCCCTGGGCTTGGTTTATGATGGCCTGCATTCCCGATCTGCATCAGTCAGTTACAAGAATGAGTTATGAGTCTGATGATATCAGTGAGCTGGCACCCTGGGTACAGTTGTCCCTAAAGGAAGATTCCACGTAATCTAAGAGGTGGGGTTGAAGGGGGAATGTAGATTTGGGAGTCTAGCAACCTGGACTCCAATCCTGGCCCCACTTTGGTTGCCGTCTCTGTTACAGGGGAAATGACTCTGCCTGGATACACCTCCTGTTCACAGAAATGGTACTTCATCTTCTTTGTAAGATTAGAGACAGTGCATGCAGGTACTCAGGAGCAGGAATGTCTGGTACCCACAGGTGGCTTGTGTGGGCTCTCACTGTTACTAGGATAAAGCAAGGCTGCTCAGTGTCACCAGCAGGCTCACCTTGCTTGCTAGTGAATGGACCAGAAGGGACCCTTTCCTGGTGACAGTTGAATTTCTTCTCCTAGCTGTACATTTGTCATTGGGTGGATTGACCATACAAGTGAAAAATCCACTCATGACTAGATGCATTGATGGGATCTGAGATCAGAAGGTGTGCTATGATACTAATCAGAGGGTGTGTTGTAATATTTTTCTTGTCAGGAATATAGTGCAGGAGTGGGAACAAGCCCCTCTGAAATGAGCCAGCAAACAAGGCTACACAATTAGAAGCTTGTCCACTTTCCTGCGAGGAGAGAGGCCAACTGCCAGCCTCCAGCTTCTGAATCTTCCAGTGTTCATGGCCTCAGCCAGCATCCCCACTAGAATCCATAGTGTTTGAGGTTCCCTTTCTGTTGCTGTGACAAACTGAGCCAAAAGCAATTTAGTGAGAGAAGAGGGTTTATTTCATCTTATACTTCCAGGTCAGTCGTTGAAAGAAATCAGGGCTGGAACATGAGGCAGGAGCCTGAAATCAGAAACCCTGGAGGAATGCTGCTCTCTGGCTCCTGTTCAGCTAGCTTTCCTATGCAACCCAGGACCACTCACCTTAGGAATGGCGCCGCCCACAGTGGACTGTGCCCTCCTATATACCATGCTAATTCCCCTACCAGACATGCCCACAGCTAATTTAGACAATTCTTCAGTTGAGGTTTCTCCTCTCAGATCTCTCTATGCTCGGTCAAGTTGACATCTAAAGGTAACAAGGACACATAGAACAGGACGCAACCCTTTTGTCAGGTCTGGCCATTCATATTTTCCTCAAAACCTGTCCCCTTCATTCTCTCTGCTGTGCACTTGTGTCTCTCAGACTGAATTTCTTCTAGATTTGCCTATACGTTTTTCTTTCTGAATACACTTTTCTTCTGCTTGAAGTCTACGCCTTTATAGTTATATTTTTCAAGAGTCTTAGGTGTGAGAAACCTCTCGTACTGAAAATACTCATTTTTTTGCCCTTTCTTCTGAATGGTCAGTTAGATTCATGAAGAATCTGTTCCATACATGTTTTTCTCAGAGCATTGACCACTGTATTCCACTGCCTTCCTCCATGCTTGCTAGTCTCCTTTAGAACTATCTCTGGTCAAAGGTCTACCTTTGAGGTAAGCTTTCTTTTGCCTCTAGATATTTGAAGTTTTATCTTTGCTTTATGTGGGCTTTCTGTGCAATTCAGAAGTCAGATCAGTATTAAACGTGCTTAGACCCTTCTCTCCCCACCAGGATGTTCCTGTCCTAATTCCAGAACCTAAGACAATGTTGAGTCACATGCCCGGGCATTAAGGTTTCTGAAGGACTGAAGGCTGCTCCTCAGATGACTTTAAGATGATGAGATTGGTTTTGGAAGGGAAGGTCTCCATGGTCTCCGTGTCACCACAGGGTCCTTAGGGCAGAAGAGAGCCACTGTTAGAGAGAGGCGGAGTGAACAGTGAGTAGACTCACTGGCCATCACTGGTTTGGAATTTGAAGAGTAGACGCAGGAGCTAGGGAAAATGCAGGCAATGTGTTCTTTCTTATGGCCTCCAGATCGGGATGCAATCCACCTGCATCCTTTCTCAGCCTGTCTCAGACACGGCTCTGCCTGTTCTCTGAGAGCTGAAGGCAGCTCCTTTAGCACCCACTTTCGCCTTCATGACTTACACTTACTGTTACCCTCTTTCTTATTTGGGTTTTCTGTCTGTTTCTCTGATCTGGACTCATATCTTCCAGTTTGCTTCTTCTCCCTCCAGCTCCGTTTAGTCTGATGTTAATCTAGCCAGAGATTCGTGACATTGCTGTTCCCAGGATACATTTTCTTCCCTTAAATCTTTCATTCTCTGTTAGTCATCTATGTTTGCCTTCCTCCTTTCCCCCGTTTGGTTGTTTTACACATATTTTAAAATGTTATAGACTCTAGACTAATATTACTTAAAGTCATCCTGTCCTTCCCATTTGTATGCCATTTCATATTTCTCAAATGCTTTGTCATTTCCTTGTGAGCCCATCCGCAATGGGGGGTTATTTCCCTGTGAAGTTCTCCTGTGGCTTGGGTTTCAGTTTCTCTCGAAAGCACTTCTGTATTCATTTTTATGAAACGCCTCAGGGATATCTCTAGCTCGTATCCAAATTCCCTATCAGTCAGTTAATTAATTTTTAAAAGACTTTACTTATTGTTTCACACATCCACCCATCTGGGTGTGGTTTTGTGTACAACTGCAGACTCCTCAGAGGCCCTGTTCCTAGAACTGGGGTTAGCAGTTTTGAACCTCCTGACACAGCTGCCAAGAACCCAACCTGAGTCCTTCGCAAGAGCAGTGTGTGCTCTTGACTGCTGTAGAGATGGCTGTCTATCTCCATGGCCCTTTCTTCCTGTTTTTTTTTAACGTGGAGATCTCTCTTCCCTGTGGTATTACAACTTTATGTTGGGGTTTTAGGTTCTTGTGGGAGATTACCTACAGAAAAAGTTCAGGCAGCTTGTTCTGAGTGTGGTGTGGAGGACATGGGATGGAGAGGTTGAAGGAAGGGCCATACTGGTTAGTATTTGATCTCAGTGCAAGCTTCCTGTCCAGGAAGCCTGCATTTTGCATCCTGCCACACTGCTGCGAGTCATCCTGAATGCCCAGGCTCTCAGGAGAAGTTCTGTAGGTGGCATGGACAGTGCTCGTGGCGGGGTTGTGATTGGAGAGAGCCAGAGTGTGGAGGGCCACAGGTGTGGGTTCATCCCGTGCCAGCCTTTGAAGTCCTGCATGCTACACCCGCTTCTCGATGTGTGGGGCAGGTGAGAGGCAGAGCATCAGCTGCAGCTGCTGCTTCTGTGATGACCTCAGTAACCTGGGAGAAGTGGCTCTGCTTTCTCCAGCACATTGACTCACTCACTGCCCCACAGCCAAACTGGAGGTTCAGTGGTCAGAGCCAAGATGCTTCGAGAGGCAGCCTCACCTGCAGCTGATGCTTCTAAGTGTGAGGACACAGCAGTTGGCTTTTGAGGTTACAGTCAAAAGCTGAGAGAGGTACTGAGTTGCCACAGGTCACTCTTGAATGTCTACCACAGAGGCACTGTGATAGTCTCAAGGATACAGCAGGGGCTAAGAAGATAGCTTTCTGATTATTGCTCAAACCATGGTCTAGCTGGGGCAAACAATTGAAATTCCCCTGTGGTAGCATGGTGGGAAGAGCAAGATATTCACAATCCAGAATTCACTATCCCTCGGAAGACTGTGAGTTTTCAGGTGACCTGATATTTATTGCTCACCTGGAGAGAGTTCTAGACCAGCAGATCCCAAATCTTATGGGTAATACACACAGACTGTGAGCTAGGTCATTTCTCAATGCTAAAACTTGCTGACTATAGGCCATCTATGACCCCTGCAAGCGTCTAGGGAGATAAAACAAGAGAAAATTTTAACTGAGACAACTAGAGGCTTATGTAGCTCACCAAAGCTGTGCACAGGACCATTTTCCCATGCTTTGTAAGGGGTTCAACCAGCAAATACCTAAAGTTGGTCTACAGAAGTTCATAGAGACTGACCAAGTCCACACCCGGCTCCCAGGTCTGGACCAGTAACCCCAGGACCTCCAAGTTGATCCTTCTGCTTACACTGAGGGTGGTGCTGGAAGGTTTTTGGCTCAGTAAAGTTTCTTTCCTGGGGCTGGACGTGTGCTTCCATTCAGGGGAGTCTCTCAGACATTCAAAGCTCTGCACACTCACCTCTGCCTGCAGATTATGAAGGAAGTCCGGCGAGCACTGTGCAATGCGGCCACTGATGACAGCAAGCTACTGCTGCTCAGTGCCGTGGGCAGTGTATTCTGCAGTGGCCTAGACTATTCCTACCTGATCGGCCGGCTGTCCAGTGACCGGAGAAAGGAGAGCACACGGATCGCAGAAGCCATCAGGTGAGTCCGGCCTCTCTCAACGCTTTGGGAGTCTGCCAATGATGACCAAGTTTAGCAAATGAAAGTACAGGCTGCCCAGTTATAAACTTACTTCAAACAATGTGGGGTTTTATTTTTAGTGTGAGCATATCCTGGGCAACATTCAGGACACCAGGACATACTTAACACTTAAAAATTACTGTTGATTGATCTGAAATTTTACTCTTTTTGATGCCAGGGATCAAACCCAGGGCCTTGTCCATGCTGGGCAGATGCTCTACCATTTTCCACTCCATTTCCGTCTGTGAACTGCGGACATGAGCTGGGCAGCCTCCGTTTTGTCTGTGGCCCCAATGGCATGCTTTGCCCTCTAGGCTGCATTGTATGCCCACCTCCTCTTTTATGTTTTTTTTTTTTTTTTTTTAAGAAAGACGTACTTATTTTTCTCATTAAGGCCTGTGTTGACAATGCCCGTGATGCTTTCCGATTCCACCTTCTACCTGGTAGTACGGTCTTTGATTGTGTGGACATTTCTGTGTCCTGGACTTGATAGGGAGAGGGTGAAGATATTACACATCTATGCGTTGGTAGACGTGGTGGGTGGAGATTGCCCCTCTCAAAGTCTGTGGGTCAAATGTGGGGGTCTTAATGGTGACACACAGGACAACTATTAGGAACCCTTTGAGGACACAGGATAATTGTCTATTGGTCTGTTTGTTGTCTTATTTTCATGTGTGCTAGTGCCCATGTATATGTGTGGGTACATATGTGTGCATGCAGAGAGGTCAGAGGTCAGCCTCAGATGTTCTTCCTCGGGTGCTGCCACCTTGTTGTTTAAGATAGGGTCCCTCACTGGCCTGGTACTTGCCCAGCAGGCTAGACTGGCTGGCCAGTAAGCCCCAGCCCACCTGTCACCTCCTCCCCAGCTCTGGGATTACAAGCACATGCTGAAACAGCTCTGGTTTTAAAAAACAAAACCAAAAACACATGGGTTGCGAGGATCAAACACAGGTTCTCATGCTTGTCAAGATAACACTTTAAAAAAATTTTTTTTCTACCCACTGAGCTGTTTCCCTACCCCCTCCCAATTATTTATAACAAAAGCAAATGAATGAATCCATGAACTCTCCAGCCAGGTCATTCAGCTGCTTGACGGCTGACATTCATGAGCATCTCCAGGAGAGACTTACTTGCTGCTGTGCCTTGCTCAAGAACACAGAGAGGAGACACAGCGAGTCACTGCCCGTGATCTCCAGACCAGGGACATTTGCTCTATGTGGGGTCCTCAGGCTGCAGACTGCGGATTGTTCAGGATCTCACTGTCCTGTGGATGATTCTTGCTGTCACTCAGGGAATTAGAGGACGCAGTGGATAGTGTGAAAATGGTCCTTGGTGTGAATTCCAGGTCCAACTTTGCGTGAAGTGTTGCTCAGGAGTGCCTGTGTGCTTCCCCATGGAGCAGCCTCCCCAGGAGGGAACTAAGAAGCCTGGACCCATTCCTGTGGAAAGATGGAGGTGTTGATGTCAATCCCTGTTTTCAGGGTACAGCCAGCTAAAGAACCCCAAAATAGGCTTGAGGGGATGAGAGAAGATATTGAAAGCATCAGGGCCACTTCTGGAGACGTGTAGTCTGTGGAGCTCAGACATGTGGCATGTCAGTGGGCTGGTGTGCTCAAGCCGAACAGGGGACTTCTTCAAGTTGCCACGGAGGGAGTAGAACTTGCTAACTTGTAGGCTGGAAGAGGCAGACCTAGGAGTGAGAAAGAAGCGGTATCCTCTGCCTCACTGATTCTCAGACCTGACAACATGGAGAGACAGAGGGACAGAGTATTTCCCAAGCTCAGATTCCCGGAGGAGGTCCTGAGACCTCTTCTAGAGTGGAGTAGCATCTCCACAGGCACACCGTTCCTTCATGTGGCCAGGTCAGAGAACATCTAACCTGGGTCAAAGTCAAACAGGAAGTTTGTCCCTGGTGTGGACTTAGAGCATTGTGGGTGGAGAAAATGAGAGAAAAACAAAAAACAAAAAAAACAAAACTAAAGCTGTTGCTAACCAGAGGTGGTTGGCAGAGAGTAGAGAAAGCACCAAGATATCAGAAGGGTGAGAGATAAAAGGATGGTGGGCAGCCAGAGGCACAGGTGATATGCTTCATAGAGAGACCCGGGTCCACCCATCACACCTTGAGGACTCTCCTGCTCCCCCAACCTTGGGACCCCTGCATGACCTGGCAGCAGTGCATTGTTCAGAGAGTCATCTGTGGCTTTCCCGAGAAGCACCTGAGAAAGCTGCACAGCTGAGTGTTCAGTTCATGCCAGGAGCCCTGTCTCTGCTCCTGTGGACTCCTTGGGTGCGTTAATAAATCCACAACTGCAGCAGTCACCTATGAAAGTACCTTCCTCATAATTCACCAGGCACGGGACCCAGAGCCATTCCCGATCTCAGTGTTAGCTACAGGCATCCCTTGCTGTGGTTTCCTAGGTGACTACCTAGTCTGAGCAGTACTCCTACAACCTCGTGTAAAGAACACACACACAAACGCTCTCAAATACACACACACACACCACAAACATAAGTTATTACGTTTATGTTTGGGATGCTGTTCCTGCCAGCTGCATGTTCTTAAACTGAGCCTGACTGTGGAGTAGGCTTCAGGAGATCTCTCTGAGGCCTTAGATGGCAGTTGCCATGTGTGTCTGGTGCTCATAAACCCTAGACTGCTTGACATAGCTCTGGCTGTCCTGACTCTGGTTAAAGGGAATGGGCGCCAGGGTCACAAGGGAAAGAGTAGTTGCTACAGGTGAAACAGAGACGTCCCCGGTGGCAGCATTTTGCTTGTGTTTTCTCTGGGCCAGAAGAATGGACCACAGACCACCATGAATCAGATGAGAGCTATATACAGAAACATAGACCTGATCATAGTAGTCTGACCCGTCATTCCTGCTGGGCACTTGTTACACTTACTGAATTCTCATTTAGCTCTATGGGTAACTGGCATTGGCCTTCCCATTTTATAGAAGGAGAAAAACAAATCTCTAGAGGCCAGACAGCTTGTCTAAGATCTGACTGTGAGTGAGGGACAGAATTGAGATTTGACCTAAACTGTCAGACTCCTTTGGTGTTCACGCCACTTTCAAGCATCCCATTTGCCTGGTCAGGCTACAGACGCAGGGCTTGGGCTGAGCAGAGGGAGCTATCTGCAAAAGACCAGAGTCAGTCTCACGGTCTTGGACACTGAAGAAAATAGAGAGCAGTCCTCTGAGCCCAGCCCTGCCACTGAAGTGAGATCAGATATCTGAGCCTTGGGTCTGTAATGCAATATCCTGTTTGTTGTTTGGCTTCTGCGTCCTCCGGCGCCCTGTGATAGAGATCTCACACCTGAGGTAAGAGAAAAAGGATGGGGGAGGGGGTCCCACACATCACATTTATATCAGGGCAGTGAAACTGGAGTCACTGGTGCTGGAAGGCCAGGGCTGTGTGGGCGTCAAACCCATTACCTCTTCTTCAGGGTCCCAACTACCCATGCACAGAACAAAAGTCTCTGGGTCCTGAAGTGGAAGCCTCTGGGAGGGATGAGGTTTGCAGTAGGTTACTGAATGGTTTCATGTGAGGCACGAGAGTATCAGCCATATCTGCCTAAGACCCACAGCATGGAGGCCGGTTTAATAGTCATGGCCTTTCTGTAGCTGAGAGCATCTGACGAATATGGGGCAGTGTGTCAGGAAGGCTGTGCGGACGATCCTCAGAGGGAGTGTGGACTGAGAGGAAGGTGCAGCTTGAGTCTAAAAGTCTTGCCGTGTCTCAGATCCTAGATTTTAGACTTGTACAGAGGCTCTTAGAAATGGAATGTCTGATGAAATTCACCCAGCTCTTGGCTTCCCTGGACTGTCCATGAGAGTTCCATATTCTTAATAGGCTCCGGTTGCGGTAGTAAAAATAAGCCAGTGATCTAACCTAAAACCCACGAGGGAAGGAAGAATCTAGGAGATGGCCACTGCAGAACCAGTCATCAGAGGGTGATGGTATTGGAATTCTCTCTTCGAACCTGATTCTAGATTATTGCCGTTGTACTTGCATCTTTTGATAAATGCTAGCTAGGAAGGGAAGTATTGTCAACAGGCAGTGTTGACTCAGTTCCATGTATGTATTAATTAAGCATTATCTGATATAACAAATAAACTTCCAATGTATAATGGCCTGGTTTTGATCAGTGTTAGGAGGGGAAATATCAACAGAACATATTGACTCAGTTCCTTGTGTGTATTAAGCATTAGCTGATGTAATAAATAAGCCCCCAACATATAATGGTTCGGCGGGGCCAGAAATTTACCTGTAGATGGAAAAGTAAATAAATGCACCATCCATTCCATGGCTGTCCTTCAAAGAGTGGCTTAAGAATCCAGACCCTTCTATCCTATGCTCCAGTGGCGTCGTCATGTTCAGTTAGATGACAGGGCTTGGGGATTTGCATGGGGGGAGGCGGGAGGCGGGAGGCTGTGCTCCCTTGGAAAGGTATATGTGCTCTACACTCATGGCCAGCCCTTGGTGACTTGGCCATAGCCACTTACAAAGAAGCCTGAGAAATGCGACCTATTAGACTGAGAAGAAGAGGGAACAGAGGCAGTCTTTATATCCCTTCAAGGAGACGGCATATTTCTTCAATGGCTATTGGTGGGGTGCTAATTTCAACACTGATGCAAGCCAGGCAGTGCCACAGGAAGGTCTGGGGCTAAAAGGGTAGAAGGATTAATAAAAAGGCAATCAGACTATCAGTAGGGTAATTGCAAATTGTGACATGGACAACAGGCGGGGTCAAGAGTGGCAAGAGAAGCCCAGAGATGTAAGCTAGGGCAGACTGATACAGAATGTTGGCAGAGTAAACATTGAGTCTAGAAGCTTCCTGGTGGGGACCCAGCATCCTTCCCCAGTTTCAGTCAAGGCCCTCCTAACGTTAGACCCTCATAAGCACTGTGGAACCAACCTTGATGGCTCTGGCATCTCTGTAGGTAATGCAGAACTAGACCATCCCAACATTGGGAGGAATCTTAGGCGTCATTAGGGCCTGCCCATGTACCCCATCTGAAGCTTGAATTCCACTTTAAACACACTCAAAGTGATCATCAAGCCAAAGCCAGATACCCTTAGGAACGGTGACGTCATTCCTCTCCAGCCACTGTATCTTGGTCTGGGATGTTAGGTCATTTGTTTTCCCCTTCAGATGGAATTACCCTTGAGGGATACTTCTGAAGGATACCTTCTTTAGCTCTTGTGTAGAACCGCAATGTTCTGCCTATTTTCCTTTAATGTATACAAGTTTTCAGTATCTAGGGTACCCATAGAATGTACTGTTAAGGTCATGGTTTTTGAGTTTAGAGGAGAGGTAACGAGGACTGAGAACTAGGCTGGCATATCAGGCATGGACTAGGCCAACAGGATATGTACCCACCCCATGCATCCCCTCTGAGAATCTAGCAGCCCTGTGTTTCTGTGAGTAGGGCATGTGGCCTATGGTTGGCCTCCACCTGCTTCAGATGGCCAGGAATTGTGCCGTGGCTCCTGGGAGAATTGGGAGTCCATAGACCAGCAAATGTAAGCCCTTAGTTAAAGAGGGTCTTCTCTTTCTTCAGGGACTTCGTGAAGGCCTTTATCCAGTTTAAGAAGCCCATCGTGGTAGCCATCAACGGGCCAGCACTGGGCCTGGGAGCCTCCATTCTACCCCTCTGTGACATCGTCTGGGCCAGTGAGAAGGCCTGGTTTCAGACACCATACGCGACTATCCGACTCACCCCAGCTGGCTGTTCCTCCTACACCTTCCCCCAGATCCTGGGTGTGGCACTGGTAAGCCTCCTGTTTCCTCTATAGCTTCTCAGTCTGAGATGCATGTGCCTGGGTCTCAGCAGGACCCTGTTCCTGAAGTTAGAACATGGCAGTGTCCTGAGTGAAACCCAGGTATCTGCTAGACTCAATGAATCTGCTCTGGCATCCTCTGTTGTCCCAGAATTGCTGTGACTGAAGCTAGGCTGATTTCAGCCAGACTGAAAGGTCTTCAAGCTGTTGGTATCTAATGGTGAGTTAAGATAAGAGTGATGATGCCTACTTATTATTTACCTACTGTGTGCCAGGCACCAGGCACACAGTGCCTTTTTTATCCCTTATTACACTCTGGTAAAGCTGTGTCTTTGGGAGAGCTGAGCGCTGCAGCCAACAGCCACCGTTATCAGAGTATAGCACAGTGGTCTATACTCTGACAAGTCTAGTCACAGTAGTGACGACAGGACATAGAGAGTATTCACTGTGTGTTGGGGCCACACACAGCTCTATGAGGACAACAGTTGTTACCAGTGACCATGTGTGGCAGACCAGAGCTCTGATGGGTAAGGAAGCTATCTAAAGCTGTGCAGTGGGTTGAGGGATTTGCTCAGTTGGTCTCAAGGGCTTGCCGCAGGGAGTACCTGAGTTCAATTCCCAGAACCCACATAAAAAAATCTTGATGTGGTGGCAGATGCCTATAATCTCAGGACAGGAGAAACAGACAAACCTGGGATTTGCTGGTCAAGCCAGCTTAGACTACCTGGTGAGTTCTAAGCCAGTGTGAGACACACATCTCAAAACTGAAGGTGACAGCACCTAAGGAATGACACCTAAGGTTACCCTCTGACCTCTAGTCATATGTGTGTACTCCTGCGAATACGTAAAATGAACGTAATAAAGCCGTGTGGTGCAGCAGTTGTCCTAGGTCAGTGCTTCTCAACCTTATTGTATGCTGTGACCCTTTAATACAGTTCCTCACGTTGTGGTGACCCCCAACCATAAAATTGTCTTCGTTGGCACTTCATCATTTTGCTACTGCTATGAATCATAATGTAGCTATCTGGCGTGCAGCCCCTAGGAAAGGGTCACTCAACCCCTGAAGGGGTCACGACCCACAGGCTGAGAACCGTTCTCCTAGGGTTTGCATCTCGGATTCACCACACAGTCTGTGCTGTCAGCCCAGCCTGTCATAACGCAGAAGTACAGGTGAGGAGTGAGTCTCGGAGAAGCACAGCCAAGGCTGGGGCTTCGGACAGTACAGCTGGACCAGGCAGGTGGTAGAGGTGGCCTTCACATGCAAGGTGGTGGGAAGAAGGTGCCATAGGTAACCAGGCTGACCTGAACCAGGGGCCATGCCCATCAGGTAGGGTGCTGGTGTAATGGAGGCTTCAAGGAGGCCTGCTTATTGACTATAAGCAGATGCTGTAGCTTCCGGGAGAGCCTGTAATCTGCTAGGATAGCATACCCCAAGAGAAAGGGACAACCCTACAGCTCTGGAGCCAAGAGTACATTGTCCAGAGCCCTCCTGCCCTGTCCTTGCTTGCTAACCGTTTCAGTTTCTGAACAGGCTCCAGGGTACTTCTTAGAGATACTTATTGCATAATCCACCTTTAAGCAAGCCACGGTTATCCCAAGGCAGCCTTCACACTAGTACACTAACGAACTCTGATGGCTTCCATCCATCTAGGGGCTCTGGAGTCCCTGGGCAGAGGGCTGCACAGAGAGCGTACAAGTGGGGTGGGGGTGGGGCGAGGTGTCCTAGCCTGCCTTAGCCATCACTGTGAGAGCTTGAGTAGCCGTAGCCCTTGTGCTTCATTAGTGTCCTTCCTTGCTCCTGTCAAAAGCAATCCCACCAGGAGTAATAAAAACAATGTCCCTCCATCATGACCTTTGAACCACACATCAGGTGTTCCGACACCATCTCCAATGAGCAAGCCTCAGCTGGGAGCCCACAGCCATAGCTATCAAACGCCTCTGGGATGGAGGAGATGCCTGTGAGGTTTAAATGACTCGCCCAGAGCCTGAATCAGGACCAAACTTTACTTCTTAGCTCTAGCTTGAGTTATTTGTTCTTAGTGGTCCTTGTCAGTGGCTCCCTGGCCTAACCAGCTGCCTGAGAAGTCCCTTCCTTGGGCCTCTAGATAAGACCCATGTTTCTCTTCCAAGACAGCACTGGAAGAACACTGTTGGGCATAACTGGGAGACTCCCATGTATTCAGAGAGCTCACATGCCTCACATCTCCCATGGTGTAGTATCATATAGGTTCCCAGTGTAGGTGCAGGCAGGTGCGTATCACAGTCACAGCCAGACACCACTTTCCCCAGCTTCCTTTGAGGACACAGGAAATGGTCATTCTGTTCCCAGTGAGTTCCTTTCTCTAATCCTGTCCTGATTTAGGTAACACCTCTTCTGTGGAGCAGACCAACAGCTGGGACTTATAAGTCATTTGGACTCAAGCCCTGTAGGATGTCTCAGGTGACTCTTAGCCTCCCTGGTTGTGGCACAGAGCTGGGAGGTGACACTTTACCATTGACATAAGCCCTATGCCCCCACCCACGTCAATTTCTCTGGCATCATCTCTGCCTTCCCACCTGCAGTCTGTGACTCCAAAACCGTGTAGAGGGACATGTGTTCTCAGCTGAGTTCTGTCCCCGTGAAGGAGAGGAAGGCACATCAGGGTGCCATAGTCTCCTTCAAGTGTACACCTTGTCAAGGACCCCATTTCTTAAAGCTTCCCCACTTCCCCCAAAGAATCAAGGCAGGGACCAGCGCGGAGGCATTCAGCTTTGGGGAGCATGTAAGGCTCTGTATATGTGTATGCATATGTATACATCAGCCTCCCATTTCAAAGCAGAGGGAACTCCTTTGAGGAGCTGGGTGCAGAGGCAGCCCAGCCAAGGAAGGCGTGTTTCACCCATCACAACTGCCTAGTGTCTGTTCCCCGGACCACTGGATGACGTTTCTCTATCTTGGTGTTAGGATCTTTGGGTTCCTAATGCAGCAGATGGTATTGATTGGCTTATTGTTTTTAAACTTCATGGTTCTTCTGATAAGTTTTCACTCTCCATCTTTCCATCTCTCTCCCCTCCCCCCTGCCTCCGCACCTTCCTTCTTTCCCCACAAATTAATTCTCTTCTGAGAGGAAGAACTTGTCTCACATTCAGTAGGAAAGTACTAACACGTAGGTTAGACCTTCCCTTCCTTCCTGGGCCAACCTTTGCAAAACCAGGCTTTCGCACTAAAACGGACATCCAAGGCAGTGCATACCCACCCAAGGGTCAGCCGCTGCAGGGGAGTCCTGTTGGGTTCACAGAGCTTCAGGAAACCCATTGGTTTCTTATGGCAGTTTAATAAAAGCCATGACAGAGGTTTGTATGCAGTTCCTACCGTGGATCTGACCCTAGGTTGTGAATCCTGCCGCAGAGAGCAGAGTCACTCATGCCCAGCTGGTCCAGGGCTCCCTAGAGGACATCGGCAGAGCTCTGTGCCCTCAGCTCTCTCCCGCCTTTGCTCTTTCAGGCCAATGAAATGCTGTTCTGTGGGCGGAAACTCACTGCCCAAGAGGCGTGCAGCCGGGGCCTTGTGTCACAGGTCTTCTGGCCCACAACATTCAGCCAAGAGGTCATGCTGCGGGTGAAGGAGATGGCATCTTGCAGTGCTGTGGTGAGTCCCTGTGTTGTCCCTGTGTTTCCTCATGAATAGATGGTGTGTGTACTTGTATGTGTGCGTGTGTATACATGTATGTGTGTACTTGTACGTGTGTGTACATGTGTATGTATGTATGTGTATTTGTGTGTATGTGTGTGTATTTGCATGTGTGTATGTGTGTGTATTTGCATGTGTGTATGTGTGTGTACATGTATATATGTGTGTGTACGTGTATGTGTACATGTATGTGTGTATGTACATGTGTGTTTGTGTGTGTACATGTCTAAGTGTGCATGTGTGTGTTTGTGTATGTATATGTATGTGTGTGTACGTGTATGTGTGTACATGTGTATGTATGTATGTGTATTTGTGTGTATATGTGTGTGTGTTTGCATGTGTGTATGTGTGTGTACATGTATATATGTGTGTGTACATGTATATGTGTGTATGTGTGTATGTGTGTATACATTATGTGTGTGTATATGTGTGTGTATACATGTCTGAGTGTACTTGTGTGTGTGAATTTCTTTCTAAGTCACCTCTACCTTATTCTTAAGACAAGACCTCTCACAAAACCTGCGGCTTGCCAATTTGGCTTGGCTGGCTGGCCACTGAGCCCCCAGGGACTCCTCCTGTCTCCACCTCCCCAGTGCTAGGACTGTAAATGTGCACCACTATACCCAGCATTTTACATAGGTTCTGGAGGATCAAACTCAGGTCCTTCTGCTTCTGCGACAACTGAACCATCCCTGCAGCCTCCCCGAGGACCTGCAGAGCCAATCAAGAGTTTTCTGTAGTGTGGGATTTACTGCCTCTTGGTACAGAAAGCCTAGGTTAGATGAAGAGGCCCAGAATGCTGCATAGTCTCATCCATGCCCAATTAGAAGGGGCTCAGGGGAAAGGCTTCTACTCTGGAGCAGCAAGCATGGTGTTAACAATAAGCCCTGAACACCCACAGCATCACCAAAGCCACAGGTCAAAGGGTTGGGATCAGCCCAAGATAAGAGACTAGAGCATGCTGACACTGTGTTTGATTTCTTCTGTCCAGCCTAGTGCTTGACACATCTAAATATCCCCTTTGGATTCCACAAATTCAGTGAAGAAGAGACGAGTCACACCTCTACCAAGGTGCCAGGGTTTAATTAAATGCTTTTGTTGTTGTTGTTTTGACAGAGACTAGAGTGAGCACAAGAGGGGACTCTCCTGTGAGGAGAGGGAAGAAAGGCTAAACATGAAGCCTCAGGGCCAGTTCCAGGGGGACACAGGCACTGGAGGAGTAGGCCCTGCACTCTTGTCCTTAAGAAAGGGAGTGCTGGTCTGGTCTGTGGGCCATACCCATGACATCACCTGCCATACCCATGACATCACCTGCCATACCCATGACATCACCTGCCATACCCATGACATCACCTGCCATACACATGACATCACCTGCCATACACATGACATCACCTGCCATACCCATGACATCACCTGCCTTCTTCTCCGCAAGCATCCTCACTTTGATACCCACCTGATGACATGGGTGTTCACTCAACCTCTTCTCAGCAGCCATTTATTGTACACCTACTGTGTGTGCGCATTTTTTGTACGCCTACTGTGTGTGTGTGCACCCCAACAGGAGTGCTGCTCATGATGGTCACGATAGTCTCCATATTGGTGGACACCTGTGCACTTGATAAGGACCTTTACTGATTGTATGTAGATTCCCTTTTAACTCTTGGCTGGGTTAATTACTCACCCTCTTTCCCTGAGATTCTCTGTGTATCAGCTTTGAAAATCTTGCCAGGAAACTTTATGTTCCTAAGTAAACAGGCATGCTCAACCACCTGAGGGTCAGCTTCACAGAGAGAAGTAAGGGGAGAGGAGAGCTCAAACAGACGGTATGGGAGGCAGGAGGCAGGAAATCTAGGTGTCCATAGGCATCTAAGCAGTGGCTCTTGCCAGTTTGCGCAGGCGACGTCTGGACAGGCCTGAGCCACCATGGGAAGTGTAGTCTGCACTCTGGGAAAGGGAAGCATCCAGGCGAAGCAGCTGTTTAAAGGACAACCGAGGGGACCAGTTTGTAGGAGAGGCCCACTCAGGAGAAACTACAAGTACTATGGACCCAGGAACTTTTAGGTGACTTCCTGAGGAAGGACTCTCCCTCAGCCTTTGGAGGTGGTATCCTTAGGAGGGAGGGATTCCAGGATGAGAGGTCTATAGGACCTCCTACCACCCAGCAGCCTCAGCCCATGCTGGAGTGTAAGGTCCTTCTAGAAGGCTGGCACCTGCGAGTCTGCCCCTTGCTCTTGGCTATTTCAAAGTGCTTAGAACAATGAGAATCTGATTCTTGACCCCTGGGGAGGCATTGTCATGGTCTGGGGATCAGCCAGATTGAAGTTCCTTGTGCCACCATTGAATGATCCAGCCCTGGGCCATGTTACCTTCTTAAGGTCCTTCATCTACAATGGGGACTGAGGTGTGAAGTAGAGAAGTGAAAGAGATCTGAAAAAAATATGTCCACGGAGCCCGCTCATCATGGTGCGGTTTTAATACCACAGTTATTGTTGTTCAGTTCTACAGTTACTAGCACTCATTACTCTAGTATGAGTGTGATTGCTCATTGCTATCTTACTATAACATTGCTGGTGCTGTGGATATTATGTTGATTACTAAGTTTATTATTGCTCATAACCACAACCATTACTGTGCTCGTTGGAAATCATTACTGTGGTGCAATGCTATTCATGTCTACAATTTACGAAGTTATTATCCACTGCCATGATTGTTACAGGTTGCAACCATTCTTATGGTGGTGACCGATAACGGTTCTTGTTACCCAGGATGACAATGATCACCACTGTTACCGCTGAGCCTAAAAGAGGCGTGGGTAGCATCCTGTGGATACTCTGACAACCATTGTTAGGTCAGCTTGTCACCCCATTCTCTGTTCATAGGGACCCTTGGGTTGTGTGTTCTTCCTGACAGGTCATGCAAATGATTCTATTCATCCATGGGGCTGAATCAAAAGAATGTTTTGCAAACTTGGTCATGAAACCCATAGGCAAATAGCACCAAGAGGCTGTGTGGACTCAGTGCCACTGTACCTTCTCAGCCATCTACCCCCTGTGGCTAGTTGTCACAAATCCCTTTAACCCAGTAAATCAAAACTCTAAAAACTTATAATTAATCAGTCAGATTTATATATCAAGAAATTCTCAGTTCACAAAATGCCCACACAATAATTTCAGAGCCAATTGATAATGATATAAATTACCCACCTAGATAAGACAAATTGTACTGCAATTATCCATTCCTTATAAGATATTCATAGCTCCCTGTGGCTATTTAAAGCCATGTGGAATCTGGATCGTCCTTCTCTTTCTCCATCTTCCTTCCTTCTCTCTTCTTGTCCCTCTCTGTCTCTGAAACTCTTAACCCCGCCTCCCTTCTCCCTGTCCAATCACAGGCTTCTTGTTCTATTAATATTCAAATTAATTGGGGGGGGGATTCTGTTACAGGGAAGGCAAAGGCAGCTGGGTCATGAGCTCACCAGCTACCCAGTCTACCCTGTCTATAAGCACTAGATTCAGTGAGAGACCCTGTCTCATAAAATAGACGAAGGGCAGTTGAGTCACCTACACACACACATACACACACACACACACACACACACACACACACACACACACACACACACACACAAAAATGGTACCGATCATATGTCACCTTAGGCAAGGCTCCTGAGTACCATGCTTCTCTCCCCCAGCCATCTCCTGGTTACAGGCTCCACACCTTGACCACCTGAAGCCCCTCAGGACAGTGCTGCTAAGCAGACCCTGAAGACCCAAGCTCAAGATTAAGCCCCTCCCTGGCTGTGGACACTGCGTGTGTGGCCACAGAGACGAAGCTCAGCCCCAGGCTGGATAACCCAGCATGTGTTTTCTTCCAGGTTTTGGAGGAGTCCAAATGCCTGGTCCGAAGCTTCCTGAAGTCAGTTCTGGAAGACGTGAACGAGAAGGAGTGTATCATGCTGAAGCAGCTCTGGAGCTCCTCCAAAGGCCTAGACTCCCTGTTCAGCTACCTGCAAGACAAAATCTATGACGTCTGAAGGGCCCCAGCTCACCTGCCCCACTGCTCAAGGGTCTCAGACTTCCAGCCGGCCCTGTGTTAATACCATCAGAGCCCAGGGTCCACCCTAGCCAAGAAGTTTGTCAGGGTGTGTCTTTACACCTGTGGTTGTATCCATTCCTTGTGCCCTCCGGTTGTTCCTCATTGGTTTGATTTTGTGTAAAGGTGGGAAACACAGCACCCTTGGCCTCCCTGTGCCCCCGTCCCAGCCAGCCACAGAGCCTTCCAGGGATCCATATTCCAGCGCTCCGCCAGGCACTGTTTGGTGACCTCTCCCCCACTAGCTGAAACGCTCCTACCATGGTCCAAAAGGGGAAGACCAACCCCCCTCATCCTCCCAACTCAGGCTGTGTCTACACAGTGCCTCCAACTTGGAGATGAGGCCATCACAGTTCTCTGGTTAAGTGATCTGGGACCAGGGGATAGTCATCTTAGGGAATTCACAGACCAAGGAGCGTGTGGTAAGCACTCGACTACATAGGCCCGGCTTCAGTCTTCTCTCCAATGCAACTCTGTGTCACTCTTTAGGGCTTGGTCTTAAAACCCAACTGAGTGATTTACAAACCCAGATATTGTACATTTAGAAATGTTTTGTTAAATATATATTTTTAAAACAACATAAGTGGAAATTCTGATAATTTATGTGTATTATATGTAAAGCTAGTTTTGCAAAAGAAAAAAAAAAACATGACTTACTAGGAAATTTTTTTCTTTATTCGGGTTTATTTTATTTATTTATTTTTGTTTATATAGTATGAAGTCTATTGTTCACACAGATCTTATTTTCATACCACCCTGGACCAAATACTATTCAAGGTGCACGCCGTTTGGTGCGTTCTTGCGATGAGCCCCGTGGAAAGAGAGGAGATAAGGGATTAAAAGGGCACAAGCCTGTGTCAGTCCCTCTGTGTGTGGCTCGTGTGACAAAATGCCAGTTCTCTAACCTTCGAGGACAAGTCATGGTGGCATTTTCTCTTTCAGTTGCTACCATTCAGGAGAATGGAAGACTCTTGTCACCCCCATCCCTACGTGTGTGGTGTAAGAAGGGATGGGAGGAGCCCATCTTTACGATGATGCATTGCCTAGGGTGAGACTTTTTTTTGCTCTGGGATAAATAAGTGAACTTGGATTTCCAAGACCTTTCCTTCCCTATGGACGTTAATATCTTGGTTGGCCTTCTGGGGGTGTTGAGGAAGAGGACTCTGTCTCACGAGTTTCTTTAAGGTCCAAACCTGAACAATAAATCTTTAAATTTTTTTTTTAAGCTGGGAGAATACAAGGAAAGCCGTATCAAGCATGGATGCCTCCTTGCCTCACTGGCCCTAGCCTATTGGAGCCTCCAGTAGCTATCTTTATGTCATCCAATTAAAGTCCCTGGATCTGCACTGGGGGAGAGTTTTGTTTTGAGTTGATGAAGAGACAGGAAATGGAAAGGACTCATTGTGATTGGGACCTCAAACCTATTTGAGATCATGTGCTCAGAGAAAATTAGACTATGGAGGGTGGGGTGCCAGGCTAGTTCTCGGTGGGTTGACAACCTTGACTGCTGTTCTTTCTCTTTAATTCCCTCTGAGTTTCCAGCCTTTCTCAGCCCTTCCTTGGTGACAGCGGGGTACAGTACAGAGTTGGCACAGCTTGTGGAGGGGAGGTGGGCTGCCAAAGTAGAGATGACTCTTTGCCTGCTCTTGAATGGGAGTAGCTGCCCCAGTCACAAGTGGAAGGAATTCATGGCCCTAAGCTTTGAATGATGCAGGCAGCTGAATGTTTGCATGAGAATTAGTGAAGTGACCCTCTAAACAGTGGCTCCCACATGCATTTGGCCCTATGAGCCTTAGAATGACCTTGCTTTGCTCTATAGAAATCATAGAAAGCTGTAGAGATGAGAGGGGTTTGGGAAGAGAAGAATTTAACTTCTTTACTCTCCAGCAGCCTGCTCCACCTTGGCCATGAGGAGCCCAAGAGTACAGGCACCTTGGTTGTGTTTGGTCACAGGAAAATGGAATTGAAGCAGATGGCCTACCCTGGAGTCCCAATAGAACACTGTAGGAGTTGTGGACTGGTGTGGAGAGAATTAATGCAGGGCACCTGAGCCTGTTGTCCCTTCTCCATTGGATGAGCTCCATGTACACTCCCCCCCCCCACACCCTTGTTCTTTATATGTCTGAGTAACTCTTTAACCATTGCTGTTTCCTCTATAGGAACCACCCCCTTTCCCAGCCCCTGATTTCTGATTACCTTCTGATCAAGTCAGTTTTGTCCATAGGGAAGCAAGTTGTCAGGACTCTTTCTAGAATTAGAATATGGTACTTAGAAATTCCTGATATCAGCATTCATCTTTGACTCCGGTTGACACAACCAGATATGCTTTATCTTTGGGCATTTGATGAGCGCCAAACTTCTGAACATATTGAGGACCCGTGATGCCGGAGGTAGACATTGACTATTTCTAAGGTAGAATTCACACTGCTTGTTTTTAAAAGACCGTGTTTTGTCTGTTTGAAGGAGGTAGCTCTGCCACATGGACACAAGTCATTTAGTCAACCTACGGGGCTGGCTGAATCACGGGAGTTGGTATTTTCAGGCTGGTTGTTGGGTAGTGTGGAATTGAAGTCCAGATGACCTACACACAGCATATTGAGCTGAGATGGAAAATACCTGTTTAGTGGCTGCATCCAGGTTACCCTAAAAGCTTTATTGAGGTAGGGTGCTGGCTTCCATCTTTTACTTTGTACCCCAGTGTCCTCTCTTTTCCCATGAGGTCCTTCTGCTTGTCCTGTCACCTTCCGTGTCCCTTTCCACACTACCCTTTTCTAGGGCCTGAGTAAGTCTTTGAGGAATTGGAGATGGTCTTGCAGGCCTGGCTTATGTATTCCTTTTGCATTTGGAAGGACAGCTCTGGGTGAGAGGTAGGGGCTTCCTCTTCTGAGTCAAGGTTCCTTCTAGCAAGCCATTTGGGAGTCTCCTTGGCTTACCACAACCTTGGTAGTGGTAACTCACAGAGAACATGGCTGGGGTTAACTGCTCTGATCCCAGGCAACTTTTGAAGAGTTATAGTTAGGATGGACAGACCACCTCAGCACTGGGAAGCCACCCCCAAATGTGGGTGTTCTTTCCAGGGGACCCTTTACTGCGTAGAAGTAAAGTCCGAGGGAAACACAGGCTGAGAAGGTGGAGACTACTCGCAGGAAATAGGAAAATGTTGTAAAATCTTATTCAGTGGCATAAATCAAATGGCATAAAGGTCCTCTCGAAAGCATGAAAAGATGATTTCCCTGTGTGAAATCCAACCTGAGGATGGGAAAATAATGACAGGAGACGTTGGACAATGCAGTTATATCTCTGAATCCCTCTATACAAATAGCCTTGACTGAACGCTGAGTCGTATCCCTCACTAACTGCTGGTTTCAAAATCCTCTTAAAATGTTTGTAAAAAAATTTTTTTTTTAATTTGGAATTTAGTCCTATCTACATACTTTTTCAATCTAGTTTCTGTAGAAGTTTTTTTTTTTTTTTAAAATAAAAGATAAAAAATAGAGATATTCACAAATCTTCCTATGGGGACGTTTAGAAGGAAGACTTGCTTCTCTCCTGTGTTTCTGGATTAAGATACTTAGATCTGTTGTATATATGAGTCAAGATGCCCTCACTAATATACACAGTATTTAAGACTCCAAATGAGATTTCTTAAGTATTTTATTTTATTCTCTGTAAATGGTTTTGTAAAATCTTGGAAATTTACACTTTGGTTTTGTAGATATATCTTTGGGGAGGGGTTGTCTTGCATGTGTGGTTTTTGTTGTAGCTAAGTGTCACATCGTCCTTTCTGCAGATTTTGGTTGAAATGCTTATAGACTTTAATACAGTAAATATATTTTCAGAATATAAACTTTTATATTTCTGTGGTAAATTAGGACATGCGTTTTAGGCAATCTTTTCCATTAATATCACTTCTTCCTTCGGTAAAAAAATATATCTCATATTGGTTTGGTGCCAATGTTTTATTTTTGGTTTTTAATTTTTTTTTAAATTTAAAACCAGATAGTCTTACATTATTAAGAAATCAAGTCAGTTTTCTTTTTCTCTAGAAGTCATTGTATTTGAAATCTAATTTGAAAATGTATTGAATTTGTGAATAAGCCTTACCATTAGGTTCAATAATCCTTCTGACCTTTCAAAACTACACGTGTAGTTCAAGATCTCCCTCTCCCCCCATAAATTTTCACTGTGTGGCAGTTGATGGAGTTCGGAAAAGAGCCTTAAGCTTGCTGCAAAAAGAAATAATAGTAATTAATTAATTAAAAGGGTAATACGGGTTGTTTCCTCCATGTAAGCCATGTTGGTGGGCTCAGTGCAGTCTGTAAGTCGCTCATGGCTAATCTGAAGAGAGTGGTGGAAGGAGCTGATGGCGGCAGGGAACAGGTGGATCCCTCGGCGAGGGTAGGACTGGACTGAGGGTAGGTTTTCTGAGCCATTTTCATTCTAGTAGTATGGTTGAGGAATGGTGACAGGGAGGGCTGCTAACTCATCATTTGTTCTAAACAAATGACATTTCCTGCTCCTGACCCTGCTGGGGACCTCAGCTTCCTTGTGGGTGACCTGAAAATGTCCAGGGTAGCTAAAGTCCGTGCTCTCTGAGAGATGTTAACAAAGTTTACATAAGAGTCTTGCTGTGTAGACAATCTGGAGTCAGTTTCTGTTCCATCATCGGCATCACCATGTGTCCTTGGTGTTTCTGTGAGGAAGTGTGTGTCAAGCCATACTAGAGTGGCGTGTGGCCGGATGAAGGTACTGTAGCTGCATAGAGGTGACTGGTTCGTCCAGGGCTGTTTCAGTGGCACAAAAATCACAGAAATCAAGTTAAGTCTCAAAAATCAAGTTATAATGTCTTTTGGTAGGTGGTACTCCAGCCATCACCAGCTGATTCTCCTTACCAACCCTTGAAATAAGATCTTGCATTTAGAGCTATGTGGCTTAGCATGCAGTCCATCTCTAGAAGTGTCCAAAGTCACTTTCTCGGCCTTTAGGATTAAGATTGGCATGTGTCAGTCAGAAGACCTGATGTCTGGAGTTAAACTTCAGACTTACATCTCTGGGTTTGCCTCGCCTCTCTACCCCAACATCTAGTCTGATGTGGGAGCTTGCTGACTCCGGGATGTTCAGAGGGTGTACAGTTCTCCATCTAGTCTTTAACTTACCATTGTGCCATTAGTCCTAGTTTGAAGTTATTTTCAAATGTCTACATTAACAAGATTGTGCAAATAATTGCCTTTCATAAAACCAAGGACCAAAGAATCCATTATGCCAACCAAGCATGAGTTTCATAAGCTGTAGGCACATCTGGGTCCAGATGTGTGAGCATCATGGCACAGAGGAACCCTGGGTTCCTCTTACCCCCAAACTCATGCTCTGCCCTGACTGGCCATGCAGAGAAGTGAATATCTCTTGAGAAGGCTTTGAAGGAGAGTCTGAGATGGGAACTTAGTATCTCAGGTGGGTGTTTCTGCTGATTAGCCTCAAGTTTCCATTTATCCCTTTATATAAAGTGGAGGTCAGGGACACCCCCCCCCCCCGGTATCTAATCATGGTCAACTCTTCCATTTGCACGTGGGCCTCCAGCTGAAGTTTTGCAGCTAGGTCTTCAGTGGTACATCCTGTGACTGCCAGATGTCCATCTCTGTAGTTCCTCGTCAAGCCATCCCACTTCGTGCTTGGTAGAGCAAGAATGTTCCCCGGGTGTCCCCACCAGGGGCTGCCCCATTTTCATCCCCACTCATGATGATGTCATTGGCCTCTTAACTAATCCAGAAGACTGATGTTAAAGAAGTAGTATTCTACTGGTAAGGCTTATTACCAAACTTCTGATACTGAAGCAAGCTACCAAAAACATATCCAGCTCACCCTGGGAGTGTTTGGGTTGGATCACAGACGTAGCGAACACACCAAAATCCATGGATACCTTTGCAGGTTAGGTTGCTCATTTTCTTTTTTGCCAGATTTTCACGGGAAGGTCTTTAGTTCTGGATCCTTGTAAGTATGAGTCCTTCATAGCGTTATATGCAGGTATAGCTGGTCCATTCTTCACGCTGTAAATATGTTCCCCAAACTGAGTACAGTACTGAGGGTAATAATCTTCTGATTTATCAAATGCTGACTGTCTGGAGCAAATCGTCCACTCTTTGTGAATGGTCCTGTAACGTATATGAACATATTTCTGGGTGCCTTAGAAGTTGTATTTTTCATGTGTGCTAATATGCAGTATTTATACATTGTGAGAAGCTGCTTTGAATAAAAAGATTGAAACTTTGTCTCTGTATCCTTCCTACTCCTATCCCTTTGGTGATTCATTTGTAGAATTCACAAATGGGTCCTGTGGTTTCAAAGTAGAGAAGTTTCTGGGGCCTTGGAGGTTGTGCCAGGGTTGTTGACAGCCCTGGCTTTTTTATCCAGGTCTAGCCTGAAGTTTCTGGTTTAGAGTTTAGAGGCTGTCACTTGTATAGAAGGGCAACGTTTGGATGCCAGAGGTCCTTAGAAGAGAGGGGACATTTTTTTTCAGGGAGCTGATGTCACATTTCTCTCTTCCTTGACATGCCCACCTGCCGTGCTTTATAGTATCATGGTCCCCATCCTCAGTAGATAAGTATCCACAGAACACAGCTCTTGCTGCCTTGCATGGTCAACAGTGATGTCTGTCACTGTAGATAAAGTCTTTCCATGCCCAGAATCTTGTTGCTTTGTCTATGACAGCATAACTCTGGGAAGAGGCAAATGGAGGGAGTCCCTCCAGAGCATGGCCTCACACATGGGGGAAGGGTGCAGAGAAGAGGTAGTTTCAGAAGTCTCCAAGGGTTTTGTGATAATGGGATTCTTGGAAAGGGATTTCTATAAAACCATCTACTTGCCCATCCATCCATGCATCCACTCTCCCAGCTCTTTATCCATTATCTATCTACTCATCCTTCCGTTTGTACATCTATCTGTCAATGTATGCATCCACCCATCCACCCACCCATCCACCCATCCATCCATCCGTCCATCCATCCATCCATCCATCCATCCATCCATCCATCCATCCATCCCCATATCTGTCCATTCATCCATGCACGCAACAATTCATCTGCCTGTCTACAAACTTCCATCTGTTCATCCATTAATTTAACCCACTTCCACTTACATATTTTTATCCATCCACTCACCTACATTTCCATCTGTCCATCCATCCACTTACCCGCCTGTCTATTTGACTGTCCACCTGGTGCAATCCATCAGTCTTCCATTCAGCTTTCATTGCAGCTCCCTAGACAAAGCCCCGCCCCCTGCTCTGTGTAAGGAGCTGCACAGGATGACTAAGATGAGTAGGTGACTCAGATCCTCTGTCCTGAAATGTCATCATGGTGTAGAGAAGGACCATTCTTACAGCATCACAAATGTACTTGGAGCCAAGAAGGATTCAGACTCCATGATGCTGCCTTCAGTGTGAGCACATCAGCCAGCCAGGGGTTATCGGGATGCCGCCAAAGCCACTTTCCCCTTCCCTTTGGCTTGGTGTAACCTCTTCATGGCAATCACTGTTGGTCTGAGTGCCTATTTTCTCTCAGTTCCCAATACTATTCATGATAAGGAAGGGGTCAAGATCAAACCTGGACAGTTGTGTGCTTTCAACTTCCTGTGTTTCTGCTGGAAGAACCTTGTGGAAGTTTTGTAAGAAAACTTGGTGACTCCGACTGTCTCTTGGGTTACTTTGACATGATATTTTATGGAAAGAGCTTCTTTCCCTAACAGAGGACAAGAGAATAATGCACCTGTACCTATCCCCAGCCACACATATCAACTGGAAGATGGCCACACAGCAAATAAGCAGACTATAAAAGCCCTTTTCTTCTTTTGAGATAAGGCCTCATGTATCCCAGGCAGGCTTCAGACTTGTTGTGTAGGCCAGGATGACCTAGTCTTTCTACCTCCCAAGTGCTGAGTTACAGACATGCACCGCCATACCTTTATGCAGAGCTGGGGACTGAACCTGGGGCTTCCTGCCTGCAAAGCAAGCAGTCTACCAACTGAACTATAGCTCCTGCCCCTGTAAAAGCAACTTGATTGCCTTTTGGGGGTCCTTTAGGTATGCTTAATGAGAGAGCAAACCCCTAACCCTTGATGAAATCCAGGTGGGCTCCAACACCTTCCTGTCCCATGGGTAATAGTTCCACAGTGACAAACGCAGACTCAGTTGCTATCAGTGATAACTAACCGTGATGCATTTTAGATGTATTGCTCCCAACTTATTCAAGATTAAGACTTCTCTCACTATCACTGACTGGCCCCTGATTTGTCTAGTTGAATGGCGGCAGGAGCAGGAAAGATCTTATAAGCCGAACTGGCTTGGATTGGGGTTTTATTCTTAGAACCTTAGAGATGTTTAAGTTGTATTCTTTCAGGGAATTGTATGGAACTTTAGACTGGACAACCCTTGGATTTGCAGGTGGGCTGTGTTATTAACATCCCCCCTCCCATTCCTCATCAGCCCCGTATTGGGAGTCTGTCCACCCTAAACTTTTCCAGTTATATATCCTCTTCACAAGATGAGAGGGAAGGCGGCTAGGCTTCTCATTTAGTCTCTCCCAGTCGTCTGTCCTTTCTTCCTTCCTCCCTAACCCCCACCTTCTTCCCCTGGTGTGTGTGTGTGTGTGTGTGTGTGTGTGTGTGTGTGTGTGTGTGTGTGTGTGTGTGTTCTGTAGTTCTCGTTAGAGAAATCCTCTTAACACCCCTTCCAACAATGCTGGGTACACAACCACAGCTAGAATTCATCAGACTCTTGCAAGCAGTGATCTCTATGTGTGTATGGGTCTCCTGTAAGAGACGCCTTGGAGGGCTTTAGGATTAAAGAGGATTTGAACTTTCACTTCAAGTGAGTCAGAAATCCTGGAGGACTCAGGAAGGCTTGGCCTAGACTGGCTTGTGATTTCATAGATTTTCTCCTCGACAAGCAGAAAGGCAGAAGCAGGATAACAGTAGGAGAGTTGGCATGGCTTTCTGCATCCCTGAGGGAGCTTTGATTCAAGGATTTACAGGCAGGTTGGTTGTGAGGAGAGAGGGTGGTCATGGTCAGGGATGTCTAGGACTTGAGCTTAAGCAGTGAATAGTTAGAACAGACCCCCAGCTGAGACAGGGAACACTCTAGGACTTGTGGGGAAAGGTTATCCATAGACCTGAGTGATATTGCCAGGAGCTCAGCTGAGCCTGGTCACACAGGCACGGAATATGTGGTCCTGCTTAGCCCAAGGGCAGCAATACTGCTGGTGCTAGGAAGATAAAGAACAGACAGACAGGAAGACAGATAGATGCACACACACACAGAGGCACATATCATAGCCACAGATGTGCACAGGTATGCATATCTGTGATATATATGTATTTAATATATGTGGTATTAACATGTAAAGCTAAATTGCATATAATATCTGAAACAGCTGTTAGCATATAGTAATTTTAAATCATTAACTGCTATTTAAATATGAGATCCATATATAAATGATTACAAATATATTCAGAACAGTTGCTAGCATCTAGTTACTGTTTAATGATTTAATGAAGTTTTCATATATATATATATATATATATATATATATATATATATATATATATGTTTGAGATCTTACCTATATACCACATGTAAATTTAGCTATATATGTCATTATATTGTAGTCTTATGACAGTTGTTAGTATAGTCACTATGTAATAATTTAGTGCCACTTACATATGTGTGTGTGTGTGAGGGCTTATGTATATGAGATTTATGTAAATTTATGCAAGATCTATTTAAATGAGACACGTGCATATACACATGAGATTTTATCTATATATAAAATGTTTAAAACACTTGTTGGCACATGGTCACTCTTTGGAGATTAAGCGATATGCATATATTACATTATTTGAAACAAAATAGCAAGTGGTTAAAGAACATGCACACACACACATATGCTCATAGCCTTGGAAATTGGTACTGTGTTTCCAATGAATTACTTATGCTGGCAAGTGTCTGAGCAGGGATGGGGCACATAGGTTGGAACTTAGCAAAAGTGGTTTTGTGAACCACATGTAGGTCTTGAATACAGCTCAAGAAGCCAGAACCAAGCCTGGCAGCAGTAAAGTTTTTCTGAGCTCACAAAGAAGTCTCTGCTTGCATCCACTGAGCGTTGTTCCCCAAGCCCCTTATCTATGCAACTGGGCCTATCTTACACCCTTTATGGGTCTCCAGTCTCCCTTGTCTGTATGTGGAGCTGCCTCTCCCTGTCTCGGGATACCTTGTATCGGTGAATGTATGTGTGCTCTGTGTATCCTCCCAGGAAGTTCCCATAAAGCGTCCTGGCCAGAAGTTTCCTAATGCTGAGGTTCCAAACATATTTGTTGTTTTTTTTCCACTGTCCAAAACCCTTCCTGGAAGCGCAGAAATGGTGGCACTGGGCAAGGGGTGGTCCAGGTATGCCCCTAAACTGAACCTGGAGCTGAGTCAAGAGGTGAGGATGAGAGTCTGATATGGATCCGTTGGCCAAGAACCAAACTCCAAGAACCAAGTGCATGGGGAGCAAAGGCTACCCTGGGCTCAGCAAGCCAGAGGGTAAGGCTGAGTCCAAACACTAGGATGGAATCACTGCCATTGTGCCCAAGGGTGGGGATGGGAGGCTTTGGGGACCAGGTTGTCAGAAGAGCCTGTGTATACACAAATCGGTGATGCTTTATGCCCCCAGGGCTGTTGATTTGCAGCAGCTGTGGGGAGATTTGGCTATGACAAGCAGCTACAGGGAGCAAAGTCAAGAGTGTTCGGGTCTTGGGTTTTACTGAGAGGGGCATCTCTTGGTGTAAGACAGTCTTGTCTTTAAGATCCCTAATTTGGTTTTGTCAGATGTCACAAGTGAGTCTGGAGAGATGATTTAGAAGTTAAGAACCTGTCCTGCGCTTGCAGGTTCAATTCTCAACACCAACATTGGGTGGCTCAGTCACTTATAACTGCAGCTCAAGCCAATGGCCTCCAATGGCTCTGGGACTCATATGCATATACCTATACACAGACACACATGCGTGTGTATAATTAAAAATAAAAAACAACAGCATCTAATTATGTCAGTTAACTTCACCAATCTGCATCATGGACATAAGCTTCCTGGGGATGCAGCTAGAACCAGACCTTCTACTGCATCTACCACAGGCTATTTTGAGCCACCTGCAAAAAATGCTTAGAAGGGGGTCTGACTCAGAGGAAGTATTCTTTATGTCTTAATTTCTTGACATCTACTGTTACATTTTTTTCTTAAAAAGATTGGAAATGTGGCTAAGGAGTGGGGAAAGGGGGGCTGGGATAAAGCTGAGAGTCAGGGAGTTTCTGAAATTGTGTCTTCAGGGACTGACATCCACACTGGTGTAATTCAAGAATGTCAGGAGACCCAAACCATAGGGAAATCTCCCAGGCAGATGGTGACTTGTGTAGGGTGTAACTTAATAACCTCCCAGATTAAGGAACCTTAGAAATGATTTGTAGTGGTAAAATAAATGGCGGGGACCTGCACATGCAGGGAAGCACACATATATGTGCCATTAACAGGGTACGGACCACTGGACGAGAGCAGGGTCTCCCGGTGCTTGCCTCTGTGCTGCTGTTGTAGGCCATAGGCTCTGCCTAGACACATGGCGAATACATGACGTCAGTGGCAGGAGACCTGATGAGCTCTAGCTTCATGGCATGTAACGTGCCCCAGGTGCCACCTGTGCAGACACACTTGTTTACACTCTCATTTGCAAAGAAAGACACAAGGTTGGCTGCTCCCTGAGCCATTTTGGTGGTAACAAGCAATGGTTAACGAAGAGGTGTAATTCAGACAGGAAATAGATCTTTAGTTTATGATTTCTTTTTTCTTCTGTCTTTTACCCTCCCCTCCTCCCCATCCCCTCCTCCCCCCTCCTCCTCCCCCCTCCTCCTCCCCCTCCCCTCCTCCCCCTCCCCTCCTCCCCCTCCCCTCCTCCCCGTCCCCTCCTCCCCCTCCTCCTCCCCCCTCCTCCTCCCCATCCCCTCCTCCCCCTCCCCTCCTCCCCCTCCCCTCCTCCCTGTCCCCTCCTCCCCCTCCCCCTCCCTGTCCTACTCCAGCCCCTCTCTTCCTCCTTTTCCTTTTCCTCCTCCTCCCCCTCTCTCCTTCTGCTCCTCCTTCTCCCACCCACCCTGACTGTGCTTTCTTCTCACCTTTCTTTCCTCCTGACCCCTCACGTTCTTAATCATGTTATCATCATGGCAATAGCCCTAGTAAATTGTGAGAAGAGTGTGAGATTAGGAATCAAACAGACCTGGGTTCAAATCCTGCCCCACTACTGGGAGCATATACTGCTGACATGGTTCTTTGGAGTGTACTGGTTTCAGGCTAGCTCTTCCTCGAGAAGGTAAATTTGTGCCTGGCGTCTCTTTTTAAAAGATGGATTTTTTATTTTAAATTATAAGTGAATGAATGTGGGTATTTACACCTGAGTTCAGGTAACCTTGGCAGCCAGAAGAGAGAGAGAGAGAGAGAGAGAGAGAGAGAGAGAGAGAGAGAGAGAGAGAGAGAGAGAATCACATTCCATGGAACTGAAATTATGGGTGGCTGTAATTCATCTAGGTCAGTGTTGGGGATCAAACTGGAGTCCTCTGCAACAGTGATACATAACTCCTAGCTGCTGAGCCATCTCTCCAGCCCAGAGAGCCATCAGCTCAGCCTCTCTTGATGCCTTTATTTAATGGGGAAATAAAAACAATGCAGAGAGCAGTCAAATGAGATGCCCAGAGATATGCAGGGATAAGCAACCGAGTAGGAATTCCAGTATTAATTAATTAATTAATTAATTAATTTGTATGAAGCATTTTTAAATTTTTAATTGTTTTAATTTGGAGGGGCTGAGGAGATGGCTCAGTGATTAAGAACTCTTGTTGCTCTGGCTGAGTACGGGGATGCAGTTCTCAGAAGCCTCAACAGTGCATCACAGTTCCACGGGCTCTGATGTCCCCCTCCTTCTGACCTCTGTGGCCACCAGGGATATTGAGCACAGAAATACATACAAGAAAGCCACCCAGGTACATGAAAATAAAATCTTCAAACAAAACCCAAATACTTTTCATTCTGAAATTGTGTGTGCGTGTGTGTGTGTGTGTGTGTGCGTGTGTATGTGTGTGTGTGTGTGTGCGTGTGTGCGTGTGTGTGTGTGTGTGTATGTGCGTGTGTGTGTGCGTGTGTATGTGTGTGTATGTGTGTGTGTGCGTGTGTGCGTGTGTGTGTGTGTGCGTGTGTGCGTGTGTGTGTGTGCGTGTGTGCGTGTGTGTGTGTGTGTGCGCGTGTGTGTGTGTGTGCGTGTGTGCGTGTGTGTGTATGTGTGTGTGTGCGTGTGTGTGTGCGCGTGTGTGTGTGTGTGTGCGTGTGTGCGTGTGTGTGTGTGTGTGT
>CM052707.1:44901559-44941497 GCA_028551405.1 Uromys caudimaculatus | reverse complement strand
GTGTGTGTGTGCGTGTGTGTGTGTGTGCGTGTGTGTGTGTGCGTGCGTGTGTGTGTGTGCGTGCGTGTGTGTGTGCGTGCGTGTGTGTGCGTGTGTGTGTGTGCGTGTGTGTGTGTGTGTGCGTGTGTGTGTGTGTGTGTGTGTGTGTGTGTGTGTGGTGTATACCTATGGATTTCATATATATATTCTTTGTCATCATCTTCTTTCCTCCTTTTCTAGCCCCCCACATCAGTGTGGTTACTGTTATTGCTAAGGTCTGTGGATTTCTATAGGGCCTATTCTTTGTGTGTTTTATGTTCTATTGATTTTGACAAACATGTAATGCACTGACTTTCGCCCTCTCCTATAGAATGAACTTTTCTAGACTCCCCCTATGATTTCCCTGTTCTCCTTTGTGTGTGGCATCTATAGATAGTTTTTCTGTACCTCTACTTTTGATGTTTCCAGAACAGCACATTGTTGGATCAAACAGTGTCGAGGTGTTTCAGTTGGGCTTCTTTCACTGAGCGGTGTGCCGGCTTTCCTCTGAGTATTTTCTGTGTCCTGTTAGCTCATTTATTTTTATTGCTGGACAGCAGTCACTGCATGGAATTACTATAGATAGCTCATTTTAGATCCATGCTCCTAGTTCAGAACATTGGGCTTGCTTTTGTCATCATCAGGTTTTGGTGATTCTGCAAGATGCTACTAAGACATACGTGTGCAGCTTTTTGTGTAGCTGTGTTACTAGGGCAGTTGTTGGTATAGCATGGCAGGGAATTACAGAGGAAGTCTGAAATATTTATCACGGCAGTGGGAAGCCTGTCCTCCCCACCTCCCAGAGTCCTGCTGTGTTTCCAGTATGGAAACGCTATCAACAGTCTGTACTTTCTTGAACACTTGGTCAAGTGTCTTCTGGGGGGAAAGACTGCTCCCTTGGACTGTGAGGACCCCATGTGCTTTGGACTTGTGGACTCTGTTCTATGGAGAAAGCATATACTCTGACAATGGGTTGGGTAGCTACCTGGGGTGGAGGCATGCCTTTGTTAATCTACCTGAATCAAGGAAGGCAGGCAAGAGAAGGCATGTCCCTGATAACATCAGTGAAGATGTGTTTTTCCACTGTGTGACCTGGGGATCTCGACATGGAGGGTTGTGCCCCCTTTACATGGCAGATCTTGCTTCATCCTTTGGATTTCTCAGCTAAGAACAAAAAAGCTTAGTTTTCCAAATCCTCAGAAATAGCCATGCCACCGAACCAGTAACAATGGTGGTTGTTTGCTATACCATTATTAACAATGTGTAAACCCCTGCCATTGTTGCCTGTAAATAAGGTTGGAGCCTCTTGTGGGGACTCATGTACACCAGAGTACCCATAATAACCCTGAGAGCTATGTAGGACTGCCTGACTCTTGGCTTCAAGAGGTCACACATCGAGATGATGGTAAGATTCCTGCTTGGATCTCTGCTCTGAGTCCTAAGTCCACTCTCACTGCGTAGTAGCCAAAATTTAGATTGTGGTTACCATTAACTCCACTAAGAAGAGACACAGTCAGAGGAATGGTCTTTGTTATGGTAGAACATACCCCACCTAGAAGATATCCTCAAAGGCTTTGCCAACCTGACCCTGCTTCTAAGTAGAGTTTCTAATAGCTAGGAAACAGAGAAGTAAATATGCTACAGAGAACCCTACTGAAGTAATTTATCATATCCAGGACAAGAAAGAACATACACCAAAGCATTTCAGCACTGTAGTCCTTTATCAAATAAACTTCAAAGGGAAGATGGGATGAATAACCAGGGGACATGCCTGTCAATAGTTTTCACAGGCAGCCTCCTTCAAATCCCATTTCAAACAAACAGTTGGGACAGTCTGACGTATTGTACCACTGACTACTTCATGGCATGAATGAACTATTAATTCTTAAGTAGTGATATTATGGTTATACCTTCTAAAACTATCAGGGCTTTTAACTATGCAATGAAATATTTGTGAGAAAGATGGCTAATGATGCCAAAAAGAATCTAATGTGTGTGTGTGTGTGTGTGTGTGTGTGTGTATAAATACATATATATACACACATATATATATGTGTGTGTGTGTGTATGTATCTATAATATATATAGAATATATATATATAGTCTACTAATATTTAACACATTAGAAATTAAATTGAGATATTATGATATTAAGTCATTTAAGATAACAATAAGCCTAGTATGCATTAATATGAATGTTTTATGAAAAATAATCTGATTTAGATAAAAATAAGAGTGCCATCCTTTTACCTTTTATTCACATCTCCCTAATGTCTAGTTTAATCTGTTTTTCTGTCTGCTTCCATATTCAGTCTGTTGTGATAGCTTATATCATGCAGTTTCTGGAATAGTCTATGAGATATACAGGAATGTGAAAGTGAGACAAAATAAAAGTGTCTAAACATCATTGCCGTGACAATGACTCAGAGTAGCAGGGCTCCTGAGAGGGTCTTAGGAACCCTGGGGATCCTTGGATTGCAGCTTTGAATTGCTGCCCCATGCCACAGGTCATCTAAGAGAGGAAGGAGGGAGAGAGTAAACATACTTCTTTGGGGACTGCAATGGTATCTATTCTGGATTCCTTTCTCTTGCTGTGATAAAACACTCAGAACAAAAGAAATTTTTTACCTATCATTCTGGATCACAATTCACCATTGAGAGACATCAGGACAGGATCTCAAGCAGAAACCACAGAGGAAGTCTGTTTCTGACTCATTCTTTCAGCTCATAGTCAGCTAGTTCCTTATAGAAACCAGGACCACCTGCCTAGGGGATGGTGGTGCCCACAGGAACTGGTTCTCCTACACCAATGATCAAGATAGTTCTGTCCCTTACAGGCCAATCTGATCTAGGCAGATGACTCTAGTCTGTGCCAAGTTGGCAATCAAAGCTAGCTAGAACAGTGCTTCAGTCCTGGCAGTTAGGTAGAACGGTGTTGGGACTGGACATTTGCACTCAAAGGAAAGGAGGTCACTGATCTGGTTGGTTCTGGTATGAGATCCATGCACACAGAGTAGGAGCTAGCTGTCAGAGAGTGCTTATGATGTCAGGCAAAGCATGGGTGTCTCAGAATGATGCTCATGACCAGGACAAGTCAAGCAGTCAGCAAGTGCTTCCTGGTTCATGTCTCCCTATTGTTTATGACAAGACTAGAGAACTCCAAAGAACTGGACTGCCCATGTCATCCCTAGTATGCAGAAGGGCTGGGCACGGGAGAAAGGGAGATGTCTACCTGGCTACAGCTCACCTCTTTGTTTTCCTGGCTTCTGTCCCAGTCTTCCTTTGCTTTGTTAGTTTTATTTTTTACTTGACCCAGTCTTTTATACTGTGGCCATTTACCAAACCACAAGAGAAATGTCCAAGTTGTGAGATTTTTAAAATGTGGCCATAGTGTGACCCAGGGTAAGGACTTCTTAATGGCATTTCCTTTTTTTTTTTTTTTAAATAGCTTTTTAAAATATCAAGAAACAGTTTTGTTCCAGGAAAGTAAATGCTAGAGCCATCCTGATTAAGACCGAAACTGCAGATGTCACCAAATTTCCAGACACATTCAATTTCTTGGTGAGTAACAACTGCTAACCAGGACTGCTGACTCACCCAGCTGGGACCCACGCAGCCTGGGTTGTTTCTCTCAAGAACATCTTATGTGCCCACTGCTATCTTGGCACTATTGGGTGACCCTTCTCAGAGACAGGCTGTCCTCACAGTTTGCCATGCTGGCCCCCTCTGAGAATCCACTATCATTGAAATGTGTGCAGAACTCAAGCACCTCTGGTTTTTATTTCCTGTTTGATGACTCAAAACCTTGTCCTCAGGCTAGAGTATGACTTAGTCTTGAAAATGCTAAGACCTGTGTTCAGTCCTCCCAACCCATGTTAGAGTGTGGGGTGTGGCACACTTCCAGTGCTAGGGAGGTAGCGTCAGGAAGGTCTCTGGAGAGCTAGTCCAACTTAATTGGTGAACTCCAGGTCAGTGAGACCGTGTCTCTAAGGAGGTGAACAGAATTCCATAGAATGATACTTGAGGTTGTCCATCAGTCTCTTCATGCACATGGAAGAGAACATATGCACATGTACCCGTGT
Source organism: Uromys caudimaculatus (assembly GCA_028551405.1). Lineage (NCBI taxonomy): Eukaryota > Metazoa > Chordata > Mammalia > Rodentia > Muridae > Uromys > Uromys caudimaculatus. Next base: position 44,937,397 of record CM052707.1, on the reverse strand, counting down.
TACATGAACACATACATACATACGTATATACATACATACATACACACACACACACACACACACACACACACACACACACACACACACCACCTTATACTCTTTCCAGTAGGGATTGGAACAAGTAATTGGATGGGCAAAGTCATGGGTTTAGCTTCATGTGAATCCTTTAGAGTGGCTGAAACATTAGAAATCAAATGGAGAACTTAAGAAAACCCAGTTTTAAAAGTAGCTTTCGCTTGCAACCAGCCAGGGGCCATGTTCTCTGAAGCCCACCTGCTTGGCATTACTTTCAGTCCCCACCATTTCTCAACGCTGTGCTAAGTCCTTTCAGCCTCCTGCTTCTGCATTCTACCCTCAGTTCCATCCACTATTTCATCTTCTTTTCCCCATCCTTCCTGTCTATTACTCAACTTTCCAAATATGTTTGTTTGTAGTGGCTCTACCTCTTAATGTAAAACTTGATATTATGCCATATACAGAGACCTATAAAATATACACAACTTTATGGGTACATATAAGTGTGTGTATCTGTGCATGGGTGTATGCGGGTACTTGTGCGTGGGAATGTGGAGGCCCAAGGTTAATGTCAGGTATCCTCTCTCTCTGTCTCTCTATATTATTTCTTGAGTCAAGAGCTCTCTTTAACTCTGAAACTCAACAATTGGTTAGGCTGGCTATCCAGCAAAAGCCAGAGATCTGCTGGTCTCTTCCTCTAAGTGCCAGGGTTACAGGTGCGTACCACCAGACTTGGCTTAAACATGGTATTGAGGATCCAAGTTCAGGTCCTTGTGCTTGTGTGGCAGGTACTCTATCAACCGAGTCATCTCCCTTGTGAACACCTTTGCTTGTTTGAATTTTTCTTCGTCACTGGGTATCAAACTCAAGTCTCATGCTTTCAAGGTGTGCCGATTATTTGATTTTTTGACAACTTGACAAAAGGGTCACCAGGAAAGAGGTAACCTCAGAGGGAAAATTGCTTCCATCAGATTGGTGTGTGGACATATCTATTGGACATTCTAAAAACATATAATGATTGACATGCAAGGGACAAGCCCATTGTGGGAAAGGCCCTTGAACATGTGGGCCTAGGTTATAAAAGAAAGCAGAATGAGTACACCACGGAGAGGAAACCATTAAACAGAGTTTCCCATGGTCTTTGGTTCAGTTCCTGCCTTCAGTTCCTGCCTTGGCCTCTCTTGATGAAGGACTGTAATCTGTAAGTCAAAAAAAAAAACCCCTTTCATCTGTGTGGTGGTTTAAATAACAATGCCCCCATAGGCTCCTAACAGAAGTTGGTACTGAGGACTGGGGTGCTTTTGTGACAGGCCTGACCACAATATTGGTATGAGGAATAGGAAAGTCTTTAGTACACTGGACTAGAAAAGTAGCTGGATGCTTTAAGCAGGGTTTAGTAGGCCATCCTAATAGGAGCATGGAAGACAAGGATGAGGGTGATTTCAACTGTGGGAGCCCGGCTCAAGAAGTTTCAGAGGGGAAGAATATTGAGATGTAGTCTAGAGACCATTCTTGTGACATTCTGGCAAAGAATGTGGCTGCTTTTAGCACTTGTCCTAAAAAAAAAAAAAATCTGTCTGAGGCCAAATTAAAGAGCTTTGGATTAATGACTTTGGCAGAGAAGATTTTAAGGTGGCCTAGTATTGACTGTGTCATGTGGTTGTTAGTAATCATTCTTATGCAGATCTATAAGGAAAAGGAGCAAGCTGAGGAAGAAAAAACAAAATGTGCAGCTCGGGGAGAAAAAGAGCAGCAGGATATGGAATAGGGCTAAATCCAGGGCTCCAGGAAATAAAACATTTAAAGACAACCCCGATGCTAAGTGGAGTAAAGGGAGTGGTGACCTCTGGGCAAGACTGGGAAGGAAATAAAGAAAAGCTTAAGCAGCAAAGGAAACCATCAAAACCAGAAAGCTGACAAAAATGTATTTGAGTGAGGGGCCAGTTCCAGCAAACAGCTGAACTTGGCAGCGTCAGCCAATGGTTCTGGCTTTAGAGTCAAGGACAGAAGAAAAGTGGTTATGGAATCTCCTTCCACTGCTAAAGAAAGCCATTTAGGCCAGGTGTGTGGCAGGAAGTCCCTGCATGGGGCAATGGACAGGCCATTATGTGAAGCTGTGAAGGTGAAATGCTTTGGAAACACTAAGATGTTGGAGATGCCAGAATTGTGGGGTACCTCCAAAAGATCCTTGCTTACAGGGTGTGGAATCAGACCAAGAAAAAGAAGTGTGTTACCATCAACAAATCTGAAAGGAGTATGTGATCTACTTTTTGATTTGATTTTATGTGGGCTTACAGTTAAGAGAGCACCTAGAGTCTCAGAAAAGACTTTAAACTTTAGACTTTTAAATAGCTTTGAGATTCTGATAGACTATGGGGACTTTGAAGTTGGACTGAATACATTTTTGCATTATGATATGACTATTCATCTATGAGGGTCAAGGGGGTGGAGTGTGGTGGTGTGAACAGGAATGGCTCCCATAGGCTCATATATTTGAATGCTTAGTCACCAGGGAGTGGAACTGTTTGAAAGGATTAGAAGGATAAGGAGGTGTGGCCTTGTTGGAGAAAGTGTGTCACTGGGGGGTGGACTTTATGATTTCAAAAGCCCAAGCCAAGCTTAAAATCAACCTCCCCCCCCTCATCCCTCCCCTTTCTTCTTTCTCTCTGCTTGTGGATCAGGGTGTAGCTCTCAGCTCTCGTTCCTGCAACATGCACCATCTGCCATGCTTATAACGATCTATGCCTCTGAAATGGTAAGCAGGCCCTCAGTTACTTGTTTTCTTTTATTAGAGTTACTATGGCAATGGTGTCTTGTCACAGCAGTAGAACAGTGACTAAGACACTCTGGTAGGTGCTCTTGGTCATGGTTGATCACAGCAATGGAAGCTAACTAAGACACATACCAACCACTTCACCAACTGAGCCATCTTCCCATCCCATTTTCTAATTTTTGTTCTCCTGATTTTCTCTCCATCTTTCTCCTGCCTCGACTATCCAACTCTATTTATATATTTGTTTACATAGTACTTATTATGTAAAATCCATATTATCTAACAATGTATCTAAATATCTATACAATGTATACACATGAAATTTTAAAAAACAAAGCTATTGTAATATACCTGCATTTGACATAAAATACTCTCAACCATGTCTGTGGTGCATGCACCATGCATTGTGGAGCTCTGAACCCACTCTTGTCTCTGCAGCAGTACTGCACTTCAAAAATGTGTATTTGAAACTGGCTCTCTCTTCACATCCATTGCACCAGACACAGCTTATGCCCGTTCCTGGGTCTGAGAACTGTCTTTACTTCCTTCCTAAGAAACATCATATGCTATTGTTCTAGTTTGTAACCAGGCTGCTGCTACCTGAGGCTGCTAAAAGCCACAGTTGCCGAGAGAGACATACCCTGACAGCACTCTCCCTGCTTCGAGTCTGTGTGGTCTCTCTTCTTCTGCCTGGTAGTTTCCTTTGACTATAGGTCCAAGGACTCTATGTGACCCACATGCTGTCTGTGTTTATAGCAGAAACTGACATCCCATGGCTTGAATGCTGACCAGTGAGTGAGTGACAGTACCACATAGATGAAGGTCTCAGAAGTGTAGCCCTTTGCATGACCCTGCAGGGTTGTCTACAGGACATGGGGCAGACCACTGTGTTATTAAGTGTGCCAGTGGTGCAATGGTGTTCTTCTCTCTGTGCTCCTTGATTCCTCACAAAAGACTGAGCCTTTGTCCATCTGTCCTGTGGTCTTAACAGAACAGACTGGGTTCTCCTTTTGGTGAGTGCAAAGTCAATAAATAGGACCAGAAGTCAAAAGACTAGAGAAAGATTTGTTACCTGTAGCAAGTGAAAACAGCACTGGAGTTTCCCCAAAGCAATGCCCTCCTTGAACAAAGGAAACAGGGATTTTCATTAATAGTCCATATGTATATGTATACGTATACACACATACACATATACCATTAATACATACATACATATCATATATAATATAAATGTATATGCACACTATATGTACACAAACACATATACATACACACAAAAACATGTATATGTATATATACACCATTAATACATACACATATGTTATATATATGTGTATACACACACACACACACACACACACACACACACACACACACACACACATATATATATATTTGTGGGTGAGTTGCTCCTAATCGTGCTCAGGTAAGATGTGTGTAGCTGAGTATGCCCAGTTTAAAGTCATAGCTCAAGAAGGAACAATGACTGACATATCCCTGGCCATGCTCAGCTCAGTCTTCTAGAAAAGTTAACATGGGATTTAGGAGCTCCTGGTATGCTGAGCTTGTGCTGTCAAGATGGCTGGCAGGGCTTCTACTGGATACACTGACCTACTTTTCCCTAAAAGGCTTTAAGAGAAACCAAAGGAAGTGACACTACAAAAATCACTTGGATACGTATTTTGGGGGGAGGCCACCCACCTCATATTCCTCTCACATTTCTTCACTAGCCCCAAGCTAGGCGGGCATGTGTTATTCCCATCTTTCTACAGGGAAGAGAAGTGGGTGGTTTGGTCTCTTCTCATGCCAGCTGTCAGAATGTTTAAATATCTAATCCCTGGGTGAGCCAGGGGAAGCAAGCCAGTAAGCAGCATTCCTCCATGGTCTGTTTCAGTTCCTGCCTTGAGTTCTTATATTGGCTTCTGATGCAGTGTTACCTGTAAGCCAAATGAGTCCTTTCCTCCTCCAGGTCATGGAGTTTATCATAGCAACAGAGAGGTAGCTAGAACAGTGTGCATTCTTGACTACGTACACAATACCTCCTGTGCCTTCAACTCAAGAGATAAGGCACCCTCACCCTCACCCCCAATCCTACCCTCCCACCTTCCCCCACCCTCTGGCTGATATAAGATTGTCAGAGGACATCAGCATTGGTATTGATACTATTGCTCTATAGTTTTTCTTAGGACAGTTCTGGTCACATCACTTGATAATTAGATTGAACTATGCTCTTCATAAAAAGTCTTCAACCCAATGCCTGTACATTAGTAAGTGCTCAGTTGATCTTTGTAAATATTACAGTCTCCTCGGAGGAGATGGGCTATGGGGGTGAGTGTGTATATGTGTGGGATACATAGGGGCACATGTGTGCCCCAGTTCATATGCACGAACAGAGCAGTAGTATGAACCAGTGTATCTGGAGGCCAGAGGTCAATAACACGTCTTCCTGGATCACTCTCTACCTTATTTTTGAGATAGGGTATCTTTCACCAAACATGGAGCTCATTGATTCAGCTAGATTGGATGGCTAACAAGCTCCAGAAATCTGCTTGTCTCTCCCATCCCCCAACACTGGTCATACACACACACACACACACACACACACACGCAAGCACACATACACACAACTGCTTTTTCAGGCTTTTTGCATGGGTACTAGGGATCTAAACTTGGTGCTCACTCATACTTGGGCAGTAAGTATTTTGTCAGCTGAGCCATCTCCCAAGGACTCCAGTTTTTCTCATTACTAATGAAGTAATAGTGGCGGTAATGGCAGGAGTTCAGTGGGCTACTTGCAACTCGGTTGTACATGAGTGTCTTAGTCTATCTTACTATCACGACGAAATGCCCTAAATTTGCCAATCTGCATGTCACCAAGACTCTTTTCTCACAGTTCAGGGTCATGGTAGACAGATGTAGTATTTGTTGAGCAACTACTTTCTGGTAGATGGCCCCTTCTCTCAGCATCTTTATAGTAGAAGGATTGAAGGAGCTCTCTGGGGGCAACTTGGGGATCTGTCTCCATGACGTCACCACCTCCCTCAAATCCCAATATCCTAATACTATCATGCTTTGGAGGGTGGCAGAGAAATTTAGACCACACCAGTGGACTAAATAGATAGAGAAATATCTTTTGCTTATTGTTTGATTTTGACCCCAGGGACAAGGGACTGGGGTGCATATTTTACATATCAAAGCAGACCTGGCCTCCAGGTTCTCCCAGCATCCCTCAGTCCCTATCTACCCCAACCCTGAACTTTCTAGTCCTGGGGCTGGGCTGCCCTTCCCCAGAGGCTCTTCCCTATAGAATCCAGACATTTTGGCTCCCTCTCTCTCTCTCTCTCTCTCTCTCTCTCTCTCTCTCTCTCTCTCTCTCCTTCTCTTCTCTCTGCATATACCCTTTCTTTCTTTTTTTCTTTTCTTTTCTTTTTTTTTTTTTTTTTTTGGTTTTTCGAGACAGGGTTTCTCTGTGTAGCCCTGGCTGTCCTGGAACTCACTCTGTAGACCAGGTTGGCCTCGAACTCAGAAATCCACCTGCCTCTGCCTCCCAAGTGCTGGGATTAAAGGCGTGCGTCACCACTGTCCGGCTGCATATACCCTTTCTATCTTTCTCTACCCCACCCCACCCCATGGTGACTTCCCTGGTCTCCTTCCTTGGGGCCAGTGTACTTGCTGGGCTGGGGAGCAGCTTCCCAATAAACCTGCCTTTAATATAATCTAATCTGGCTTGAATTGGCTCATTTCACTGGTGGAGGAATAGCCTATCACTTATAATACCCATGACCCTTTTTAATCTATAGATTAATATGAGACCTAGGGACACAAAGCTAATATTGGAATTAGTACGTTGAACTTAGAAAAACAAAAGGAAAGACTCCGAGATGTTCTTGTCCCCCTCTCTGCTCAGCCCACACGAGGCGGGAAACACAGCAGTCCTGCTAAATTTCAAAATCTCAAATTTCCCCTTCAAAACACAGGGAAACTGAGGCTCATACATGACTGTGTTTTGTTTCTTAAAGAGATGATGAGATAAAGTTCCTTCCTGGTTTTCCAGGTGAAGTGACCCGGATGTAGAAAGATTAAGATACTAACTAGTGTGAGGTATTAGGTCGGTTAGAGCCCACGGCCAGGGCCAGCATATGAAAGGCCAGACTCATTCACACTGTCTGGACTGTCTCAGATATGAGAGGAGCCTCTGAGGGTGGACTGAAAAGAAAAACAGAGGCAGAGCAGGCTTGGGTCTGGGCTTTGGCATGTCCCTGGCTCTTAAGAAAATGCTCCAAGTCTAGCTAAGCGGAGAGAAGCCTGTAGGGCGAACCAGAGAACTGGTTTGGCTGAATGCTCTAAATTTAGACAGCACTTGGATGCACCCTCCCCCGATTTTGACCTCAGCCCAAGGCTGAAGCATGCTGGTCCTGGTGCTTTTCTCTTGGCTTCCCTGCAGGGCAAAAAAGCTGCTGCCCTCTTGGGTTCCCGAGGGCTCCAGCATTGGTGCCAGGTTTATAAATACCCAATCTCACCCCTGGCACCTCCCACACTAGCTGATCACCATTTGATTCTGGATTTCTCATGGAGCTTCTGTCCCTGTCCTCACCTGGGTGATAATGAAAGCTTGTGTGTCCCTTTACCTGGGGAAAGTCAGCAGGAAAGTGTTGCGTGACCCTAAAGACTTAGCTCCCCAGAGCTGCTTCTAACCTTAAAGAGACCTTGTTGAGCATTCAAAAGCTACATGGGGCAAGAGGATGTACTTTTCAGTCCCATGCAGGTAAAGATGTTAGAGGTTCGAGCTATATGCCAGCTAGGATGATGACACAGAGAAAAGGTCACGTGAGGAGTACTGTTGAATACAAGTTGTATCTGTTGCCAGAGGAAGCCTCTCTGATGATGTCGGGACAAAGCACCAATCTATGAGTATAACAATAGCATTAGGAATCATTTTGCTGATATTTTTTTCCTTACCAGTTGTGTTTGGTTCTACCATAGGCGTCTGGGCTATCCAGTTTCTGGTTCCTGGCCATCCAGGCAGTGTTGGGCATAGGCTTCCTCTCGTGGGCCTCAAGTTCAAGCAGACCTTGGTTGGCTGCTCCCACATGTTCTGTGCCACCATTGCCCAGTACATCTGCAGTCAGGGCAGATTGTAGGTTATGGCTTTTGTAGCTGGGTTAGTGTCCTGGTTTCTCTTTTCATAGCATGGAAGCATACCTTCTGTCATCAAAGAGACTAGAATGTAGAGGTAGAGGCTCCCTGCAGGCACCAGTCCCACCTCTCCACAGTCAATGATGTTTGGATGTTGTTCTCTTTAATGTCCTCCCTGCCCCCACTGCCCCTTTGCAGAGAGTAACTCTGTTCTAGCATTCACCCCAAGTTGTTTGAAGGTTTGGTTGTTTGAGCCAGGCAGAGTCTTTTTTTTTTTTTTTTTTTCTCTCAGTAAACAGCACAAAGCTTTCCCCAAACAAGAAGGAGATCTGGGTATTGCTGCATGCTAAGATCTGGCAGTCACAGGAACAAGCACCCTTTGCCCCTTCTATCCACTTCCTCCTTCTGGCCCTCCACCCTGGGTTCCTGGTTCCTCTCCTTTGCTCTCTACACTGTCCCTCTTCCTTGTTGAAATCAGCTCCTGAGTTTTGAACTCTGAAGCAGAAATCACAATCATAACCATTGTTCCTTGAGGTCCTGGATATGCTAGACCCCATTTGAAGGAGTTCACATACACAATTACCCTCTGGTGGCTCACACTGGGGCCTACACGAGAAAGTCAAGGCTCTTGGAGGTTCATTAACATGCCCCAGGTTTTATGGCAGGTAAAAATGGCAGAACAGGATATTGAATTCAGGTCTACAGGAAGTCAAAGCGCGTGTTTTTCCCACCTTTCTACATTCCTATTGGGTCTAGAGATGCTCTGTGTGGCTTTACAATGGTAGGTGACATTCCGGCTCATGGTGATGACGTCAACGGTTCAGCTTTGAAAGTGGCTCTCTGTTACACAGTAGCAGTGGGATCTTGGGCAAGTTGCTTAAAACTGTTCGAAAACTGATTTGCATTTGGGTTTCCCTGTGCATAGATAAGGGTGGTGATTAGACTCATAATGACATTGCAGGGACTCACAGATAGGGCTCAGGTTTGTCAAAGCATCAGGTCCACAGAGGGTCTGTAGGAACTTGGATTTGCTCTTCCAGGTTGATCCTTGGAACCACAGCTCTGTCCATGCTTCGTGCTGGACAGGTTCTCGGTGCCAGATGTTGCAGGGATTACCAGCATCCCTGACTCCTTCGCACTAAATGCCGTCAAGAACAATCAAAAATGTCTATGTAATTGCCAGCCACCCTACCCTATCCCTGCCGCGGTCACAGAATGGGTTAGTTGCCTCCGTTGAAAATTCACTCTTCGAGGCACTGCAAATGGTGCGCAGGCTCTTTGCTGTCTCCACTCCTTCCCCAAGCAGCAAAGCCCCCCTTCCGGGAGGCGGGGAGCAGGACGGGCAAGGCTGCTGTCTGCCAGGGTGGCTGGCTCCCTGTGCAGATTGGCACCTAGCTCTTCACAGCTTCAGCTGGCAATTATCTGAACAGACGTGCTGTAACTGCCCAAGGATTGGGTTTCCTCTAGGGGTCATTTTGCTCAGGGCCCCTGTTGGGGTTTATTTATATTCATCCCAATACAAAGCATGTGCTCCGCTGAGTGGCGTATTAGTGAAGGTAGGGTTGTTGCTCCAGACAGAATTCTGGGAGTTCCTGTAAAGCCACCCTCCAGAGCTCCCTCACGGGCTTAGCTGCCTGGCAGGGCTCTGGGGGAGTGGGAGAGGTGAGGGAGTTGTGTGTGTATCTGTCCCTGTGCAGAGACATGGGTACTTGTTGCCTCTCTGGTTTATGCTTGAAATAATCCAAGCAGCTGAAATGGTGGTTTGGCCTTGGTGTCTGGCCATGAGACCTGGCTCTGGCATCTCATTACATCCTAGTGGCTTCCAGTGTAACATCTGGAGGGTGTGAGCTCCGCTGGGATCCTAGCTGGCTCAAACACCACTAGAACATAGCTAATGAAATTAATGAGATTGCTGTGCACATGTGCAGAACTTTGCTTGTGGACTATGTTTTCTCAGGCAGGATGATATGATGGACCGGTAAGGGCAATATTAAATAAATAACCATTATTGACCATTGTCTGGGCCAGGCAGCACACTGTCCGTCCGTCCATCCATCCATCCATCCATCCATCCATCCATCCATCCATCCATCCATCCAAGTACAAAACCCCTAAGATACCAAATGCTATTATGATTCAGCCACTACAGTCTGGCAGAGACTCCATGGCACGGACACAAAGGGGGGCCATGAACAATCCCCCACTCTTGCTGCCATCCACACACTTGAAAGAAAAAATTGAAAAGGCCATCTCAGTTCCTGGTAAAGGATAGCAGTCAATCAAGGTGCCAGTGAATATCTGTTACGGAAACGGGACCTTCTTTAGCATGAGGTGGGGCTGAGGGTGGGCGCTCAGGCCAAGTTCTTCGTGGTCAACGATAGCAGAGTTCCAGAAGGAGAAACAACAGGAATGGCCTGTAGAGGTGACAACATGCCAGAATTCCTTAAGGAGCAGAGGTACCTGTGGTGGCTAGGACCCTGGGGAGAAGAGCCCAGAAGCGGGGTGTGCGGAGGGACCAGCAGCCTGGAATTGAAGGTCTCTTCAGATCATGGTGTTATCCCAAGAACAGCAGCTATGACCGGGAGATTTTACATGGCAAAGCTATGTGATGTGATGTGATCCTGTGCAAGGGTCATGCTGTCTGCTGGACAGAGGAAGGAGCCAGGGACTATGAGGCCACCTAGTGAGACCACAGACCACATGAGAGGCAAAGGCAGTGAGAGAGCTCCTGAATTTCTGTCACTACCACCAAAAGTTTACCTTACACTTCTGTTGCTTAAAGGGGCACGTGTGCTTTTAGCCTATGGGGTCACAGGCTAGGAGGCTAACAGGGATCTTGGGGAGGTAGATAGGGAAAATCAATGCAGGGTGATGTTCCTTCTGGAGGCATGGGTGGGGTTCATTCCCTCACTCTTTCAGGTTTGGGTGTCATTTGCTTCTGTTGGCTTATGGGCTTCTGCTCATCTTGATATCTGGCATCTTTAAAATCTATCTATCATCTATAGACAAACATGTCTACCTATCATTTATCTATGATCTATCTATCCATTCATCTATCTTCTATCATCTATTTATATCATATAGACAGACATGTCTATCTTCTATCTATCATCTATCTATCATCTATAGGCAGACATGTCTATCTTCTATCATCTATCTATCATCAATAGGCAGACATGTCTATCTTTTATCTATTTATCTATCTATATCTATCTTCTATCTATCATCTATTACCTATCTATTATCTATCTATCTACCTACCTATTTATCTATCATCTATCTATCTATCTATCTATCTATCTATCTATCTATCTATCTATCCATCTATCTACCTATCCACTTGTGCCACAGTCCTCCTTGTCCCATGGCACCATCCAGATGACTAGGATGACCCCGTCTAAGCTTTCTCATCTTTGTCACAGCTGTAGTGTCCCTTTACTTTCTGAGTGCACAGTCTCGGGAGTCACAGACCAAGCTCCAACAGCTGCTGGCTGTCACCCCTTACTTCTCTATTCTGCCTTAGAAGTTCTGGCTGATGGGAGGGTGCTTTGTGCTGAGAATGAGGGAGGCCTTGATGGTGGAGGAGGTTAGGCTTAGAGCAAGAGCCTGACTCACGCTAGAGGGCGCCCTTACTGAGATGGGGAACGCAGGCTTGCAGTGGGTGTCTGGAAGAGTTGAAGTGGTTATGTGCACTTTGAAATGCCCCCTAGACAGCCAAAGGGGCCCGGGGAGCAGGCAGGCGGATGGACAATTCTGGAGTTAGGGCAGAGACCAGGGTTGGAGATACTAACTTGGTGTCAAAGTTCTAGATGGAAAATTGAGCCATGAAACCAAATAGAATTATGGTAGGAAGAGCCAGTTAGAGGGGAAGTCTTCTGAAGGCAGAGTAGCGGGAAGAGAACTAGAAAAATAATTCTGCTCTGAGAACTCAACTCTGCCTGGGAGCCCAATCCATGAGGACCCCCCTCCTGGCTTGTCAGAGTATAGGCACATGGGAACATAGACAGTCCCTATGGCCCTCAGTGACCATTTACACCAGCAGAGTCCTGAGGGCCTTAGGCACAGTGTCTGACTTCAGTCTCCTCCTACTCTCTTTCCCTCCCTCTCTCTCCCCAGCTCCTTCCTCTCCTTCTCCATCTCTCCTTTTCTCCCTCAATCGTATCCTCCTTTCTCCTTTCTTCCTTCCCTGAAAAATTCTGGAATCCACAAGCCCCTCCCCTCACTGCATGAATGCAGACCTGCAGCTAGAGCTGTGAAGCATCAACACAGGAGAGCTTCACAGACGACTGGACTGGGATTGAATTTACTGCTGTGCAGTGCCAGGCAAGTCACTTTATCCTGGGCGTGGGGTCACCTTTCTTAACCACTAAGGCCGCCAAGATCCTGCTCCTGACCTCCCTCCCAGACTTCCTGACTGTCTTCTCTGATCTGACCCCAGGAACCCCTGGGCAGGCAGGCTGCAGCCTGCTGCAGGGGTGGGAATGAGGGCATGTCGGCCCTTGCTTAATGCCCTCCGTGCTTTCTCTTTGATCTCAGGATAAAGATGAAACTGATCTTGGCTGGCAAAGACAACAAACCCCGAGTTCCCCTAGATCCTGTCCACAGATCCCACCCTGCCCCATTTACCCCCGCCCCCCCCCCCCCCCCCGATCTCTTGGCTCCAGCCGCACCAGTTCCTTCTGAGAACCTTGTCCCTCGCCCAAGCCCTAGAGAGGAAGAAAGATAGGGATGGAGGGAAAGGAGGGAGGGATGAAAAGAGGGAGTCATAGCCCGCTGCGTGCAGCTGAGGGTTGCTTGTCTATGAATGAAGGCTCCAGATTTTGCTGTTAACTACTGAGACTGGATGATTGCTCTGAGAGGTTCCCGTTGTCCCCCTGTGCCCATTGGGTGTGATCCTGAGCCATGAGTCACAAAGAGTCATTACCTTCCAATTTGCTCTACATCTCCCAGTTTCTGATAGCGCAGCTGTGCAGTGGTGGGAGGCTGGCGGAGGGATCTGGGGAGGCTGGCGGAGGGATCTGGGGAGGCTGGCGGAGGGATCTGGGGAGGCTGGCGGAGGGAATCTAGCTGTGATCTCAACGGATAAGGGGACGGCGTGAGAGAAAAAGAAGGAAGCTTGAGTCCCCCAGGGCGCTGGCTGCCTCAGGTCACTCCTGAATCATCCAGAGTGCAGCTCCAGTTATGAGCAGAGTGTCCTTGGCCAGCCTCACCCTCATCATCCCTGACTGCAAGGCAGGAGTGGAGCCTCTTAGCAAAAGGCCTAAGGTTTACTAGATGCAAGCCTTTGCTACCACGTGCAGCCAGTCAACAGCCAGGCTTCTCTTGGCCCCTGAGGAAGAACAGCTCTCTGGAGAAGAAAGTAGACACTCAAAGAGCAAAACAGAGAAGAGCTGCCCGGGTTGCCTCCGTGTTCCCTTCCTAGTCCCCTAGAATGTCATACCCTACCTCGCTATCTGCCGATTTTCCGTAGCTGTGACAAAACAACCAAGAACATCAACTTATAAGGAGAAAGGGTTTGTGTTTTAACTCGTTAATGGTCTAATGGTTTTCAGTCCTTATTTCTGACTTGTGGTATGGTAGGATTTCATGGTGGAGAACATGTGGGAAGCAAAGGTGACCACTTCAAGATGATCAGGCCTGGTGTGGGGAGTGAGAGGGAGAAAGAGAAGAAGAGAGGGAGTAAGTTAGATATTCTCCTCCAAAGTGTACTCCAATGATCTAACTTCTCCCATTAGGTTCCACCTCCTAAACATCTCAGGACCTTCTGAATGTTCCACAAGCCTTCAACCCGTGACCTTTGTATGACATTCCAGGTCCAAACGCACCATGAGAGAGATAGAAATACGGGGTTGGGCCACCTCTGCCCTCTGGAATCAGTATGGCATGCAATGCAATCTCCTTTTATCATCTTAGTCAGTTTCTTCTTTTTTACGTCCCTGTTGTATTTGTTTCTTCTTTTTCATTGCTGTGATAGTGTCAAAATATCTGGAAGGATTTATTTGGATCATAGGCTGAAAAGCTACGGCCTATCATGGCAGAGTTCATAGCTGCTCAGGGGCGTGATCGTAGAAGCATGTGGCTGCTTGCTTGCTCCTATCTTATTGAATCACTAAACAGATCAGGAAAGAAGTGAGGCTGTGATAGAGTTCATAAGACCCACCTCCACCGGCGATCTACTTCCTTCAGCTAAGCTCCACTTTCTAAATGTTCAATAACGTCCCAACACAGCGCCACCTGCTGGGGAGAATGTTCAAGCACAGAAGCCTATGGGGTATTTCACATTCAAAACCATTGCCCTACCACTGAGGTATTCTTTGCGATGTGGTCTTCTTATGTAGCTTGGACTGGTTTTAAACTCACAGTCATCCCTCTGTCTCAGCCTCCTGATCACAGGTGTGCACCAGCACACCCAGCTTAACAGTCACTCTTTGAAAACAATAACTATTTTTAAAAATTATCTGCAGTTCGATGTGTGCGTCTGTGTGGGTATGTGCAAGTGAGTATGCGTACAGGTGGAGGCCAGAGGTATCAGATCACTCTGGAGCTAGAATTACATGTCTGGAAGTCAAGAGGATCGCTTATGGGAGTTGGTTCTCTCCCTATACTGACTGGTTCCAGGATCAAATTTGGTCAGGGAACCTTGTTGTACATTTAACCTGCTAAGGCAACACTTGCTACCCTCTTTCTCTCTTTCCTCCACCCCCACCCTGTGTGTGTGTGTGTGTGTGTGTGTGTGTGTGTGTGTGTGTGTGTGTGTGTGTGTTGGCTAGAGGTAGACACTGGGTATCAATCTGTGTTCTTTTTATTATTCAAGGCAGGCTCTATCACTGAATCAGGAGCTCACTGATTAACGAGGCTAGCAGTGAGCCGCATGCTTTTCTGTGTGTACCTTCCCAGTTCTGGGTTACAGTTGCAGGCCACCACATGTGGCTTTTACAGGGGTGCTGGGGTCTATACTCAGGTCCTTGTGTTTACATGCTTTCACAGTAAGCAATTTCGTAACCGAGACATCATCTCCCCAGCTCCCCACCTCATGGAGAGTTTCAACCCCAATTTCACATTTGGTTCTGACCTCTGTTCGGAAGCTGAATCTGATCTCTGTGCTTTTATTCCTGCCATTGGGAATCCAAATAGAAAACTTACCTTCTTTTATCAACCAGCTAACTGCCTTCTGCTAAAAAACAACCCCACATACCCAAGCCCTTTGTTAGCAGCTGGTGTTAGCTTAAATGCTTGAGAAGAGGTAACTTCCCCAAAGTAAAAGTTGGAAATGAATTACCCTTGTCCTTAATAGCCACTTGGCACACTGAATCTGTTATTTTATATAATTAGTGTGTGCTAATGAAAAAGTCATTTGGTCTCTTGTGTAGTTACTCCCCCCTCTCTTCCAACGATCTGTGTTCCCTCTAAACCCACCTCCAACCACCTCAGCTGCTCTCTAGGGAGCACAAGGCCAGGGGAGCATGGTGGTGAGGCGCAAGGGCCAGGAAGCCACTCTGCCCACACTCTGCCACACGCCAATCATGGCTATTGCATGGCTCACTTTTCTTGTTTGTGAAAGGGAGTTGAAAGAGATTCAAGAGGACGGGGTGCATGGCTCAGCTTCGTGGCTAAGCGCAGAACACGGGCTGTGGGAGCATCAGGGGTTAGTTGGAGTCCCCAGTCCCCACATCCACAGATGGGCATGCGGTCACCCTAAGCACCATGGTGCGGGGTAGGGAGACAGGAAGGTTGCTGGAATTCAGTGGCAGCCAGCCTAGCTCTGGGCTGCTGAGAGAACCTGCCGCCAGAGAACAAGAGGGAGCGTTTTAGAGCAGGATACTTGGCATCCTCCTCTGGCTCACTCCTACTTGTGTGCACAGATCTATGTGCCTTCACCTATGTGTGTGTGTGTACATACAACACATGTATACCATATACACACCTCCCCCCCTCTATCTCTGTATCCCTCCACACACTAATAGTAAAAGAAAAGAAGAAAAATGAAACAAAAATCAGACGACAGAAACACAACCAGGGTGGGATGCACAGGGACTGGTCTTAGTAGGATTATCTAAGTTCTTATTTGCTTTGCTCTCTGGCTCTGGGTCCCCTGCCTGTGCTTCCTGTCCCCTGCAGAGAGATTCAGATGGTTTGAAAGTTTCTAATTAAGTAGATCACTAACGTCATGGCTTAGCCACTCTGAACAGAAGTAGTAGGGAATGTGTGTCCTCACTGCGGTTCAAAGAGCACAAAGATGGAGGAGTCTTAAAGCAAGCGGGATGCTTGGGGTCACTGGTAGATGTGGCTCACTGGGCTCCATTGCCCCCAGTCCAACACATATCCATCACATCATGTTATGGCTGCAGGGATGTGTATTCTGAACCCCTGCCCATGGAACGGTGGCACCACACTCCTCATAGGTCTTCTTGATTAACAAAACCCAGACGCTCCCTGTAGACATGTCTAGAGGCTTGTCTCCTAGTTGACTCTAGATCTTGTCAAGTTAGAACTGTTTCAACAAGGAAGAGATCCCAGTGGGAGATCTGAACCCTTCAAGTTTGCAGGATTAAGAAGGGGAGTCTTCCTTTTTTATCACCAAGAAGCAGAGTGGTCATTGGAGCATGGCCTACAAGATCAGGATACGATGTAAGGAGAAAGTGAGCTGGGCTCTTTCCCTGTCCAATTAATTTAAATACTAATACATACAACAAGAAGCCTGTGATTGGACAGGGTAAAGGGAGGCGGAGCTAAGAGTTTTAGAGACAGAGACAGACACAGGAAGAGGGAAGGAAGATGGAGGAAGAACAGGACGATCCAGATTCCACATGGCCTTAAATAGCCACAGGGAGTTATAATATCATAACTGTCAATAATATCATATAGGGATAACTTGTCTAATCTAGGTGGGCAGCTTGTATCATTATCAATTGGCTCTGAAATTATTGTGTGGGCATCTTGTGAATTGAGAATTTATTGATATATAAATCTGACTGATTAATTATAAGCTTCTAGAGTTTTGATTTACTGGGTTACTGGGATTTGGGACTGCCGACCACAGGGGGTGGATGGCTGAGAAGGTACCCAAGGCTCTGAGGCAGGCTAACCAGAGCTGGGAAGATTGCCGAGTGGGGCTGGCCTACAGGTAGCAAGACCGCGGGCAGAGAGTAGCTGGGACTAGCGCAGGATGGTGCCAACCCTTTTAATATTTCCAGAGACACAGCACTCCCTTCTGTCTGTTTCTTGGACTTCAGACACAATCTGACCAGCTGCCTCAAGCTCCTGTTGCAGCGCTTTCCCCACCCTGATGGGATGTACTGCCAAACTGTGGACCAAAAGAAACCCTACCTCCCTTAAAAATGAATTGAGGCATAATTAACATATCATAAGATGCACTTTTTAGTGTGTATCACGTGGCATTTTTAGTATGTTCACAAAGCTATGTAACCATCACCACTAACTCTAGAAAAAGCAAACCTGGACTGTGAGCCACAGATCCCCATCCTCCCATCTGCAGCCCATGGTAACAGCTAATGGTCTGGAAGCCATCAGCTCTTTCTATACGGTTTTGACCTTCCCACACATACATGACAGTACTTGTGCATCTTACTTTCCTTCCTAGAGAAGCAGGCTGGATTCTCCCCTGAGAAGCCTTTTGCATTGTTTCTGCTACAGTTCAATCTCCCTCCATAGCGTGTAACTTCCAGTAAGAGGCAGTAGCCATCTCTCTCTATGAAAGGTAATTACCTAGACTGACCCTTGCCTTACCAACTCCTTTGCAGCTAGTTCTTAGAGAGTGATCTGGACTAAGTTCAGTCAATGACTTTGAATCTGGAGCCTGTTGCCTGAAAGTCGGGGACCATGAAGTGTCTGGGCTGGAGTCATAGGTGATAGTCTTAGCCATGTCCAAGGCCTGTGGGTCAGCCTTTGGACAAGGACTAAGACCACATTAGGCTTATATGGTTTATGGTCCTGTTCATTGCATGCACACACACACGCACACACACACACACACATACACACATACACCATTCTGTTGGTTTTCATTTAAGCCTGCCTCCAGCCTTCCTGGCTACTGCAAGAGATGGAGTCTATATTTAAGAGATTCTGTTGCAACTAGAGTCACCCAGAGTCAGTTTCCATGCTGGTGACTAAGAACTCTCCCCAGAAGAAGTGTTTGTTTGTTTGTTTGTTTGTTTTAGAACTAGTCTTAGCCAGTTTTGCAGAGGTCACCTAAGCTAAGTAGGTGCCTCTGCCTGCTGATGTTCCTGTTGCCATGTGGTGATGAGTCGGCATCTTCTGGAAGTAACCCTTAACGGCTGGTGAACAAAGATGGAGATGCCAACACGGGCTCAGAAACATCAAGTTTGCATCCTGATATCCCTCTGTGGGAGAGGGAGACATCCCCTACTGATCTCCCTGAATGTCCTTGTTTAGAGACAATGATGTTTGTGTCCCCTGACACATAGCCTCTAATACCTAAGAATGTGACTTTCTTTGGAAGTAGGGTCACTGCAGATGTGATTAAGATGTCATACTGACACAGGACATCCAGTGTCCATCTAGACTGCCTATTCTCCTTATCAGAAGAGTCGGGGGATGTCGTGAAGATACACGCAGGGTGGAGAAGGTGTAAGGACAGAGAAGTCTGCTGGAGCGATCAGCTACTAGCCAAGGTGTCTCAAGGATGCTGACAGAAGGCAGGAGGATGAAGGAAAAGTTTTAGCTTCCAGGATAGTGAAAGAATGACTTTTGTCATTTTGAGCCACCTAGTTTGTGCTCAGACTAGATGAAACCAGCAAATGCTCTCTACCCCGAGTCCCAGCCAAGGCTCTGCTTAAGCAATCAGCATCAGAAGGAACAACTGGGTTTGAGTCTAGGTTTTATTGCTCCCAGATAAAGTGAGGTCAGCTCTTTCTCAGCTCCTTCGGTTCCTCAGGTTTAGATTGCAGGTGGACATGCGCCCTTCAAGGCTGTTTAACATGTAAGGCAGTGCCTGGCACAACTATTAACTTCAGATCAATAACCCTAATCTTTATCTAGATGCCAAAGCAATGGCCAGGGTCCTTCCTGAGGAGACCCACTGGAATTTCCTGGAACAAAGAACCGAGCTGAGGACATATAGCTAGTGGTAGAAGTAGAAACAGCTCAGGAAGGAAACACACCTAAAACTGAAGCCTGGGAAAGGTTAGAAGTGCAATGGCCCTGAGGTTATGAGTTGTGACCCTTCCTGGGTCATTTATATAACACCTGACACCTTCTAAATTTGGAGGGTCTGGGAATTTCCATGGTTCTGTACCTTCCTTGTAGCCCCTGTGGGGATGGGTTGTCCATCTCTCTTATAACTTACCTCTTACATATACGAATTGTACTGGCTAGTTTTGTGTGTCAACTTGACACAAGTTGGAGTTATCACAGAGAGAGGAGTTTCAGTTGAGAAAATGCCTCCATGAGATTCAGCAGTAAGGCATTTTCTCAATTAGTGATCAAGGGGGGAGGGCCCCTTGTGAGTGGAACCATCTGTGGGCTGGTAGACTTGGGCTCTATAAGAAAGCCAGCTGAGTAAGTGGAAGCAAGCCAGTAAGGTACATCCCTCCATGACCTCTGCATCAGTTCCTGCTCCTTGACCTGCTTGAGTTCCAGTCCTGACTTCCTTTCATGATGAACAGCAATTGGAAGTGTAAGCTGAATAAACCCTTTCCTCCCCAACTTGTATCTTGGTCATGATGTTTGTGCAGGAATAGAAACCCTGACTAAAATAAATTGGTACCAGCAAAGTGGGGTATTCCTGTGACAACCTGACCATGTTTTGGGGAGGACTGTGGAAGGACTTTGGAACTTTGAGCTAGAAAAGTCATTGGGATGTTAAGAGCTCTATGGGGTGTTCTGTAGGAACATAATAATGACAATGTTGAGAACAGTGCAGAAGATGGAGGCCTGGCTTGTGAAATTTCAGAGGGAAGATTAAAGACTCTTATCAGGGCCATTGCTATTTTGACTGTGAAGATTCTGTGGTTTTGGTTAGCTGTGGCTGAAGAAATTAGCTGTGATTAACAAGATACCAGAACTACTAAAGCAAAACCATTGCATTGCTGGGACTATTGATGCTGGTTAGCTGGAGCTAAGATATTATTGGTGATTGAGAAGAGACCAGCAACATTGGGATGAAATCTTCTGAGAAGTGTTTTGTGAGAGCACAGAGGCTGTGTTCCAGAAATAGCCAAAGTTGTACCTTGAGCTGTGGCTGGACTTCGTAATGTGTAAGAGTCACCCAGGTGGTACTGGTTTTGAAGGCATGAAGGAGTCACGAAGAGCAACTGAGGCCTGGGCACTGTGAGAGGCCATGGAAGGCCATTGGTGAAGGTGCAGCCTCAGTTGCAATTGATGGTCCAGAACTGAAGGGGACATGCAAAGGAGGTGAGGTTTGGTGCCATGCAGAGAACCTATGAGAGGCTGTTGGTAAAGCCTAGTTGCAGCAGAAGACAGCAGTGTTTTGGAGATGCCAGTACCATGAGATGACCACCAAGAACAGCAGCAGCAGTGGAGTACAGGCATCTAGAGCTGTGTATGCTACAAAGAGCAGAGCTGGAGAAGTGATTCAAGCCCTTGGAGAAATTCAGAAGATCGTGAGTGCATCCCAGACATGGGACAGTTGGAGTTTGGTTTTGCTTCTGATTGTGACTGTGCCCTGATATATTTTCTCTCCTGAAGGAAGAAGGTATTTTAGTGGAGCCCACAGTTAAGAGACTTTGAGTTTTTAAGACTTTGAATTTTAAGAGATTGGATGTTTAAAAGGGACTGAAATGTTAATATGTAAGAATTTGCATGGACTGTGGGACTTTTAAAGTTATGTAGATCTTGGGGATGAATAAGGAAGTAAGAGTCGAGGTTTATTGGTGATGTGTTTGTGTGTCAAGCTGACAAGGGGTCAATTGTACTAGCTAGTTTTGTGTGTCAACTTGACACAAGTTGGAGTTATCACAGAGAAAGGAGTTTCAGTTGAGAAAATGCCTCCGTGAGATCCAGCAGTAAGGCATTTTCTCAATTAATGATCAAGGGGAGAGGGCCCCTTGTGGGTGGTACCACCTGTGGGCTGGTAGACTTGGGCTCTATAAGAAAGTCAGCTGAACAAGCCAGGGGAAGCAAGCCAGTAAGCAGCATTCCTCCATGGCCCCTGCATCAGCTCCTGCTTCCTGACCTGCTTGAGTTCCAGTCATGACTTCCTTTTGTGATTAACCGCAATTGGAAGTGTAAGCTGAATAAACCCTTTGCTCCCCAACTTGCTTCTTGGTCATGATGTTTGTGCAGGAATAGAAACCCTGACTAAGACACGAATCTTGATGCTTATCACTCCTGTATCCTATGCTCCTCCCCCAGGATTCAGTCCTGTCAATTTTTCTGTCATGAAAACAAATATACAGCATTGTCTTGGGATCCCATAAATGGCCTGATTACCCCCCAAACAACGGATTGTTTTCCAAAGGGAAGGTCGTCCCATGTCTGCTGCAGTATCCTTCCTATTTTAATATTTCTCTGCGCATTCCAGCTTGCGGGACCGTGAGACCAGTGGCTACTCACTAATTCACAGGAGGCTGCCAACTACTGCCTAAGGAGAGCAGTAGCTCTGGTAGCCGGGGGATGGCGCATAGGTGGTTAAGTCTAGATGGAGCCTCCTGAATCTGGCCTTTGATCTGGGGAAGCTCAGGGCTGCTGGTGCTTTAATATCCCTTTTTACAGTCTCATATCTATGAGATGGCTGGGCTGATTATAGCTCAATAAAGCTGGTGTTGTAGGCGTGAATGGTGTGTGTGTGTGTGTGTGTGTGTGTGTGTGTGTGTGTGTGTGTGTGTGTGTGGCGGGGCAGTCTGTATCTCTGCTTATTTTGTTTACGAACCATGTTACGCTCTTCAGGGAGAGATGGGAGCCAGCAGGTCATTCAGTATGCCAGGAGTCCAGGATGTTTATGGTGTCTTCTGACCCTAGGGAGTTTATGATTTCAGGCATGTGACTCTCAACAAGGCCAGTCAACTGTTCACATGGGGACAGAGACTTAATAGCTGTGAGCATTGCTGTTCTCCTGCCAGGTGATTTATACGCAATGATCCGGGCGAGCCTCACCACCACCTTTAGGGCAGACAAGGCGAGGACCCCTAGAATTTGATTTCCTATGCAGGTTGGTTTGTAAGGAAGAGCAGACGGGAGGGAGAGGGAATGGAGAAGGGGAGATAGATGGCTGGAAAGAGTGTTATTTCAGGCCAAGACCCATGGAAGGCAGCTCTCATCTGCCTTTGCATGGGAACTTCATAGGGTATCTTTACCTTGCAGGGTTGCAAGAGTACTGGCATTTCACTCCTCTGTGCCTGCTAGCTGAGTAAACTCCCCTATCCCATCCCTCCCCGAGTGTGAGGTTGGCTCAGGACACCCAAAGACAAGAGAGACCAAAGGCCCCAAAGTCAGCCAAACCAAGAGAATGGGCAAAAAGATCTGAGGAGACTGAGGTGGAATCTATTCATGTTTGCTTCAGAAAGGTAGGAAGATCTCCATTTTAAAGAGGGAGGCAAAGAGGCTGAAGGTGATCCCCAGAGAGCACAGAGCAGAGAGCACAGAGCCAGATTCCAGTGCCTGGTTCTACCAGTCCAGGACTGCTGGGCTGCAGCTGTCTGAGAACCAACAGAAAAAAGCAAAACAAAACAAAACAGCAAACCAAACAACAAAAGACAAATAAACAAAAACAAGCCACCAGCTTCTTTCAGTTACTTCTTCCATTAAAGTATTCAAGTCTGTAGTCCCAGCAATCTGTCTGCAGGACAATCAGTTACATTTCATGGCCAGCCTGGATATTCTAAGTAGCAAGGTCCAGGCTGCCCAGGGATAGAGACCCTGCTTCAAAAAAGAAATGTATTTCCTTTGCCTTAAAAAGTAACAGATGCCCATAAGAATGAACACTCTACTCTTTATAGACACAGTATGGGTGAACAAGGGTGACTGGAGGGAGCTGAAGTCTATTGCTGTAAACCCGTAACTACGGAGGTGGAGGCAAGAAGGTCAGAAGTTCAAGGTCAGGGCTGGACAGACAGCTCAGCAGTTAAAAGCAACTTGCTGCTCTCACAGAGGATCAGGGTTCAGTTTCCAGTACTGGTGCCAGGCAGCTCACAACCAGCTGTAATTCCAGTTCCAGGGGATTGGATGCCCTCTTCTACCCTCCCTGGGCACCCAGTACACACTGGATACACACACACACACACACACACACACACACACACACACACACACACACACACATATATATATGTAGGAACACACACACACACACACACACACACACACACACACACACACACACACTGAGAGAGAGAGAGAGAGAGAGAGAGAGAGAGAGAGAGAGAGAGAGAGCACAAATGGGAAAATGTTCCTAATCTCTGAAGATAAAGGTCATGCCCAGGCTCCTGGTGACCCTTGGCATGGGCATTAGAAACCAACAGAGGCTCCTTCTTAGAGCTGACCAGTGTCACGACTTAGGGTGTCTTTAGCTTGTGAAAACATCTTCGACTGTCTTTCCTTTTTCATATGTCTGTCACACTCCAATAAACATTCAGTTGTAAGAAAAGAAGTGGAAAAACTTGAGCCAGAAATACAAGAGGACTGGTGAAGAGGAGAGGAGGGGAGGGGAGGGGAGGGGAGGGGAGGGGAAGAGGAGTAGAGGGGAGGGAAGGGGCGGAGAGCAAAAATCAAAAGCACTCATCAAGAAAAAACTGTGGTTAATGTCTTTGTGTTTATCTTACACACACACACACACACACACACACACACACTCCACCCAGATTCTGGCTGTGTTGGGGCCACAATCCTCTAACAGCCCCGGCAGCATCAAAAATCACCCTGGATTGGCTGGGCATGAGTGAGTGCAAAGGAGTCCAGCTGTCCTAAGGCCGTGGGCCCTGGAGGCTTTTCACAGGGAAGCCTGTTACTTAAGCTGTGTCCGTGTTTACCTACAGACGGATGGCATGGCCTATGTTCACACTCAGTCAGTTTATTTTGTGTCTCGTGGTATTTTTCTGGGCACAGGCTTAGTGCCGAGAGGTTGATCGGTGGCCGGGAAGGGGGCTCTGAGTCAACGGCAGCCTCTGGGCAAGATGACATCACCCATCTGGAAACCAACACCTTGATCAGGCAAGTGGCAACAAGGAGACCCACCTGACAAGGCTATTTTGAGGTCAAAATAGTAAAGTAAGTATAAAATAGTAAGTAATCTAGGATGTAGCCTGGGCTCTAGAACCCCTGTGACAATGAATAGTGTCCGGCTGATGGGTAGTAGCTGTTTGCACAGGGGTCTAGGAGCTGGCTGAGAGGAAGCTTGCCTTGCATGAGGAGGAAGCCATGCTGAGCAGCAGCCGAACCAAGGGCTGCCACACTTGTCTGAGTAGATGTACCCTCCTAGTGACCAGTGGAGTCTGTGCCCGGAAGACTTTCTGAATGTGGACGCAGAAAGAATAGGGAAGAAGGGCTTCCTTCCACCGGTTTCTGCGGGACCTCACAGTTGGAAGCTGTAGCCCTGGAAAAGGGAGTCATATGAGGTGATATGTGTGTGTGTGTGTGGGGGCTATCAGGAGAGGGGTAGTGAATGCTTCTAAGAGGAAGTGTCTGTGATGGTCAGAACCCGGTAGTTCTGGTAGGAAGAGCGCCGGAAGAAAGAACAAAGGTCCAACCTTCCTGCACTGGTGGTGGATTTGAGACTGCATAGCCCAAGTGGGACGGTGGTTGGCACAGGCCAGGATGACGTTGAAAGACCGGTGGTCCTCCTGCTGGGATGACAGGTCTATGTTCTGGCACCCAGGCTTAGGATGTGCTGAGCCAGCACAGTATGCACAGAGCAGTGCCAAGGAAGAGGATTGGGGCAGTGAAAGCCACAGTTACAGAGATGTGCGGTAGAGGCTGATTCACTTGGAGTCAGACACACCTCAGGAACTCTGCGCCTGACCGGATGCTTGGGACACAAACTGTCTGGGAGATATGGATCCTGTAGTTTCTCTCTCTCTCTCTTTCTGTGAGAGCCTTGCTATGTCACCATGGTTGGCTTGGAACTCTATGAAGACCAGGCTGGCTTTGAGTTTGCAGTGATCCATCTGTCTCTGTCTGTTGAGTGCTGGGACTACAGGCATGAGCCACCACGCCTGGCTCTCTGTTATTGTACCTCTGGGTTTGCGGATAGAAGGAATTTGTACAGAGAAGAGAGGCAGAGCTGCAGTGTCGACCAGGTTTGTTGTCTACTGCTGTGATAATGCGCTGACCAAAACCACCTGGGCTAGAAAGGGTTCACGTCTTCCTATAAGTCCAGATCCATCACTTGAAGGCAGCTCAAGGCAGGAGCCTGGCATAATGAGCGATGTGAAGCAGAGCCCATGGAGGAGCACTATCGTCGCCTCTACCTGTATGGCTTGCTCAGCTTTGTATAAAACCCAGGACTACTCACACAGTGGGCCGTGCTACGCTGCATCAATCAGTAATCAAGAAAATACCCCCACAGGCTGGTCTGATGGAAGTATCCCTCGATTCAGGTTCCCCCTCCCCAAATGACACTAGTTTGCGTCTAGTTGACAAGAGCTGATCGGCATGCCACTTCACCTTGTCGCAACCCTCCTGGTCCAGGGTCTTTGATGATCTGAATTGCCTTTCAGACTTCACTGGAAACAAGTGCAGATTCTGACTCGGCAGTAGGTCAGGGTAGGTAAAATTCATTTCTGAATTTAAAAATTTTTATTTTATATGTGTGTGTGTGTGTGCATGTGTGTGCGTGTGTGTATGTATAGGCGCACCTGAACATATGTGCATGTATAGATGTACATGCACATATATGTGTAGGTATGCATTCACACATATACATGTATAGGTACATGTGTTTGTGGAGGCATAGGACAACCTAGATGTCATCCTCAGATTTGCCACCCACCCCCTTGGCACAAGGTCTCTCATTGGTTGAGAGCTCACTAATTAGACTAGGCTGGCCAGTCAGCGCTGGGGATCCTCCCGTCTGCTCCTGTGCAGGTCTGGGACTGCACGTGCATGGCTCTGTGCATTGCACTTTATATGGCTGCTGGGTGTTGAACTCAGGTCCTCACGCTTGCAGTCAGTAATGATCCGTACTAACTGACCCATCTCCCAAGCCCAAGGATTGTGTTTTTGACAAGCTCACGCAAGGACCACACTTAGCATTGAAAGAGACAACAGTCACAAATCTGGGGATCTGGACCTTTTGTTGTTGTTGTTGAGGAGGAGGAGGGGCCCTAGTTTCTTGTTATAGGTAAACAACACAGGAAACACTGGTGTAGATTAGTTTAAACAAAAGATTTAAGCTGGAACCCAGAAGGGGAAGATTATTTTAAATTTGTCAAACATAGGTAGAACACTTACCTTGTATGTCAAACCTGTGAGAGGCCCAGACTCTGGTTCATACAGGAGGCAGAAGATAGAATCTTGCTTGTCAGGTCCCTGCATGAAGAAAGATGGAAACCCACACCCCTGACTATACCCCTATCTTCTTCTGAAGAAAGAATGAAGCCATCCAACTTGACCCTGACGGTGGGAGTTATGAGGCTATCCCTACCACACTTCTGGACTCTGTACTGTTCAGCTCAATGGCGCCCTAAGCCTGGCTAGTCCCAGGATTTCTTGGAACACCCCTTTAAGGACCATGGTGTGGAAGCATGGGATGCCAAGAGTCAGAGGGGCCTGATGGGAGGAGGTGAGATGTCACTGTGCTTCCTGGAGCAGCCTTCTGGGTGCTCGCTCAAGGTTCCCTGTGAGCCAGTGTGGTTACCTTTGAAACAAGGTTTCAGAAGCACAGGCCTAGCTTTGCGGTTCTTTTGGACAGAATTGCTCTTTGTGTGTCCCGCACTAACTGTTATTCAGCCTTTGATTTATTCAGCTCAGGTATGTCTGCTGTCTGGTGGGTGTGGCTCTTCTTTAACACCATATGCAGGTGAGCCTTCCAGTGATGCATGTGCTCCTGTTCCTCCCCCCCCCCCCGTGCATATGCTTCCAGCCTTCCGTGCATGTGCTCCCAGCCCCTCAAAGCATGTGCTCCCCTTCCCCACCCCCCCAGGCATCTTCTGCAACTGTCACTTCACTGTTTTGGAAATATAGGTCATGGCATGCCTATCCCTATTACTACAGCAGAAGCTCTTTGGGGTCAGGAATGATATCACGTGACCTGAGCACTGACTGTGTCTGGCATACAGTGACTTCTGCTTACATGCTTGCAGAATGTGGTGCCACCTGGTTCAGAATTCTCTGACGACAAAGTCCTTCTCCCTTGCCTTTGAGTTGTCAGCCAGAGCTCTTTTTATTTAACTCAAGATTTCATAAATGGCTAATAATCTCTGTTTGCCTTTCCCAGAAATTGCTGGGCTTGGCAGGAGCAGGTAAACATGTTTAGATAACATCTCCTCTCCCACACCCCTGCCCTTGCTGGAGCTTATTACTACTCATTTTCTTCCTGGAGACCCTAGACACCAACTTTCCTCCACCCCCACCCCTTTGAGAGATGATGACACCCCCAAGCAAAAGATTCACGAGTTGGCCAACAATGTAAAGTTCACACTGGATAAAGAACCTGGCGGATGGGGCTATTAGGGGCATTATAAAATGATGATACTGGCGTCAGTCCATTCCCTAGAGGTCTGCATGTGCTGATACAAGCCTTCTGTGCACCCTCTGCACAGAGTGCAGCTAAGCATCCCAGAGCCTCTTGTGAGGAGCCCGGCCTTTCATTCACCTCACCTTGATGAGAAGGCCCCAGAGAGCCGGGCAGTGGTGGCGCACGCCTTTAATCCCAGCACTTGGGAGGCAGAGGCAGGCGGATTTCTGAGTTCGAGGCCAGCCTGGTCTACAGAGTGAGTTCCAGGACAGCTAAGGCTATTCAGCGAAACCCTGTCTCGAAAAACCAAAAAAAAAAAAAAAAAAAAAAAAAAAAAAAAAAAAAAAAAAAAAAAAAAGAGAAGGCCCCAGAGAACTGCAGGAGGAGGGAGGCCCATGGAGGTCCTCGGGAGTCGGTGTGTCTTTCCTTTCATTCATTTCGCAATCTGGATGGAGCACTCTAAGTTCAGGAGGTCAGAATCCAGTCTTGTGTATGCTTAAAGGATTTAACTGACAAGGCTTACTGCAAGGTTACTCATTACCTTAGTGGACCCCATTCCAACTGACCCTGGAATCTGGGAATCAGTGTGCATCCACAATGAGGTGGGAACAAGATGCTGACTGTCCCTGTGTGGACATAAAGCATGTCATCTGCCAGGTCCTCTTGCTACGTACTAGAGTGAGAACCAACACTGGTGGGATGCTGGCTGGCATCTTGTTGACCATGTGGCGTGTTAGTTACTGGGACTTCAGAGACATCGGTAAAAAGTTCAGGAGTTACTGCCCCGTAGGATAAGCCTCATCAAATACTGTCAAATATAAAAACAGTGACACTGGTCTTATTTATGGTGACAACTCGCACCCACCACTTGGCTGGCTTTCCAGGTGGTACTAACAGTGGCCACAGGACAGTAGCACTGCCAGCTGTCAAACATGCCGTCTGTCTAGATGGATGTCCTGAATCCTGAACCCTGGCCACATGTAGAATATTAAAATTCTCCCTCTTTGCTCACCTCTACAATATGAAACACAGCAGAGTTGAAACAGTATAGCAACTAACTCTCACTCTGCTACTCACTCGAAGAAACAAGAGCTCCTTTTATCTCAGTTTCTTGTCTCAAAAAGCAGTGTCCACTTACAGTGGCCTTGAATTCTGTTATGGTATAGACACCAATTGTTAACATGAACCATGTACACCCATAGTGGGCCTGATTCCTGATATAGTATAGATGCCTATTATCTATATTAGTATAGACAATAACGAGCCAGCTATAGCATGTTAGGTACTTTGTATGATTTCTTTCATCTCATCTCATAGCCACTGGGTATGCGTGAATTATGGTCTATGCTTTAGAGGCCAGGATTCTGAGGGAGGCGGGAGTAATGGCCTCGCCATGTATCTGGTGAATGGGTGCGGTCAAGGTAAATCGGGAGGGGGCTAGAGTCATGTAGCAGAGTTTGGAAGCCTCCTCTGATGTGAGAAAGCTCGGCTGACCTTTGGACTTTTCAAAGCCCTGTTCTCATCTATATGATGGGACTGTTGTATGGGGTCCAACATGGCTGCCCCGCAGTAGATGATCAAGTAACGTCAGGTGCGGTTTCTCTTCTTCCTGTTGTTGTTGTTTTAAATTATCAGTGGCAATGCTGGGAGGCAAAGGTAGACAAACCTCTTTGGCTACCCAACAGTATTCTTTCTTCTGCACTATATTGCTTAGTGAGGACCAGGGGACAGGAAGAGAAGCCAGGAAGTCTGTTGTATGTGTTTCTCTGTTTGCCATGTGTCATCCCAACCCTTCAGATGCTCTTGACAATGACCTGCCCTGTTTTGATCAAATACACCCAAATGACATTTGTGTCTGCCAAGAATGGGTCAGAGTCTAAGGCACCCAGTGAGCAAGTCTTGAAGTTGTACATACGGAAGCGGGGGAGGGGGGGGCGGGAAACGGACGTTTTCAGAGGTACAAAGCCAAATATAAACTGGATGGTTCAGCCTTCTTTTCTTTGTGTTCAACAAACAGCTGGGTAACATGGCTGCTTTCTCTCTGTCCAATCTTTCTAGTCACTGATGGAGGCAGAGGTCACTTCATAATTAAAAATAATAAAGCCTGCTTCCCAGTGAGAGCCACATTTCAGTCCCAACCTGTCCCTGGAGTTCTGCCTCCTGGAGGGTTCATTAACACCCCACTCCTGTCTAGCAAAGCTACAGGGTATGTCCTGGAGCAAAGGAGAAGGTGACCACACTCCATCTGTTCAGGTCTCTGATTAATGCATTCATCCTGGGGAGCCACTAGGCTCACTCTGCTTTCTTAGCTGTGTCTGAGTAAAGCATCCAGAGGTGACCCAGATATGGCACTAGTTTGTTAGCTGAGGTCCTTCTGGTTTCAGGCCACAGAATCCACTCTAGAAATGTACTCCACATGGGGAGGGGCAACTCATAACATCAAGGGTCAAGTGCATCTGAGAAGCTAGAAAATAGGGAGGCCCCAGGAGTTCTCCACCTTTCTGCATTGTTCTTTGTTCTTTCCTTCTGAGAGCTAGCACCTCTGCTGCACCTCATGGAAATATGGCTGTCCCCAGCACATGCTTGTGTGCTGGCCCAGCCACGAGGACGACTTCCTCTCTGACTCCTCTAAATACCAGGAATACATCTATCCTCTTATTGGCTTCATCTGGACAGGGTCTGCACTCCTGTTCATGTATAAGAAACTGCATTTAGATATTTTTAAAAAATCACTATAAATTCTAGATAAGAATATGGAAATGCATATTAAACCATAAGCCAAGGAAAAGCACAAAACCATGTACTTTACAGGACTAGAACCTGTATTAGTGCATATGGCTAAAGAGCAGAGAGGCTACAGTGAGATATAGTATATGATTTTATTATGGTAAACATGGTTTTAATTGATGATGATGATGGTGGTGGTGGTGATAGACATCTATACTATAGCAGGAATCAGGACCACCGTGAGTGTACATGGTTTATATTAACAACTGGTATCTATATCATATCAGAATTCAAGGCTACTGTGAGTGGACATTCTCCATTTTTGCAGAAAAGGACCTGAGATAAAACAGAGCTCTTGTTCCTTCTAGTGAGTAGCGGAGCGAGACTTAGTTGTCATACCACTTCAAGTCTGCTGTGTCTCATGTTGTAGAGGTGAGCAGTGGGTACTAGACAAAGTCCCCCAAAGCATACCCACTGACGGTTGAAGTTCCTTCATAGATAAGGGTGTCATTAGACCCTCCCCGAGATTGCCTGCACTCCCTTTGTACCTCCCTGACAGCTGTGTGTTATTCTGCCCAAGCCTCACATGGTTGCATGTTCTCTCATGTTCTCAGGAGGTGCTGGATACAGAGCGTAGAAGGCTAGCTGAGGGGATGGAGAGTCGACTTATGCAGTTATGAGGACGCTGTCATCCATACTGGGCTGAGACTTTTCCGTGATGTGGCTGATTTGGGGCCCACCCATGCTGCCATTAAGTAACCCCTCACTCCTGCTCTATAAGCAACTTCCCAAGGAGGGGTTTGTCTTTATCTCCTCAGGGAGATGTTCATGAAACATGGGTCAACTCCCCACAGCCAGTCTAACAGAGTGTTGCCAGCCTTGAATGGCCCAAACTGTCCAGAGATCGCTGAGCTTCCTCTGAGTTTCCATTATCAGAGGGAATTGTGTGAAGGGAAGGCTGAAGGGAAGGCTGGAGCTCCCTCCCATTCTCAGGATATGAACCACGGTTTTAGGTTTTATTTCTGTTAAATCCTTTCTTGGAGATTTTCCCACCACATGGAAAACTCTTGTGGTCCCAAACACCATCCATTTTTTTCCTCATTAAAACGTAAGAGCAAATATTATTGAATAAATATGCCCGTTCATCTGCACAGGCTCCTGTTCCCATTTCAAGGACATTGCATGGTTTTCCAACATGGGGATGAGGATATTTTGCTTGGTGCCAAACATATAATTAGGGATAATTGTGATTTTTTTGAAAGCCAAGGAAAGGGGATAGAGAGATAATTCAGGGGTTAAGAATTCCCAGTGCTTTAGCAGGGAACCTGAGTTTGGTTTTCCTCACACAGAGTAGCTCACACCAGCCTCTGAAACTCCAGCTCTAGGGATCTGCTGCCCTCTGCTGGTCTCCGCAGTCATCTGCATTCATGTGCACATGCACACCCTGTGGTAATTTTGGCTGTAGAGGAAGATAGGTGGTCTCAGAGCTCTGGGCAGATCCCTAAGAGCCTCCAGCAGAATGGTTCTGCCCGTCAGAGATGAAGATGGGGGCATATAGTGCTAATGGTGTGTACCTGTGTTGTCAGCTGGCCTGTTAAGCTTGACTCCAAGATCCATTATGGTTACTATTTATGGCTGGGATCTGATTCTCCAGAGACCCTATAAACAGCTCTCCTGTTGTTCAGGTAAAATTTACAACTAGCTGTATTAAAAAGAGGTACAGCATGAACCCAGGCTTGCATTTCTCAGTGGAAACAGAAAATGACTTTGGATGAATCTGGATCGTTAGTACTTCTGTGCAGTAGTCTTTGAAATGTAGCTCCTTACCTATGCTGCTGTGAATCCAAGAGGGAACAGGGGGTCCATGCACTGAAACAGAGACATGGTACAAATTCCATAAGACCACACCCACTTCGGTTGTCATTGGCTGTGGTAAGTTCTGCCTTTCACTGCCACAGTCTCTGCCCAGACAGTGACTCTGGATGCGAATCTAGAAGGCGTCTGCAAGTTCTCTGCCCAGGGGGACAGACGGCCTTCCTTTCCAGATGAGCCCCCAGACAAGCCCACATGGAGCCCTGGCATTTGCAGCGGTGCCATCTGCACTTGCCAGAGATTCCATACCACTCAGTCTCAAATGGGGCTTGAAGTTTTTGACTGGCCCCACAGAAGGAAGTGGCTTTGTCACTCGGTCATGCATCTGCTCATGAGCTCTGGGTGGGCTGGGAAACTAAGGACAGATGACAGAATTAGGACTCAAATGTTACTTCTGGTATGTTTTAAAACAATATGCAATTCTGTACCTTCTGAAAGCAATTTTGGAGGCTGTGGAGGGATCTCACATGAGTGCCCCAATAAAGGGCGTGTGTGCCAATTCTAAGAACATATCCAGACCACATCAAGCTCACATACCTGATGTCTTTAGGACACCTGGATTTGGCTCAGGTGAAATCCTTACCTGAGGAACCAGGCTCTTGGGCAGGTGAGCTCTCTAGTCCTCTCCAGCTTTGAGATTTTGCAAATCTTAAATGGAACAGGAACACCCTCCCCATTAATGGATTTGTTTGCTTCTTGGATTCTAACAAGATCTCGTGTATGCTGTATTATCAGAAGATAGCTCCCGAAGCTGTGCGGGAATGGATATGTGCTGTATGATGGTACCCAGACTTTATTGGGATGAAGGAGGAGGAAAACTCTTTGCTCATGAAAAGGATCTCAGCTGAGTAACCTGTAATCACAGAGTGTGCACCATCTTTGCTTTTCACTACCTTGCATGAATTTTCAGTCATCTCAAAATCAAAAGGTTACCAAAAACCGGCAGGGTATAAAGCACATGCAGCCAGCTGTAACTCTGCATGGGTGTGAGCATGCATGGGAACTTTGCATGGGTGTGAGCGTGCATGGGAACCTGCTACATTTATTACGTTTTTGTGAATGCTTTAAATACTTAGTAAAGACAAAGTTCTCTGGAGTTATGCCCAACATCTACTCTTGGTCCACTTAGCCAGGTGTAACAGAGGTAGCATCCTGAGGGATTCTGTGAAGGACAAAGCTATTTTGAGCTGCAGTGATGACCTCTCTAGAGAACCACTCTTGGTTTCCCCCTGTTCTTTTTAACCAGGGAACGACTGATACTGTAGGGTTTTTGTTGTTGTTGTTTTTGATGTGTGTGTGTGTGTGTGTGTGTGTGTGTGTGTGTGTGTGTGTGTGTGTGTGTGTGCAGTTTAAAAACAGGGACATATATAGCAGAATTTGTTTATTATACAGCAGAAGTACCACAATACAGTCAAAGGGACTTAGAGAAACACGTAGAGCAGTTCCATTGTCAAAACAGGAGAGAATATCTCTGGACTCAACCAGGGCACAATATTATGGATTAGAGGAGGGAAGGGCTTCCAGGTATCATCACGAGGACAGGGTTGGCCACAGCAGGTCTACTCACATGGGTTCTGAATGACAATCAGAAGATATTCCTTATCTAGGGAGAAACACGAGGTTAACTCACTCATACCTACTCCACAAACACTTCAGCTAGTGTAGACAATGGCTGCACATCAGAATTCTTATGAAAGACTGGAAGAGTTTAAAGCACACGACCTGGCACAGCATTTATGACCTCATTTGTCTGTTGTCCCTGGGCATGGGTAATTTTGATAGTCCACAATCAGTGTTCTTGTGAAATAACAGATAAAACTTGAACACTTTCTACTTTAGTCCCAGGACAGGCCATTTCCGCCACTATTCAGAAAGTTCGTGTGCTATGTTTGTAGCATCCGATTTGATAACTAGTAAGTGTAAGGGGGTAAAATTTAGCTCTTTCAAAGGCCAAATTATTTTGGTAACTTCATACCGCCTTTGAGTTTGGCTCTTCTGAATCAAACTTTGTTTTTGTAATCAAAGAGCTTTATACCTCACGTTACATATTAAGATTGGTATCTCCACCAAGATTCCACAATCCCCCAGTCTTTGAAACAAGGATTTTAACCAGCAAAACAGAAAAGCATTTTAAGGAGGAAGCAACATGTCCGGTTACCTGGGGCTACCATGATTTCATGTTTCTTCGATCTGATCCTAAGAAAAGTCAGGTCGTTCTGGGGGTCAATGTCCCTGACTGTGCTCTTGGCTTTCATGGTCAGCTGGTGGAGAAGACCCGCATACTGAACCGTTGTGGAGTTGTCCAGGGTTGTTCGGATTGGAATGCCTGCGATGAGATTTAATTTGGGGTTATTTCCCCCCCCCCCCGATTGTAAAAACGGTATATATGTACATTGCAAATACTACTGGGAGTCACTCATCCTTGTGAACGGCAGAAAGACGGATGGTGGCTGTACTGGCTAGTTTTGTGTGTCAACTTGACACAAGCTGAAGCTATCACAGAGAAAGGAGTTTCAGGTGAGAAAATGCCTCCATGAAATCCAGCGATAAGGCATTTTCTCAATTAGTGATCAAGGGGGGAGGGCCCCTTGTGGGTGGTGCCATCTGTGGGCTGGTAGTCTTGGGCTCTATAAGAAGGCAGGCTAAGCAAGCCAGGAGAAGCAAGCCAGTAAGTGACATCCCTCCATGGCCTCTGCATCAGCTCCTGCTCCTTGACCTGCTTGAGTTCCAGTCCTGACTTCCTTTTGTGATGAACAGCAGCATGGAAGTGTAAGCTCAATAAACCCTTTTCTCTCCAACTTGCATCTTGGTTATGATGTTTGTGCAGGAATAGAAACCCTAAGATAAATTGGTACCAGTGTAGTGGGGTATTCCTGTGACAACCTGACCATGTTTTGGGGAGGACTGTGGAAGGACTTTGGAACTTTGGGCTAGAAGATCCATCCAGTGTTAAGAACTTTGTGAGATGTTGTGTAGGAGCTTGGAAGATAATGTTGAGAACAGGGCAGAGGATGGAGGCCTGGCTTGTGAAATTTCAGAGGGAAGATTAAAGACTCTTATCAGGGCCATTGCTAGTTTGATTTAAGATTCTGTAGTTTTGGTTAGCTGGGGCTGAAGAAATCAGCTGTGATTAACAAGATACCAGAACTACTAAAGCAAAACTATTGCATTACTGGGACTATTGATGCTGGTTAGCTGGAGCTGAGAGACCAGCATCATTGAGGTGACATCTTCTGGGAAGTGTTTTCTGAGAGCACAAAGGGGCTGTGTTCCAGAGATAGCCAAAGTTGTACCTTGTGCCGTGGCAGAACTTGGTAATGTGTAAGAGTCACCCAGGTGGTACTGGTTATGAAGGCATGAAGGAGTCATGAAGAGCAGCTGAGGCCTGGGCACTGTGAGAAGCCATGGAAGGCCATTGGTGAAGGTGCAGCCTCAGTTGCAATTCCAGGACTGAAGGGGTCATGCAAAGGAGTTGAGGCTTGGGCACTGTGAGAAGCCTTGGAAGGCCATTGGTGAAGGTGCAGCCTCAGTTGCATTGACAGCCCAGGATTGAAGGGGTCATGCAAAGGAGGTGAGGCTTGGCACCATGAAGAGAGCCTATGAGAAGCTGTTTGTAAAGCCTAGTTGCAGCAGAAGACAGCAGTGTTTTGGAGATGCCAGTACCATGAGATGACCACCAAGAACAGCAGCAGCAGTGGAGTAC